>JAUIMM010000025.1:26434500-27069000 GCA_031769625.1 Taudactylus pleione | reverse complement strand
GCCTGAAGTCTGGAATGCATAGACATCACCAGACGCTGGGTTTCATCCCTGGTGATGCTCTGCCAGGCCTCTACTGCAAATGTCTTCAGTTCCTGCTTGTTCTTGGGGCATTTTCCCTTCAGTTTTGTCTTCATCAAGTGAAATGCATGCTCAATCGGATTCAGGTCAGGGGATTGACTTGGCCATTGCATAACATTCCACTTTTTAGCCTTAAAAAACTCTTTGGTTGCTTTTTCAGTATGCTTCAGGTCATTGTCCAACTGCACTGTGAAGCGCCATCCAATGAGTTCTGAAGCATTTGACTGAATATGAGCATATAATATTGCCCGAAACACTTCAGAATTCATTCTGCTCCTTTTGTCAGCAGTCACATCATCAATAAGTACAAGGGAACCAGTTCTATTGGCAGCCATACATGCCCTTGCCATGACACTACCACCACCATGCTTCACTGATGAGGTGGTATGTTTTGGATCATGAGCAGTTCCTTTCCTTCTCTTCTCTTCCCATCACTCTGGTACAAGTTAATCTTTGTCTCATCTGTCCATAGGATGTTGTTCCTGAACTGTAATGGCTTTTTTAGATTTTTTTTGGCAAACTTTAATCTGGTCTTCCTGTTTTTGTGGCTCACCAATGGTTTGCATCTTGTGGTGAACCCTCTATATTCACTCTGGTGAAGTCTTCTCTTGATTGTTGACTTTGACACATATACATCTACCTCCTGGAGAGTGTTCTTGATTTGGCCAACTGTTGTGAAGGGGTTTTTCTTCACCAGGGAAATAATTCTTTTGTCATCCACCACAGTTGTTTTCCGCGGTCTTCCGGGTCTTTTGGTGTTGCTGAGCTCTCCGGTGCATTCTTTCTTTTTAAGAATGTTCCAAGCAGTTGATTTGGCCACACCTAATGTTTTTGCTATCTCTCTGATGGGTTTGTTTTGATTTTTCAGCCTAATGATGGCTTGCTTCACTGATAGTGACTGCTCTTTGGATCTCATATTGAGAGTTGACAGCAACTGATTCCAAATGCAAATGTCACACCTAGAATCAACTCCAGACCTTTTACCTGCTTAATTGATAATGAAATAACAAGGGAATAGCCCACACCTGTCCATGAAATAGCTTTTGAGTTGATAGTCCCATTACTTTTGGCCCCTTAAAAAGTGTGAGGCACATATTGAAACTATTGTAATTCCTACACCATTCACCCGATTTGGATGTAATTACCCTCAAATTAAATCTGAAAGTCTGCAGTTAGAGCACATCTTGTTTGTTTCATTTCAAAACCATTGTGGTGGTGAATAGAGGCCAAAATCTGAAAATTCTGTCAATGTCCCAATATTTATGGATCTGACTGTATATCCTATGGTGTTTTTGAATAGTTAATTTTGATTTTGATTTCATTCCTAACTGATCTGATAGGATATTGTTTGTTTGTGTGCATGTGCAGGTTTTCCACTATATATGGTTTAGCCACTTTGAGAATAAATAAATTTTTATTACATAATATCTACATTGTCTATTAAGAATTTGTTACATATTGTCTTATCATATCATCCGTGCTAAACATAGATTAACTCCATACTTGGTTCATAGACACCGAACGATATTAATATATGCTAGCTGAGCGCAGTATATCCTTTTCTTTTTTAATTTGCATAGGCTCATCAGATGTACAATGAAGGGAGCGAGACTTGGGAAGAGAACTTTTAGAACTCTCGGTGCGATTCCTCTGAACCCCTCGTTCTCGCATACGCAAATCAATTTTAATAGTCAATGAAATTAACTCATCAAAATTCTCAGGAAGATCCTGAGTCACTAACTCATCTTTAAGTTTCTCAGAGAGACCATTCCAATATGCTGCTCTTAACGCCTCATTGTTACACTTAAGTTCTGCTGCTATAGTTTGAAAGCAAGCCACATACTGACCAACTGGAGCTGTTCCTTGTTTTACTCGTAAAATGTCCACAGATGCGGCCACTGATTTTCCAGGTTCGTCAAATATCCTTTTAAAAGTGGAAACAAAAGCTTGGTAATTAGACATTAAAGCATCATTTCTCTCCCATAAAGGAAAGGCCCACTCGAGAACAGAACCAGACAATAATGACATGATATAAGCCACTTTAACCTGAGAGGTGGTAAAATTTTTGGGGTAATAATTCAAAATGATTCTCACATTGGTTGAGAAATCCTCTACAGGTTTTTGGATTACCATCATAAGAGGTAGGGGTCGGTAAATGTAGATGGAAGCAGAAGCACCTAATGTACTTGTAACAGGAATCTTAAGTTTATCAAGACGTGTGGAAAGATCCTGTAAACATTGCAAAACTTGAACTTGAGTATTTTCCTTTACTTCCAGATGGGCGGTCAAACCTTGAAGCACCTTTTCCACCAGTAGCCTGTTCCAGATCTGGATTCATTTTTAGGTCTGTGGAAACTGTGATGGCTGCCGACTTTTGAGACTCCTGGAAGGAGTCAGGCCTACTGGGCACTATAAACTGAGGTGGTTTTAGGAATGACCTGTTCATGGAATCTCAGTAACATGGAATAAAAGTAAATAGAATTTATTCACAGGCAAAATATATAGCAACGTTTCACATAAAGTCTCAACAACACAGAAGTTCAAATATGCAGTAGTCAATATAGGAGTAAACCCCCATATGTAAATAAAGTCTCTGATACTAATGTGGTGGGGAACCCTGAGTCCAATATGAGGCTGAGACCTCAGGATGGTATAAAGGATGTTACTAGGGTTGATCCCTGTAATGTAATGAAAATGTGGAACAGGGTTGAGCCCTGCAAAGTAGTGAAGATCCAGAACAGGGTTGAGCCCAGAGATGTGGTGAAAATCTGAGACAGGTTTGAGCCCTGTGATGTGAAGCAGGGTTGAGCCCTGTGATGCAGTGAAGATCCGTGACAGGGTTGAGCCCTGTGATGTAGTAAAGATCCGGAGCAGGGTTGAGCCCTGTGATGTAGTGAAGATCCGGGACAGGGTTGAGCCCTGCGATGCGGTGAAGGTCTGGAGCAGGGTTGAGCCCTGCAGCGTGACGAGGATCCAAAGCGGGGTTGAGTCACGCGATGTAGTGAGGGTCCGGAGCAGAGTTGAGCCCTGCGGCATGACGGGGATCTGGAGCGGAGTTGAGCCCCATGATGCACGAAGGGTCTGGCGAAGATAACTGTAACGATGCTGTTGACATCTGTAGTAGAGGTGAGTTCAATGTCCACGGAAGTAGAAGACAACAGGCAGAGTAAATAATCCAGCAGGGGATGCAACCACAGCGATGGAGCAGGATAACAATACTTAGGCAATGGCAATGCTGAGCACTGTAGTGCGGCTGGTAACCAGTATAAGAAATTTAACCAGAACACGTGCAGAGATATAGCAAAATCCACAGCAAACCACAGGCACAGCGGGGATCTGGCAGGAGTCCAAGAAAGATGTGAAAGATGCAGACACTGAGACACAGTAAGTAACAGGCTTTATACTATGGGTCTGTGATCCATAGGAAGTTCAGAACATGTGACCCAAATGGAATCAAGTTTGAAATAATAAGCAATCAGAAATCCCACAACCTGACAACACCTTTGAGACAGATTATCATTTTAACTCTCTATCCCCTGTATGTGGAGAACGCCAGCAACCAGGATAGCTCCTCCAACGACCACAATGGAACTTTGGCAAATGTAGTTTATCTTTACATACTGAGATAGTCACAGTCCTGACACTTCTCTTCCCCCATTACCTTTCCTGATTTTAAATTTGACCTATTTGGTGATCTTGGGGAGCGCCAAACTGATGAAGATGAGGACAAAGAAGGGATCCACTTTCAGTTTTTACAATGATACCCTCAACCAGAGTACACCCAATGACAATCAATCAGTTTCTCTCTGCTTTGCTAACATTTGGTTTTATTAAAACAAATTAATTTAAAATGAATAAAAACCTTACATCACACATATATCATGGCCATTATCGATTAGATGTTGTTAATAACACACTGTCACCCCTTAATGGGGCGAGCTCATTGGCAGCTCATTGAGCCCACTTTTTCATTCACAGAAACAAGTCACCGATCGCGTTTCATCAATAATGACTTCTTCAGGAGTGTTTAATTCAAAATGTATGAACTTCAAGCCTAAACTTTAATCCTCAATCAGGATGGCAAATGGTACATCCTTTTAAAAGCACGTAGACTAAGGTGACAGGCTGCTCCTATCACAATATATATTCAGTTATCAGGTGAAATGATGAATGAGCTATTCAGCTTGATGTTTTTTATTGTCTTCAGCTGGAGATATCCAATGGAGGACAGCTTCCCTGCAACAGTGTATAGCTCACAGGTCAGGTGAAAAAATAAGGAAAAAGGGTAAAATATTACCCAACTCCTGGCGCTAATAAAAATAAACGTAAAATTTTCAATCGTGATTAGCTGCAGCTGCTTAGAGTTTTGTGTGAACTCTAAATATAGACACATAAACAACGACACAGGCACTGCGCTGTAATCACCTATGACTGGATAATTGTTTTATATACGATCAAACACATATTGTATCATAAAAATATTTTTACTTCTAAAAAATGAATACACATATTACATACAATGCATGAAACACATAAAAACACTTGGACATGAAAAAGGAAACAATTGAATAGATATATAGTAGCAGCATATATATTTGTATCAGGGAGTAGATCTTCTATTAAGCATGTGTCTAATGGTTAGAAACACATCCGTTTCATAGTATCACATCAAGGAATTGAAAAAATGCTGAATATGTCTTTTGTACATATAGTTCAGGGATACTGCATTCTGACACCTGAAATGAGTGATTGATATAGTTGTCTTTATCCTGTAGCTATAAGGAATGATATTCGGTCCTGCTGGCGTCCCAGCAATGTTAGACTTGGATAGAAACCAGGTGTAATGTGAGACTTCTAATGTGTTGTGAAGTCTCCCCGTGGGAGAATATGTCTGTCGGCACAGATGGAGTTTAAGCGGCAGACATAAAATATCCTTCTTTCCGTATGATTAGTATAGGAGAGAGTATTTCTTACCGCTATCGGCAGCTGGATGGTAGCACTCTCCCAAACAGATAGATTCGCTGTGGGGGGCTGAATGATAGCGCTCCGTAAGACCAATGTCTCCGCTGTCTGTGATTACATGATCGGCTCCAAAATCTATCCCAGGTACAGGTGTATGGAATGCAGTAGAAGGACTTGGCAGGCAGTGACGTCAACGCATTTCGTCTCTCTATTACGGAAACTTTTTCAAGTCTCCGTAATAGAGAGACCGAATATCATTCCTTATAGCTACAGGATAAAGACAACTATATCAATCACTCATTTCAGGTGTCAGAATGCAGTATCCCTGAACTATATGTACAAAAGACATATTCAGCATTTTTTCAATTCCTTGATGTGATACTATGAAACGGATGTGTTTCTAACCATTAGACACATGCTTAATAGAAGATCTACTCCCTGATACGAATATATATGCTGCAACTATATATCTATTCAATTGTTTCCTTTTTCATGTCCAAGTGTTTTTATGTGTTTCATGCATTGTATGTAATATGTGTATTCATTTTTTAGAAGTAAAAATATTTTTATGATACAATATGTGTTTGATCGTATATAAAACAATTATCCAGTCATAGGTGATTACAGCGCAGTGCCTGTGTCGTTGTTCACAGGTCAGGTACAGACTTTTTTCATTGCTTGCTGGGACCTGGCCACTGCTGCTCTGTGCACCTCAGGGTGATCTTGCAGGTACTTGTCCACCTCTGCTCTGCACCTTGGGGTGATCTTACTGGTACCTGACCACCATTGCTCTGTTTCCCTCTGGGTTATTTTGTTGGTAACTGCCACAGCACAATGCACTGTAGGAATAATCTGCACATATTTCCTTGCCTCATCCTTCAGTTGCTTCCTCTTTTTGAAGTGGGTGTATCTGGTAAAACATTTTGCAGGAGCCTTCTTGGGGACAGGAAGAGGTGATGCTTGTGAGATGTGTAAGACTGAGTCAGGCTGGAGGAGGGGTGTGGTTTACACTTATTGAGGTTCACATGGCAGTTACGCATTGCAATGGCCCCTAGAGAGATCCTGCATAAAACATAGCCTCCTCACAAGGTGATGTTAAGCACCGAAACTCTAATACAGCTCACCTTTGCTGTAAACCTTGAAGATAAACAGTTGCCAGTTGCCACAAGTTCACATAAACCACCATAAATAAAGTGCTGGGACATGTCAAGGAGGTACTTAGTGGATCTGGTGTAATTGTTCCCCTTGCTGTCATGGATCATGATGAGAACTCCTCCCAGTTATCCACCATGTGCCTCACAGTTAGTTCACACACCTTCATAACCATTAGCTGAGTGTCATACATGATATAGGAGAGGGACCAGAACAGCCATGCTCCTGAAACGGTGACATCTGCCCTTTAACATTCAAAAACTCAATTGCCATATTCAAGAAAATTAAAAATCCAAATCCAAAATAAGTCAAGTATCCAAATGGAAAAAACCTAGTTAAAGTGTTAAGTCCTTAGCAGTGGCAACTGCAGAGGTGAGGCTGCAGTGCATCCAATATTCAAATAGGGAAGCTACCCTAACTGTCACCCCAAATGCTGCTAAACATCACTGGCAGTTGGTGTGGGTCCCCTATTTGAATACTGGATTGTGCTGCAGCCCCACCTCTGAAGCCACCTCTCGACCCAGACAATGAGCTTACAGTCACAAAGCACTTGGGACATGTTGCTTTGTAACCCAAGCACTTTAGTCGAGAGGAAAAATCCCTGCACAGTGGGTGCTTACGTCATAGAAGAATATACTCCCAATATGGAAGGAATATACTCTCAATACAAAGTTGTGTTTATACAATAACTACTTAGGAATGCATTGCAGAAGCAGTGAACACAAAACATATGTATTTAATAAGGGCTCGACAAATCCCGGAGGCCAGGTCACCATGGCTACCAGATTTTGCTGCCTGGCTACTAGATTTGGCAATGAGGGAGGAAGCAGATCCTCATCAGCTCTGGTGGAAATTCGTGCCTATAGTATTGCAGTGTTCATATCATGCACAGGAGTGCATGTGCTGAGTGTTGCCTGCTGTGACTGCTGTGCGTCTGTCCATCCTGGCCTGCTCTGAACCTTGCTGTCTGTCCCAGTCTACGCTGATCCTCCTGTATGTCCTGGCTGTCTACTGTCTCTGATCTCTGGCTGCATAGAACTCCCTGGTAATAGGGTCTATGCTTGACCAGGGATTGCGGATCTGCTTCAGTGGGATAGTGGTGTGAACACGAGAGGAGGGAGGTTTTGTTGTACTTTCTGGCACCATTATTTTATGTGAAATGTGGTCCGTTATTACTGGAGGGTGGGTGGTGGAGCAGGGGAGCTGTGCAGAGCAGTGAGGAGGCCTCCATTTTACTGTATGCATTCAACTGTGATCATTTTGTGGACTAGTATAGTGTGTATAACAGTTGCATAACACATAGAGCTGTGCTCCTCACTCACTCCTGTAATTTTTTTGTGGGGATGGTGGTCTGGCTCCTACATTTTTATCCTGGCTCCTAGATTTTAGAAAAAAATGTCAAGCCCTGATTTAATGTCAGCCCATATACATTCGGAATCGGTATAAATTACTGCTGGTCCGGTGGTTAGAATCCCGGCAGCGGCTGCCCGACATAGGTGAAAATCCTGATCATCCCCAGGTAAGTATTTACTAACCTAACCTCCCCCCTAACCCTAACCCTCCTTAGGGGTGCCTAACCCTAACCTTCCCCCCAGTGCCTAATCCTAATCCCCCATCTAAGTGCCTAAACCTAACCTCCCCTTCCCCACCACCTATACCTAAGTCCTCCAGAGGGTGCCTAACCCTAAGTCCCACATGGGGGTGCCTAACCCTAACCCTCCATCCCCCTAGCCTAACCATAACCTCCCGGGGGGGTGCCTAACCCTAAGTCCCCCCGGGAGCCCTAAACCTATCCCTCCCCCCCCGCAGCTGTCTACGCTCAGCGCCCGGCATCACTTCGACAGGCATCACTTAGATTTAGACACCTGTCATTTAACCCTCACCGGGATAAAGCAGTCGTGAAGCCGGCCGTCAAGATTATGTCCGCCGGCTTCATGACTGTGTACCATACATTTTGTTCATGTTTTGGATACAGATAAAGTGACTAAGGTACTTTGGTATGTAAAATACGTATAGTCTCTGTGTAGATATGATGACAACTTAATAAAATTATTTATATTTTTTTGTTATTGCAGCAAATGGTGTCACTGGTAAGTGTTTACCCTGCACTGTTTTTAACTTTAACAATTAAATAGTAGAAAATAGTATGTTGCAATGTAGGGCTTCATTTCCTGTTTTACTTAGCAAATGACTTGTTTATCTAATAATAATTTACAAAAATACAAGAGAATGGAGACATCAGCAGTTTTAAAGAAGATTCTAGCAGAAAGCTAATTATGTACCATAAAAAAAAGCTTTGGTTTAAAACTCTAATAGGTGTTGTTACAGACATCTGGGGAAGCAACTGCATTTTTGAAAAGCAATGTGCCCTGAAGTGAGTTAATAGAAAAAGCTACACAATCAATGTTTCATCAACAATATTTACTTCCCTGAAAAGTAAACTTTGAGTTTAAAGTTCTTTGTACCAACACTATGAAAGCAGCCCTTGGGGCTCTTATGTTTGCAGTAATGTTATAAATGAGATTAAACAGCAGTATCTAGAAGTAAATGGATGGTCAGTTGTGTACCATTACAAATGTTGTTCGAAGGCTCTCTGTGAGGTTAACCTCTAATTGTTCATTTATCAAAATGATTTGATAGTCACCACTGTGTGACTGTTTGACAAAACATTAAATTAAACACAAGTTTATTTTTGTCTAGAGAAAAAACAGTATGCATGTTTTTCTAAAGTCAGTGTTTTTATAGAATATCAACATTTTTAAATTTCTAATTTATTCAAGACACACAGGGTTACCAATTTAGTGAATTAGTATATTGCACTTATTTCATGGTTCTGGTATTCTGTAGATCTGGTATTATGTAGATCTAGCACAGATCTAGGGTATTAATTGAGGAGAGCAGAAATCAGGGAGGCTTCAAGATACCATGACTCATTGGTAATACAGGTACTGGCAGAGTGGAGACACTAGGATTCATGGACCAAAGCAATGCAAGGATAATAGAATTGGAACAGGAACCCAGGCCACCAGACAGCCTTTCACCTAATGGTCCAAGGACCAATCTGACCAGAGAACTACTCCAGTGACAAGAAGAACCTGAACTCAAAAAAGCATAGTACTGACAGTCTGAACCTGGGAACCAAGCCAGTAATTGGAGTCTTATGTAACCAGGGAAGACCTAATGAAGCTATATCCCTGGTACAGACAGAAGGGGAACTCAAGATAGAGAGCACTTCAGCCACACACAGTAATGAACACCTCGATGCTAAAAGACTGTGGGCCTGATTCAGACTTGGGAACAGAGAGACTGATTCAGACACGGACGCTATTTGCGGCCACTCGCTGGCTAAAAGGGGCTGGCTCTTTAAATCATGTGCTCACACTGCATTGCATAAAGCTTCCCACTAAGTAATAGCAAGCACCCACGCTATGCGCTCGCACCTGTATAAAGACGCCCCTTTGCCACTCGCAACACATGTCATCCCCGGCAGTTGTAGGATTAATTGGGAACATCAAGAGCCATCGGAGCTGCTTGCAGTGCTTGTGGTAGCCTTTTCCCACCACAACATTTTGAGAAGTGCAGGCTAAAATACAACGCAGTCACGTGTGTAATGACGCTACTTTGATAATTAATTGCACACCCATTAAACACCGTTCTGATGGTCGGGCATGCCTGCGTTCACACATCCACACCCCCATTTATAAGCACCTTCCCCTGTTACCACCCACAAACGGCACTATCTGTCACTTAAAATAGCGGCCCAACTACGGGCTACGGGCAATCACTTTCCCATTGCAATGACTGGTTCGCAGACGCGCATTGTGACTCATACGTATGAACAGGTTGTGAAAAATTGCTCAATGCAAGCGAGCGCAGCATAGCGTCTGGGTCTGAATCAGGCCCAGAGTGAGATATCTCTCTCAACTGATCATCTTGCTGAAACCATGCTGCACTGCAGGTGGGGCAGATTTAAAATGTGCAGAGAGATTTAGATTTGGGAGTAGTGTTTCCAAACTGACATCTAAATTGTAGTGTAATAATAAAGCTGTGCAGTATTTGTGGGCTACATGCAAAATCAGCCAGTATTTACCCCACATGTAAAAAAAATTATTTATTTACACCCCTTGCATTGCAACATGGTTTGTTCAGGTTCACAGTTGAGAGAGATATCTCACTCTATTCCCAATTTTGAATCAGGCCCTGTGTCCCGATCATACCCTCCAGACCTGGAACCCCAACGTTGACTGGCAGCCCAAGACAGGAGCACTCATTACAGGATAACCAAAACAGTCAACCTAGATTATGCAGTAACCCACAGAGTGTAATGATACCTGCAACACAGTCCAGATGATGCCGGCACAATGCAGAGTGGAAACCACACAGGTGATAAGATGTGTGGCAACAGCAGATGGTATGAACCGCAGGTACACTGGCAGGACTGGAGCTGGAGTTGGAAGTGGTCTGTGTGTAGTGTGGGAGTCGCAGCAGTAGATGGAAAGCAGAAAATGATGGTCAGTCTGTGTGCAGCGGGGAAGCCGCAGTGCTGACAAATGATACATAGCGGTAGATGGAATGCAGACAAAGCAAGCGATCTGTGTGCTGCATGGAAGCCGTGTTACTGTGATGGTATACAGTGGCAATGGTAAACAGTCCTGGTGGTTATCTGTATGCAGCATGGAAGCTGCAGTGCTGAGAGGTAAACAGCAATGGTACAAGAAGGTAATGGTTGAGTTTCACTGAGCACAGAAAAAAGGGATTTGCCCCCCAGCACACTGTAGCAAAATCAAAAATACTTAAATCCTACATGATAATAGAGATTCAGAGGTATTAGTTACATACATTTGCAAATATATGAATAAGCGCCAGGCCAATCGTCAAGGCTCCTCTATACTGGCATCCCTAACATTATTGGGTTCATGTCCGAGAAGCAAGGCACCCCAAAAAATTCCAGCCAAGGACCATTCCCAGGGCATCACACGAAAAGAGGAAAAAAGGTGATAGTGAAGTGTAAAGGATAGATGTTTAAGGATAAAGCAATAAGTGTTAATGAAATGTGAAAGCATTAAAATGACATAAATAATATACAAACAAATAGAAAAGTGATAAAAGTATTCTATGTGAATTATGGGGTGATGCCATGAGAAAGGCCCACTCAGAGCCCCCCCCGGGGGCCCCACTCCCAAACGCTCACCCCAAAATAATTATTGCTACATAATAGTAGCACCCACTCTGGGTCATATAATTACAAATTAGTGTACTGCATGATAACAGCACATGTATGAGCTGAGAGCTAACTTACCTTGGAGGTACCCCAAAAAACCTTCACATGCCACTATAAGGATCAGCACCTCCTCCTACTTTTGACTCCCTTCATGCCTCTCCAGACTGCAAACAAAAAATATGGTAGTTGCTCAAATCAGCTTAATGACATATCACAGGTGCTTGTAAAGGGTGGCGTTTTGTAGCAATAATTATTTTGGGGTGAGCATTTGGGAGTGGGGCTAATTGGAGGTTATCAGGTTGAAAACTTAACACGCTCGTCCCCGCGTATCCCCGTATTCAATACTAAATCGGCAAAAATGGGACCAGGCTAAAACGAAAACAGCGCAAAATCCTGTAATTTTTGGGGAAATCAGCCTGACACCCCCAAAAAGATGCTCTGACAAGGGGGTTCACTATGGGTACCCCCTAATAGCCCTGCTAAAGGTATTTGGGGTCTTTAAATGGGCTCAATAGGTGCTATTTAGCATCTTTGAGGAAGTGTTGAAGAATAGTATTCACCACAGTTTTTTTGGAAAATTAGGTTGTCCCTTCAAATTTGGGGTACATGAAAAGGGATGCAAGCATATCACTAAAAATTGCTAAAATGGCTAAAGTCAAGCGTTAAAAAGCACAAAAAAGTACCTTCAGCAAAAACCTGCAATCAACAAAACACCTCCCCCAAAGGCTATTTTGCTAGTTTTTGAATTTGTACCCCTACTTTGAACTTTTTTGCCCACATTTTCAAAGTACTTTTTTGGGGTGTCCTTTGTGTTTTTTAAGAGTTTTTTTTTACACAGTTAGCGTCAAGGGGGGTGTTCAAACAGTGCAGAGTTGTTTCTGTACCCTGAAATCACAATTCTGTTTTTTTTTCCACCAGGTAATCATAGGAAAAACTTTTTTGCCTATTACATTGCATTGCATTTTCACACCAGCAAAATGAAGCTACAATTGAATATAGGGATAAGTGAGAAATGCGAAAATGACATCATCAGTGAAATAGTTTTGCTGAGAACGGGTTTTCGCAGCCTAATTGAAGACGGCCCTTTGTCTAGTTTCACTTTCAAGACTACTTTTCCCAAGTCAATCTTTTAGTACTAGTGCCTTCTTTAAATAAACACTGGTCTGCCTGGAAGTGACTCTCCTAATATTGAATCATGTTTCAGTATATTCCAATTAAAATTTCTCTAAAAGATGCATTATATTGTCTAATAAAAGCCCATTGAAACTTATCATCATTATTAGATTTAGCTTCTTTAATTTTCAGCAGATCAGTGTAATCTATTTGATTTACTTTTTCCCTAGCCTTTTCTAAAGTGCAAGTTGAGAACCCCTTTACATGGAAGCAATCAGATACTTAATTCAGCTGTTGCTCACATATTTCTGTCTCTGTACAATTTATTTTAATTCTCAAAATTGGCTGAAGGGTATCCCATCTTGCCAGTTAGAATGGTGCTGACTAGTTCTGTCAATAAAACTATTCGAGTTAGTGGGCTTTCTAAAGGTTTTGGTGTGAACTGAACCTTGTTTGACATAAGTATTCAAATCTAAAAAAAGAAACTGCCTCAATATCACAAGTGAAAGTTAACTTGATGGAGAAGGTATTAGAATTTAGTTAATTACAAAAAGTTAAAAGAGATTGTTCACCCTCTCTCCAGAAAAAAAATGTCATGTATAAAGCGCTGGCAGGACACGAGGCTTGCCACCAGACTGCAATCCATACAGATATGGCAGTCCTTTTAGTATGCCATAAATAGATTGGCATAACTGGGGGTGAACCTGGTGCCCATGGCAGTGCCAACCAGCTGCAAATAAAAAGACCCTTCAAAATAAAAATAATTGTTTACTATAATAAACTTAATACTATCAAGGATAAAAATGTTGACTGTTTCAGTCAAATCACTCAGTTCTAAAAAATATGAAACAGCTGTTAGGCCTTTTTCTATTACTGTGTATAAGGTGCTCCTGCCACACATAATTTGAAATTTTGCGAAGGACATCACCTGTATCTTTTATATATTCTTTGGTGGCTTGTACAATGAATAGTAAATAAAAATCAACCTTGGCAGAAAGATTACTGGTTAGACTGTTACACCCAGAGATTATTGGGTGGCCTGGAGGGTGGAGAGGGCTCTTATGTATCTTAAGGAGCACATATATATATATATATATATATATATATATAATTACATTCCTTTAATTATACTTAGGAAATGTCATTTCTTTAAGCATATATATATGCTTAATATAGATTGTAAGCTTGCAAGCAGGGCCCTCTTACCTCTATGTCAGTCTGTTATTACCCTGTTTTGGTCTATAAATGTTTCCAATTGTAAAGCGCAACGGAATATGCTGCACTATATAAGAAACTGTTAATAAAAATATATATACATAAGTTTTTTGTGAGTATGTTTTGCAATATTTAATATAATAATAAAAGTTAAGTTTTAATATTCATATAAGAGTGCCCCCGAAAAGGAGTCTCCTTTATTATCCTGTTGCACAGGGTAATTAAAAGGTGTAATTAAAAGGTGAACGTATTTGAGTATTTCTTACTCCTGGGGTGCACCACCAAATTAATTCATAGTAGGGTCATTTACCCATTAATTGTGTTTATCTTTGTTTTCTTTCTCATATACCTTATAATTATTTTCCTGTGCGGAATTTCCTTCTTTTTCTAAATGAGCACATATATAGTAGGAAAAGAAGGACATTTTATATTTAAGAATTCAAACTCACTTTTAGTGATAATAACATTATTTTCCAAAGCATCAGTAGTGAGTTCTAATAATGCTTTACTGATTCTCGTTGTTGGGTAATTTTTTAATGTTTTATTTGTGGCCCCCTCATTCAACTTTTTATAGATCTCTTCCATATATGCCTCCCTCTTCTTAAGGACCATCCCCAACATTGTCAGCAGGCTTAATAACAAGGTCCATATCTTCCCTTAGACCTCTTATAGCTTAAAATAATTTTTTGCTTAAGTTTAAGCTCCTTTTCATATTTCCCTTTTGTATTATCCTTTCAGTCTCTTCACATATAATTTTGTTAAAACAGTCTATATTACTGCCTTTAAAATGGATCAGATAAAAGGTAGAGGGGGGTTTAAACTTAATTCTTTCAAGTGGTCTCTCCACTGTAGCCTCCTCTTTTTCTTTGCTAAAAAACCCTTTTAATATTCATATTCCATACACATTTCTGAATATCTAAAAAAACATTAAAAGAGTTAGGATTATTTGATAGCGCAAATTTTTGCCCTTTTTTGAGGACCCTCTTTTCTGGATCTGTAAGTATCTTATCAGTAAGATTGAAGATTTTCCCTTCAAACTGATTATCCTCCCCTTTTGCACTTACTATATTAGGGGTTCCTTTATCAATTTTTTTGTTTATATCTCTTAACACCTGCCCTTTTTCCTCTATAGGTCTTCTTAACCTTTTTAGTACTTTTTCATCCTGGGTGTTCTGGGATCCCATTTTAAAAAAAAAGGTTCAAACTAGAGGGGCCATCTAATAGCTCTTCTTCTAATGGTTTAAATATATGATGTATTGTGGTACTATACATGCAATTAGTATCTCTATTAGTTCTTATAGGAAACTTCCTGGTTTGCCACCTATTGGCTTGTTCAGGATTTCTCCTGTAATCATAATTCCTCCATTTATTTCGGTTTCCTATGGACTTTGAAAAAGTCCAGTCACGTGAATGAAAATGCATCAGTGAGCTCCTTCCCTACATCTGATGTATGTTTATGTTTATCCTTATGTTTGTTCATTTTTCCTGCTTCCAACACATCAACTTAAAGAAGAGTGATTGTTCACTTGCTGCCTAATAAATCCTACCACTTAAAAGTTGCGATTGTTATTAAAAAATCAATGTTAATCCCCTCACTAGTCAGTGGTTTTGATTACATATACTGTATATATATATATATATATATATATATATATGTTTATATACTCATATTTTTGAGAGTCAGTGTAGGGACTGACCAGAATGGAAGACCGTGATGTGCTTGGTTAGTTTAATAAATTAGTGTAATGTTTTGGAACTAACATTTCCTGAATCTAAATGAATTACAGTTTGGAATATAAATAGGTGAGTGCAGAGTTTGTTTAAATAGTGTTGGGTGTGGCTCTTTCTCTGTGGTTAAGCTAGTACCTAAACCCATGGAAGAAGCATAATTTGTATGTAAAATCTGTGTAATAGCTGGAGCCAAATGTGGCAGAGATTGCTCATAATTTGTAGTGTCAGTGTAGGGACTGACCAGGATGGGAGACCGTGACATGATTGGTCAGCTTGATAAATTATTGTGATATTTTGGAACTAACATTCCCTAACATTTCCTAGTCTTGATGGCACTAAGATCCAGAAATGACAATATATCATACCATAAATCGTAGTGAGTTAACAGTCAATTTTAGGTGTTTACATCTTTAAATCCAGTTGTAATCCTGGTGTACGGAATCTGTAAGGGTGGGAGAAAAGGTGCCCTATAGGTGTAGTAGGTGTATTACTGTATGTAAAACTTGCATATTTGGAATTCCTTTTATTGGCCCACATGTCACAATTGATGCAGCATATCAACTGAGATAATCACAATATTGGATTTCCAGAATCTGATGTCCTAAGTAAATACATAGAGATAAGCACTTTTAAATGTAACTCTTTTTTCTGTAAATCTAGAGATTACTGCTAAACTGTCCCATTTTCTAAACCTCACCCTATTACATGTGGCCTCAAGTCTCACTTTATGTTTTCAGTTTCTAGTACACATGCATAAGCCTAAAACACCATTTTAGCATAACATTTTGTTATTACTGTATAACATTATTTGTGTATGTTAGGTTTAATTTAAAAGCAAATATGTTTTGCTTGTGAAATTTGAGTACTGTTGTACCTTCAAAATATAAAAATATGATTTTATACAGTAGAAGCTTCATACATGCATACACAAATTGCAAGGTTAATTGCTCTGCTAAATATTGTAGTGTTTTTGTGCATTCTGTTTTTATTTTTTTCTAATTGATTAGTTTTTCATAGTGATATTTCCATATAATTTGTATATTTTTACCACATTTTTTTTTAATTTTGAACATCAAGTGCTGAAACAATTTATTGTCCCATTACAAATGCATGTAAGGTAGGGACTAAACTAGACAAGAAAAAACAAAAACAAAGGACGTTCCCCCAGCACACTGCAATGGACACATTGGACAGCAAAATAGATTTTTATCCTACTGTACATGATAATAGAGGTGCAGAGATCTCTGTTATATACATTTGCAAACAGATAGTAAGCTACTAGTCAAGGCATGCCATCTCTGTTCTGGTAGTACTACACTACATTATAATAGCACCACTTTGGGTCTTACATTTATGTATTTCTAAATTGAGAGCTAACTCACCTGGAGGCACCCCAGGATCCTCCAATATGGAGTATTGATTTCTAATAGTCGCTAGTTGCTATTTAGTGCTGCAAATCGCTTAAGAAATAATTGCTTTCCAGTCTACTCGTGTGGTTCCAAAGCACAAAAAGTTATTTATGCAATGAAAAAGTAACACGCTTAAAAATTTAACAACTAGAGTAAAAAGCAATCAATAATAGTACAAGCCGATACATATGCATGCGCACTGGTCCAAGTATACAGTCATCAATCCAGAAGTCTGTGATCATCAATGAGGATGTCTGAACACTGGAATCGGGACACAGTTTATATACCTTACAGAGTTCTACGTTAACAAATGAGCTAGTTTACAGGTTTCCATTGGTTCTTGCTTCTGGTTTAACATGTCATTGGTTGATTCATACGGTGTCATCAGGGGTATGTCTCAGTTCATCAATGATCTCTTTGTGCAGTTTTCCCGCTGAACAACTAGTCAATACTGGCTACAACACTGCATACAGATACTAACATTTAATGCAATATCTCCCTATCATCCATAACTAACAGACGCAAGATGCGACTCATTTGCCGATAGATTCGGATGTCTGCAATTAAACAGGGATTTAGAATGATACCAAACATGACATGTCTACTATGCTCTAAACCTTAGATCTCATTTAAGCACATAGTACACCATAATTATTAGTTAAAAATGCCTTTACTAACTCTGGTTAATAATTATTGTGAATGGGAACCATCTGGCACATATGTGTCCGCATATGTGCGTCTGTGTGTTGAAATAGCAAAGATGTGTTGGTATGCATGTAGCTATATACAAATGAGCGTCCATGTGTAAGTATGTGCGTGCGCATATGAGCGTCTGTGTATATAAGTATATATGCATTTATATGTGTGTGTGCATTATGTGCATCAGTTTGTGTGTTTTGTGAATACGCAGTTTAGTGCATTGGATTGCACGACGCAAAGTAGTGTTGTGGAAACGCATCGTCAGACCATAGACAACCAGATTGTTAGACAATAATTGTGTACGATCATATTCAATAATTTGACTTCGACAGGAGCTACAAGGATCAGCATACTCTCAAGCTACTGATCCCATACATGCCTCTCCAAACAGTGATACACAAAATGGCAGTTACTCAATCAATTTATTTTGCCCATCACAGGTACATATATTGTAAGGGCTAATCTAGACAAGAAAAAATAAAACAACTTCTACCAGCACACTGCAATGGACCAGCAAAAGAGATTTACATCCTACATGCTAATAGAAATGCAGTGATCTCTGTAACATACATTTGCAAACATATGGTAAGCCACCGGCCATGGCAAGGTGTATAAAATCCTCAAAAATACTCGTGTTGGCTGACATACTCTTTTTTTTAACTGCAATAGATTCTGGAACTATTACCACAAATGTATATGCTTCCCTCAACAAAAAAAAGTACCACTACAGAAATTGCATTGCATTTTTGCAATTTTGATATTTGTAAATGACCTTTTATGACTAAAATTATGAATACTCATATAATGCTTTAACTAAACTTTCTACAAGGGAGAAACTATGGGTACATTTATATAAACTGCTATTTTCAAACCCAACAAATCTCCATACTACTTTATTTAACATGTACAAATATAAGTACTGTATATATTAACCTGTATATTTACCAGGGATGGACTGGAGCTTCTTAGCAGCCCTGGAAGCCCCCCTATTGTGCACACCTGCAAAAGGGGGGGTAGCCCCAACTCACAGGGGTGTGCTACGAGTCACAGGGGTGTGCTGCGAGTCACAGGGGTGTGACCTTGCTGCTAGCCACCGTCTTTCAGTGTCCTGGCTGAGCAGAGTGCCGGGAGGTCTTTGGCAAAAGTTTGTTATATAGGGTAGTTCCGGCACTTCTTTGGACCACAACTGTATATATCCAAGTTATATGAAAAAATAAAAAAATGATAGATTATAGTGTAAAACTATGATGGTATTTTCTTATGTCTTAAAATTTCGAAATACACTCACCCTTTCAAGGTGATTCTTGCACATTGAACACAATTGACACCATGGTCCTATGATGATTGCACTATGCAATGTTGGATCTTCTGTCATGGTCCTCAATAACTCACAGTCATTATATGGAGAGATAAAAGTAATAAGCCTACATAGTGTGCATCAGTATACCAAAAACAAGTTTGTATTATAAATACATTATGCTCACCTTGAATGGGATATATTATATGCCTTGGACATTCATTTTAATATCCCGATGTCCATTGGTATTATGCTCTCAGTTTTTAGGAGTCCAAATTAATTTTGGAATGAAAGATGATTTGTATATAAAAATAATATTTTATTTTATTTATTCATAAGTCTGAAACAGGACACACAGATCTGATAATAAAATTAATTTCTACACAGATCCTTCTAAATTTTATAAAAAATAATTTAGCATGCAAAAAAAGGAAAAAGGAATTGACATATAAAAAAGAGAAGAAAATAGAATGGGTGGTGGATGATGTCATGGGTTACCTAAAGCAACGTGTTTCCCAGATCCTACGTCTGATTCCTCAGGCTAGTGACTGAGAAGTGAACAACTTGGCCCTTAAATAGGATACTTGGGGCATGTATAACGATGCTTGACAGAGACTGTGATAGTTTGAAATTCAGTGAAAAACAGTGTTACAAATTAATAGTGGAATATTACAAGTGTAGGTGTAAGAAAGAGCTCATTTACTCTTGAATTTGATTTAAGATGCACATAGTTATTAATAAAAAGTAAAAATGGGAGGGGTAAAGTCATGTCTGAGATTACTTTTGGCCCCTTAAAAAGTGGGTGGCACGTATAGAAACTGTTGTAATTCCTACACCGTTCACCTGATTTGGATGTAATTACCCTCAAATTAAATCTGAAAGTCTGCAGTTAAAGCACATCTTGTTTGTTTCATTTCAAAGCCATTATGGTGGTGAATAGAGGCCAAAATATGAAAATTCAGTCAATGTCCCAATATTTATGCACCTGACTGTATGTATAGAAAGAAATTACTATCTATCTATCTATCTATCTATCTATATATATATATATATATATATATATATATATATATACAGTCAGGTGCATAAATATTGGGACACTGACAGAATTTTCATATTTTGGCCTCTTTTCACAACCACAATGGCTTTGAAGTGAAACAAGCAAGATGTGCTTTAACTGCAGACTTTCAGATTTAATTTGAGGGTTAATTACATCCAAATCAGGTGAACGGTGTAGGAATTACAACGGTTTCTATATGTGCCTCCCACTTTTTAAGGGGCCAAAAGTAATAGGACAAACTAAACAATCCTAAATCTAACTTTCACATTTTAATACTTTGTTGCAAATCCTTTGCAGGCAATTACAGCCTGAAGTCTGGAACGCATAGACATCACCAGATGCTGGGTTTCATCCCTGATGATGCACTGCCAGGCCTCTACTGCAAATGTCTTCAGTTCCTGCTTGTTCTTGGGGCATTTTCCCTTCAGTTTTGTCTTCATCAAGTGAAATGCATGCTCAATCGGATTCAGGTCAAGGGATTGACTTGGCCATTGGATAACATTCCACTTTTTAGCCTTAAAAAACTCTTTGGTTGGTTTTGCAGTATGCTTCGGGTCATTGTCCATCTGCACTGTGAAGCGCCATCCAGTGAGTTCTGAAGCATTTGACTGAATATGAGCATATAATATTGCCCGAAACACTTCAGAATTCATTCTGCTGCTTTTGTCAGCTATCACATCATCAATAAATACAAGGGAGCCAGTTCCATTGGCAGCCATACATGCCCACGCCATGACACTACCACCACCATGCTTCACTGATGAGGTGGTATGTTTTGGATCATGAACAGTTCATTTCCTTCTCCATACTCTTCTCTTTCCATCACTCTGGTACAAGTTGATCTTTGTCTCATCTGTCCATAGGATGTTGTTCCAAAACTATAATGGTTTTTTTAGATGTTGTTTGGCAAACTCTAATCTGGTCTTCCTGTTTTTGAGGCTCACCAATGGTTTACATCTTGTGCTGAACCCTCTATATTCACTCTGGTGAAGTCTTCTCTTGATTGTTGACTTTGACACATATACACCTACCTCCTGGAGAGTGTTCTTGATTTGGCCAACTGTTGTGAAGGGGTTTTTCTTCACCAGGGAAATAATTCTTTTGTCATCCACCACAGTTGTTTTCCGTGGTCTTCCGGGTCTTTTGGTGTTACTGAGCTCTCCGATGCGTTCTTTCCTTTTTAAGAATGTTCCAAACAGTTGATTTGGCTACACCTAATGTTTTTGCTATCTCTCTGATGGGTTTGTTTTGATTTTTCAGCCTAATGATGGCTTGCTTCACTGATAGTGACAGCTCTTTGGATCTCATATTGAGAGTCGACAGCAACTGATTCCAAATGCAAATGTCACATGTAGAATCAACTCCAGACCTTTTACCTGCTTAATTGATAATGAAATAATGAGGGAATAGCCCACACCTGTCCATTAAATAGCTTTTGAGTTGATAGTCCCATTACTTTTGGCCCCTTAAAAAGTGGGAGGCACATATAGAAACCGTTGTAGTTCCTACACAGTTCACCTGATTTGGATGTAATTACCCTCAAATTAAATCTGAAAGTCTGCAGGTAAAGCACATCTTGTTTGTTTCATTTCAAAGCCATTGTGGTGGTGAATAGAGGACAAACTATGATAATTCTGTCAATGTCCCAATATTTATGCACCTGACTGTATATATATATATATATATATATATAATTATGTATATATAAAACAAATAAATATTTGATTACTATGCACTTAAAAATATGAATAAAAATTTCAATATATAAGGGCATAACAAGAAAGACCAAAAGGACATATTATTTTAAAAAGGACATATTACAAAAAAAAAAATATATATATATATATATATATATATATATTATATATATATATATATAAAAATTTGAAGACATAAAAAAAATGTTTTAAGCAAAAGAGAGGGTTACTAGAGAAAAGATCATTAAAATCATGAGCGTTGTAAAAGGGGTGCAGAGAAGGATCAAATGAGTTTTTAAAAGTTTATAAAAAAAGGCCACCAAGTCAATGTCAATGTTCAGTCCTTGAGGGTGGAGTGTCTTCGTTTTATGGATCCAATATGTTTTTTTTTACAAGAATTTGTTCGCTCTATCACCACCTCTTTCTCCAAGGTGGACCCTATCAATCCCAATAACTGTTACACCATCTGGATTACTAGAGTGTACATCCCAAAAAAATTTATAGACACTATGGGCAATGAGGCCCTTTTTAATGGGCCATGAACTATGGTCCATTAGTGAAGGGGATGAAGTGGCTTTTACTGTAATACAGTAATTGCAGTTTCCCCTAAAAGCATGATAAATAGCATGTAATTTAGAGGATTGAAAACTGTCACCACCACCGGCATCTCAACTCGAGGATAATAAATCTGTCAGCTTGGAGGGTAAAATCACCTAATACTTATAGGAGTTTGCAGTGGTTGCAATCTTGCAATTAAAAGTGCTGCCTGATAAATGTATAGAACAATAAAAGCCAAATCCAGTACATGAGCTAATAATACATAATCATTTCTAGAGTCTAATAAAATATCAAATTAATAATGTGACCATATTTACTAAGCTCAATTTGCTACTCTGCATATATAAAATAGAAAAGTTAAACAAAACAGGCATCAATAATTGTGACTAAAAATCACCAGTCTATAATCCAATTAGTACTAGGATTCAGATGTAGAACAAAATGTAGTTAAATTAATCAAAATAAACACATGTATATATATATATATATATATATTTCCAAAAAGGACGGCACTCAGTAGACTTCTTAGTAATTTAAAATGGTCCTTTAATAGTCCGACGTTTTGGGGTAACCCCCTTTCCTCTGGGACAGCAGTACACACAATACATACACACATACACAGACATAAATACCCTTAATGATCATGATATGAACGAGCTCACCTGTGTACCAACATGCACGATAACTCCCGGCAAAATGCCCAGACCAACTCTGGCCCCTACTCATGACGTCACCTGCCCACTATCCAAGCCGGCTAAGTGCACCTACGTGGAGCAGTATACTCTGATCACATGACTCACAACCATACAAGTCATCAGTGCACGCCGGTAAACACTGCCAGCACAATCGGTTGCCTAGCAGCCAATGTCAGCAATACAATTAAAAACAAAAAATAATTATTTAAAAAACACAAATAAACATCCTATCCAATATCCAAGAAGCTGTACCTCAATCCTAAAGCTGTTATATATATATAGAGTATAATATAATTAATACTACTAACACAAAAGGATTACAAAGAAATGGAAACCTGTGCATCAAAGAAAACACTGTAAACCCAGGGTATCATTTAACCCTTTTGGGTAAATAGTATCCAAAATGTAAATCCACTTGCTTTCCTTCTGCATAAGGATTTTGTTTCTATTACCCCCTCTCAATAAGGGTGGCACATGATCAATTATAATTGTCCTTAAAGAAGCTACCCCATGTTTTAATTGTACAAAATGACGAGCAACCGGTTGCTCACTACAACCGCTCTCAATGGCCTGTCGTATCGCCGAGCGGTGTAACGCCATTCGCTCTTTGAACTGGCATTGGGTTTTCCCCACATATGTCAAGCCACAAGGGCATGTAAGTAAATATATAACATACGTGGAGGAACAAGTCAAGGCATAATTAATTTTAAATCTTTTTCCTGTATGGGGGTGACAAAAAGAATTGCCAACTATCAATGACCTACATGTCACACAGCCCAAACATCGATGGCACCCAGTCTTAATACTAAGAAAATGTGTCTGTTTTTTTGTTGACACATACCTGTAATGTCCAAATGTAGTATATGATCCTTAATACTTCTATTCCTAGTGAAACTAGGAAGAAGTTGAGAATTATGTAAGGCCGGCAAGTCCCTATCAGAGCTAACAATCGGCCACCATCGTTTAACTTTTTTCACCATAGAGGGGCTATGTAATCCAAAACGATTAACCCACGGAATTCTATTAGTATCCAAACTATTGACTTTAGTAGATTTTGACTTCAACAACTCGTCTCTTGGTATACTAAGAACCTTATTTTTAGTTTTTTCCAAATCCTTCTGTAGATAACCTCGACAGATAAATTTTTCAACTACATCTTGTAAGGCTTGCTCAACCTTACTTTCATCTGAAGTTATTCTCCTAACCCTAATTAGCTGGGAATACGGTAAACCCCTCCTTAATGGTAAGGAATGGAAGCTGTCATTTCTCAACAAGCTATTCCTGTCGGTAGGTTTCCTATATAATGATGTCATAAAGGAATTGCCACTCTGGGTAATATGTACATCCAAAAAGTTTGCTTGACCAGAATCAATATGATAAGTTAATTTTATTACACTGTTAGAAGAATTCTGTCCCTCCAACAATGCAACAAGATCCAACTTATACCCTGACCAAAAAATCAGTAGGTCATCAATAAATCTTAGATATAAAACTACATCTGGTTTAAGCTGGTCATGATCAAACAACAAAGATTTTTCAATGGAATACATAAAAGCATTCGTGTACGATGGGGCCACAGAGGATCCCATCGCACACCCAGCTATCTGAAGGTAATAGCGACCATTAAATAGGAAATAATTCATGGTAAGGACTAGCCAAAGTAATTTAATGAACAAATCCACTGGAGGACCCACATATTTGTGATTGTCAGATATCAACTGTCTAACAGCCTCCACACCTGCATCATGTGGGATGCAGGTGTAGAGACTGGTGACATCAGCCGTACACAATAACAGTAGTTTATCATCAACTCTCAAAACATTAAAATTGACAATAGAGCATTAGTATCCTTTAGATATGATTTCAACTGCTGAATACAAGGGTTCAAAATCGCATCCAGATATACCGATATAGGATGAAATAGAGACCCCTGGGCAGAGATTATAGGCTGCCCCGGGGGGTTCTGTGCGTTTTTATGAAGCTCAGGCAAAATGAAAAACAGGGGAGTAACTGGGTACTCCACTGTTAATGCACTTTTTAGATCCATCAAAATCAATCCCTCTGAAAAAGCATTATTAATAACATCATCCAGTTCACGTTTATACATAGCAGTGGGATCTGTGCTTAAGAGTTCGTAAGTAGAGGTATCCTGCAGTTGACGATAACATTCGGTCTTATATTTATCAATGTCCTGAATGACGACTGCTCCCCCCTTATCGGCATTCCTTATCATGATATCCACTCTTTTAGCAAGGAATTTCAAGGCTAAATTTTCATCCCTGGTTAAATTATGCTAAAAATTATATATTTTTATAATAAAAGGGTGTATTTTTATATGTTTGGAGCCATGACTGTTTTTTGATGCATGTGAATCCTTCGATCTAAGCACTAATAAGGTGTATTAGCTCGGTCTGTGAATAATTCATAGTATAAAAAGGACAGACATTCGCCGACTAGCCACACTCACTGATGAAGTCTGATAGACAAAATGCGTTTTGGGCGTGGTTGCTGGTGACATCACAATGCAGTGGCACTGGCTGATGGGAAGTGGAGTCCTGTGAACTAGATCCAGAGCTGGGATACTGTGCTGAACCACTAAGAAAATCAGTGTTCATAGCGGCTGTACTTTATGCCATGTATGGGATCCTAATGCTGGCCGTGATCATGCTTACCGGACTGTTTAAACTTATGTGTAAGTCTTTTATGTACTTTGATTAAATATTTATTATCCTTTATTCATTGTGGTGCGCATCCTTTTTGCTTCTTTGACCAGAGATCCATGCATGCACTCCTGAGGAGGATTCATTAAACAGTTGCTGCAAACTTTGATACATATATGAAAACAAGAGGACACACTTCCGTGTTACTATTGGACTAACCTACTGCGCACGGTGATATACCTTTTCTTTGTCTATATATATATATATATATATATATAAAGTCAATCCAGACCGGCACTCTCCTGACGGGTTACAGCAACTCCGGTGCCCTCAGGATACATCCAGCTAGAGAAACCAGCACATACATAGCTGTGGCTTTCACAGATTTTGAAAATGTCAAATCTGTATTAAACAAACATCTGTGAACACCACCAATGTTTCGGGGACACACCTTCCCCTTTGTCAAGGTATAGACACAATAAGGTATTGATCACTCACCTTATATAGAAGAATGAAAGCCCGCCAAGTGAAACATGAAGAGCACCAGGTAACCAGGATTCCCTGTCTTAAACCATGTCTCCCAAGAGTGATGTCAGGGCACCAGCTGGGTGCCGTTACCATAGCAACCCAGCCGTGTACAGTCCTGCTGTTCAAGTATGTACTACAAAGAAAGATAGATAGAACCACCGTGAAGTGACAGAAAAAGTCACATGGAACAAACAGCCAAGTAGAAATAATAAGGGAAGAAATCAGCATAACACAAAGTATATACAGTATATACTATGAAAATAGAGTACAAAAAGCTGTATAATGCAGTCATGCCAGAAAAGTATGTGGAAGGAAGCATAGTATATAAGGCACAGATGGAGAAGATATAAAATCCATATATGAAAAAAGCAAACAAAGATGAACATAAATATGCGTATCAATAGTATTAATATACACATAATAATGAAAATTATTAAAAATAATGAAAAAGTCTGGTGACTAATGAAAAATAAAAAAATATAAAAATAATAACTGAATTTATCCCCAGCTCATGTGGGATGATGGTATATAGCGACGAAACATCCATTGTCACCAATAACACACCAGTGGATGGGACAATGTGTTATTGGCGACAATGGATGATTCGTTAGGAAACTATTCATGGTTTCAGGCTCACAGGACCTTCTGGTTGAGTTTGTACTTGACTTCCTTGGATTGATATTGGAGAATAATCACTTTATGTACCAGGGTCAATATTATATCCAGCTAGCTGGCACAACTATGGGATCCAAGTGGCCCTTGCTTATGCTGGCATATTTATGCATGACTATGAGACTACTGTGATATTCCCCAATTTTCACTCTAAAATCATCTATTACAAAAGATTTATAGATGATGTATTTTTGCTGTGGAATGGGACTGAGGAGGAATTTTCACCTATGATTGATTATCCCAATCATTATGAGTCTACTGTCAGGTTTGCTGGTAAAATAGATCAAGTTTCAATAGATTTTTTGGATGTTACTGTTTTCAGGGAAGGTGTCAGTTTGGGCACTACTCTATTCTGAAAAGAAACATATAGGAACACTTTCCTATATGCCACAAGTAATCACCCACCAGCCCTTCAGAACAGCCTGCCGATCTCTCAGTTTATGAGGGTGTTGAGGAACAATTCTAATCCTGAGACGGCAGAAATCCAAATTTCTGAAATGAAAAACCGATTCCTGGAGAGGGGGTAGAAGAAGAAGATGGTTGAGGGCTGTCTGGTTAAGGCTCGGAAACGTATGCTTAAGAAGGTCCCCAAAGCTCAGGACCATATTATATACCTGCTTTCAAGTCCAGATACACTTGAACCAGGGGAAAAACAGTTTTACCTTCTAACCCAGCCGCATATGTGACAGTACTCTCCCTAAACATATCACTATTAGGGGTTGCTTCATCATGCCACACTATATCGGGTTCCTTGCCTAAGTCCACATAATTGTGGGGGTCACCTCTAGCACCTATAAGTCTCTCACCTCCACATATCCCTATTCCATTAGAATATGCACCATACTCAGCAGACATATCATTCCCAACAGTGTCAACCTTAACCTGATCTAGTGCAATTTCCTTGGGTACCTGTAAATCAACACGATCATGTTCATCATCACATGGTATCATTGTCCCACTCTTACACATATGCATTGCTATTTTATCAGGCTCACTTTCCACCTGGGAAGGAATGAGGGTAGTGGGAAAGACTGACAACATTGCATTGGGTAAATCACATTCATCAATAGTTCTCAAATGACTTAGGTCAGTCCCAAATAACACATTTGTGGGTACATGGGACAGCACACCCACCTCCTGAAGATCACTGCACACCCCCCAGTCCAGGTTTACCTGGGCCATGGCTACTTCCGAGTGGATTTCCCCGACCTCGCGTATGGCTATTGTCTTTCCAGGAATAAAGTTCTCCGGGTCCACTAATGTGGGATGCACTAAAGTAAAATCTGTCCCCGTGTTGCATAGCCCCACAGTTACCTGCTTTCCTATGACCACTGCTTGTAGATTCTCGCTGACACCCTCCTGGGACCCTCGTGCGTGCAAGGCAGCGTGCACGGGTTTCGCTGGTGAGGCCCCTGCAGGAGAGGGTGTCATCTTCTCCTTTACCAGACAACTGGCACTGAGGTGCCCGGGATCATCACATACACAACACCGGCGGCCCGTGGCCCAAACCGGTTTCCCCCCACCCGCTTCACTGGTGCTGAAACAGGAGTCGCAGTTCCTCTAAAAGGCAATAGAACAGCTCCTAAAGGTTGCTGCTCCTTCCAGGTGGGTTCCTCCAGTTGCCATTTCTGCGCAGCCCGAGGTAGTAGGCTGCTGCTGACAGCCTGTCCCAGCAGAGCACACTGCGCCTCAGGCTGTGATAACTCGGTATCATATTCCACAGTGGCTGACTCTGGTGGGGTTACCTTTTCCTCATGCGGTGCCCCTGTAGGCTGTGTCATTGCTTCTTCAGCTAGAGAAACAAGTTGTTGTAGATGATACCTTTCAGCTTCCACCCGGCGACACTGATCTTGCCAGAATGGGGTATCGAGCTGGCCCCAATAATTTGTCTCTTCCTGAGCAAATTCAAAACATTCCTCAAGGTAGTCCAGCTGTTCCACACAACTCATATTATAAGCTGGATTCAGAATCACCAGCCGATACTGGCTAAAGGCATGGTACACGTCGTCCTGTGCCCACATAAGCTGCCTGTTCATCTCGCTGTGGGTATTGTCATTGCAGGAGAGACCTTGCAGCTGTCAGTTCCTCTGTACTCATTGTGGTAAAGGATCCCTCTGGTGATGCAATGGATTGGCTCTCTGCAGCCTCCCTAGCTGCCACACATCCTGCAGTCTCCCTGGAACTAACAGAGGGGTCAGATCTCTGTCAAGTGTCTGTTGTAATGTCCGGGGCCCTTTGATTGCCGAAATCACAGCTAGCATTTGCTGAGCTTTCTCCATCAAATTCCCAAACAGAGAAATGCTCTGGATGGAGTCTGTTGGCATTCATGTCTCTGGTCACAGACTGGTGCTTGAGTTTGGCTAACTCCAACTGGAGTCTGCGATCAGCCTCCGCATTACGCTCTGCAGCCTCTGTAATATGGAACCTTTCCACAAGCTGCAGTACCATAGCCGGGTTGGGCTCATTCACGTATTTAAGAGCAGAGTCTAGCTATCGATCCAGCTTTGAGATAAACTCCATATCTCTCGCCCATTTGCTAATAGAGTCCACATCTGCATCTGATGTTAGTCTATTAATTTCCGCAGTAAGTAACAATCCAGTACAGGGTACATCCCAGACTACTGCAGTAGCCCCAGCCGATGCATTCTTTCCCTCAGCTTGCTGTCTTGCAGAACTCCCCTCTGCCATGGAACTCTCTCTCTCTGCCAGGCACTCAACTCTGGCGAGCTCCACAGATGGATGGGTAAGAACAGAGTCCACATCAGAGTCCATCTTTCCGCTATTACTTCCCGCAGTAAGTAAAACCCCAGTACAGGGTACATCCAAGGCTAATGCAGTTGCCCCCACCAATGCACTCCTTTCCAGTACTGACTCGCTGACATTCTGATGCTCTGTATCATAGTCCATGAGATCCCGGATCAATCTCTTCTTAGAATGATCCATCCAAACCAGACCTTTCTGCACACACCGCGTTACCAGCTCTTCCTTCTTGAGCTTTTTGTACTTTGCGGCCAGTGTTCATCAAAATAAAAATAACAGGGTAGGGGAACAGAAATTGCTTTCACAGTGTGACTTTTTACTAATATAAGCTTTGAGTTCTGGAATCTGGTGAAATTGGGTTCCTCACTCCGAGTACTCCTTTTTCACTTAAGTTTTTATAAAAATAAAACACTTTTTTATCATCCCACCACTGCAAACCAAATGTCACGGACCTCCGGCCGATCTCTGCAGATACACCAATCTGAGAATCTCCACCTGTGACTTATACCAGTTATCTCAGCACTTGTGGTTTTAACTCCGGTAACTGCCACCAGCAGAAGACCAATTTAACGCTAAGCATAAGGCAAGCTTCTGCTCTCACCTGTACACACAACTTATCAATAGTTACATATAGGTAACATGCCAAACATGAGGCGTGTGGGTTATAAAAACACAGTTCCAGAACTAGAATTAGTTTAGTTTAATTCAAGAAATATCTTCAAAGCTTATGTCCAAAAATTACAAAGGATATAAGGGTGTTACAAAAAGTCACAAACACAGTTAATCACAATTTCCAGTAAATCAAAGAAAATAATAAAATGGGAGAAAACAGACCATTCAGATCATGACGGATAGAACAATCTTTGGGAATGAGGCCTTTCCCTGTGACAACGTCCGGTGTCCTGTGTCTTGTCGACAACCTCAAGGAGAGAATCACCCACTCTTACCAGTGAGCCTGTATTTTACCATGTGTGCCCAACTCCTTCCCCCCTCACCCCCCCTGGGGAGCGTTAACCCTTCTCAGCCCAGAGTGTGTTGTCCCTCTAGCTGGACTATAAGGTTTCTCTATCATTTGGGCAGGGGTTCTTGATTACCTTTCAGACCTTCCTAAAGCTTGAGAAGTGGGTTTAGGTCAATAAATGTGCACACAGATTAAGTGAGTAAACATACACCTCTGTCGCCTGACTGTCTGTGAGAATAACCAACAAGTCTTTGATCTCGGACCATACACAGAACACAGATTTCTTACAGACTGGCTATCAAGGATCTGGCCAGCTGTCAGGTAATTTCCCTGGACATCCTTCTTATGGGCTATATACAAATTGACATAATTATGGCTGGCAGGGAAACAATCTTCCTATAACCTCTGGTTAAACCTTTCTGTCCATCTTCAAAGGTTTGTCATTTCCTTTACACAAAACAGTACATATACATTTACAAGGGAAAGTTACGGATTCTGCTGATGCAATCATGTGCAATTATGCCCATGCGGGTGCAAAATCAGATTTTTCTCTACATACCTTACTAGTCTAGGCCTGCTTTACTTAACAGAAGCTACTTAGTTTAGCTTTTTTTATAGTTTTGCTTTTTTATTTGTGTTAACGTACCCTCTTTCAACAATAACAAGAATTTGTTTTTTTGTGGTAAAGTAGCTGGTAGTCACGTTTGAGACACATAAAACATTCAAATCTCCTCACTAATGCAGGGGGGAGGCATGGCAGTGCAATGCTGAGTCTGCTGGGACATCCTCAGACCACAGCCATGCCTCGTCCCAGCATACAGAGAGGAGCAACTGAGAGGACCGAGTGACGAGTTAGCACAACTCCTGTTCCTTTGTTGGGCCCTCTCTCTGTCCCACCACAACCAATTTCCCGCCATTTGGGCTTGTTTTGTTCAGTACGTCCTCGGCTTTTGTTGGGAGTTAGCACTGAATGTGTGAAATAAAACATTTTCACCATAAAAATTAGTTCTTCTCGGAGATGATGTACTAATAAACTAATGTTATTATATTTTGGCAAATATAGTGTTGCAAAATAAAGAAAAAATATAAATGAATTTGTAAAACAAGCATATCAGGCTTATTTTAGATGTCACATAAGCCAGCAAGACAAAATTTGCGTGCCTCACAAAGTTTGTAAAACCTGCATGTAATCACTCCACAATTGGAATAAAGGTGATCGAAAAGGACTTAATTTCAGCATACTTATGATGTGGTGTGAATCGGTTAAGAAATGCAAATGGAAATACCCAAGTATGAATTCTACAAAACAAGTGATACCACATAGAGAAGATTTACCTGTACCATCATTCAGTTCTTTGTGCAAAGTTGAATGTGATGATGTGGAAATGTTAATTTCATCCAGTGCAAGTGACAACACAGATGAAAATGAGTTTGAAGAAAGTTCATCTACTTCAAACAAATTTTTTCAAAAATAACTAAATGATTTAATTCGATACTTGAATTTATCAAAAAAAAGAGCCTGAGCTTTTAGCAACCAAATTCAAAAAAAGCACTGTCTTGAGCCAGATGTTACTATAATGTCATATCGAAATAGAGAGAAAGCCATACTGCCATTCTTTAGCCAAGATAACAATCTTGTGTATTGCAACAATATACCAGAGATTCTCCAGATGATGGGCTTACCAGAATATTGAGCAGAAGACTGGCTGCGCTTTTTGGATAGTTCTAAAAGGAGCTTAAAATGTGTATTACTGCACAATAGGAATAAATTTGTGTTGATTCCTATCGGTCATTTGACAAAACTTAAAGAACAGTATGAAAATATCAAGTTAGTCTTAGGGAAAATTGCTTTCTCAGCATCTTTGGTCTGTTTGTGTCAATTTACAAATGGCAAAGTTTCTTCTTGGGCAGCAAAGTGGATATGCAGTACTAAGCATTCTAGTCACATATGCTTATGGGATAGTCGTGCAAAACAAAAGCACTGGCAGCAAACCGTATGACCTCCAAGAGAAGTTATAACTATAGGAGAAGCCAACATCATTCATGAGCCCTTAATTGACAGGAAAAATCATACTGCCGCCTCTCCATATCAAACTGGGTTTAATGAAACAATTTGTACAAGCATTGGACAAGTCAGGCGATTGTTTCACGTATATTTGTCGAACATTTCCATTTCTTAGTATTGAAAAATTAAAGTCAGGAATTTTTGACAGCCCACAGGTACGGAAACTGTTGAAGGATCCAAATTTTACCACATCAAAATTTTTTAGGCAATCACAAGGCAGACAATTATCATGAATTAGTCCACAACATGCTAAAATGTTTCAAGAAAGTAGATGCCAACATGAGTATTAAAGTACATTTTATTTTTTGTACAGCCATTTAGATCACTTCCTGTCCAATCTAGGAGATTTAAGCGAAGAACAGGGTGAACGGCTCCAGTAGGATATTCAGGTAATGGAAGAAAAATATCAAGGAAGGTGGAATCATCACATGATGGCCGATTACTGTTGGAGTCTGCAGAGGGACTACCCGCAACAAGAATACAAAAGAAAATCCTACAAAAAACAATTAGCTTCCTAACAGTTATGTATGTAATTATCCTGTGTCTTTTTATAACATTTTACAAATCAAATTTAATCAGAATAAAAAAATATCTTTTTAACTATTTTTAACATTGTTTAATTTAATTTTTCATAAATATTAAAGACGTGCATATCTAAAAAACTAGAGCCAATTCAAAAATAAGCATGGCATATTCATGATCAGGAGCACAAAATTAATCAAAATCAACTCTTAAATCCCTGGCAACAGGTTGACTGTTACCTAATATACTGTATAAGCATCATGATAAATGTGATGGTTTGCCATCTATTGCAAAATATATTTGCAGGTATTGTGGCCCACACCCAGAAAAGAGATGTACAGAGTGGTGTAGAGAATCTTTGTCTGACAGAACACCTTTAGTTGTTCATCTTAGATTAAAATGGGAAAGTTTAAAGCTCCTGATTGTTGGGTATGCAGTCAAGTACCGTGAAAAAGAGAGAATATAAGATTGGTACCTATACCACTGAGCACTTAATGGACAGTGTTAAATAGTTTGTGTAGGACTCACACAGCCAAACCATTTGATGAGGCTAGGGGGAATATGTAATAGGCTGCGGCTTTAAAACAATGGCGAGTCCTGTGCGAGTCTGCCCAAAGTTTTAAAGTAGCAGTCGTTTAGTAGGCAAAACCAGGTTGATTTTGCCTATTAAAAGACTGCCACTTTAAAACATCAGGCAGCCCCACAAAGAACTTATGGAAAGATTATTCAAAAGAACTATAGTGCTGAAATCAGAATATTAGCTATCACTAAAAACTGTAAGTACAGTAGATATTGCAGGTGATGCCAATAGTCTTTTATTATATTAGCAAATGGTTCCATTGCTAAGGTGACTGACTGCCAAGTATGAGGTAGGTAGATAGGTTCAGTATGCCTATATTTTAAATTAAGGGGAATGTGATAGGGAAAAAGGAGGATATGTGATCACTCAGACACAGAGAGGACTCACACTATAGACCAGGAAGCTACATGGCTGGTGCAGTGGGGATAGCGCCCCCCTACAATGCTTACCGCATTGTGCCGGCCCTGCTGACATATATGACAGTACTTTCAGGTAGTTAGGAAGAGAACTTAATACCATTAAGACAGAGGATAGTGCTTGACTACCTTATACTGTAGCTGCTACCTCAGGGTGCTGTGCTACATTACAGACCACATATAATGTTGCACCTACTTGAGTAATGATACCAGTTCAAAAGAATTGATAGACAATAAGATAAATTAAACACTTCAGTTGAAAAATGGGTTTGCCTGAACAAACAATTATACAAGTATCATACCAGATTCCTGGTTTAACTGGTTAGATCCTTCCAGTTAGTTCTCCTGGATAGAAAAAAAAATTCTAACATACTTTGGGAAAGCTATTGTTTGCCATAATAATCTTTGTATGAATTTATTTAGTTATAACATATGGAATTAAGGCCCTCATTCAGAGCCGTACGCTCTGAGCAGAGCGCACGCTCTGAATGAGGGCCGGTCTCCATGAAAATGGAGCGTCCTCCTGGACGCTCATATAGCTGTGGGTCACCACCCACAGGCTATACGAGCGTGCATTTTGATGGCCGCGATGGTCGTGACCATCGCGACCATCGAAACTGCGAGCCGGAGCCTGCGGTTGAGGTTTTCTACCGCAAGCTCCAGAGTGATTTTGGCTCTATCAGAGCCAAAATCACTCCCACTGACATCACTAGTGATGTCAGTGGGCCGGCTTTTGACGGGAGGCGTTCCCATGGGAACGCCCCCGTCAGGGAGGCACGCCCCCGGCACGCCTACCAAAGGGGGCGTGCTGTCAATCAACATCGACAGCACGCCCCCTTTGATCAGACACAATGAGCGAAGGACTTTCCTTCGCTCGTCGTATCTGGCGCATGCACACGACGGAGCTCCCTCCGTCGTGCGCATGCTCAGTCCAGAACATCGACCCACTTGCGAGCGGACAGCCGCTCGCGAGTGGGTCTGAATCATGCCCTAAGTGTGTTAGTATTAAAGCAATAGCATTTTCCATCTAAGCTATATAGTGCATCCTGACTGTACATGGTTCAGCAAAAATAAAAGTCAGGAATAATACTGTCTATCAATAATAATCACAAACTGCATAGTATGCTGAACAATATATTAGTATTTTGTTATAGCGACATAATATAAAATAATTCACTAAAGGATCCATTTTTTTTGAGGCTGTCTTGTGCATATTAAATTGGTATATTGTATACATTGATTGCTACATTATTTTTATGTGCTGGAATTTTTATGACTTTGTAAGTTATTGTGAATTAGGTTCGTCTGAATGAATGCATGTGTTTTTTTTTTTACATTTGCTGATGGTTATGTAAAGGCACACCAGTGCAGTTTTTTCATATTGTATCCTATGGACTTTAACCTATCCTGCCTGATGATATAAATACCTTTCTTGTAATATGTGATAGACTTATCCGGTCATTGATAATGAGCTTTTGTGGACATTCACATTTGAGCAGTAATACTAGAGACTTTCATTTTTAAGAAATTTACTTTTTAGATTATATATACTAGCGACCTGCCCTGGCTTTACACAGGAGCAATTGCATCTCGATACAGCTCCCTGCATCTCATAACAACCTACACCATGTCACCACAGTCCCCTGCATCTCACAACAGCCCCCTGCATCTCAAAACAACCTACACCATGTCACCACAGTCCCCTGCATCTCATAACAACCTACACCATGTCACCACAGTCCCCTGCATCTCTTAACAACCTACACCATGTCACCACAGCCCCCTGCATCTCATAACAACCTACACCATATCACCACAGTCCCTTGCATCTCATAACAACCTACACCATGTCACCACAGTCCCCTGCATCTCATAACAACCTACACCATGTCACCACAGTCCCCTCATGGATGATGGATTTGCATTGCTACCATACCATTTGCTACCATTTGATTTGCACAGCTACCATAAGTATCAGCAGCATGTCCCCGGGGCTGGGGTACCTGTGCATATTTCCGCAGCCTCCATGTGCACCCCTCCCTGGCTGCCGAACATGGTGATGAGCAATGTGCTCTTTGCACAATGTACCCTGTATTTCCTGGTCTTCCTGAAGAGCTTCCTTGCCATGGTGCCCCTGTCCAACAACAGCACTGACTTCTATGGGAGGTGCCTCCTGTTCACCAATGGCATGTGGCTGAGCAGGAACATCATGCTGGAGAGGGAGCACTTCACGGTGGAGGACTGGTGGTTGGAGTCCACCTGCTGGTTCAGCATAGGGATGGACATCAGAATCCAATAGTTACTAACCATCAATGGTTTTTATTCCGATGGTAGTGTTTTCACCATTTGATGGTGGCAGTTCAATTTTTACCACCATCAAATGAAAATCATTTCATGGTGTACCGATGGTGTTTGCTCTTTTAAACCCTGATAGCTATGCCTCCCCTGGCACCTTCCTGGCCATGTGTCTGCATCAGGACATCTTCATGGGTTCATTGGAGGCTGTCTTCTACTCTCTGTCTGCCTCAGAAGTAACCCTGCTCAGTCCCTGACTCCCTCCCCTCTCCAGGCTGCTGTAAGCAACAGGGCACATAGAAACATAGAATTTGATGGCAGAATAAAACCATATGGCCCATCTAGTCTGCCCTTTTTGGGTTAGATATTGGTTAGGTTAGTGGTGCTATCTCTGATTGGCTCTCATTGTATCAGAGAGCCTATCAGAGCACAGCCCTCGCCCCTGCAGTAGCAGTCACTCACACAGCACAACAGTTTTTTCTGTGACTTGCTTTAGTAAAATCATCACTGCTCAGCTTCCTTTTGTCACAGATGAATGGTTCATACACCTATACACCTAAACTTTCCGCGACCAATGTTGTATAGAATAGTGAAAACCCCAGTTGTTGAAGAGATTAGCCCGACTGAACAGACAGACCCCTAAACTGGGGATTTTATATAACCAAAGAAATCATTAAACTTTATCGAGACTGGACTACTAGTAATTTATCCATAATAAGTGTTATTGTAGTAGGTGGTAATGGTATTCACCAGTGTACTATATAGTGTTAATACCTTATAGCTGAAGTAATCCATTTAGCCCAGCAGAGATTCTGGACCTCACATGTTGTTTGTGCCCAGGTCCACCATATCTTGTTGTACTAGTGGGATTCTCATAAATGACTAAAGGATTTTGACATACAGCTATTTTCAGTACTACACAGGCTGCAGCAGAGCTCACTGGGACTGATTCAGACCTGGGAATACAGTAAGATAGAGCAAGTAATAGCCCTTCAACATTGCAAACCCAGCTCTGACCCAGGATTTTGAACATGGATCCAACCCAGTAGCGACCAGGGTCAGACCACTGGCACACTGTACCTTCGACCTGGGTTATTCCTGGGTTGTCCCTGTTCACACTGAAAAACCCTCACAAAGATAAGGTCACAAAATGAAACAAAAGGGAGGTGTGGGGACTGCTCACAGCATTGCAGGAATCATGGCTGATTGATTATCATTGTGTAGTCCTGAGTTCATGAATGTTTGCGCTTTACTGCTATGTGATTCAGCCAGAGAGAGCATGATGCTGCATGATGCTGCTTCTGATAGCATAGTGTACAGTTCACTTCTTCATTACTCCAAATAGCCATCACTGTAGTGACAGTAGTTGTATTAACCCCTTTCAAACTGCCGGAATGCTGCCTCTGTTGTTGTCTGCAGTGTGCTGCCCGTGTGTCTAGCTGCTGACATCATCAAATGAGACCCAGGAACATCCAATCAGCGGTGTTTGCTGATTCCCGGGTTGGAAAACCCAGGTAGTGCCCGTTCACACTGCATTTCAACCTGGCTTGTTCCTGTGTTCTACCCTGCTCGATTTCAGGGTTGAAATGCCGGGTCGCTTGACCCAGGAATTTTTTGAGTGGCGTGATCACACTGCATCTCAAGCCAGGTTGACCTGGCAATATACAGAGTTATTTTTGCGATGTGAAAGGGGTAAAACTGTGTACCTGGACAAACCATGTTGCAATGCAAGGGGTGCAAATACATACATTTATTTTGTATACAGGGTAAATACTGGCTGCTTTTGCAGTTTGGACGCACCCCTCCCAAATCTAAATATAAATCTCTCTGCACATTTTTAATCTGCCCCTTCTGCACTGCAGAATGGTTTTACAAAGATGCACAGTTACTTGCTCTATTTTACTCTTTTCCCAACTCTGAGTCAGGCCCACTGTCTCCAGTTTGGGATCATCATCTACGTCCATGAAAATAGTGTCTTCCCATTGTGGACCACCTGGAAGTTTCATTATATCATTCAGAATTTGGATATTTATCTTGATTTACAGTGTCCTGCTCCACTGTCATATATAATACATTTTTTTATATTAGTTCAGCTGAAGTTCATAATCAAACGGGTAGATTACATATCCTTGGGGGAACTCTATATACTGTGTTTCTTTTGATACTTATTAAAACTCCTATTTTCATACATTTTCACATTTACTGTAATTCTACACATTAGGTTTTTTTGTATTATTGGAATAGTTCTATTTATTTTTTAATCTTATTATGAGGTGTCACTATTCTGAACTTTTGTTAAGATGTTTATATATGTTTATATATTTTTATGTTTATTTAAATAATATAAAATTTTGTTCTATAACATCTGACTCTTAGTACTAATTACATTATAGACTGGCAATGTTTAGTTACAATTAGCTCGGTCTGTTTTGTTTACTTTTTCTGACAAATGTACCACTATGTGAAGAGGAAGAAATAACATAAGAAAAAAATATATTGAATATTAAATGCTTTACTTAACAAACAAAAAATGAAATGGTTTTAACTTGTTTTCTTTGCTTCTTTATGTGAATGCAAAGGCTAAAAAAAGAAATAAAAATGGTTTTGACTAGGTAAAAATTATTCCAGTAATAAAGTGTTGACAGTGTTTAAATGTGCTGTATCTTTTGTTGACTCTTTTGGTTTCCCTCCTAGGATCCACCAATCTCAGCTGTTAAAGCATTAGCAGCATAAGACAGGAAGCAATCACAGATTTGCTGCTTGTTGTTTGAGTATCACATTTTCAACACTTTCCTTCCTGCACTACACACTCTACTACAAATAGTGTGATGAATCAATAACAGCAGAAAATAAACCAAAGCTGTTTACTGGAGCAAAAAGAAAGGCTCAAAATAACTACAACTATCTTAATGGCATTTTTAAAGCTGTATGTGAAAACTGTGAATCACAGACAATGACTGACCTGATAGAGGGGTGTGTTTATGAAATACTGTGTAAAAATGTTATCAAGTTCATCTTTTCATATTATACAGGCTGAGTCTCCAATATCCAAATATTCCGAAATACTACTTTTTTTTGGCATGACTGAGATAATGAAACCTTTGATTTTTGATGGTTCTATGTACACAAACTTTGTCTAAGGCAGTAATTATTAAAAATATTGTATAAAATTACCTTCATGCTGTGTATATAAGGTGTATATGAAACGTAAATTAATTTCATGTATGTACAACAAAATTATTTCTAATATTGTATAAAATTACTTGCAGGCTGTGTGTATAAGGTGTATATAACACATAAATGCATTCTGTGTGTATATTTGGGAACCTATTCCCAATATATTTTATTATGATATGTGAATATTCCAAAATACGGAATATTCCGTTAACCAAAATACCCCTGGTCCCAAGCATTTTGGATAAGGGAGACTAAACCTGTACGTATCAATGTTTTCTTTGCAGTGTGAATTATAGTAACATACATTTATGGTGATGGTATAACGATATGTTCGTTCCTGGTTTTTTTTGCATTGTTTGGTTGCCATGCAAGAAAATACATTTTAATGAATTAAGAATGTTGTATGAATGTTGAAGTTGCAGCTAGTGTAAACAGATTACTCATGTCAATCAATTATACCCCTTTTACATCAGAGCAAAAACCTGGGTTTTTGCTGGGTCTACCCAGGTTGCAGCTCAGTGTAAAAGGTTCCCTGAAAAATAACCCAGGTTTAGTGACCCGGCAATCCAACCCAGGTTGCTACAAGGGTCGGACCCAGGATGGATCTAGGTAATGATGCAGTGTAAATGGCGCAACCCGGGTTATCCAACCAGGGTTGTGCCTAAAATTAGCTCATTGGTGGTTGTGGAGAAGTCACCTCCCACTTTTTATGACCTCACAAGTTTAGCAGGACAGATCCAGGTTCAGTGTGAATGGGGCTGACCTGAAAATAACCAAGATCGATGGTGCTTTATAAACGGTGTCTGACCTGGGTTGGAACCATGTCTGAAAACCCAGGTTTTTGGTGAAAAAGAGGTATTAGATATATTCATACTGCAAGTGTTTAATACGATTGCCCCTGTATTTAAAGAGGCAATAGTATTAAACACAAAACACACCTGGGATGATCCAGGGACAAGATCAGGAAGAAATGCAGGAGTAAAGTAACAAGAGTAGACCTGCTGCATATTTACATTTTTTTAGAAACAGTAGAATAACATTAGTTTAGTATTGCTTCTTTAAATAAGCCAGGTATTATTAGTTGTTGCTACATAAGTGTTCTGCATGATAGTACTCAGTAAAACTTGTCAACCCGTAGTTCTATCTTGGTGAACTTCTAATGTCTGGGTTGTTTGGTTGGTCAGTTATTTTTGTCAGTTGAGCTGTTAGGACTTGTTGTGTGAGCACATACCATCTGTGTGTTAATAAAGAAACATTATTAAACCATCTACAGTTGTCATGTTACAGTACCTTACAATTTAGTGGTAGCGGTGGGATTACTCACTAAAAATAAGTACAGTCAACAAACTGAACAGATGACTGTGAGTAGGCATTTAGCAGACAAAAAAGGATCCTTTCCAGCCACTCTCAGACATCTGCATGTGGTTCATTGTGCAGAATAGTGTCTCAGGTAACGCACTTTCTCAGCAGGATGAACCGCTCCCATGGGCATATTCAACACCCTCATGAAGCTTGCACGATATAGGGAGCAAACCTTTCTCCCTGGTTTTAAACAGGGGTGGTATAATAAATAACCAAAGGAAACATGTTGTATAGTTCAGTTATTTAGTACAAATACAGTTATAAGAACTGCTGCCCTTGTTTTTGATGTCTCTTGGTCATGATTGACTTCACCTTTAGCAGAAGTGCTGAGTGCAGTAAGTGTTATATAACAATGTAAAATCTTACATTATGATTGTTGTGCATTGATGCAGATATAGGCACAGAGGGCCTGATTCAGAGCCTGATGCTCTGACAAGAGCGCTCGCTCTGAATCAGGGCCCTCCTACCTGTTATTGGAGTGGCCTCCTGGCCGCTGGCATAGCTGTGGGTGACCACCCACAGCTTATGCGAGCGCCCATAAAGATGGTCGTTATGGTCAAGACCATCGCGACCATGGGGCTTGCGACGAGACCCTGCGGTAGGGTCTTGCTGCTGCAAGCCCAGGAGTGCTTTTGGCTCTATCAGAGCCAAAAGCACTCCCACTGACATCACTAGTGATGTCAGTGGGGCCAGCCCCAGATGGTAGGCGTTCCCATGTGAACGCCTCCGTCTGGGCAGCCACGCCCCCGGCATGCCCACCAAAGGGGGCGTGCTGTCACTCACCATCGACAGCACGCCCCCTTTGGTGCGAGACCCATAGTGACAGCTTGGCTGTCGCTATTCGGGTCTCACGCATGCGCACAACGGAGCTCCCTCCATCGTGGGCATGCGCACTAGGGCACCATCAACCCGCTTGCGAGCGCTCAGCGCTCGCGAGCAGGTCAGAATCAGGCCCAGAGGTCGCAAGTGGGTCGATGGTCAGACGAGTGAGAACTTCACTCGCTCGGGGCTTGCAGCAAAACGGGGCTGTTGATCGATAGCTCGCCCCGTTTTGTAGGCAGGTCGGGGGGGTGGCTGCACAAACGGAGGCATTCTCGAAGTGATGTCAGTAGTGAAGTTCCTGCTCTATTAGAGCAGGAAGTTCACTGGGGCTTGCGGTGGATGAGACCCTACCACAAGGTCACCGACAGCTATGCGAGCGGCCTGGAGGCGGATTTAAAAAAAAAAATCCAGACTGATTCAGAGTGAGCACTCGCAAATAGTGAGCGCCTCTGAATCAGGACCATAATCTCTTAATCTTGTTTGTCTTGACCTTTAGCTGTAGAATTGAGCTTGCAGTTTTAAATAAGAGTGCATTTGTCAGTCTTGACAGTGCACTGCCACCTGCTGTTTGTTATTGGTATTGCTGTGGATACTCTTAATGACTCATTGATCAAAGTAAACTGTATCAAGATTAACAGTCACTTTAGACTCAATTTATATAAAATTTGATCTAACCAAAACTATTTTAGGACCTCATATAGAGTCGGTTGTAAGCGGCCGCTCGGTCGTACGCATCTGATGTTTCCCAGCCACGCATGTGCATGGTTAGTTGTGTGCAGGTGCGTACGAGGCTTTGTGGGTGTTGACGGGGGTGGTGGTCTAAAAATGCAGGCATTCCTCACCGTTTTTGGGGTGTTTTAGGAGCATACATAAATTTCCTGCTACGACTGACATAGAAGGCCAGAAGTAGTAAAACGTCACTCTGCGGGCAGGTTAGAGGCTTGGCTGATCGTACAGCTTGAGGTTGGGTATGTGCTTTCTCAAGCCCCAGAGTACAATTAATACTATCAAATGTGACTGATGTTATGTTTGATATTTCTATTTTGTGCCACACAATGCAAGCAGCTAATATTCGTTTGTTGTTGCTAATAACACTGCTAATTGGCTTGTAATTGATTCAGTTGCATTTGCATTAGCGAATAATAAGAATAAATATATTTCATGGGGATGGCTTATTCTATGCGTTTTTTTGTTAATTTTTGGTGTAATTTGCACACAACACAAGCGGCCGCAACCATCAGAAGAAAATTAACATACAGCGACTGACAATGACTGACAATGATTGACTTGATTGCTAGCTGCTATCACTCGCTAGCTAGAGGAGGTGCATTGTTCACATATGGGCGTCACTTTGGTTGCGACCGACTGGCCGTGCGATTGCTTCCTTTTTCAGTTTTGCGGTCATTAGGCGTACGACCGAGCTGCCGCTTACGACCGACTCTGAATGAGGTCCTTAGTCCCATTCAAGACCCAAATCAAGTCTTCGCTCTTCCCTAATTAAGGCATTTACAGCTTTTTCTACAGTTGCAAAACACACAAACCACTCTGTCCTTGTATTGCTGAGGTTCCCTCTCTCTACCTTGTCTTTCCCTCTCCTGGTCTCCCCATAGCACACCGGTGCATTTACAGTACATGCTTATTTATGCATCATCTACAGTACCCGATAGCTTACCTCAGGTTGAAGGTAACTATGCACCTACCTCATGCCAAGCCATGAAGCACTCGCAGGGTTGGTGGCTGCCTCTCATCTATCTGTGCAGCACTTTTATGCTGCACTTAGTACCGATCATCATATTGTGTTTCCATTGAGACTGGACCCACCCTAAACGAATGATCTCTGGGAGTGCTGCAGCACTGCACTGTTTGTGGGGGCTTGTAGAGTTATCATCCTACTATAGTGTCACTCACTTCCGGGCACAATTACTGTATAATGAGCAACTATTCTTATTAGAGCATCAAAGTGAATTTTATATAAAAACCAAAGCAACAATAATAAAGTTTTTATGCAGACTAATTATTATTTTCATTAATTTATAAAGCTCAAGATATATTTATTACAACCATACAATTAGGAAAATTACAAACACATGAACTTACAGCTGGGTACCATCATGAAAAAGTAGTATTTAAGAAAATGTCTGATATATAGGGAGCAGGGACATGTGGAGAAGGATATGCAGAGTCCCAGCATGGTGCATGCTATGTCTGATATATAGGGAGCAGGGACATGTGGAGAAGGATAAGCAGAGTCCCAGCATGGTGCATGTAATGTCTGATATATAGGGAGCAGGGACATGTGGAGAAGGATATGCAGAGTCCCAGCATGGTGCATGCAATGTCTGATATATAGGGAGCAGGGACATGTGGAGAAGGATATGCAGAGTCCCAGCATGGGGCATGCAATGTCTGATATATAGGGAGCAGGGACATGTGGAGAAGGATATGCAGAGTCCCAGCATGGTGCATGCAATGTCTGATATAGAGGGAGTGGGAACATGTGGAGAAGGATATGCAGAGTCCCAGCATGGTGCATGCAATGTCTGATATATAGGGAGCGGGGACATGTGGAGAAGGATATGCAGAGTCCCAGCATGGGGCATGCAATGTCTGATATATAGGGAGCAGGGACATGTGGAGAAGGATATGCAGAGTCCCAGCATGGGGCATGCAATGTCTGATATATAGGGAGCAGGGACATGTGGAGAAGGATATGCAGAGTTCCAACATGGGGCATGCAATGTCTGATATATAGGGAGCGGGGACATGTGGAGAAGGATACGCAGAGTTCAAGCATGGAGCATGCAATGTCTGATATATAGGGAGCAGGGACATGTGGAGAAGGATATGCAGAGTCCCAGCATGGTGCATGCAATGTCTGATATATAGGGAGTGGGGACATGTGGAGAATGATACGCAGAGTTCCAGCATGGTGCATTCAATGTCTGATATATAGGGAGCAGGGACATGTGGAGAAGGATATGCAGAGTTCCAGCATGGGGCATGCAATGTCTGATATATTTGAAGTGGGGACATGTGGAGAAGGATATGCAGAGTTCCAGCATGGTGCATGCAATGTCTGATATATGGGGAGCGGTTCATGTGGAGAAGGATACGCAGATTCCCAGCATGGTGCATGCAATGTCTGATATATAGGGAGTGGGGAAATGTGGAGAATGATACGCAGAGTTCCAGCATGGTGTAGCCAAAGTGCCCGGAGCATGTGTGTGCTACGGCACCACATCCCAGTCTCAAGTGTTCCAGGGAGGAAGATATGGGGCATCCCCCTGTAGTGGTGCCCATATGCAGTGCTCCCTGTGCCCCATGAGAGTACCCCCTTATGCAGGCCTCCAGTAGTGCCCCAGTAGTGATCCCCCCTATGCAGTGCCTCTTATACAGTGCCCCCAGTAGTGGTCCCCCTTGGGTCCCCAGTAGTATGATCCTTATATAGTGCTTACCAGTAGTGGTACCCCCTATGCAGTGCCCCCAATTGTGGTAACCCTTATTCAGTGCCCATTAAATAGTGCCCCCAGTTGTAGTCCCCCCTATGCATTACCCCCAGTATTGCCCTTTATATAGAGCCCCCAGCAGTGGTCCCCTGATGCAGTGCCCCCAGTGGTAGTTCCCTCCCCCCTATGCAGTGCCCCCAGTGGTAGTCCCCTCCTCCGTATGCAGTGCCCCTAGTAGTTGTCTCCTCCCCTTGTAGGGCCGCTAATAGTAGTCCCCTCCCCTTGTAGTGCCCCTAGTAGTAGTCCACGCCTTGTAGTGCCCCTGGTAGTAGTCCCCCCTTGTAGTGCCCCTGGTAGTAGTCCCCCCCTTGTTGTGCACCCAGTAGTAGTCCCCCCTTTTAGTGCCCCCCAGTTGTAGTCCTCCCCTTGAAGTGCCCCCAGTAGTGGTCCCCCCTTTTAGTGCATGCAGTAGTGGTCTCCCCCCTTGTAGGACCCCCAGCAGTGGTCTCCCCCTGTACTGCCCCCAGTAGTAGTCCCCCTCCTTATAGTGCCCCCAGTAGCAGTCCCCCCAGTTGTTGTCCCCCCCCTTGTAGTGCACCTAGTAGTAGTCCCCCACCTTGTAGGGCCCCCCAGTAGTGGTCTCCCTCCTTGTAGGGCCACCAGTAGTGATCTCCCCCTTGTAGTGCCACCAGTAGTGCCCGCCCCCCCAGTAGACACATGTGCTAAAAAAACCAAAACACTTACCTGAATAGCTAGTCATGAGAAAGAAGCCAGGTCTTGTATTAGTATTGATACCACACAAGTGTAAATGTGTAAAGGATAAAACTAGGAGACCTACTGTATTTTTATATTGTGTTGGGAAAGGGATGTGGTCACAATCCTCCCCAGCATCCTGTACCCAACCCTTGGGAAGCTATGTGAGTTTTTGAAGGTGCAAAGGGCCTGATTCAGAGTTGTACGGTATTGCACAATGGCTGTGTAATAATATGCTAATGCCAAGGAGGTATCTTGTGTATAAAGACACCTCCATTCGACTTTGTTGATCCGATGTGAACATCGGCCATCTGAGTAACCCTCATGCTGTGATGGCCGTGAAATTCATGCAGCCAAGGCCAGTGAAGCTGCATTGGAAGATGCAGACTCTGGCCTTGGCAAACCCAGAAAATGGGGCCGACATGCCCCCGTATTCTGTTATGCTTGCCAGCACTGCCCCAAATGGGTACAGCATGTCAATCATGTCAATCATGCTGCAGCTTAGGGAGCACTGCAACTGTCATCACAGACACTGATTGGCACATGTGCAGTAGAGATCCTACGCATGTGCCAATTGGGTACAATCAAAGTTGTATGCAAACCATTGGTACAACTCTGTATTAGGCCCTAAGTTCTACAGTATATCATATTAGTGCAAAGCTATAAGTACATTTAGAGAAGGAAGGTTAATGCAAAACAGATTTGAATGGGAAAGAGAGAATGAATTTTAAATAAAGAAAAGTGAGAGACTTTAAGAGGGATAATACTTGATACATCAGGGAGTAAAACATAATCTGTTCAGAGAGGTTTACTTTAAGTATTACATTAATGTGAGAAAAAAATAAAGTGTTGAGCTAAATTTTTAATGTCCATCTGATTGTTATTTCTGAGGTTCTGTGCTCACTATGATGCTCTCTATACAGTATGGGAATCACTCAATTTTATGACGGTCACTGGGATGCACTTTGGATTGTATAGCAGTCAGTGGGTTGCTCTCTACAGATGCTGTTATTCCGCCTACCATGTTGCATTGGGCTTGCTTATCACCACTGTGGCTTAGTCTTTCTCAGAATTTTCATTTAATGATTTCATCTCTACTATATAAATAATGTAGAATTATACACCATAGTGCAGTGCAAGCATGGAAATAGACAGAAAATGTTTCAGGAGGATAAAATACATTTAGATTAACTGGGCCATGAGTTGACTTCCACCTATTTTGAGTCTTCACAATGTTTTCAAAACATGCCAATAGATTCTTCTCTAGATCAAAAGTGTTTCTAATCTTTACACCACTCCATCTCCCAGGAAAATGATCGCTAATTGAATGCAAGTAATGCAAATTAACACATTAGCATTTCCAAACTTCAGTAACTTTTCACCTGGGTTCAAAATAAGTTTGTTCTTAGGTAGCAGTAGAAAAAGTTGGTCTCACGAGATGAGACTTTGATTATACTGTATCTCTCTGAGCTGTGCAGTTACTGACTGGCAGCGAATGAGAGTGCAGTTGATTGGAGTTGATTTTTCTACCTTATTGTCACTGACCTGCGTCATGAATGCCCTGGTCTCTATGCAGCAGCAAAGGTGGAAATTTAGGGCCTGATTTAGTGATGTATGTTAATGCCACCACTGCTGCAAATTTGAATGCAGCGGTAGTGCAAAAATATGCAAATGTCGCAGCTGCAGGGATTTGTATTTAGACGACCACCATTGACTTCTCAAATCCTAACAACTGCATACAAAGATGCAGCTTGGTCACAGATCAGTCACTTATTAAAGTTCTGATTAACCCTATGGCCACTGGAACTGAGATGCTGGAGCCATTTTTACTGTGCTCGGGATCGCTGATGCAGGCTGAAACATGAATACTAAATGGTTGTGGCATGCCTGCGTTTTAGTCACCACCACTAGTTTCCACCTACAAATGGTCCCTACTGTACCTGTCAGTCACTTTGCAAATAAATCCTCACGGCAAGCGACAATGAAAACAAAACTTGATGGATGCACAGTGTGACTCATGAGCAGATCATGAGCAGATCACCCATCAGTAATGCGTCCATCTCTCACCATCAGCACTAATATTGAAGACATACCAAGACAGGATTTCTGAATGCTGCAGTTTTCTCTATGGTGTTCAAAAGTGGTGAAATGTTCCTGTAATGTAATAATACAAAGAATAGGGAATGCTTTTGCCAGGTAACACAAGAGCTTCTCAGTTGTCAGAACCAAGTCCTTCATTTAAACAGAATTTGTCTGTTATTTATTGATTACTATTTTAATGTTTTGAAAAGGACTAAAGTTTTGCTTGTCTAGTCTAATGATGTGTAATCCTTCATTCAGTATGAATGCAATACAGAAAACAAAGTTAATGAATTACCATGTAGAATTGCTGCCTTTCTGTTTGATATTTATGTATGCCAAATAAATATTTTTTCCCATTACAAAACATTTCCTTATTCTTTTTTTAATCTGTCTTATTTTAGACATTTTCAGAATGGGCAATTTATTTTAAGATCAACTTTTTATTTCAAAGACTCTTCAGAGTGTAATGGATGAGTATGTCTAAGTTGTTTTCATTTTAACAAAGTGCTTCTGCTCATTAATTTTCTTTGACCCTGCAAGACTTAGAAAAGCCCACTTGAATGTATCTGAAGGCAGTGTAGGAGCAAAGTTGTTTGATCCCCTAATTATATGTTAAGTGTTCTAGTGTGTCATCTTGAGAACTGATCACTGTGGAAAAGAAATGTTATTTTACAATACTATTTTGTTCTGCTAATTTGTTTCCCTGCATTCTTCTTGTTAATATATGGTTTCCCAAGTAATAATAACTGTTACTGTGGTAACACCTTATGTAGTTATCAAAGTGACACCTGCAAGTGTTGAGTAATACTTAAGATCATTATTTTGTAACATTTTCACTGTGTATATGAAATGTCATGCTGCCCAAAATGTTCAGAATTTGGAACAAAACTGTCTTTACACTGTTGTTTGTAAATAATTTAATAATTATAAATATCAAATTTAACAACATATTCTTTCACAAAACAAGTTATGATTAACAATAAATGTAAGAATTGCACATTATAAATGTTTTGAAATTTGAATTTGTGAATTGATTCCCTGGAAATAGAGTTACGTATAAGCAAATAATTTGACCACCCACACACTTATGTTATTTATTAGCAGTTTCTTATATAGTGCTCACATATGCACTTTACAGAGATAACAGTATGTCAGTAATTAACATCAGAGAGGGGGTGCAGACAGAGGATGGGCAGAGAGTCTGGCGCAGACAGAGGATGGGCAGAGAGATTGGCCAATGGACATAGTGAATAGACGACACTAATATAGTCTATGTATACACTCAGGGGCACTGAGAGGGGGGGAGCGGGTACTATTTACTTGGACCCGGGCTTCCCGAGAAGCCCGGCGGAGGCCCGGGTCCGGCGCCGCCCCCCCCTCCCTCACAGCAGCCCAGCATACAGCGTGTGCTGAGCTGCAGTGGGAGACTGCTCGTGGCTGCTGAGCAGCAGCCACAGCAGTCTCCTATACCTGTGGGGGTGTGCGATCACACTGATCATGCCCCCCTGGCTTTGAGCCGGGCTGAGGGGCTCATAAAAGTGTGTTGTGGTTGTTTTTTTTGCCCAGGAGGTGTGGCCATGCCTCCCGTGATTAGGACATGCCCCCCTCTTCACCTGATCCCGCCAGGGCTCTCTACGCCCCTGTATACACTACACTCCATGTTCTATATATAGATGAATGTACACAGTACATGCCATATTCTGTCCTGATGAACTTTACAAAGTAATTTTTTCACTTTATACAGTACAGCCAGAGAGAGAACCACATTCCACTATATAGACAGAGGTCACATCGGATAGAGACCAGGAAAAACCAGCAATGTCCCAATTTCAGTTAGGGCATTTCCCCAGCTCTTTCACATAGTACTTAAATCTGAGGATGTAGTCATTATCACGGCAATCAGGATACCGTCCATATCTGCCCAACGTTAAGTTACAGTGTACCCCCATCCACCCCAGCATTCAGTTACACAGTAGCAACATCCACCTCAGTTTTCACCCATATGGTACTACCCCCATCAGGCCCAGCTCTCACCCAGAGAGTACCTATCATATTTTCCCAAGCTCTCACCCAGAGAGTTCTACCCCTATCCTCTCAAGCTCTCACCTAGGGGTACATTTACTAAAAATTGTGTCTGGCCCATGTTTGTCCATGTTTAAACAGGAGTAGGCATGATTGAACATGGTAGTTTTTAAAAAAAATGAAATCCAGGAATTTACTAAACTCCCGTGTTTTACTGGATCATTTTGTCGATTGTGCTTGAAGTCGTATTTTTTTACCATTTTTTACTTCCGATTTCACTAACAACGCCGTATATAGCTAGTTTCCAATGATGTCCATGTTTACATTTGCGACTGCATTCCTGTAAATGTGGTAGTACATGTATTCAGACACTTCTGATTGGTTTTGATTGGTGGAAAGTGTCATATGTGGGAGTGTCATGCCATATAAATAAATATGCCTCAAACCATCCGAACCTCGTGGGTTTAGTGAGAGGAGTAGGGTGAGGTTAGTGGCTAGAGGAGGTTTTGGATTGTTGTGGTTTTTGGGCGATTTCTGAGTGCTGCATTGTGTATCTTGTCTTTATTGTAGTGGTGGTTTTTTTAAATCTGTCTCACTTTTCTGTCTTTGTATTTTTTGTTAAAGTTACTTGTCAGTCTGTGTGTGTATATGCTTTTTTTGTGATTGTAGTTTAGGAGTCTGTTTGTCTGTCTTTTTTGTGTGTGTTACTTGTTTTCTGTATATAATGTCAGGGTTAGAGGCTAGTGAGATCGAGGAGGTTGCAGCCCAGAATCCCAAGTCCTCAGATAATTGAAGTGATGGGCCACCTAGGCCATGCATCAGGACCAAGACCGGCCATTTGATCAAAGGCCCTCATTCAGAGCCGCTCGTTAGCGGCAGTACGCTCGTTCCGAGCGATGTTTGCACATCTGCGCATGCGTACGCTTTTTAGTACGCATGCGCGAACCAGTCAGTGCGGCCGAAAATCCTTTGTACGCTATATAGCGAGTGCCTGCTATTTTGAGTGACAGAAGGAGGCGTATGTGGGTGGTAACAGGGGAAGGTGCTTGAAAATGGGGAGTGGAGATCCGAACGCAGGCGTGCTTAAAGGTCAAAACGGGCGTTTTATGGGTGTGTATATTTAAAACAGCAGCGTCATTGACCACGTCACTGGGTTATTTTATAGCCAGAACTGCACGCAAATTTGTGGTAGCAAACACCAACCACAAGAATAGCGAGCAGTTCATACGCTGGTCGATGTACTCGATTAATCTAATAAATAGCGGACATGACGTAGGATGCGTGCGGCCAGGGGGCGTTTTTAACAAATAAACGAGCGTATGTTTTGCTCGTTCGTTCAGACTTAGAGGTGTGAACACACTGCAATGTGCGTACGGATCATTTAAATAGCCACCCCTTGTTTTTAAACGAACGACCGCAAATAGCGTCCGGCTCTGAATGAGGGCCAAAGTTTCTTTCCTGAGAATATGACCCTGGTCACTGAGGTGATGTAGTACCACCGGCAGCTCTTTGACCGTGAGGCAGTGCATGCTTTGACCCGTAAGAAGAATGCCATTTGGGAGAAAGTGTTGCTGCAGTAAATGCGGAGGGTCTTGTGCATCAGACAACTGATATTTTTTAAAAAAGGCTGTCCGACATCAAATGGCAGGTAAACAAAAAATGTCCAAGGAGACCAAATCTGCAGGAGGAACGGGCGGTGGCTCTCCCTATGTGGCCACTTACTTTTACCATGAAGAGCCACAGAAGGCTCTTATCCCTGCAGAGGTAGTGGAACGGACGCATGTGTGTGACACTGATGCGCCCAGTTAGGCTGGTAATTGTAATATTTTGTGTGTGGCCTGCAAAGCCATGTGTTTTCATATTGGAGGTGTGTTGTATTTTAGAATGATGTTGTATTTTTTTCAAGCTACATACAGTAATCATCATGAGGATGTGTTTGCATAGTATTGAAGTGCAGATCTTGGCGACTTTTTTCAAATTCTGTGTGTGTCTCCTAAAAAGAATTTTAAATTCCTGTAGCATTAATTTTCACTGGAAAAACTAAAGTTATAACACACACCCACAAACAGGGCCGTAGAGAGCCCAGTCGGGCAACCGGTAAAGGAGGGGGTGTGGCCTAATAGCGGGAGGCATGGCCACGCCCCCTTGAAAAAAACAACAAACAAACCACTTTTGCAGCGCGCACGCTGGGGAGGGGGGCGCTGTAAGCCCCCCCATCCCAGCGCCAAGCAGGGGGGCTCGATCGTTGAGATTGCTCCCGCCCACAGCCATAGGAGACTGCTCTGGCTGCTGCAGTCTCGCACTGCAGCCCAGCACAAGCTGTGTGCTGAGCTGTTGTGAGGGGGGGTGACGCCGGACCCGAGCCCTCTAGCAAGCCTGGGCCCGGGTAAACTGTACACGCTCCCCCCAACTCTCACCGCCCATACCCACAAATGTAATGTATTAATAATACATTGGGCCATATTCAATTAGGCTGCAAAAACCCGTCATTTTCGCAGGTTTGACTTATACTGTATTCCATTTTCCCGACTTTTCGCCAGAGCGAAAAGTCTATGCATTGGCACCTGCGAAAAAGTACCACCATTGAATAGGTGACAAGAACAAGTGCAGAATTGGGGTTTTGGGGTGCAGCCTTCCAAAAACCACCCTGCGCCCCTTGGACAGTCCCCCAAAGTTACTCTGTGTCAAACATTTTTAAAAAAGAACCACAGGGTACCCCAAAAAGGGAACTTTCATTTTGGGGGAGAAAAAAAATATATTAGAGTACAAACTTCTAAACTAGCGAAATAGACTCAGGGGGGAGGGTCCCGAAGTATGCAGGTGGTTCAGGCAGGTGGATTTTTCATGATTTTTAAAAATTAACATTAGCCACTTTAAAATATGCTAGTACCCATTTTCATGTACCCCCAAATTTGATGGGACTACTTATTTTTTCCAAAAAAAGTTGCTAAATGCTATTCTTTACCACTTTCCCAAAGATACTATATAGCACCTATTGAGACCGTTTAAGACCCCACATACCTTTAGCAGTGCTATTCGGGGGTACCCATAGTGATTCCCCATGTACAAGCATCTGTTGGGGGGTCAGGCTGATTTCCCCAAAAATGACAGAACTTTTCGACGATTTCCTTGTCGCCGGGTCTCGTTTTCGCTGAAATTAAATTGAATTCGGGCAATAGCGGGGACTAGCGCGATACTTTATCGCTGGCAAAACCTCCGATGATGATGAATATGGCCCATAGTGTAGTAAGCTCATCAACAGTCATACTGTATGTTCTTCTGCCATTGTAAAGAAAACAAAAACAAGACAACATACTATAAAACTGTATTTTATTTTGATTTCAAAATGAACCATATAATCCATGCTGCAACAAGTGGTTTCACAATAGCTGTATAACCACTGCTTATGAAGGTGTGTTTTCAAAGTATAAATATGTTGTATTGTATGCATCATAGCTGGTTGGATGTGACATTCAAAATTTATACAGATGGAAATACCCTCATCATTGCTGCAATATGCCCACATTTGCGCACGCATCGTGGCATAGCACAGCAATCGCCAGGCTGCGAGCACTCGCAGCCGGCGATTACTCCATTAAAGTCTATGGTGTGGTATGCACACGAACGCCATAGCCGCAGGCACGCTAAGCGCGCCATTTATGCCAAGATACACTCGCATTGCTGCATAGATGAGTGTGGCTACATCTGTAGTTTACAAATGGTTTAAGCTTTCATCATGTTTTACAAAGTGTGAGGAATCATTTGTATGTGCCTCACATTTAAATGTTTGTTCATAAATTGCATTCTGCAAAAAGTTTAAAACAAATACACACAATTTAAGCAGCATAATAGATGTGTGTCAATAGTCTCATTCCCAGCATCATTCATATGCAGAACTGAATAATCTTGTACCTAATTTTACAACTGAAATAATTTATTTAATTTACAGCATTATCAAAATGATTTGCCTTTTAGGCTTTTGGAAAAAGGATACTGCTTCACATTCTGATATTTTCTTCACTAATTCAAATGTCATACAGGTTGAGTCTCCCATGTCCAAATATTCCGAAATACCAAATAATCCGAATTACACAATGTTTTTAGCATGTCTGAGATAGTGAAACCTTTGCTTTTTGATGGTTCAATGTACACAAACTTTGTTTAAGGCACAACATTATTTTATAACCTTCAGGCTGTGTATATAATGTGTATATGAATCATAAATGAATTTCATGTATGTACACAAACTTTTTTTGATGCAAAAAAATATTAATAATATTTTATAAAATTACCTGCAGGCTGTGTGTATATGGTGTACATAAAACATAAATGCACTCTGTTTAGATTTGGGTTCCATTCACAAGATATCTCATTATGGTATGAAAATATTCCAATATACTGAATATTCCGATATCCACTGCAACTGCTGTTCTTGCCAGGGCCCCATGTACATAGTGGTGTAATTTTCTTTAGATCAAATAAAACCGTCAAGATATGTAGAAAAAAATTGTGTGTGGTCAACCATTATTACACCATAGACCCCTTAGTAACATTTTGATAATCTTGGAAAATATATGTTGAGGCTTTAAATTTGGTTAACTAAATTACTTGTAATGTTCTGAATGTGACCAAAATAAATTAGCTTTTAATTATATTTAGAAACAAACACACCAACTTTAATAATAATTTAGACTCTGCAATATCTGTGCAGATATGGAGAACACATTTGACAACTAAAACTATAACAACCTAAATATAAATTGATGAAAAACAATACTTACCCAATTTTCACCTGCATTCTCTCAGGAGGACAACATCCAAGATGACCAGCAGACAGAAAGGGCCCAGCCTGAAAGTGAAGAGGAGACATACACATTGCAGTCAGTGAGCCTGCCGCACCACCAATTCTGTGATCAAGTCTAGCACAATTCAGTCCACCACCACAGCCAGACGAAGCACCTCCACCACCAGCAGCAACACAGCTACAAAATGCTGAGCAAAGGTTTTGTGAGACCTGGGGAAATCACCAAAACAAACAGTTAGGACACTTGCAAAATCAAGTGCAATAAATAATCAAACAAACCAGACACACACATCAAATAAGCAGAAATGTTAGCCATTTGACCACAGAAGTCACAAGAGTAGGAAAAATTCTCAAACAAATGAGATATGACAACAACTGTTTCCAGGACACATTTGTCTGCTTAATAAAGAACAACAAACAATTCGACCAAGTATACCTGCGCATGCTGGAGGCAAATATTACCCATCAACAAACAGTTATTAAAATGATGGAGTCCCAAAATAATGCTACAAGGGAACTAAATACTACTCTTAACAAGTTAAGAATGCAAATAATAAAAAATTAGGAGATTATACTGTCAGCACCTCAGGGGGTACCACACCACATACTACACCCATGCATTCACCTGTATGGCACATTTTGCACACCAGAAATTCAACGCAGAGTGGACGCTCCTCAGGTATGAGTCATGTGCGTAGGTAACCTTATAAGATGAAAACTGTTTGACGAATAAGTGTCCTTATATTTCTTTAGAATTTGGGTACATGTTGTGCTTGTAAGAACAATTTTTGCTTTTGCCTGTCTGTACACAAGTGTTACCACCCGGAACCTGGGATTGAATAGTGTGGTGTGCTCTTATCCAGTCAATCTGCCTCCTGATCCATTCGGACACTCTGATTTAACTGTAGTAAGCAGTTAGACATGCAGGATTTCTGTCTCACAGTTGAATAACAGTGGGAATTTATTCACAATTTCACAGACTTCACAAAAAAAATAATTTTACACAAAGAAAAAAAAATAGCTTATTAACAGGGCATGTTACAGTACATTGTGCAAGTTAGATCACAATAACCACACTCTGTTCCCGCAGGAATTTTATTTACTCGGAACACTTCTTTTCTTCAAGCTGGGAAGAAGGGTATTAATTCATACATATAACACACCAAATGAAATTCCCTAAAACATTAGCGACAAATGTAATACCCTAACTCAATTATTGGTTCTTAACCCAGTCAGTGTTCCCCAATTCTTACATGCAAGAAACAGCCTAAGGTTCTCCCTGTCATGGACCGAGGAACTTGGAGTTGTGTACCCGAACTGGGTTGTAAGACAGAGACTCCTGAACCAGTAGGTTGTTTGAAACTGGATGGCTTAATGTAGTTTCTGCTCATACAGTAGTAAAGGAGACTGTGATATAAGATGATATAATAAAGTCCTTTGTGCAGAGATAATGCAACTAGAAAATGCTGAATAAAACAGTAGGACAAAGTCTCTGAATAGTTACTGGACTTGGAAAAGGAACTGTAGACTTGGAACTAAATGAACTTGAAGAATTTAGAATTTGACTCTGGACTGGAGCAACGAGGATTGAACTTGAAGAACTTGGAATTCGACTCTGGACTGGAGTAATGTGGATTGAACTTGAAGAACTTGGAATTTGACTCCAGACTGGAATAATGTGGAATGAACTTGGAGAACTTGGAATATGACTCGCTATGCTGGGTAGCACAGGTAACACACTGGGAACTCAGGAACATAATTCAAGATCTGGGAGTAGCCTTCCTATGCTGGGAAGCATAGCTTTCACACTGGAAGCTCTGGAACATAAGTCATGCAGCAGCAATGGACACTGTTGCTCTGGCAACCAGCATGTGTTACAGGAAGGTCTTTTATACCATCAGGCTGAAGCGGATTGGCTAAAGCAACTTGAGACTGCTGCTGTCTGGATGCATGGAGTATCAGCTGACCTGGCCCAAGATGGTTGCACCCATGTTCCGGACAGCTTGGTACTGGCACGCCGTGCGCACATGGATCTGCAGCAGAGGGACACAGGCAACAGTTGGGATGCTGCAGATGATCCTCAATCAGAGGCCCCACATTGGAAATCACTGGAACAGTAGGTTGATAGCTCAGCGGGCAGTGATGGCACAGACGCATGGGAGAATGAAGGGGTCTAGGATGATAGTCTCTAGCACGGTTTATGAAAATACCCCCCTTTTTAAAAGTGGACTCTGGACACTTTCTTGGTTTGTGAGGAAACTTGCAATGGAAGATTTTAATGAAATGAGGAGCATGAACATCTGTGGTGAAGATCCAAGTCTTCTCTTCTGGGCCATAGCCCTTCCAATCAATGAGATATTGGAGTCGTCCATAATGACAGTGGGAATCCAGAATCTTTTTGACTTCGAATTCTTGTCCACATTGAGTATGGACACTAAGAGACTTGGGGAGAACTCTTTGGAATTTATTCAAGATCAGTGGCTTCAAAAGTGACACATTAGGAATTCATAAAACAGAAGGTAATTTCAATTTGACAGCCACAGAATTGATCATTCTTTCTACAGGAAAAGGGCCAATAAATCGTGGAGCAAACTTCATGGATGGAATCTGAAGTCTGAGGTTCCGAGTAGATAACCATACCCTGTCACCAGGTTGGAACTTTGGAGCGGCCCATCTCTTATGATCAGCAAATTTCTTGTAGTGCACAGAAGCCTTCAGTAGAGAAGAATGCACCTTACCCCAGATAGCTGTGAGATGTTGAAGAGTATCTTTAAGCTGGTAGGTCAATAGCCGGTAGCAATGGGAAACCAGGCAAATGAGGATGACAACCGTACACAGTATAGAATGGAGTATTCTCAGTGGAAGAGTGGTAATGCTCATTATGGACAAACTGAACCCATGGCAGAAGCTCCAACCAATCATCTTGAGAGGATGAGATGAAGAAGCTAAGGAACTGTTCAAGATCCTGGTTCACCCTCTCCATTTGCCCATTAGTCTGAGGATGATAGGCCATGGAATACTTGAGTTTCACTTGAAGGGCTGAGCATAGGGATCTCCAGAACTTAGCTACAAACTGAACTCCTCTGTCTAAGATAATTTCTTGGGGAAGGCCATGTAAATGGAAAATCTCTTTAATAAAGAGTTGTGCAAGCTGGGATGCAGATGGCAGACCTGTTAGTGGAACAAAGTGAGCCATTTTAGAGAACCTGTCAACGATGACCCATATGGTATTTTGACCTTGAGATGGAGGTAATTCCATGATGAAGTCCATCGATAAGTGGAACCAGGTCTGATTATTTATTTATTTATTTATTACCACTTATTTATATAGCGCTCACATATTCCGCAGCACTTTACAGAGAATATTTGGCCATTCACATCAGTCCCTGCCCCTGTGGAGCTTACAATCTTTGTTCCCTATCACATGTACACAAACATACACACTGGGGTTAATTTGTGTTGGGAGCCAATTAACCTACCAGTATATTTTTGGAGTGTGGGAGGAAACCGGAGCACCCGGAGGAAACCCACGCAAGCACAGGGAGAATATACAAACTCCACACAGGTAGGGCCGTGGTGGGAATTGAACCCATGACCTCAGTGCTGTGAGGCAGTAACGCTAGCCATTACACCGTCTGATGAAGAACAGCCAACAAATGCAGCAGACCAGAAGACATCCATCTAGAAATCTTGTGTTGGGCACATTTGATACAGGAAGCTATGAAGTCTTGAATGTCTGCTTTCAGAGTAGGCCACCACTAGGACTGTTGAATAAACTTGACAGTCTTCTCCAGAAAATCGAGAAGCATGAGCCCAATGCAGTAACTTCTTATGTAGATCTAGTGCAACGAAGGTCTTTCCCCGAGGAGGATCAGGAGTGAGCTTAGTAGAAGCAAATGACATAGGATCTAGATTTAGAGGAGAGAGTTCCTGGACTTGATCTTATTCTGAGTTCAAAGAACGAGATAAGGCATCTGCCTTAGTATTATGAGGACCAGGACAATAGGAAAGTTTAAAATCAAAGTGAGAGAAAAACAGCGCCCATCTGGCCTGTCTGGGATTAAAACAGCAAGCTGTTTGCAAATAGAGCAAATTTTTATGGTCGGTAAAGACTGAAATGGGGTAATGAGCCCCTTCCAACAGATAACGCCACTCTTCTAGGGCCAGTTTAATCGCAAGAAGCTCTTGGTCTCTGATGGAGTAGTTCCTCTCTGCAGGTAGGAATCTTCGGGAGAAGAAACGACAGGGGTGTAACTCCCCAACGTCGAATTGTTGGGAGAGAACAGCTCCTACTCCTTCCATAGAGGCATCTACTTCCAGAATGTAGGAGTCAAATCAGCTTGTTTCAACACAGGTGCTGAGATGAAGGCTTGTTTCAACTGGTAGCTTCTGGAGACCATATACTGGGGTTAGCTCATTTCTGGGTAAGAATTGTAATAGGAGCAACCAATGAAGAGAATCCTTTGACAAACTTGCGATAGTAGTTATCGCTGAATGTACTTTAACCTGGTAGGCAAAGACCAGTCGAGAATGGCATGTAGTTTCTGTGGATCCATTTGAAGTCCAGTTACAGAAATGATGTATCCAAAGAATGGAATGGATGGAGTCTCAAAAGTGCATTTCTCCAGCTTGCAGAAAAGCAAATTTCTTCTTAAACGGTGAAGAACTTCCTTGATTTGGGAGTGATGAGACTGGAGATCTTTAGAGAAGATTAAAATATTGTCTAGGTAGACTTTCTCTAATGATTTGTAGAGAAGGTCTCTAAAGATCTCATTAACAAAGTGTTGGAAGACCGCCGGGGCATTGCTGAAGCCAAAGGGCATAACCAGATATTCACAGTGATATACAGTTATATGGACAAGAGCTCTATAGCAGTAATGGGTTAGAGATTTGGTGTAGGGGAGAAGGAAGTAGGGGGGTTTAGAAGAAAGGGGCAGCCTGATGGCAAGAGTGGTCCTGAACTCACATGGTACTGATGCAAATAATATGTGTATACATAAAAGAACCCGTGAGTGGATATACTGTATGTGCACAAAGCCATTAGCACACCCACCCTCAAATGGATGTGAATGAGTATGTACACTCTTGCTGAGTGTGTTAATATAGTAGTTAGCTATAATACTGATGCAGATAAGCTTTTGTTAGCAATAATGGATGTGGATGGGTGTTATGAAGAATAAAGTGTCCTTTATTAAACTTCTTTAAAATGGAGTCACAATGCTCCAGTTTCATGTGCATAGACACACATTTTAGGTAGTATACAATATAAACTTGAAGTAATCAGAATTCGTTCTGTATGAACATGGAATAAATAATATATGGGGGATGAAAAATAATAAGAAAAAATAAAAATAAATGTAGACTTGGTGTAGTTTATGTGGCTCAGTCAATACTGTATGGGGTTACGCAAGGTGTGTGGGTCATGTCTGGTGGGGCGGCATCCCGTATCCCTCAGGTGCACTAGAGTCACCCTCAGCATCCTTTTTGTCCAACTCCTGGTGGACTCCGGATGCCGGATTGATGCCTTTATGGTCCCGTAATCGAAATAACTGGAACAGCAGGCTGACGGCTCAGCGGGCAACGATGGCACAGACGCATGGGAAGTTGCAGGGGTCTAGAATGGAGGTCTCTAGCACAGTTTGTGACACTCCCAATATCCCTCAAATCCTGCCAGACCTCTTGCCTTGGTGCATGTTTGATCTATGATGTAATAGCTGCAATGTCACTATTTCCCCCTGATTCCTGACAGAAAGTATGTAGGTGGCACTATCTCAGATGCTATTACTGATGCTGATGCTTGTATGTGGCAAGCCCGGGCCTGTGATTTCCTTTAGTAAGGTAGTTGCTGTCCCTGATGCTGACTGACTCAGAAGGTAACTGATGCTGCCTAGCCTCAGTGTAAGATCCCAACTTGTCTCACAGTTCCTAGCTTAATATGCTGAACCTTTTCTGATTTTGCTCATTAAAAGGCAAAGTAAATAATACAGTCCCTTGCGACCAATGAATCAGTGCCTCCCTTCTCCTTTATGGACACCATCTCTGTAACCTAGATGTCCTTTTTCTTTCCTCTGACTGCAAGGGGTTCTATGATACTGATTGAAATGTCCCTTTCACACTCTGCACAGTCTGGGTTTTCTTCAGAGATTTGACTACAGTAACCCCTCTTTTAAATATATGTTACTCCTGCGGAGCTGTTTAATGAAAAAATAATAATTACTGCTGTCTACAATAAGAGAGTCTGGTAGAAGAAACTATTCAAATTTGGGATGAGAAGGTGAGTTTTTATGTTAACCTTCTGCATAAAGCAGGGGATGTGAGCTCACTGTTTGTTTAGGCTGCAATGTTTTATGTGAGGGTGGTGTATAAACACAGCTGCCAGACCTGCCCTCCCCTCCTGTTTCAGCACCATGATCAGCCTCCCAGCTGTCAGTCACTTCAGATGGGCAGGTCTCGAAGTGGTCCCACTGATGCTGCTTCCTCTACACAATGTCCGGTCAGCTTACTGTGAGCTCCGGGCTTGACAGTCTCCCCCACAACAGCCGTGGATCCCGTCATTGCACTCCGGTAAGTACAGCACTCCTTCTTGGGTCCCGTCACCTCAGGCTTCCCTCACATACTCTCCCAGCGGCCCCCGTGGAAGTCTCCTTTATACTCGCGGTTGTGTGCCGGTCACTTTCCCGCTGTCTGCACGCACCGCTATAGTCACTGGCCACCTATGTAACTCTAAGGGGAAAAGGTCCCTCCTCTGGTGCAGTTGGAATGTCCTTTGCCTGACCGCACGCTCACTGACTCCCTGTGTCTGAAGCAGGCAGCAGGCACCATTCTCCCTCTATGAGGGAGCAGTCCATTTACAAATAAACTGGACATTTTTACCTAGGTCCACCGTATATAAACATATCAACTAGCACATGAATTTAACAAACAAAGCAACATACATGTTATATATATATATATATATATATATATGACTGGCATACTTTTATTCTAAACCTGTGTGCATATATTAACTAATATTCTATATATTTATTACTATGTACATATAGGAACTGGCCAATACACTTTCAGGGGTATCAAAAGTGCTTTTTTATTTTTTATAACTATTTTTAATTTTGTAAATAAATTGCACCTTTTTGTTCCTACAAAAAAAAAGTAATTTAGGTAACACACTTACCATATTTTAATTCAGCTTTCCTGAAAATGTGCTAGGCCAAAGTACAAGACCAAGCACACTCGGAGACTGCCTCCTCTACGAGGTGGCTGTGGATAGAAATGTTTATATATAACTATGTGATATAGTTGTCATTGTGTGTTTTTGACATTGTTACATATTGTGTAATGTGTACAAGCAAAAAAAACCAAGAAGAAAACAGTGATGGTTCATTAGAACTCCAAAAAAAATAAAAAAATAAAAATTTGTGGAAACATTTGAAATGTGGTTTTGACTTTTCTTATATGTAATTTTTACACAATTAAGTAAAAATATGCTGAAATTCATAATGCTGAGTGACACATATAAACATTAATAATGCATGACTAAACTGTGTTTTTGTATATAAAAACCCAGCATTTGCAGAGCAAACATTGTCAAAAAATGCATCATACCATTAAAAAGAGCTTACACACTGAACATGTGTAATGACCAATATAATATATGACACACACGCTTAACTTTTCATGTGTATAAGTCAATAGTTACATTGTGTTTAAAAAAAAATTAAGATTTCTCACCTTTTTTGAAATCTGCAAATTAGTGTGAAAATATAAATGGGTATTTACCACTAGCAAACATACATTGATCTAGTACACAGGTTCTCAAACTCATTCCTCAGGACCCCAAACAGTGCATGTTTTCCATGTCTCCTCACAGAATCACTGGTGAAATAATTAGATCACCTGTGGATCTTTTAAAATGTGTGTGTGAGTAATGAATACACCTGTGCACCTGCTGTGTGACCTGAAAAACATCAACTGTGTGGGGTCCTGAGGAACGAATTTGCGACCACTGATCTAGTGATGTGAACAATATCCAGATTGTTTCTTTTTAATATATAAAGAAGAAAAAAAACTTACTGGTAAAATGTTAAAGAATGAGCCCCTTACCTGCCTCTCACTCTCTGATGTCAGATTGTCCCCACATACAATAGAATCCTCTGCCTGCTGACTGTATAATGTATAATCATGTGTTCCATATTGTTGCAAACACAGATTATATAAAAAAAAAGCAGCCAGGCACAATGTAAGATATTTTAGATGTATTATACAACAAAATGCCACCTAAGCTGTCAAGACAGTGGAACAGAGATTTCAGTAATCCAAAAAATATTTATATCACTGCTCTAGTGGTCTTATGTGCATCATTATACTTGTGCTGAGCAGGGGATTCTGGATGGAACAGCGGAGTCAGTAGCCAGGTGAAATATCCATTCCCAGAATCACCTGAAATACAAACATACAGTAATAACATGCATTTTGGATTACTAAACAGACATGATTGCTATTATTAAAGAGCCAATGCTTGAATTATTCACCCACAAGCCAACCGTATGGCATTTCTCTGCCCTCAAATTTATTATGCAGGGCTGACTGGCTGAGGATAAATGAGTCATGACATGTCCCAGGGTAACCCACCACAACACTCATTGCTCTCATGTTTGCAATGTGTGTGCAGTCATTTGCACCCAGGACATTAGGCATGTCTGCAATATGATAAAAAACTACCCTGACTGCATGCCCTGTGACTCCTGGCTAGGGGAGCTTAGAATTAGAGGTTGGAATGCAGCCATTACCTGTGTGAGATACTGAGTAAAGGTGGACTGTGAGAGCCGAATAACTCTACCATTGACAAACTGAAAATTGCCAGTAGCCAGAATGTGCAACACAGCCATGAGTTTATGCAGGCCTGAGACAGAGCGTGCTGTCTCAGGGTCTAGGTCAAGTTTGACTAGGTCATATAGATGGAGTAAGTTGTTAGAATTGAGCCTGAACATCTGTATTACCTCGCCATCAACCAAAGGAAGGTATGCAGTTTCTTAGTCCCATTTTATAGTCATCATAATTGTGAAGCAGAGTGCTCAAAATGGTCTAAAGGTGCCCATACACGGTACGATTTTTTACCCGATATGGACAGTTTTGATGGGTTGTACAGTCCAATCGTATGAAAATAGGTGTTTTTGTGTGTTCTGTGACCCTGATGCGCATCCCCGCCGTCCTCTAGTTGGATCGCAGATCAGATGGTTTTGCAGAGAGATCTACGATCTTTTGAGTACAATGTGATTTACGGACGATTTTGCAAATACAATTGTTTGTAAATTCCCGTGTAATGCTGATGTCTATAGAAAGTACTGCTGTGTTTAGTCAATGGTGTATTCATTTCTATTTGTGTTTATGGGTGCATTTTTACTTCAGATACAGCTATGTTTACCGTTGAAAACACGTAAAATACACCCGTTTTTGCCATAATAAATTTCCGTGTTTGTAAAAATGCCAAAATACTCCTGAGACTGCAAATTCAGACTAAAACGATAACATTTACCCCCAGAGAGTACTACCCTCATCGGGCCCAGCTCTCACCAAGAGTATCCTCCCCTATCCTTCCCTGGTTTCACCCAGACAGTACTAACCCCACCCTTCCCAGCTCTCAGCCAGAGTACTACCCCCATCCTCCTGAGAGTACTACTCCCATCTTCCCATGCCAGAGAGTACTACCCCCATCCACCCCAGGACTCATCTGGACTGTATGATCCTCATCCTCCCCACCTCTCACCCATAGAGCACTATACTCATCCCGTCTCTCAACCAAAATACCAAAGTACTTCCTGTATCCTCCCCAGAGAGTAGTAACCCCATCCTCAGCAGCCAGAGAGCAGTACCCCCATCCTCAGCAGCCAGAAAGCACTACCCTCACCCTTCCCAGCAAGAGTATTACCCCATCTTTCCCAGCCAGAATTATATATATACATTATTATTGTTATTATTAAGCATTTATATTTTCATACATATTTTATATCATTTTAGATTTTGTACAGTAGTCTTAATATATGCAGTGGTCCTTTATATACCTATATGCCTGTGGATAAATTTATTGTATATTATATCCACTACCTATCTGTATATTTGTGTGCACAATGATATGCACATTGTATGGGAATGATTAAATGTATATATAATAATGAGGTAATTTATTTAATATTAAATGGCACCATTTTTACTACATTTCTCTTTTTTCTAAATAGATTGCCTTCTCTAATGAACTGTGTTTATTAAAGTGTTTCTTTTAATAGATTGCCTTCTTTACAAATAATGCGTGTTTATAAATAATGTGTGTATCCTTATGTATCTCTCTCTTTATATACATTTAGTCAAAATAACTTTTCATCTGTGACATTTGGATACAAATGGACTTATTAACTTCAGCTGCTGTGAATTATTTGATTAAGCAGCTCTAATTAAAGTCTGATGATTGGAGTGAGCAGCATATGCCTCTGACGAAGCCATGGGAGGAACCATGGGGAAACACGCCAAGCACTGCCGCTGTTTTATACAAGCAGGAGAAAACTCACAGTGCTGACGACTATCATCCAAACGCTTTCATCCAGCAGACAGCCGGTGATTGCAGCACTGCATTGCAGTCATCTCTACCCTCCCAGCTGACAGTTTGTATCCAATGGGGCTCTACACACTGCTGCATTTGTTACATTGTCTATCACTGATTTGATTGACTTCCGCACCTTGGCCGGCTATTGGAAACACATGCTGCTAGATTCCCCATTACATCAGCTTTATGTGGATCAACACTGAAGTGACTCGCCCTCGTACATCGGCCGGGGGCTAGAGACACACGCAGCTGTTCACATTGCCGCATCCGCTTCATTGGGAAACCTCACTGATGTGACCCGCTTCTGTGCACTGGCCGGGAGCTCGAGACACACGTGGATATACATCGCCACTTTCAGAGACAGAGCCCCACTATTGGACATCGATCTGTTGTATATAGGTGAGAGCCTTTTCATTCATCTAGCACTCACCTTCATCTATACAAAACCTTTCTTCAGCGTGCTGGGTCCATTGATCCAACATTGGGATATTTTTCTTGGTTAGCAATACAGGAAAATTTCCAAGAGGACATTAATATCTCATTTCTATTATCTGGATCATATTTACGGTCTATATATTGTATGCATGATAGTATTGACATCATTTAAGCATTGTATTGTTTACTCCTGCTCTTATTTGTGTTTTTTAAATTGACTAATATCTTAGTCTGACTCATATCTATCATTAAAGACTATTCTTTTTTAAATATAGTATTATATTTTTATTTGAGCCATAAGTACTGATCTTTTGCGCTGTGTATTATAGCCATATTTCCCAGCCAGAAGGACTTCTGCAGCAAGTTCTCCAAGGAGATCTCCTCCCAGCACTGTTTCACAAGTGCAGCAGCAAGTGATAATGGTGGAGCGGAGAAAGTGCCTCACAAGTCTGGTCAACCCTGCAGTGCTTTTACCCGGCTTACTGCATTACACCAGCCCTGATTGTACATATATTATATGTGAGTCAGTGAATTGCCGATACCACAAGACAATACCAGAGAACAATAAAAACTAGTAACACCCTTATGTAATATTTTTTATTGAATTTGCGCCACCTGCCAACCCCCTTCATTCAGTATAATATCATCTCAGTGAGTCACTTTAGCTCCCTAGTTGATGGCACCAGCCGCAACATCCCTGCTACAGTCCTACTAACAAGGTTTGTACTGTACAGTACATTATGCATAATTCCAAGACTTGGACATGAAACCCACTAATACAGTATGTGATTACTGATTGGTGACAATTATCAGTGTGGAATTTCATAGAAAATGTATGGAGAAGCAGGCACGATCTTGGAGTGCGATATTACCAGAAACATAGAATAAACACAGGGATATGTTCTAATATTAATTATATTTTTAGTCCAGCCCTGGGTACTACTACTGTATGGTGTAAGGGGCACTATTACAATTTAACTTAATGTGTATAAAGGTCACTACTACGTAGTGTACTGTGAATAAGGGGCACTACTTGTGGGTTAATGTGAATTGGGGGTACTATAGAGTGGTCATGCCCTTTCCCTATGAGACCACACCCTTTTTAGCCTGCGCGCCTGCGTCATGCACTAAAGTTCTTTCTGGTACAGGGCACCAAAATGTTTAGTTATGGTTCTGTCACTGACACACGCAAGCAGCAAGTGTCAGTGGCAGCAGGAGCAACCATTGCCCAGCGCTCGCCGATGCCCCTCCCCTACCTCCAGCATCATGGATGGTCGAGGATGAGATGAACAGGGAGAGACTGGAGTCCATTCTCTCCCTGTTTGTCGCATCCCCGCCCACCCATGATGCGGCTGCATCATGACATGAAAGCCGCACAGAGGAGCAGCCTATTTAAGCCACGCCCGGACACCGAGGAGCCCAGATGGGCACCATTTCATGAGAGGATGCCATCCCACTGGGACAGTGTGTGTGACTGTCTGGGCTGTACTGCAGTGGTGATGACAGACACCGGGGAACGGAGCACGGCACGCAGGCAGCAGAGAGAGGCTTCCAGTTCTTCAGATAGAAAAATTAAAGCAGGCAAGATTCAGTATGACATTATGGAGTGTATTTACTAAGCAGTGTTAGGAGACAAAGTGAAAAGTGATAAGAAAGTGATAAGGTGCCAGCCAATCAGCTCCCAACTGTCATTTTTCAAAAACAGCCTGTGAGATGACAGTTGGGAGCTGATTGGCAGGCACCTTATCACTTTCTTATCACTTTGCACTCTGTCTCCTAACACTGCTTAGTAAATAGACCCATAAGTGTTAATATAACATATTTTCTGTGACCCCCACCTTGAATCCCAATCCACAGGAAGCTTATAGAACACTGCAATTTAGAAGAGACCAAATTGTTATCAAATATGGTTTTCTATGTTATTATTAAAAACCACATTTTAGAACTTATTATTTGGTAATATAAAGCACCTTAAAGGAAGTATTTAATATAGTTAAAATATGATTGCATTATTAGTGATGTCACTGATTACATGGCTCAGAGAAGTAAATATTATAATGGGGGTACGTATTTTGAGTGCTCGCACTGGGAGCCAGATTGGCTTGAAACTGTCCTGCCTGGAATCTGATTGGTTGCTATGGGCAACATCGCTTATTAATAGAACTCCCATCTTAGTAAATTTACCCCTAATATCCCAGATTTAAACCTACCTCTCAGACAAATCCTTGCACTTTGACAAAAAGATAACTCTTAAAGCACTATGTGGTTTTCGCAATTTGTCATTTTGCATTTAGGTGATTTTTTGAAGTATCACTACTCCTGTAGCTGCAGATTTTCATGTGCACTGATATTTTTCCTTCCCACTTTTTATGATTGTTATAAAGCCTTGCACTTGTGCCTGACCTGACAATTATGTAGCCTGGCATGTTGCAGATTTATTGTTTATAATTATTCACCCTCGTTCTGCATTTGTGACCCCTTATTCTTCCTTGTTTCATACTTTCTGTATGTTCATCATACTGTCTGTATGAACTTGATATTCTTATTTACAAGCAAAGCCAGATTAAACCCTGGCATTCAGCATCAATGTAGTAACTGAACCCCAGTCCATCTGTTGCCCTAGCCAACTGGCAGATCAGCATTTGGAAGGTGGGCATTGTGACTGAAGGGATTAGTATAAGTCTCCTAAAACATTTTAACTTTTTCTTACTCATTGATCCTACATTTTCTTTTAAATTCCCTTTTCTCCAAGGATACTTAATTGTATTTTTGTGTCTATAAGAGAGAAGTTCTTTAGCATGCCCAACATATAACTCTCTGAAATATGTTTATTTCAGCTAAATGCTGATTATAGCAATCCCTGCCTGTGAAAAATGTTTCGCCAAATCAATTACTTTTATGTCTGTACTCTAGCCTACACAAAGTCTTTCATAATTCCATTTTCCTTATGCATATACTGTATGCTGGCTTTGGATCTGCTTCCTGACTATGGCTTTTGCTCCTGACCTTGCAGTCTCTGGCCTGCTCTCTGGCCACTTCACCTGTCCACAGTCCCTGAACATTGGCTTGTCTGACCATCTGCTACTTTTTTTTTTTATATAGACTGGCACTGGCATCTCACTTACCTGCACCTGGACTTCAATATGGTTGCCCAATAATCTGTTTAATCTCAGTGCCCTGTTGTATGTTATTCACAAATAAAGAGATGTCCTCCTGTCTCCCCTTGAGTTCTTGGCACCATGATAGCTTCTATTTATCTTTTTGTAGTGTTGAATTTGAACATGGTTATAAAAATTGCAAACACATAAAAGACCATAGTTTGATAATTGAGTTGTAATGTTTTGTGATGAATCACATTTTTTAAATTACGATCAATCTTTCAAAACATGCAAAATAGTATATACTTTAGTTATAGAAAAAATATTCATAATATGATGTTTCCAATGACATATACTGTATCAACTATTTTATGCAACAACCTTCAGTTTTAAACAATACAGCAATTTATATTGATGATACATTCCAGTTAGTAAACTTGGCACTTCTCTGTAAATGCTAAAAGTCATTACCATCAACTCAGGTGGATATTTTCAGTATATGAAATGAGCGGTGACCTTGATTCTGCAGCTGATTGATTACTGTTCCAACTAATGAATTGTCATGTTTTGTTCTAAATTTCCCTGGAAAAGAAGATTTGTTGGACTCAAGAATGGCTAATTAATTTTTTAACTGTATTGCCTGTGAACTGTAAAGCTTTACTCTGTCGCTTCTTCATTAAGTGAGCAAATTTAGTGATTGGTTTCTAGGTAAACACTTCATTTTACGGACTTGAAAAGTACTTGAGAATGATTGGCTATCATTTAGCCTGGTTAGATTGTTTGCTATTATTTTCAACTGAAAACCTATATTTATTGAGTTTCCATGTAGCACACAAATCCATGCAAAGCAATCTTAGAACGAGAAATCAGTGACTCGTTAAGTGCTCTATAAAGAACCTTTGAAAGCTTTTTTCTCTGCTTGATGGCCCTGCATGCAAACCCTTTTCTTCACTTATGATTAACATGTCCACTAAGCTGCTATGTAATTAGGGTCTCTTTAAATAATCTAATATATCACCTAGAATATAACATTTTGATAAAGCATGCTACATTTTGAACATAACTTTTGCACATTGAGATCAAGAAGGGTTACTCATTATTATTGCAGATTATTAAAAATTAAAGCAAGAACCATGTTTGAATAAAATAAAAAGTCCATTGAATGGACCATTTGTTTGAATAACTGGAAATACCCAGATATTGAATTAGTAAAAGCTGAAATTATAACTAATTGCTCATTTAATTCATGGTTTAAAGTCTATAAATATTTAATAATTGTTTTTATTGCTAGAATATATTTTTCTATATTGGATACTGTTAAGGTATTGCACAGCTAGAACATTTACTCAGTATTTTTTTTTCTATAATATGGTACTGGTACTCAGAAAAAAGGTACAAGTACTTACTTACTGTAAAGTTGACAGTTGATACAAGATTTACAGAGGCTTCCATACTGTAGGCAAGACTTAAGATGCTTAAGTGTTTTATGCACTTACCAATTTTAACATTAGCAACACACTATTGTATTTTTATTTTTATGCACATAATGGTAAGTGAAAATGCCTAATTCCTGTTCCTATTCCTGTGAAAATTGCCTGTAGTAATTATAGAGCTTGTGTGACAGGACCTTGGGGTGTATGCTGTCTACACTGCACAGTAAAAAATAGCAAATACGTGTTAAGTGATGAGTGATAATCCTGTGTGGGTAAGCAAATAAAAAAAAGGCTAGGTGAAAAAGGTAATGATCAAAACCACTTCCAGTTCACATGTGGCCTGTACCTGATAAAATGTATTAAAGGGTTAACTTTTAACTGGATTTATGATGCAAATGAATACTGATAATGGTCCAAACGTATACAAATGGTTTATTAGCAAGTATAATGCTAAATAATATGTTCATATTAGGCCGGTTTCCTGATATAACTAGCAATGGCCCTGATTCAGACCCACTCGCGAGCGGCTGTCCGCTCGCAAGTGGGTCGATGTTCTGCACTGAGCATGCGCACGACGGAGGGAGCTCCGTCGTGCGCATGCACCAGATGCGACGAGCGAAGGAAAGTCCTTCGCTCGTTGTGTCTGATCAAAGGGGGCGTGCTGTCGATGTTGATTGACAGCACGCCCCCTTTGGTGGGCGTGCCGGGGGCGTTCCCACGGGAACGCCTCCCGTCAGAAGCCGGCCCACTGACATCACTAGTGAGCCAAAATCACTCTGGAGCTTGCGGTTGAAAACCTCAACCGCAGGCTCCGGCTCGCAGTTTCGATGGTCAAGACCATCGCGGCCATCAAACTGCACGCTCGTATAGCCTGTGGGTGGTGACCCACAGCTATACGAGCGTCCGGGAGGACGCTCCATTTTCATGGAGGGCGGCCCTCATTCAGAGCGTGCGCTCTGCTCAGAGCGTACGGCTCTGAATGAGGGCCAATATCACAAGTTTTGGCATTAGTTTAAGAATGAAGTATACAGGTGCACAATAGTCATAGGAATTATATTCATACACCTAAGATGTAAGTAATATTGCAGTAATGTTCTTATTTAAAGATGCCCATATTTTATTGTAGAATTGAATTCATCCTTCCACTGGTATGCAGTCATTATGTCGATATATGGAATGTCTACATTTTGTACCACAACCCTTCAATAAATACATTTTGCAAAAGTTATTACATAATGTTGGGTTTGTGGGGTATCAATGGGGCATTCTATTGATCCCACTGCATTTAATTTCAATGAATATAAATAAATGGAGGAGGCTGGTGTCAGAAAAATTGTGTCACAATGCGAACATTGCCCACTGTAACTGAATCGGTATTGGATTATTTATACCTGTGGGTTTAATTTACATAACCTTTTACTTGTTTTAATAGGATTAAAGCCACATCTCCACTTGCAGTTGAGTAAGTGTTACCAGACAGCAACTGACTGTTTGCACATACAGTAGGCTAAGTGTTTTGAGGGCTTGTAGTGGGCATGTAGTGGAATTGAGGGCTAATCAGAAGTGATCTTATGCAGAAACTAATGTGATATCAAACAGATCTCTTCCACCAAGAATGGTGTTGAGGCAAATGCATGCTGGTAGTGATAGCAGCTACTTTCTGTAGCTGATGGATATGGGTGGTGCAGTCTCATAGATAAAGACAACTCTCAATACAGGTAAAGGTCTTACTTGCATGTGGTTCTGAATCACCTCATACAGTATATAAGTTGATGTCTATATTTGCTTATAGACAGACTACAACAACCTCCAGGGCCGCCATCGGGAGGGACCACTGGGCCTCAAGACCTGGGCCTGGATGGAGGGGAGAGAGAGGGCGGCCCAGGTTGCAGTGGTACTACACCTGCAGCCAGGGATACAGGGAGAATATATACAAAGAATCAATACCAGTGGCCACAAGCCAGCCTGAGATCGCAGAAGGACAGCCAATCAGGAGCAGCAACTCCTGATTGGCTGCCAATTTGTGAGCTGTGATTGGCTCATGTCCGTCTATTGAAATGCCGGTCAGCATTGTTCATGAATTTTCCTTGACTGCCATCCCTGGCTGCTGGTGCAGCACCGCTGCCACTCAGGCCCCCATCTCTCTCCATATTTTAAAAGGAGCGCTAATTCTACCTGGCTGGCTGCACAAGGGCAGCTAGCGGAACAAACTTTTAAACCAGGTACTCCCTGACCTTGCCCTGTTCCAGCCAGCCTTCCCTGCCCACCCCCCTGTTACAGCCAGCCATCCCTGCCATATGCCCCCCCCTTGTCCAGTCAGCTTTCCCTGTCCTCTGCCTCCCCCCTAATCCAGCCAGCCTTCCCTGTCCCCTCCCTAGACAGCCAGCCTTCCCTATCCAGTCCCTCCTAGTCCAGCCAGCCTTCTCTGCCCTGTGCTTCCCCCCTAGTGAAGCCAGCCTTTCCTGCCCCCACCCTCCCCTGCCCTGTGTTCTACACTAACCTTTCCTTCTGGCTTTTTACATGGATCCGGCCTTTTCAGTGTATTGTATTATATATATATATATATATATATATATATATATTTTAGGGATGTGCAGGCTCGGTTCTACTCGGTTCCGTTCGGTTCTTTTTACCGGATCTTATTGGGTTTCAGCTGTCACGAGTTTTGGATAGCCAATAAGATTCGGTAAAAAGAACCGAACGGAACCGAGTAGAACCGAGCCTGCACATCCCTAATTATATATATATATATATATATATATATACATACACACACACACAGTATATATAGATTCTGGTCTCTGTGTGTGAATTTATAGTTTTCTCTTGTATACTTTCATATATTATATGATAGTTTGACATGCTATAAAAACACTCACCGCCCCTAAGTTTTAGAATTTTTAAATGCACCAATAGTCCCACCCCCCAGTGTAGCTCCACCCACATTTGCCCCTCCCACCACCCCCGGGGTGGCCATGCCTGTCTAGTCAGTACCGGGCCCCACAATGTCTGATCTCAGCCCTGGCAACCTCCATAAACTATATTGTAGCTAATGGCTATTTAGGTTTTCCAAAATAAGTATAAATAATTCTAACATTTATACTGGAGTGTGGAACTGACTAGTGAAAACAATAATGTGATATTGCACCAATCTCTGGTCCAATCATCAGATGATGCATGGGTATCTGAATATTTCCTTGAATACCTGCAAAAACCAAGATGGTCTTCAGAGAGATAGAATGTCTTCCATTTATGTATCATTTATAACAGTAAAAATAAATTCACATTATGCCAGATAGGAGTATGTTCATAATTATTCAATGAATATCAGTGTTCCATGAAATCATTGGCATAGTTGATCCTATTTTCATGCTTAATCATGTTCTGTGATATTATCGTGTAATTATTTGTTAAATCAACTTTAGAATCCATGAATAAATCACAAAACTTCATCTACTTTTTTTTGTTTGTTTCCTCTAATCAATCAATTTTTTTTTACGGATTTTTCTAAAACATTTTCTGCAGAGATTAATAGCTGTGTATTTCCAAAGACATTTGCTTTCTTGTGTCTCCAAGTTAGTTTTTATAATAATATTTTTTTTTTCCCTGTGGAGTAAATTGTGTCATCATGAATACTTGTAGGTTCAATAACAAGGCATTTCTATAACAAGGCGATTCATGTCTATTCAGGTCCCCACAACAGAGCTGTACATTTTGTTTAACAATTTTAAATTACCAACTGACCTTGTGAAACCTAAGAACTGTATAAGTAAATAATTTAGTGGGACATGCTACAACACTGTACACCAACATAGATATTTCTAATGACACTATTGATTCTGACATCAATTTTCTGGTCCATGTGTACAGAAAATAAAAAAAGAAGGTCAAACTAGGCATATGCAACTGATAGCCTTATATAACTATTTTATTTATTCTTCATTTGGTTATATACCAATACATTTAAAATATAAATAGTACCAATTATGATTTTTCCTTTGCTGCCAAACAAAAGAGTTATCTTTTTATTTTCACATGTGTCAGTAATACTTTGTTAAATTGCCTATCTGCACACAGTCAGCTTTAGCCTTTGCAGCTGTAAAATAGTGAAGATTGCAGAAACTGATGAGAATGACTACGTTTCTAAGTGCTTCATATATGATTATAATTTCTGCTCCCAGTGGCCCATAGTTTGATTTCCTAAGATGTGGTATTTAGTTATTCCTAAAAAGGTCTCACACCAAGAAACTAGTGAAATCAATACATTTCATGAAGGCAACAGAGTTCACATGGGCTTCTTAAATTGGCATCACAGTTCATTTAACATTCACAGACAGTGTAAAATAGCATGTTGCAATACAGCTATGAAAAATCATAGCAGCAATAAGCCCTTAGTTCAATTACCAAACTATATTTCCACTCTCTCAGGCAAAATTGAGCAGGAAAAGCTGGATAGTGGGAAGAAATGCAAATATAATCTGTGAAAAGACTACAGAGTACTGTAACTTCATTTAGAGTATTGGTGCTTCCACCATGAAATTGGAGATAACCTTACCCAAATATGTCTATTTCTAACTGGAAATTTCAGATGATATAGAAAACTAGCTGTTGCTTGAACTGATTTTTTATTAACTGACTGAAGTCTCTTTTTTTGGAGATGTTTACTTTTCCTCCATATTTGTCATCCAGTGATTGCAAAGTGCCCCCTCTAGATTAGTCAATTTACATACAACAATTTCAATGTTTAATATACTTGAATACTGTCCCTACATCATATCAATATTATGGTGCTGTTAGTAAAGTCACCACAAAACTAGGAAAATGCAATAAAACCATTTATTATTTTCAACACACCAATCAGGTTAAAAATAAATATATATTCTAATTTATTTACAGTGACACATGTAGATGGGCACTAATACCGTGGAAGACCATTGTCACTGGGGATGGGGGCTCTGCCACTGGGGCACATTCAGTGGCGCTGAGAGGCGGGGGAGCAGGTACAAATTACCCGGGGCCGGGCATGCTGGAGGGGCCCAGCAGGGGCCCGGGTCCGGCAATTCTACATCACAGCAGCCCACCACACGCTGCTGTGTGTTTGGCTGCAGTGGGAGACTGCTCGCAGCTTCTAAGCAGCAGCTAGAGCAGTCTCCTATACCTATAGGGGGAGCGATCACGTTGATAATGCCCCCCATTGTATGTGCACCGGGCTGAGGGGCTCACATGGCCCCCTGCTAAAATGTTTTTTTATCTGTGCAATTAGGCCATGCTTCCTGTCATCCATGCCCTGCCCGGCTCTTGGCAGCACTGGGCACATTACCACTAGAGGGATGGGGATGACAATGCTTGTAATTTTTTTCCACTATGGGAGCTATTTCTGATGGGGTTTGGATGTGATTTTACAATGGGGGTCTATGGACATGATGGTTGCAAAACACCACCTATGTATGTTTTATTTTTTAAATAAAATATTTAAAAATACATTCCAAACTTTATTAAATAAAAAAATAACAATTTCTGGCCAGGTTTTTTAAAGCAAGAAAAATATTATTTTAGGGTGCAGTTGACGGGGCCTGCAACTCCCAGTAAGTACAGTAATATATGATGCCTCTCAAAAACACACAGCCTTGCCTTTAAATACTGTATCTAAATTGAATTAAGTCAACTTTTAAATTAAACTATGTTTACATGTTTTATGAGAAATGAGGTATTGCAAGACAATAATACATTTAAAAAAAATGATTCTATGTGATTGGTGATTAGCTTACAAATTTAGCAGCTAAAATGTTAAATGCAGGTTTTATGTTTTGTGCAAGTGTCTTGCAGGAGGTTTTAAGGTGCAGGTAATTATTTGTGTACTACTCTTTATTTGCCACACATATTTATGATTAATACAATGGGAAAAAAAATCAGCTAAGCATACTGTAATACAGTTAGACACAGATGTACAAAGGACAGTGTAATCATATTTTTTAAGTAAAAAACCAGGTTAATCCTGGTAATCCTGCCTGGCCAATGATGGTGCACTTCCTCTGAAGAATAAGACCTGAAGTTGTATATTTGAGTACAATGTAGAAAATGTATTAGCTTAGGATAGGAATGGGATTGAAATGCTGGCGGTTCAAATCCCGACAGCGGCAGGCCGAAGGGAGGAAATCCAGAGAGCGACAGGTAAGTAACCTAACCCTCCCCTCCCCCCCTTACTCTAACCCTCCCTTAGGGGTGCCTATCCTAACCCCCCCAGTGCCTAACCCTAACCTCTGCCCAGGGGTGCCTTAACCTAACCTCCTCTCCCCGCACCCTATACATAACCCTCCCGGGGGATGCCTAACCCTAACCTCCCTCCTCAGTGGTGCCTAATCCTAACCCCCCCTCCACTAGCCTAACCCTAACCCTCCCCAGGGGGTGCCTAACCTTAAGTCCCCCCGGGTTGCCCTAAAACTAACCTTACCCCCCGTGCGACGGGTGCCCCAGACTTACCTTGTTTGGGCCTGCGTCATCCTGGATTTTGGCATCAGAATAATGAAAGGTGTTGGTATCTTGATACCAATCATATATCCCTAGCCAGCATTCTGCCATTGGTCACACAACTACATACCGATAGAACACTGTATTTAAAAGTGTGGGATCAGAAACACCCCAGCTGTCTTTTTGAGCTACTCCCTTGACTGAAGGCAATGTGCTTTTTCACATAATGCAGAGACAGTCTGTCTCACTGCAGAATGCAATCTAGCAGGGGTAACATGAATCTGTTAATCCTAAGCATAAACTTTCCACAATGGTGCCAAGGTACTGTTACTGGGACTTTGGGCTTCATTCAGTGTGAGACCCGCTACGACCGACAGCACCGGTCATAGTGGGTCTCTTTCCAAAGGGGGTGAGCTGTCATTGTTGATTGACAGCTCGCCCTGTTTGGAAGGCGGGCCGGGGGGGTGGAAAGCCCAAACGGAGGCATTCCCATGGGAACACCTGCCATTTGGGGGAGACCCCACTGACATCACTAATGAGGTCAGTGGAGAGCTTCCGGCTCTGACAGAGCCAGAAGCTCTCCGGGGCTTACGACAAGTGAGACCCTACCCTAGGGTCTCGTCGTAAGCCCCGATGGTCTATGACCATCGCGACCATCACCCTAGCGGTCATTAGAGCTGTGATGATATATACATATATATATATATATATATATAAATAAAACCAGAGACAGCGGCACTCAGGTTTATAATAAGTCCAGGTTGGTATATCAATGTTTCGGAGCTATTTTATTGCGCCATCGTCAGGATGATGGAGCAATAAAATAGCTCCGAAATGTTGATATACCAACCTGGACTTTTGGACTTATTTTTGACTTGAGTGCCACTGTCTCTGGTGATGTATATGGGATACCTCATATGGGGGTTTTCCTAAACGGAGGACACCGGGGGCTTTTTAAGACATATTTCTGGAGTGCCATCCATTGGAACTTTTGTATGTATATATATATATGTCCCTTTCCAAGGATGAGGGGTGATCAAGCTGTCTTATGCTTGATGGCAGCTCCTTACCTGTCCGGCTGAGGGGTCTTCATCATGATCTCCTTTTGCCTGTTCCCTGCCCTCCCAGAGTTTGATGGCTGACATCATCAGGGGTGTGTCTTAAGTCAATTTGGGGTCAGAGCTTAAATCCAGGGCAAGGTTTAAGTACAGCAGTGCTAGAAAACAGGTTGGCTTCTAGAAACTGCATCAGCTGTAGACCCTAGAAGCCAGATAAGGCTGCCATAATAGCAGGGAAGTGGCTTCCATTTGAAAACACCTCCACCTGGTACTGCCTGTCTGTCTGTGATTAGCATGGAGTGTTTCCAATGGGAAGTCACTGCCACTGCTAGGCAGTCCCTGTGGGTGGTTCATTTTACTGGGGGGCAGCAGTCCTGCGGTCCCTAGGTAAAATCTGCCACTGCTTATACTGTATAAAGAATGTGCCTGTTGAAAGAGGTGAATCTAATACTGAAGCTGACAGTTTTGTGACAGACATGTCTCCTCAATAGCAGGAGTCCTAGACATTGATTTGATTTCTCCACAGCCCAGCCCTTCAGGCTTTAATTAAAAGCAGTGAGCAGCTTCAGCCACAGATCTTCTTTTTCTCCCTCACTGCTTCCTCAGGCTCCTCCCTATTCTTCTGACAGATGCAACCTGGTGCTTACTGTGAAGGTCTGGGTTTGTTGTGGACCCGGGGTGGTGACAGGAGCAGACACAGAAGCAGATTTAAATAAATAGGTGGAGTTTTTAATAAGTGATTTAGTAGACATGGGAATGCCAAAAGAAAAAGTGCACTTGATAACTGTGGTGAAGCAAATGGGAGAATGTCCACATAGTGACAGGCAGGAAATGTCCAGTGTGCAGGTTTTGTGAGCTGTAACGAAGTGCAGGCAGAGGTAATGAAGTCCAGCTGGGAGTTAGACTGTGAGGCAAGGTGCAGGGAAACAGCAGGTTCAGGTACTCAGGCAAGGGAAAGGTAAATGGAGGGTGCAGGGTGAGTCCAGCAGGTTTGGAGCATACAAGGTAATAGGCTAGTAACTCTTCCAGGCAGACAGGTAAGGCACAGTAACTCTCTCTCAGCCACAGCTGAGAAACACGTTGCACTGGCCGTGAATGAAGACTCTGGACCTTCCTAAATACCAGGTGTGACTGGCTGGAAAGAGCACATGACCCATCAGGATTGGACAGCTTGAATCACATGACCTGAGGCAAGATGGCTTGTGACCTGCTCCTAACCTCTTGAGCAGCACAGACTGCTAGGAATTGTCTGCCTGTGTAATGGCAGACATATACGCTATAGCACAATGCACAGTATCAGACATAATAATTTGCATAGCGGAGTATTATAATCACATTTTGATTGGACTAGAAATGTTTGGGCTTATTGGGTAATTATAGAACTAATTGGCTGCAAAACACTTCCAAAAAAGACAATAATTGTCAAAGAGTAAATGGGATCTACAGACCCTCCAACATGACCCCTTCCAGTCGGTACAAAATGCTCTGCTCCTGGACTTCCTTCTTAATTGATGATTGCAGTCACCTGTGGTGAAACACCTGTCTCATCTGTTAACTAGCTCAACACAGGTGTCTGCAATCATTAATTATGTGGGAAGTCCAGGAGCAGAGTATTTTGTACCGTGTGGAAGGGTTCATGTTGTAGAGTAGGGATCTATCATATATTTGTCAGAACTATGGCAAATATCAGTCCACTGACTGTGTGTGGTCATTATCCAACTGCATTAACAGTGCCCATAGGATCTCACAGCTTGCCTCTTAGAGCAAATACTGTATTTTGCTTACTTGGTCACACCAGGGTATAACCATGTTGGACATTGCAATTTCTGGGCACCATCACCAATGAATTTCTTAGTACAAATAAGATCAGTTTGGCCGTTTCATCTTGCAAAACACCAAGGGCTAAATATAATAGGTTCTGATCTTCAGCCGCTGCAGGGATTTATGTGAGTCTCCCCATATTTTTAAAGTGGCAGTCATTTTAAAGGTTAAACCAGCTTGGTTTCCATGATTTCCACTTTACATATATGGGGAGGCTTGCAAAAATTCCTACAGCGGCAATTGGGACCTATTACATTTAGCCTCATATCTACTGTAAATCTTTTATTTTAGCTTTAGTTCCTCTCCTAATAATTTTTTTTACTACTCTTGTAGGTAACAAGAAAAAACTGATTTTCAGATGATAGAGGTAAAGTGCTGCATGAAAAGCAAATATAGATAAACCATAGCAGGAGGTTTCCTTTCACTAAATTTATGGATGAGCTCTACACATTGAAAATTAAATCATGTAAAATTTATGTTCATATTTTTGATTTTCTATCCATCATCTTGTGCATCCCTATTCTACGCTCAATCACTGAAGGCATGCTACTGTTTTGTTAGATTAGTTTTCAATTCTCATGTTGATTTTTTTATTTTTTTTATCACAGCTTTGCAATAATATAGGAAAAGTTTAGATTATCTTGATTTCTGTTGTTGGACAGAGTTCTGTGTGGGTACAGAAAAAATACTCTTCTGTCCTATGCATGCAGACAGAAATGTGTCTGTGCTCAGTTGGGCATAATTTGAACTTGCAGCAACCTATTTATGGAGGAGAGGGTGGGCAAGCAGTACTTCAGTGCAGTAATAGTGTTTGCACATAAGCACAGAAAACAACAATTGTGGCCACTTTAGATGCAACTCTGAATCAGGCCCTGTGTGTTCTCCTTTCATATTTTGCAGTGTTTTAAGGACTGTCTGTATGTTTGTCCTTTATGCACGGCCAGAGTTTCTTACCTAGCTCCACCAAATTTGACATGGTGGTGTAGTTTGACCAGGATTAGGTTTTTGCCTAGGCTTGAACTTCATCAGTCACACAATCCCATAAAACTTAGACAGTGTTTAATTACAATGGTTCTGAGGCTGAGGGATTGGTTTCATACACAAATTGTCATACTCTGCCAGGCTCATGAGCAGCTTAGCACTCCATTCGATACATAAAGACTGTGGCAGGCAGCATAATCAATCCACAATCTAGCAAAGTTTAGCATATGGAGATTATAAACAGCAGGGGAGAATGATTGCAGCCACCCATTGCCACTGTGGACAGACCCCTTCTGTCTGGGAACAGAACTCTAGTCCTGGCATTCCTCCCCTGATGGCAGCCCTGCTAGATATGGTCTTCAATGTTGGTCTGTAGAGTGATTTCAAGGGGTGATCCAGCTGAGGACATAGTGACCAGGATCATGTGGATTCCTGATTAGCGAGAATCTGTGCATGTGTCTGACCCATACTGTGCATGTGCATTATGGATCTGTGATCCCGCATGCAGTCCATTTCTGGCTAGGGAGTGGCTGGCGATGGCCTCCGTTTCCCAAAACAGAGGCGTGTCACCAAAACTGAGGGGGAGTGGAGAGGCCAGGATCTGCATTGGCTTATGGGGTTTTCCTGGCCTCTTTTACTCATCTGCTGTTGCCAGCTTGCATGACCCCATGGTCACTCAGCCAGCCAAAGGGATTGCAGATGATCCGATGCTGCATCCATGGACACAGCTCGGATCTGTAATGCATGCAGGAGGTGTAACGCCTCCTGCTTCATTACCATAATACAGCTATCGCAGCTGCTAACATGTTAGCAGCTGCAATAGCATATCTGTTCACAGCTGAATCACCCCCATCTGTTCTGCAGTGATTTCTGAAACACAAGTGACTTTGGAAGCTATACTGATTTCTGATCTGTAAGGGAGTCTGCTCCTGATATACCCCATTCCAAATGGTATGATAATATGCCTCCTACAGTGTCATTTACTCCTAATGTGCATAGTTATCCAGGTTATAGGCGAGGACAAAAATGAAGGCTGCAGATGTACGTCAGACTCCAGTCTTCCCAAACTCCGCTATTACAGTCCAGGTTTTAAGGATATCCATGTTTCAGTCCAGATGGTTAAATTATATTGACTGAGGTACTAATTTGGTCACCTGTGCTCAATAATGGATATCCTTAAAACCAGGACTGTAATGGTGGAGTTTGGGAAACTGTGCATTAATGGATAAATTGAATTGTAGACAATACTTGTTTATCACATACTGCCTAATGACTAGTCTTACAATGAATATGAAGAGAATACAGGTCTAAAAATAATAATTAACCCAAGTGTTGTATTGTTTCCAATTTCAAGTCAACCATAGATGGTTAAGTTAACCATTTCCCAAACTTCAGTATGCCATTTTGCAAGTTATTTGCTTGTTACAAGAAAACTTCATTACACATTAAGGGGCTGATTCTGAGTCACATTATTATTATTCTTATTCTTTATTTATATGGCGCCACAAGTGTTCCGCAGCACCTTACATAGTACATAGAGCTAATAGGTGAACAAGAAACAAGTAACTTACAGTATATTACAGTGCAGGACAAGGACACAACTTATATACATTGCTGAGATAGTGATTAAAGCACTCACAATAAGCTGCCGGGAGTTGGCATTCCTGTGTTAGGTGCCCTAATGGGGAGTAGAGAGTAGAAGAAAATGTAAAGAGAAGCACATGAGGGAAGAGGCCCCTGCTCATGAGAGCTTACATTCTAAGGGGAGGGGGAGACAGACAGGTGTGACACAGAAGTGGAAGATAGGAAGGAAAGAGCATGAGGTGGGTTAGGATGAGTGCTGAAAGGCCTTGATGAAGTAGTGGGTCTTGAGAGCCCGTTTGAAAATATTTAGAGAGGTGGAGAGTCTGATAGGGAGAGGGAGAGCATTCCAAAGGTAGGGAGCAGCACAGGCAAAATCTCGGATGCGGGAGTGGGATGAAGTAATCAGTTGGCAAGAGAGGCGGCATGCATTAGTTGAGCGACGTGGACGGGCAGGAGTGTGAAGGGAGAGAAGGTCAGAAATGTATGCGGGAGAGGATTTGGTGCGGGCTTTGTAGGCGAATGTAAGAACCTTGAATTGGCATCTGAAGGGGAAGGAGAGCCAGGGAGCCAGTGTAGGGCTTCAAGGAGAGGGGAAGCAGATGTAGAATGTCTGGAGAGGAAGATGAGCCGAGCAGCAGCATTGAGAACCGATTGTAGTGGAGAGAGGTGAGAGACTGGGAGACCAGCTAGGAGAAGGTTAGAGTAGTCCAACCTGGATATGACCAGTGAGTGGATGAGGGTTTTAGTGGCATCCTGGGTGAGGAAGGGTCTAATCCTGGAGATATTTTTTAGGTGAAAATGGCAGGACTGAGAGATGTGCTGAATGTGTGGTTTAAAGGAGAGGGAGAAGTCTAGGCTAACTCCAAGATGGCACACTTTGGGGCTAGAGGAGATAGTTGTGCCGTCAATAGATAATGAAATTGTGGGAAGTGATGTAGTGGAAGAGGGTGGGAAGATGATCAGCTCAGTCTTAGACATGTTAAGTCTAAGAAAGCGCTGGGACATCCACGAAGAGACAGCAGAGAGACAGTTGGAGATATGGGTAAGGAGCGAGGGGGAGAGCTAAGGGGTGGAAAGGTAAATTTGAGTATCATCAGCATAGAGATGATATTGGAGGTCAAAGGAGTTAATGAGTTCACCTAAAGAGGATGTATATAGGGAGAAAAGGAGAGGTCCAAGAACAGAACCTTGGGGAACTCCTACTGTTAGTGGAAGTGGCGGGGAAGAGGAGTCATGAGAGGACACAGTGAAGGAACGATCAGAGAGGTAGGAGGAAAGCCAGGAGAGGGGAGTGCAATCTAAACCGAGAGAGTAAAGGATTTGCAGGAGGAGAGGGTGGTCTACAGTGTCAAATGCAGCAGAGAGGTCAAGGAGAATGAGCAGAGAGTAGTGGCCCTTGGATTTGGCAGCAAGGAGGTTGTTGCTGACTTTCGTGAGGGCAGTTTCAGTGGAGTGGAGAGATTGGAAGCCAGATTGAAATGAGTCAAGGAGGGAGTGGGAGGAAAGAAAGGTGGTAAGGCGGTTGTAGACAATACGCTCAAGGAGTTTGGAAGCAAAAGGGAGAAGAGAGATGGGTCGATAGTTGGAAAGTATGTTTGGATCAAGGGTAGGTTTTTTTAAGAATGGGGGAGACAAGAGCATGTTTGAATGCAGAAGGGACAGTGCCATATGATAGGGAGAGATTAAGGAGGTGAGCCAGATGGGAACAGGCAGAAGGAGACAGGTGGGAGAGCACACGGGAAGGTATAGGGTCAAGAGGGGAGGTGGAAGGAGGGGAGGACTGGATGAGGGCCATGACTTCCTCTCCAGAAGCAGGGTAGAAGGATGTCAGAGTTGGTGAGACAGAAGGGGAGGGGTGGTAAGGGCAAGGAGGGGGAGGAGTGCTGAGGGTCTGATGGGATATGATGTCCTCACATACGGAGTCAATTTTAGATGTAAGGTAGGTGGCAAAGTTGAGGGCAGAGGGAAGGCGAGGAGGGGAAAGGCAGAGGAGGGAGTTGAAAGTGGCAAAGAGACACTGGGGGTTTGAGGACTGGGAGGAGATGAGGTTCTTGAAATATGTTTGTTTGGAGAGAGACAGGGCAGTAACGTAGGAAGAGAGAATAAATTTGAAATGGAGGAAGTCAGCCTTAGAGCGTGACTTTCTCCACTGACACTCTGCAATTCTTGAACACTTTTGTAGGTATCTGGTGCATTTGGAATGCCAGGGTTGTGGTGTGGATCTGTGAGGGTGAGTAGTTATTGCCAGAGCAACAGAATCAAGAGCAGAAGTAAGGGAGGAATTGTACAGGGATGTAGCTTGTTCTGAAGCCTTAGGAGTTAAAGGAGGGGACGGAGAGATGGATAGGTTAAAAGAGAGAAGGTGATGGTCAGAGAGGGGGAATGGGCAATTGGAGTAATCAGAAATATCACAACGGTGAGTAAAGACCAGTTCAAGTGAGTGCCCACTCACATGGGAGGGTGATGAGGTCCATTGGGCGAGACCAAATGAAGAGGTGAGGGTAAGGAGTTTAGCTGCAGAGGATTCTGTGGGAATGTCAATATGAATATTAAAATCACCTAGGATAATGGAGGGAAGATCTGAGGAGAGAAAGTGAGGGAGCCAGGAAGCGAAGTTGTCAAGGAATTTGGAAGGAGAGCCAGGGGGACGGTAAATGACAGCTACTCTGAGGTTTACTGGTTGGAAGAGGCGTATAGCATCAACCTCAAATGTGGGGAATGTAAGGGATGGTTCAGAGGGTATTAGCTGGTAGGAATAACTGGTGGATAGAAGGACACCACCACCATGGTGACCCCCAGGCCGGGGTGTGTGGGAGAATACAAGTCCGCCAGAGGATAGAGCAGCAGGAGAAGTGGTGTCAGAGGGTGAGATCCAGGTTTCAGTAATGGTTAGGAGATTTAGGGAGTTGGAAATAAAAAGGTCATGGGTGGGGACCAGTTTATTACAGACTGACCTGGCATTCCATAGGGCACAGGATAGAGAGATAGCATTTGTGGGGGAGATGTGAATAAGATTTTCTGGGTTGCTGTAACGTGGAGGTAAGATTAATTTGGGGGACCGATATGAATAGAGTTTAGTGATGGTGCGGGCACATGAGCTAGAAAGGGAACCTATAGGAGGTGGACAGGGAGGGAGATGTGGATGGCAGTGGGGTGAAGTGACAGGGAGAGGAGTGTAAGAAGAGGGTTTGGTGGTGGGGGAGTAGGACAGAGGGGGGTTAGGACAGGAAGAAAGTGGAGTAATGGGTGAGGAGTGCAGAGTAGGCAGACAGAGGAGGGGGGAGAAGGGGAGGAGGAGGTGGAAGAGATAAGGGGGAAAGGATACAGGTGGAAGCAGGGGGCAGAACAGAGGATTAGGTAGAGACTGAGTGAAGGAGGGAGTTGACGAAAACCTTGTCATGGTGTTTATAAGTACACAAGAGGAATGAAATTTGGAAATGTAAATGAGATATGAGTGCAAGAGATTTGTAGAAATGCAAGTGAAAAAAACAGTGTATCAATATGTATGCAGATTAACAAGATTGTTATAGGGAGGATTAAAAGTGGGGTTCTAATGTGTGCAGAATTTGAAAAATAACGCAGATTGTAAGCAGATAGAGGATGTGAGGCTAGGCAAGAAAGCTGAGATAAAGGACAGTGTTTCAAAGTTGATAGATGTAAACTGACATGGGAAAAAGTACGATAAGCATTGAATTGTATGCGAGAATCAGAAGGCCAGCATTATTAATAGCAATAGAAGTGTTCTTGCCGTGATTGTACAGGGAGTCCAGTTGTAGTCTGAGTCTTTAGATTGCTGAGGTTTGTTGCTTGATGGATCTTTTTCTCCTTCTGTTTTTCCTCGGTTTAACGCAGGTCTAAAGCTAGTTTTGCACTTAAAAACACTGCACTTTTAAAAAAGCTGCACCCAGCCACTTTGCATCTGAACAAACCATGTTACAATGCAATGGGTGCAAATATTTTTTTTGCATGCAGGGTAAATACTGGCTGCTTTATCATGTAGCCAACAAATGCTGGACAGCTTTATATTTACACTGCAATTAAATTGGAGTTTGGATACGCCTCTTACATCTAAATCTATTTACACATCTTCCATCTACTCCGCCTGCAGTGCTACAAGGTTTTGCTAAGGTGCAACATTTTTTGCTTCTTTTGCATTGCTCCCAACTCAGAATCAGGCCCTATGAGCACAGGTGGAAAAATACTAACCTTGAAGTTTATAGGCCCTTGGAGACAGAAATAAAGAAAGTTTAATTTCTACCTTTGTGGTGATTAAAAATTACAAATGAAATAGTGAGATACATAGGGCCAAATGTAATAGGGTGAGAGTTTAGAAAAGTGAGAGTTTTTGACACTTTTTAAACTTTACCAATGTAATAGAGTCCAAAAACAAAGTAGCAGAGCGAACTTGCATGTTTTTTTAGACTTAAAAAACTCTCACGATTTAAAATCTCATTCGGATGTTTTCCCATTTTGAAGATAAAACTCAACCAATGTGAGAGTTTACTGCTAAACTCTCACATTTTCTAAACTCTCACCCTATTACATTTTGCCCATAGAAACACTTGAATGGTTCGAGAAGAAGTTTTTTTAATACATTTTCATATGGCGAAAACAAAAATAAGTTTTCCACGATATATATTGCAACACTAATTAAATTTTTTTCCCTTGAAATTGGTGATTTTACAAAGCTGACTGAAAGAAAAATGAAATGGAGAAGATGAGGCCGTACAAGCTGTAGTTCTACATTTAATCTTCTTACTGGTTAAACAATTAAAAAATAAATAAAAGATGGGAAAAGACTACTGTGTATGGTTGTGACTGCTTATTGCAGAGATAATATACAAGCAAGCTCACTATAGTCAGTGTGAATGGGGAGCATGAAATATTTATTTTGTTGTATACTGTACTGCAAAGCCGCTAATAATAAATTGTGCTACTGTTCATAATGTTAATGTTCATTTATATTATGAAACAAATAAGTAATAGGATCTGTCTATTCAAAGACCAGACTGATCAAATGTTACTCAATTTTACAGACTAGTAGTCCGGTGTCACGACCAGGGTTTCCCAGCATAGGGGACAACGGGTTATACCTGTTGAGGATGCTATGGCGAGGGACATCTGGCAGTGGTGCTGGTGTCTGGCGGGGTGCATTGGCTGCGCATAGTCCTGTGCGGGCATACTGTCACTCTGGTCTGGTTAGGACTGGTGGTGCTTCCGTTCCATTCTGGCATGGGCGCCGCCATCTTGCCTCCGGACATGTAACCTAGTTGCCCTATCCTGGTGTGTCACATGCTCTCTCTAGCCTGTCACAGTGTGGCACTGGGTAATTAAGGGAGTGCAGAGCTTCCTTTCATTGCCAGTGCAACATGTTTCTCAGCGAGAGCTGAGAGAGAGAGTTCCTGTGGTCATTCACCTGCCTGTTGGATCTCTGCCTAAGCCTGCTTCACCCTGCCTGTTCCATACCCTGCTGGCTCCTGCCTCCTCCTTTGCCTTTCCTTTTCCAGAGTACCTGTGTCAGCTGTTACCCTGCACCCTGCCTCCACTTACATTTCCTCTTGACATTTTCTCTTCAGCCTGCAATTCATCTCAGCCTAACAAAACCTGGAATACTGGACTGCCTTCTGTTACCACTACCTGGACTTTTTCCCATTGCATCACTACAGTTCCCAAGTGCACTTTAGTACTAAACCCGGACTTTCTGTTTTGCCACATTCATGTCCGTTAAGCCACTCATTAAAAACTCTACGTTTACTTTTAAATCTGCTTCAGTGTCTGCTCCTATTATCACCTCGGGTCCACAACAAAACCAGAACCTAACAGTTTGCACTGGCCCAGGGGTGTATCTAGGGGTCCGAGCGCCCATGGCAAAGTAAGGGACTGGCACCCACATATTGTAATTATGAACAGCGCACTCTGCAAAAGTGGCATGGTCTTGTGGGGAAGGGACGTGGTCATGCATTAACTCCCCCAATTAAAATGGCACCACACATTACTGCCCACCACTCGCATTACACTGCAGCAGTTTATTAATATGTCGCTGCCAGACTATGTAAGTTATGCTACACAGAGTCCATTCAAGTAGTACCTCTTATAACGCATTATGCCATGCAGTAATGCCCTTTACACATAATGCCCCATATTGTAAAGCCTTTACACATAATGCCAAGTATTGTAATTCCTTTACACATAGCCACAATTTATAATGCCTCTCCCCCCCATTGACTCACCTCTCCCCCCCTCCACTGACTCCCTTCTTCCTCTCGCCTCCTCCAGTGACTCACCTGCTGCTGTACCTCCAGGTTCAGGCTGCTCCCCTATGTCCCGGGTCTTCTCTTCCCCCCAGCGCATTGCGCGGCAGTGTCGACATCGTGGAGAGTGCCGCACCAGCATTCTGGGGCTCGGGAGGCAGTGGATGGGAGAGTGAGTGGCCATAATGACTCTGCCACCACCATGGTGGTGTCAGATGGCAGGCGGGCACCGTGCACCGTCTATTTAGATGGCACACTGGCAGGGAAACTGCTCCTCTCCACACTGTATGATCATGAACGGCCTGACGTCATGACATCAGCGCTGCGCTCTGATCCTATTGGTAGAATAGCAGGGGAGGCGGAGCTGGGGGACAAGATGCAGGTCCTCCCAGTCATGCAGAGGTAATGCATTCCTGACTGGGCGGGCAATGATTACATTAAAAAACATGGCAGATCAGCGAACTACTATGCGATTCTACCCCTTGGCCATGTGTGGCACCGCTGGGTGGCGCCCCTACCTCGGCCGGCACTCCTGGCGAGTGCCATCCTGGCCAATGGGTAGATACGCCCCTGCATTGGCCACATGGACCTGGCCACGGGACAGGAGTCTGGAGCGGCTTTATTCTGAAGTATTGCAGGCTGTTTGGAAAACCTGGAAGCTATGCAGCCCCAAATGACTCAGTTCATGCAAGAAATAACTAAACAACAGGATTTAATTCAGAGCATAGCAACTCGCTTGGAGAGTATGGAGACTAAACAGCGACAGATGGCACAGTTTGTGCAAGACATTGCACTCCATCTGGATACTGCACAAGCTACATTAATGGCTTCTAGTGTGCTTGCAACTACTCCTATCCCCACTCCTGTGATATCTTCCTCTGGATCTACTCCTCATTTATATCTTCCCACACCTGATAAGCTTGATGGCAGTCCATAACTGTCATGGATTTCTCAACCAGTGCGATGTGTGCTTTACTTTGCAACCCTCTAATTTACCTGCTCCTAAAACTAAAGTGGCTTACATTGTAACCTTGTTATCTGGCTCTGCCCTAGAATTGGTTTCTCCACTCTGGGAATGATCAGATCCACTTCTGGATAATTACCCATAGTTTCTAGCAACATTCAGGAGGATTTTTGATGAGCCTGGAAGAACTTCCTCTGCTTCCTCCAGTATTATGAAGTTAAAACAAGGGACCCATCCTGTTAGCCAGTACGTCATTCAGTTTCAGACGTTGGCATCTGAACTCAAGTGGAACTAAGAAGCCTTAACATTGGTCTTTTGGCAAGGTCTATAAGATCATTTAAAGGATGATCTAGTGACTCGTGAATTACCCTCTAGTCTTAGTGATATAATTTCCCTTTGTAGTAAAATGAATATACGCTTTAGAGAGTGCCAAGATGAGAAGCACAGAGCTAAGCATTTCCTTTCCCCTACCCGTCCCACTCCCTCCCTTTCCGAGGAAGAATCCATGCAGGTGAATCATACCCGTCTTCCTAACGAAGAATGACAGATATGCTTTAAAGAGAACCTTTGTCTATACTGTGGAGACATGGGTCACCTGGTGGCTTCCTGTACCCGCAAGCTGGGTAACATTCCATTTCTAGCTAGTGCTGGGTGCACTCAGGAGTAATTCTTCCATCCTCTAAACGTATTGACTCTGTCTTGTCCATAGCCTTAGACATTAATTCTAGCCCTGTGTTTGTGTCTGCCCTTTTGAACTCTGGGGCAGCAGGGAATTTCATGTTGTCTCGTTTGGCAGATAAATTACAAATTCCCTGAAGCACCTTGGATCATACTTCTCCTTGACCTCTATTGATGGTAAATCTCTTTGTAATGGAACTGTGTCCAAGAAAACTCAACCTGATTTAGATCATGTTGGAGCCCTCCATGCTGAACATATCAGTTTTCTTATCATACCTAAGGCTTCCCATGAAGTCATACTCGGATACCCATGGCTGCGTAAGCACAACCCCAGAATAGATTGGAACACTATGCAGGTTCAGTCATGGAGTGTGGAATGTCAAGGGTCTTGCCTTCTGAAGACAGACACCTTATAACGGTCACTATTCCCTGATAGTGGTCTAGAAACATTACAGAATACACCAGTGCTTGGGGCAAAAGTTTTGACAATGATACAACTGCAACCACCTCTTGGGAAGTCCTTTGTAGCCCCAGGAGGGGTGATTCCAAGGCCTCAACCCCAGATGATGTCTCTTGGACCTCAACCTCAAAGGGGGCCTTCAGATCCTCAGCCCCAGAAGGGGTCTCCAAAGCCTCAACCCCAGAGGATGTCTCTAAGGTCTCAACCTTAAAGGGGGTCTCCAGAGTCTCAGCCCCATAGGGGATTTCTGAGTGTCCAGCCCCAGGATGGAGTTTTCAGTCCCATACTTCAAGAGGAGGTTTCACGTTTTGTACCCCAGGAGGGGGTTTCAGGTCCTGTTCCTGTTGGACAAAAGCTTAGGATGTCCACGCTTCCAGACCTGTCAATAAAGTCCACTTGGCTCACCCTGAAAAGCCTAGAAGGTGTCCTGAGGCCACTCGTTAGGAGGGGGTACTGTCATGACCAGGGTTTGCTGGCATAGGGGATGACGTGTTATACCTGTGAGGATGCTATGGCGAGGGGTGTCTGGCAGTGGTGCTGGTGTCTGGCGGGTTGCATTGGCTGCACATAGTCCTGTGCGGACATACTGTCACTCTGGTCTGGTTAGGCCTGGTGGTGCTTCTGTTCCATTCTGGCATGGGTGCTGCCATATTGCCTCCAGACATATGACCTAGTTGCCCTATCCCGGTGTGTCACATGCTCTCTCTAGCCTGTCACAGTGTGGCACTGGGTATTTAAGGGAGTGTCGAGCTTCCTTTCATTGCCAGTGCAGTGGCAAATGAATGCAGTGAGAGCTGAGAGAGAGAGTTCCTGCTCTCATTCACCTGCTTGTTGGATCTCTGCCTAAACAGAAAAAATATCCCTACACAGGCAGGTTAAGTAGACTCTTTTACTGGGGCACTCTTAAATAGTAATTTGAAATGATATGATGAATAATTGATAAAATAACAATTTTAATTCACTCGTTAAAATACTGGTGCTCACAGCACTGAAAACACTGAATACCAAGACAGGACAAAAAGACGAACATAAACATATAACATATAATATATAATATAATAAATCCTGCCTGAAGTATCCAATCAATATTCTTATCGCAGGGAAAAAAGGTTAGGGCGAAAATATAGCCTATCTCTTGAAGAGATGGTGAAGGCTGGCAGCCACAGACAAGGTAAGTGTGGAAAAACAAAAACACAAAGCAGGTATCCCTTACCAATGGTGACCACACATATCCCTGTTGTTTAACAATAAGCTTAGGTAGGAATGTAATCACATAATAAATCCACTTGTTTCTAAATGATGGATAATGGTGCCTCTGTGTCTAAATTCCATAAACCACAGTCAGATTTTTATCACGCTACTAATTGAGGCCTAGCATGCAATCTGCAATCAGTATAAAATGATTCTAGGCTTGGCACAAATGGATAACAGCTTTAAAGATCATCATTTGCTAGGTTTATAAAGTGCACATATTATACAAGTCTCAACCATTAACATTGAGATCACATCTATGCATGTCATCAGTGTAAATAATAAACACAAAGCAGGTATCTCTTACCCCTCTGTGTCTAATTATCACAAAACACAGTTTAGGTGTTTGACAGGCTCCCTGTTAAAGCCTAGCATGCAATCTACAGTCAGTGTAAGAATGGTACAGGGCTTGACACAAATAGACAACAGTGTTGAAAATCATCACTTGCTTGTTTTGTGAGGCACATATAATACACAAGTCTCAACCTTTGATATTGAAATCACATTTGTGTATAACATCAAAAATTATATATATAAGTAGCTGAAAGGAGGAAAGTAGACACATAGAATAACTTCCAACTTCTGCTTTCACTCAGAATAAGTGCAGGCCGAGTGATGAGAGAGTGGAGAGTTTAGTGTCCATGGAAACAACAGGGTAGTGGTGTGTGTTAAGGACCTGTAGGGTGTTAGGTGGGCTCTGTTACATAAGCATTGCAGAACCTCAAATGCGCCCCAGATCAGTCACACTGCCACCAGAGGGGATAGAAAGGTACCTGTATAGTATAATCTAGTCTGCATCTGCAAAAGTAGTGAGCGCTGCCCTGCCTTCAGCTGTCTGATCAACTGCCTTGTTCCAGGCTGCAACAAGCTAGTGTATACTGTGCAGCATCTGAAACGTGTTGCACAGTGGCAGTCACGTGACTCCGGTCAGCTGATCAGGCCTGTGCTGACTCGCGTTTCGTCCGCAGGCTTGTTCACAAACAGGATGCCCAGCAGCATTCTGGCTCCATGTGCCTGTATTTACATGCGGACTGGCCAATCCGGACTTCGTATTCCAGATTGATGTCTATCTTAGCCAATAAACTACCAGCCCCGGGTTAGCCTATCAGTCTGCTATACAACATGAGTGATGGCTATTTCAGCCAATCCCGGTTAGGCTGTATTCTGGCTTAGTAAAAACACTGTGAAGTTCAATCATTTGTGATTAAGATGAAACTTATAATCAAATCAATAAAAGACAAGAATATTATTAGAGTATTATCAGAATACAATCCAAGTGGCAATAATCGGTCTAATGATGACAAAATTTGAGTCAGTAGTTGCATCAATATTATTGTAGACCCAAATAGAGCTACATGCGTGCTAATAGCATAAAGGGATTAAACATTACATACACCTAGAGATCTTATAATTAGGTCAATAGAGCACCAGATAGTAAAGTCTGAATCCTGCAAAAGCAGAGATCCGATAGCAGCAATATCGATGGTATACCTAGCGATGACACAATCGATGGTTACATTAATGTCATGGTGTGCCCGATTGTACTGTCTTTTTCTTTAATCATCTTAAAAACAGTACATGTGAGAAAGGAATATACCTAAGAGATAAATACTACAGTAGTGAAACATCAGATAGTTAATTTAGAGCATTGCCAAGGCAAGATCTGATAACAGCGATTTCAATGAGAAAATCGATGGTTATGTTATTGTATGTCCTAAATTCCTATTAAACATACATATGAAGAAATGATATGTGTAAAGTTGAAAATAGAAATAATAATCAATGGATAGTTCTAGATTATAAATACATAACCTAATAATCATTGTGTTCAGTAAAAAGACAGAAGTGAGTGAAAGAAACAAAAGAAAAAGAAAAAATGGTGGTGAACAGGTGTACCCTAAAAATGTGCAACACCAGATAGTAAAGTTTAAATCCTGCAAAAGCAAAGATCTGATGGTAACAATATCGATGGTATACCTAGTAATGACACAATCGATGGTTGCATTAATGTCATGATATGCCCAATTGTACTGTCTTTTTCTTTAATCATATTCAAAACAGTACATGTGAGAAAGAAAAATACCTAAAAGGTTAATACTACAGTGGTGAAACATCAGATGGTTAATTTAGAGCATTGCCAAAGCAACATCTGATAACAGCGATTTCAATGGTTAACCTAACAAAAACAAAATCGATGGTTGTGTTACTGTCATTGTATATCCTAAATTCCTATTAAACGTGCATATGAAGGGATATATAGAAATTAAAATAATAATCAATGGATGGTTCTAGATTATAAATACATGGCCTAATAATCATTGTGTTCAGTAGAAAAACAGAAGTGGTTGAAAAAACAAAAGAAAAAATATAAAAAAAAAAAATAGTGGACAGGTGCTCCCTAAAAATGTGCAGCCTAATTTATCGCACATAATTATTATGTATAATAATTAACGATGTTTGTGAGAAAAATGTGAAAAAATCCTTCCCTATTCTGTCTGAAAGCAACGCGAATAATAGTGCAAAAGGTCTCCCTCTGAAAGTGTATAACTGTGAAAATAAAGGTCTGTTGATGTGAGGATTGTGTTGATGAGTGATGATCATATAAATAATAAATAGGTAAAAAAAAAATTGCAATGTGATCGATCGTGATAAATAATAAGTGAAAAAACTGTATATTAATATTATGAATAAATGGATATGACTACCTCAACATAGTCAATATCCTTGTGTAAAATTAGAATGGTTAACCCAGAATTATTGAACCAAACTTTATAGAAAAACACTATAATTAATGTGTTCATTCATTCCATAAGGTGCGGTGCTGTTTAACTTGAAGGTCCAAAAACTCTCTTTCTTCAGGAGTGCCTTGGTAATGTCTCCTCTGATACCTAAATTAACGGTTTCTAACCAAAAAATCTTCATATCCTTATATGAGTTGTGATGTTTTTGATGAAATTGTCGGGCTACAGTAGTCAATTGTTTCATCTTCAGCATGTCTTGTTGTGCATTCCTGATTGTGCCCATGTGCTCCAATATCCTCTCCTTCAGCATACGTGTGGTCATCCCCACGTATCTCATCCCACAAGGACATTCAATACAGTAGATCACATTCTTGGGGCGACAGTTGACATACTGTTTCAATGGTATCATGTTACCGTACCTATCCTCAATTTTATTTAAGTTGTAGGTGTAGTTGCAAATCTTGCAAGAACCACAAGGATAAGTTCCGGTAGTTGTTGATTTTCTAGGGGGATATTTGGTATAGTGGCTTCTCACCAGTTTGTCCCTCAAATTTGGAGATCTTTTCCAACTCATGGAAACATTGCGGTCTAATTTTGAAGCAAGATCAGGGTCTGCTAATAGAATATGCCAATGTTTCTGGATTCTTTGTTTTATATCTCTCCAATTGTTGCAAAAATTGCCCACAAATCTGATGTTATTAGTTTTCTTGGGAATTTTTCTCCCAGAAATAAGTGAATCCCTTTTAATTTGAGAAACATTGTTAAATGCTCTTTTTTTGGTTCTTCTACTGTACCCCCGTTCTCTTAGACGGTCTGTTAATTCCAGACTTTGTGTCTTGAAGGTACTATAGTCGGAACAATTCCTTCTAAGTCTGAGGAATTCACCTTTGGGGATGTTATCCAAAGTGGAAGGGAAATGAAAGCTTGAATAATGTAACAGGCTATTGGTAGCCGTATCCTTTCTGTAAAGTTCCGTCGCCAGGGTATCATTCTCATCTCTATATATTTTTAAATCCAAAAAAGAGATGGCCGTGTTGCTTGCTTCGTATGTGAATTTCAAATTAATATTGTTCACATTCAGATCACTCATGAAGTTCTAAAATTGATCTCTGGTGCCATCCCATATCAATAGGATGTCATCTATATAGCGTAGCCAAGACATGATGTGTCTCGTGTGATGTTCACTATTGTCACCAAAGACAATTTCTCGTTCCCACCACCCCAAAAAAAAGGTTGGAGTATGTGGGGGCGCATGCCGCCCCCATCGCCGTGCCTCTTATCTGTAGAAAAAAGCGATCGTCAAAAGTGAAATTTTTTTTATATAGTACAAAGTGCAGGAGTTTCAAAAGAAAATTTGTTTGTATATTTGAAAGTTTGTAATGGGATCCAAGCTAGGGTGCCACCATTAGAATCAGAGTTGCTCTATGGGGACGGCTCTGGTAGAGTACCAGTTGCTCTGCAGGGAAGTGCTCCACAGGGCTTTGGGAGGCCCCCGATGGTAGCCAGGGGCCTTGGCTACCTTCCCCCTATGGGGCCCTCAGTCCAAGCCTTTCCAAAATTTACATTTCAGCCCCACAAACTTCTACCCCCTCCACCTGTGGTGGAGTTAGAGTCACTCAGCCGTGGGTACCTCCATGGGCTGGACACTGGTGGATACATAGGCCAGTTCCCTGGCTCCCTGTGGAACTCAGAGCCAGCCAGTGGGATCCAGCACCCTCACCCTGGATAGCCCAAATATTAGGCCCATCCATGGATCCATGGCAGGCATTGTAATCTATAACCCATCCCTGCCTGGAGCAAACATTGAGGTGATGAATGCTACTGATGACATGGGTGCAAGCTCAAGGCAGCTAAGGTAGTTGCTTTTGGGGACTTAAGCTCATGGAACCCTTCCTGTGGTGATTTTTCAGCAGGGGGACCCCTTGCCACACTCTACCACAACACGAGTTTTAGGAGAGGCACTCCAGAAATACTACTGTCTCAAAAACTTTGGGCTGTATCACCTGCAGACATCTATTGCTTCAACTTTTGCCTCATGTAGATGGGGGTCTTTGGATACTGGCCATCCCAGGGGACACAGAGGGGGCTTAAGGGTTGGTGGGGGAGGCTTAAGGTTTGGTCCTTTTTCCAAGGTAATGATTTTCACTCTGATACCAAAGTAACAATGATTTATTGAAAAAAGGGGGGCTGGGCTGTACATCCTAATCTTAAGCATAATAAGAGGAGCTACCATACTGAGACCTGTAGTTCTAATGCAGTAACAAAAATGCAGCTGCACACTCTAAACACTAAGAATTCTGATGATCAAAATATTTGAAGTAAACACCAACAATTGACGTTTAACATGTTTTTTTGTGTAAGGTTCTTAAAGTAAAGTACATGTTTGCCTACCTACCACATCACAGTGAACCTCATAAGGTGGTTCCCTAACATCCATAATACTGACACACTAAATACATTTATCTATGACTTACCTTTAATAGATCCCATTTAAATGTGTGTACTGCAACATAAAGAACCCACTTAAAATCACCTAGGGCAGGTGGGAGGATTGTTAGCCCAAGAGAAAAGGTCAAATGTGCCTTAAATACACACATACACAGAGGAAAAAATGGGGGGAGAGGCTAGGCTGCACATCCTAATCATAATAAAAGGTGCTACCATACTGAGACCTGTCGTTCTAATGCAAAAAATACAGGTGCACACTCTAAGCACTAAAATTCTGTTGATCAAAATATTTATAATAAACTCCATCAATTAACATGGTTATTTAAGTAAGGTTACATAGAAACACAGAATTTGATGACAGATAAGAACCATTTGGCCCATCTAGTCTGCCCTTTAAGGGTGCGGATATAAGGGTTAGAGATAGGGTTTGATTAGGGGTTTGGTTAGTATTAGGTTAAGGGTAAGGGTTGGGATGTAAGGAAAGTAAGATTAATTGTGAGGGTTTTTCTTGTTTCTATGCCTAGGATGATCATGGTTACTATGATGCTCATGGGCTGGCTATGCCATCTCCTTAGGACACATTACAGTTGCAGCCTCCCCTCTTCATTATTGTTAGCTAGATAGTGAGGTTAAGAGTATATAGTTAGTGTTTAGGGACTAGGCATTCCTCATTGGGGTTGGTATGTATGTGTGTGTGGGGGGTGTTGGGATTGGGGTAGGGGGTTTTGGGGTCTTTTTTGTTTGTTTTTCACATTATTGTTATTATTTTAATTATTTTTCTTCATTTAAATTTCTAATTATGATTACAGCACACATCTTCTTTATTGTATGTGGCAAGGTGACAGGGTGCTTATTCTGTTGTAATCTGTTCTCTGGGATGCTTTTAAGGCTTTCCTCTGGGACACCTTAATTTCTTGGATGACACAGAGTAAGTTCTTTCATAAGAATCAGGAGGTGGAGTTAGAGCAGAGAAACTGGGACCTGGAGCAAAAATATCTTTTGAGCGGATAAACTGCCAATTGAATTCAGTGGCTTATAGTTCATAGAGACTGGGCTCATTTTATTTTAGATAAATCCAGGCAGGCTTCTCTTGGCAATGATAGATACTGTATGTTCGGTACTTATTTGGTTGTCCATTTAAATTTGACTAAATATGTTGTTTTTCCTATACTTTCCCCTTCTACCCACCAGTTGATTATAGTCTCCTCCTTCGTGCTTTCTATTTAAATATTTGGGTGGCCTTATTTCTCACAATGTAACTAATATCAATATTCAACCACAGATTAGGTATTTTAAACATAAAGCACATGTTTGGCACTGTTATATATGTTTCAGCACTCCCCCGTTTATATTTCCTTATCTTTTATATCTACTATAGTTAGATTTATTACTTTCTTTATTTGTGGGCCTGAAGTTGGGTACACACTATACCGATACATCTGCAGATCGAGTGGTCGTTCATACAAACTGAACGACCATCATCTGCATGCTGCAGTGGGTCTGGCCGGCCTGAGGGCGGGTAGGGGGCATGGCCTAATTGTGGACTGCGTGGCCATGCCCCCTTCGAAAAAAATAAAAAATAATTTGCTGCATGGCTCTACATGCTGGGGAGGGGGGCGCTGTGTGCCCCTCAGCTCAGTGCACAGCCAATGGGGGGCACGATCAGCATGATCGCTCCCCCCCTTTGGCATAGGAGACTGCTCCAGCTGCTGCTTTAGCAGCCTTGGACAGTCTCCCAGTGCAGCCCAGTATGCAGCAGAGTGTTCTGGGCTGCTGTGACCTAAGAGGGAGAGGGATCAGTGCCAGACCTGGGTAATTAGTACCTGCTCCTCCCCCTGTATGTGCAATCGGTTGATTGTCCATACATACTTGCCAATGGACAGATATGTCTGCAGACATTTGTGTTCATCAGCTGTGCAACACAGCCAATGTGATATGTCTGTGAACGATGTTGTTCACAGACATATCGTCTGTACACACTGGCCGATAGGGGCACGATATATTGGCTCATCAATTGATCACCCAATATATCGGCCAGTGTGTACCCAGCATAAGGGTCCCTGTATCACTTACAAAACTCATTATAGACTCTAGGGTGATGGTGGCTTGGCATTGTAGGACATGTGCTCTTATTATTTGGCTGCAAAATTGATGCAAATTCATGACTGGCTGGCTGTTTTGGAGTATAGGGATGCTCATTGGGCACTGCTTCAGCAGGCTGGCCTGTCATTTTACCCCTCTGGTGTTTTTACTGTCTGAGTCCACTATTGTGTGTTGCTGACATGTAGGGTTTAGCTGATGGCTCATGAGCTTTTGGGTGCTGATGCATTGGATCTTTCTGCTCTACTTTGGGGTAATGCCGCTTTTTCAGAGATTAATTGTTTAGATGGTAGCTCTTATGGGGTGTCCACATTAGGCCATAGTTATAAGACATGAGATCTGTGTTCCTTTGCACAATTTAGCTCTGAGTTTGATCTTCCCAAGTCTATGTTTTATAGATTATTGCAGCTTCAACATGACCAATACATTTTAGTATGCTTTACAGATAAGCAATGTATTGCATAGGCATTTACCAAGGAATGGAAAAATAACAATTATACTACACTACATAGGAAATTATATGTACAGTATGTGGAGCAATTCAATCCGACCTCTACCCTCCCAAAAAAGTAAAATTTTTACTTAATTTTATGCTGCCCATAAACTGCCATGCTGCCAACAATATGGTGCCGCTCTTCCTATCTGTTTAATTTCCATCCTATGACTCATAACACTATTTCACCTGTATTATTGTTTAAAACTGTTAATGCATTTATCTATGGGCCTGATTGCTGGGGGAGGGTTCCAGAGGAACCCTCCAATGGCTAATTATGTGCAGTGTAGCCCATAGGCTACAGCAGCTACTGCCATCTTCATATGGCATTAGCTGTGGGGGCCAATATCCGGAATGCAATATCCAGAATCAGGCAGCATATAGAAACCTATAGGGGATGCAGCTGCCTGCAAGTATGGAGGGATTGCAGCAGGTATTGGAAAAACTTGCTGTGGCTCTCCTTCATACATCTGGGGGTGATTAAGCCACAAATATGCAATGATAAATAGGCCCCAGAGACACACAGAGACATATAATGAATGGGGGGAACAAACACAGAGACATAGAATGAAGGGGTTGGAGAGACATACAGATACATAGAATGAAAGGGGGGGAGGCAGGGAGGGAGATGATGGTGTGGCTGAGGGACAACACAGTTGGGAGGTGATGGTTTGCTGAGAGGCGATGCAGGGGGAGATGATGGTGCAGCTGGGAGACACAAGGGTTAGATGGTGTGGCCAAGAGATGCAGGGGGGAGATAGTGTGGCTGAGAGGCACGGGGGAGTTGGTGAGGCTGAGAGATGCTGGGTGGAGATGGTTTGGCTGAGAGATGCAGAGGGGAGATGGTGTGGCTGGGAGATGCAGGGAGGACATGGTGTGACTGAGAGATGCAGGGGGGAGATGGCATGGCTGAGAGCTGCAGGGGGGAGATGGTGTAGCTGAGAGATGCAGGGGAGAGATGGTGTGGCTGAGAGATGATGGTGTGGCTGAGAGATGATGCAAGGGGAGGCAATGGTGTGCTGAGAGACAACATAGTTGGGAGGTTATGGTGTGCAGAGATGATGCAGAGGGAGATTATAATGTGGCTGAGAGATGCAAGGGGGAATTGGCATGGTTGAGAGATGCAGGGGGAGATGATGTGGCTGAGAAACATAGGGGGAGATGGTGTGGCTGAGAGACACAGGGGGTAGATGATGTGGCTGAGAGATGCAGAGGGGGGATGGTGTGGCTGAGTGATGCAGTGGGGAGATGGTGTGGCTGAGAGATGCAGGCGGAGATGATGGTGTGGCTGAGAGATGCAGGGGGTGGAATTTACACAGGGAGCATAAGTCTGGTTGTACTGATATTGTATGATGATGATGAACTTGTTAATATTCCTACAAAAACAAGCATCTTCCGGATGATGTGACCTACATGAATAGTGAATACCGATTGAAGGTCTTCCCAGGGTGGATACAGAGGTTACTTCAGAGGTTCCAAATTGTGAGAAACTACTATTTTGGTAAATTGCATATGGAAGAAAATGTTCCCAGAGTGATGAGAAATGAGCCACCCACTGTGTCATGTAGACACGCCCCATTTTCAGTAACCACACCCCATCCAGTATGTGACCACGCCCATTTTTTTATTGCACATTTACTTTTACGTGTATGTGTGGAATGGGGCATTGCTTTTCATCTTGCCCTGGGCTCCAAAAACCCTACAGTAGTTGCGCCACTTGGGTGAATGACTGCAAAAAATGCAGTGGTTTTCTCTGCATTTTTATGGCAAGTCATAGCCTGCATCTGCGATCCCATATGCAGATAAAGTGGTCCTGATGTCTCAGTTCAGGCATCCTTTCTGCATGATCAAAGGGCTACTCAGATGGCTGATTATCGAATGATCTGCGATGGCAGCTGTGTATTTGTATGCAATCGCTAGGATCTTTGAAGCCTCCATTGGACGTCTCAATATATATGCAGCCAGTTACAACATTAGCATATGTGTGTACAGCCGCTGCGTGCAGGATCACAGCAGCAAATACATTAGTGTACATCTCTGAATCAGGCCCTATATACAGCTGACCTTACTGTGTAACTCATTTGCATCCATTTCCTAATACTGTACTAGGAAATTTTGAATTTTACCCACATAGACAATTTTTGAAAACTGCCAGCATGCTGCTCTTCTACGTCTACTTATGTTATTATATTGATCTCATTTGCATCCAATGTCATCTCCTATTAGCAGAAAGCAATAAAATTGATTTTTGGCTAAATAGTTGTCAGTTAAATAAGCAAAAAACCAAACAAATAAAATAAAAATTGGTTGATGGTTGTAAGGGACAAGAGAAACCTATTTTCCCACTAACCACTGCCTTGATACTTTGTGTAGCTCATATCTGTAACCAGTTAGCTTTTGGTGGATGTTGCGCACAACATTTCTAATTGAAAAATCAGTATAGTGCTGTAAGTGAATGTAAATAACCAATAATGTAGCAACAAAAACAGCTCAATATCAATTTTTTAGGTGTTCTTCACAATTTTGACACTTGAATGCTCTACATGTGTTGTGAGATTTATTTTAAAATCATGAAAGCTATAATAATTTTACAAACATTAATACTTATTTAAGTTTTATGAAAAAACGACCAGCAATATTGTTAATAAATATGAAAAAATATGTATTGGTTATCCATCTTGTAAGGGATTTTAAAACTTAAGAAACATTTTCCCAACTCTCCAAATACTCTGCTGCATACAATTTTAAAGATACAATACTCATTACACTGTGTAGATTAAAAAAGTGTAACCTAATTAAAGAAAAAAATGTGTTACTTCATTAAAAAATGGAAACAGAATGAATTTAACAGAACATTTAGTTGAACACGTTTTCAGATATTACTACTGTGCTGTTTATTCACTCTAACAGTTAAAGAATATTACCAGGTCGTGTTGATAGAGGTCACTTGCCCAAGCAGTTGATGTGACAGTGTAAGTAATAATTCTTCTTGATGGTACTGAGACTTTGATAGTCATATGGATAAAAGGCTAAGAATTCTTTCAGAGCAGGATTCATTACAGTTAGTATCGGCTGAAAACAAGAGATATCTTCTGTCTTCAGGCTATATAACAAAAGCTCCTCACAATTTGATTGGAAGGTGTTGTATAAAATTTATTTGCAGAATTTATCAAAACAGATAATACACATATTGTTTCCAGTGCAACTATAGTTGGCTCTATTTTGTGTGTGATTCATCGCTTGAAATAACATAGTCATTAATTATGTTAGTATTCTTGGTAACTGCATGAAGAGATTTGTTGTTATGTAAAAAACTGGCTGACAGTTATCTAAAAATAAGAATATTTATTACAGTTCTGATAGATGACAACTCATCCTTTTAGTCGCAGAGAAATGTTAAAGTGTATTATTCAAAATTACATTTAATTTTCAGTTACTGTAATAAATAGGCATGGTACAAATAAGAAATGCACATTTTGTCATCTATATTACAGTCATCCTATTACAGTTAATTATTTATTTATTGTTTATGCACAATATTTAATTGGTTATGTACATATTCTGCTAAAGACATGAAACTGTGGATATTGTTCCTTACAAAATCTAATTTTAGGTATGTTGAATTAATAATACAACATTACCTAATGTGTTCTGCCTTTCTTTATGTGTCAGTACCTAGAACTACTGTAAGTAAACTTCCATAGACTTAATTTGAAATGCATATTTAATTCAACCGTTTAAAATGATTTTTCAAAGATGGACATTAAAATAAAATCAATTGGTAAGCAAAGATTTTATTTGTTTGCTCTGCAATTATTAAAATATGTAAAAATGAAATTCAATTATAATGATGTGTGCAAATTTCACAGAAAAAAAAATCACTATTTAATTCCATGGTCTTCTATATTGACTCTTCCGAACACCAATCACTAAACTGCCTGAAGTTGAAATAATAAAATTAATTATAAAAAAAGAAAATAAACAGCATCAATGATGTGCAATGCTTCTTCCATAATCCATCTAAACCCCAACCTGATACAAACAAGAACATACTCTTTAAAGGACAGCGACATCCCTTTACAATAAACAAAATTTTAAACAAAAATCTTTACTACTGGGATATATTGCACATAACCCCCTCTACCCCATATAGATACGCAACACATTTATTTCTTGAAGGCATACACTTTGACCATAGAGTTATTAAACAATTGTTACAGTAAAACTCTTCTGTACTAGTCCACTCCCTGATTTGTGCTATTAAAAGCTATTTATAATCACATATTAAATCTAGAATGTTGTATTTGCTGCACTGCCACAAACACAAGGGATTTATAGTACCTGATACCACTAATGCTATTAAGAAGAGATGTACCTCGGATCATTTTGGTTTTGGTTCTAATTAGTCATCCGGTTTTGGTTTTGGTTTTGCCAAAATGCGGTGACTGGTTTTTGTTTTGGATTTTTTCTAAAAATTTACAAAAAAATCTAAAATCACATAATTTGGGCCTTTAAAATTAATTTCCAGTCATTTACACTCAATTTGGCTACCTCACAGCTCACAATATTGTTCACCAATATAAAACATAGGCTGGCTGGCTAAACTAAGAAACAGAGCAGCGGCACAAATACACGGCAGTTATTACTGTTTAAAAATGTTTTGCAAATTAGTAATGTGATCAATCAGCCTTTTTGTTGAGCAGTTCCCCAAAATCTCCTCAACCATAAAAACAGCGTTCTATACCTGCGGGTTGGATACAGTGCAGGTTACAGTGCGGGTTGGATACAGTGCGCGTTGCATACAATGCAGGATTCAGTGTGGGTTGGATACAGCTCAGGTCACATACTGTACAGTGTGGATTGGATACAGTGTGGATCGGATACACTGTGGGTCAAAAACAGTGCGGGATACAGTGTGGGTCAGATATAGTGCAGGTCAGATACAGCATGGGTCACATACAGTGCAGTTCGCATACAGTCCTGGTCGCATACAGTGTGGGATACAGTGTGGGTTGGATACTGTGTGGGTTGCATACAGTCCTTGTCGCATTTAGTGTGGGATACAGTGTGTTCTGGATACAGTGCAGGTCGGATACAGCGCGTGTCAGATATAGTGCAGGGCGGATACAGTGCGGGTCACATACAGTGCAGGTTGCATACAGTCCTGGTCGCATACAGTGTGGGTTGGATACAGTGCGGGTCGCATACAATCCTTGTCGCATTTAGTGCAGGATACAGTGTGGATACAGTGCAGGTTGGATACAGTGTGGGTCGGTTACAGTGCAGGTCAAATACAGTACAGGTTGGATACACCAATGGTGCATATACTGTGACAGAGGGTGCCGACATTGTCCTTAGTGTGGGGGTGCTGATGGTATCGGCCATGCAGGGGTGCCAGTGGTGTTGGCTATGTGGGGTAGTGGTGGTGTCCTCAGTGTGGAGTGCTTGCAGTGTTGGCAGTTCATGGGTGCTAGTGGCGTCAGTAGCGGTGTCCTCAGTGCGAGAGTGCTGGTGGTGTCAGCAGTGCAGGAGTGCCAGCAGTGTCGGCAGTGCAAGAGTGCCAGCAGTGTTCTGAGCGCAGAAGTGCTGGCGGTGTTGGCAGTGCAGGGGTGCTGGAAGTGTCCTCAGTGTGGGGTTGCTGGTGTTGCTGGCAGTTCAGGGGTGCTGGCAATGTCAGCAGTGTGGGGGTGGTGGAGGTGTCCTTAGTGCAAGAATGCTGGTGGTGTTGGCAGTGCAGGAGTGCCGGCAGTATGTTTTCACTGTGGGGGTGCCAGCAGTGTCAGCAGTGCAGGAGTGTGAAGTGCTCTGAGTGCAGAAGTGCCAGTTATGTCGGCAGTGCTGGGGTTCGGCGTGTTTGCAATACAGGGGGTGCCGACGGTGTCCGCACTGTGGGTGGCGATGGCCAAAGTGTGGGAGGGCTACCATCTTGCATCTGTTTCCCCCATAGAAGCCTATGGGGAAGCGCTGATTGGCTGAGAGCCATAACAAATGGCTCTCTCATCCAATCAGTGGTCAGTCCATTGAGTTCAATGGGAATTTTGAAATTGGCACCCAAGCCAAAACCATGAGATCCGACAGCAGGATCTTGAGGTTTTGGCTCAGGTAGGGATCCGAGGCAGACAGGGAGATCTGAGCTGCAACTCAGATTGCTTTGGATCCTGGAAGTTTGGGGCATGTTCAGATTCCAAGGTTTCCAAAATGCTTATCTCTACTATTAAGGAATCTGATGCTGACTCAAACACGGATGCAGTAGTGCACACAGTTAGCTCAACTGCAACCTTTTCATTACAACTTTGGGCTGAATCCAATTAACTGCAATGATCTCACAGATACGAGTCATCGTGGCAATAGCTACACTTTACTGCAGCCTGAACCCCATAGGGCTCTGAGCAAAATTGTGCAAATTCGAGCTCGGAGTGGGCCACGAGAGAAGCAAGATGCAGTGCTGTTGCCGGAGTTTTAATGCCATGGCAATGGCAACTTGCACCCTTTGCAGACAATTGGATTGACCCCTCTGTCTATGCAAGCCTGTTTCTTTGAATTGCCTAATGTCAAGCTCCTAGTAATGAGTTGCCAACAACTGAGACATATTGCCACAGTTTCTGGCCTACATACTGTACTGTAAGTAGCAACTTTGTAAACAACACTTTACCAGCTTCTTCAGCATGTCCCTGTAAACCAGCACTTTGTGACCTGCACTTTCCTCTGTTTGACTCCTGCATTTTACATGACTGTATTGACCCCTGGTTCTCTTACAAATAAATTTCTGGCTTCTAATCTTTGCACACAAACAACTATCTTTTCTGGCTCTTAACCCCTTGCTTCTAGATGACAACCTTTATTGATCTGGAACCATGGATATACTCTGAAATTACTACTACAGACTCATCTTCTGTACTAAGACCATTTCTGCAATTGGAATGCCCTATATAAAATCCAACAACCTTTTCTGTTTTACCTCAAATTAGACTTCTTTTATATACGTATATTGATGAATTTGATCTAAGATAAAATGGATACACTTCAGTCAACTAGTACATTACAAGCCACTGCACTACCTGCTGTTCAAGTTTCCCTAGAATATTCTAGCTGACTATGCCACAGAATTTTTTTGGGCAAGCATAAATAATAGAGCCATAGTGTAGCTCAGCAACATTAATTATTTATCTTGAATCTACAGTATGCACTAATTTCACAGACCTAATTTTAATTTGGGTTGAGCGGTTTCGGTTCTCAGAGAACAGTGAGAATGTAATTTGTGACCTTAGTCAGGGCAGTTCTGGTGAAGTGGAGGTGACATACAGTATACCATATTTATGAGGGACAAAATCGTTGTGGGCAGGCAGAAATGTGGTAAGGTGGAGGTAGAAAATCCTCTGAAGGAGCTTGGAAGCATAGTCAAGTAGAGAAAGGGAAGTATATTGAGAGAGTGTCAGGGTCAAGAGAGGGTTTCTTATTATTGAGTAAGAGAAGGGCATGGATGAAGAAGAAGTCAGAAAAAAGGGAAGAATTGAAAAGATGTATAAAGTGGTAGTAAGTGGCAGGAGAGAAGGAGAGGAAGAGGTGAGAGTGAATAGGGTTAAAAAGGCAGGTGGAGATTGAGATGAAGATAGGAGGATGCAGAATTTGTCCCCAGTGGTGGAAGTAGAGGGTAGAAAGGGTTGGGAGAAAGCAGTAGGGGAAAACAGTGTGAGAAGCAGAGACTGGGGGAAGAAATTACATTTTGGATGGCTTTAATTTTGATAGTGAAGCACCCACTTCAAGAGCAGAATGAAATTTAGGATTGGGGACAGAGGAGAGAGTTGAAAGTGTTAAAGAGATTGATTGGTTTGGAAGATTAGAATCAGTTAAGAGATTTAAAATATGACTGTTTGATATAAGTAAAAGACAAAACTGTAGGAGAAAAACATATTGTTGAAGTGGAGGTAGTCAGTGGAAGTGCATGCCTTCTTTCAGTATCATTCAGCAGAGCAGGTACATTTCTGGAGGTAGTGAGTGAGTAAAAAAGAGCCAGGTTTGTGGAGCAGAATGGTGGATTCTGAGAGTGACAGCAGGGGCAATAGAATCAAGACCAAAGATAAGGATGCAATTGGAAAGTGATGTAGCTTGTTCAGAGCAGAAAATAGTGCACATGACAGAGAGCAGAGTGTCCAGACAAGATGAGAAATGGACATTGTCAAGTACAGCAAGGTTGGAAGAAAACTTGTGAAAAGGAAGATTGGGAAAAATCCAGGGGTGACCACTGGATGGGGAAGGGGAGAAGGTCCATGGGTGAGATTAAATGTGGATGTAAGGAGAGTAGATTAGAAGTACTGACATCCATTTTGTTGTCAATTCGAAAGGTGAAGATGCCAAGAATCATGGAAGGTCAATAGATAGAAGGTGGGACAGCCAGGTTGCGAAATTATCTAGAAAGTGGGAGAAAGGACCAGGAGAACAGTATATGACTGCTGTGACACAAGGATGAATAGGGTGGAATGGTAAAGTGGTTCTCAGAGGTTGTAGGATAGGGAGGGCTTGGGAGAAAACATACAGAAGGTACAGCTGAAGGAAAGAAATCCCATGCCACCTGATTGGTTATTGGGATGAGGGTTGTGGGAGGGTGAGAGTCTTTATGAGAGAAAGAGCTACAGGGGAAGTTTTATCAGGCTGGGAAAGACAAATTTCAGTGATGGCAAGGCAATTGAGAGAGTTAGAGATAAGGTAGTCATGGATAAACCATTTCACAAGGGGAGAGGAAAAAGAGAGGGAATTATAAGGGGGATGAGAATTAATTTAGCAGGGTTTCCAATGTACTGAAAAGATTCTAGAAAGTAGAGTAGCAGGTGAAAGGGAGTGATTATATAAATTGGATGGGATGCAGGGGAAATGCTGGTAGTTTTTGAGTATTGGATCATGTAGGAGGTACAGTATATGCTTTATAGGGGGGAACAAAAAAGAGCAAGAATAAGAAGAAAGCAGAGAAAGAGAGGGTATTCATAGATAGGAAAGGCAATTTGGGAAATGAATACATAAAGTGGAGTGATAAGTATGGGTAGAGAGCAGGAGAAGAGATATGTGGTTATATGAGTGGAGAGGGTGAAGAACAAGATGCAGAGTCAAGATTAAAAAAGAGAAGAGGCCCAAGTTTGGGGTGGGAGATGGCAGATGATGTGAATAGCAGAAGATAGGGTAACAAAATGGCACTACAATAACTGCATTACAATGCTATACAAGGTTGACAATAGCTGTACAGGAAAAACAATAGTACTGTAGCAATAAATGGCAATTAATTACTGAGGCAAAATGATAGTTTTCATAACAACAAGAGGACAGTTAAATACAGAAAGTCAAAATGGTGACAGTGATATAAAAAGGCAAAAAAGTGATGTAATGGAAAAATAAAATGTACTAAGGCACAGAGGATAAAATGACAGGTACTGTAGATGATAAAACAAAATAGAAGAAAATATTCTGGAGAAAAAAGGCAAAAAATACAAAGAAAAGTGCAAAAAAAGGACGTATTTAGAAAATTATGACAAACATTACAATGGTTGCAAAACAACATAACAAGAGAAAATAGAAAATTAATATGTTAAATGGTGAATAGTGAGTTAAGGGAGGTGGAAGGGGTACCTGTGGGACAATGAGTAGGAATGGAGATGGAAAGTCCTGGTAAATTCAGGAAGAAGTGCAATTGCTAGATTATGGAATGGAGAGGTCTAAAATGCATAAGGTTTTAGTCCAGCTATGTAATGGCTAAAGTTTCACTGGAGAAGTGCATGAACCAGTTTGAGGGTCCAGAAGGGCTACAGATGATCATGCAGGTTAGTCTAAGGGTCGTATTCAATTTAAGGCAAAAAGTCCAGTTTCACCTGTTTTCGGCAAAAAGTTTTTGCAGATGACGTAATTTTCACCTGTTTGGCTTTTACCCCATATTCAATTTGAAAGACTTTCCACCTAGGCGGAAAGTCAATGCAATGTAATAGGCGAAAAAGTATCGCCTATGAATAGCAGGCGGAAAAAAGTACAGAATTGGGGTTTAGGGGTGCAACATTGCAGGAGCCCTGTGCAGCCTTCAGACAGTCCCCCAAAGGTAAACTGTGTCAAATTTAAAAATAAAAACACTTAAGGACACCCCAAAAAATTACTTTGAATTTGGGGGCGAAAAATAAATAAATGGGGGGACAAAGTTAAAAACTAGCAAACTTGACTCTGGGGGGTCCCCAAGTATGCCCCAGGTGTTTTTTTCATTGCAGCTGCTTGCGGCAGGTGGCTTTTTCATGATTTTTTCAACTCATTTTAGCAACTTTAAAATATGCTGAACCCCATTTTCAAGTACCCCAAATTTGCAGGGCATAGTTATTTTTATCTACAAAAACTTCCAAATGCTCTTCTGCATCACCTTATTCAAAGCTGCATTTATGCACCAGCCGTGGCTATTAGAAACCCTGACTTCCTTCAGGAGATAAAAATGGGGGTACCCTTTGTCATCCCCTATGTCTACACTTCTTTAGGGGGGTCCCTGGATTATTTTCTGAAAATTCTTGTTGTGTTTAACCTGTAAAAAAATGAGTTAAAAGTTTTAAAAAATTACATAGGGTACCCCCCAAGAGCCAAAACAGCCCCAGGCTTGCCAGCCAATCCTAGTTTCTAAAAATATGGGAAACAAAATGTGTAGGGTTCCACCGTAATTTAGAAACCAACACCAGGCTGCAGGGACCAGTCCTGGTTTTAAATATAGGGGGAAAAAAGACGTGGGGATCCCCCTATATTTAAGACCAGCACCAGACCCAACCGACTGGGGTGTAATGCCACACCCCAGAGATCCATTCACCTGGGCTCCAGGTCCAAAGCATTAGCACCCCAAGTTTGTCAGCACAAGCCAGTGATCTTGGGGGAGTCGGGGACCCCCCAAGAAGGGTCCCCCCCTCTCGAGCACAACAGGCTTACGCTGAAGCCCCGGGCTCTTCCACATTCCCCTGGAGTGGTGGGTATGGGGGTAATGGGGGAGCCAAATAATGTAAAACTATTGTATTTTACACTGGAACTACAAGTGCCAGCATGTCTGTCATTTTGCACTTGTGGAACTACAAGTGCCAGCAGACATGCGGCACCTGTAACTTCACTGTAAAAGAAATAGTTAAATAAAGACAAAACACACACACCATGATTAGTATAACTTTATTACACACACCTACCCATTTACACATACCTATACCAGATGTTTCTGTTCCCTTGTCCAGTAGAAAATCGACTGGCCCTGCAAAAAAGAAAAAATACTCACCTATATCCTGGTGCTGGTCTCCGCAGTAATCCATGAACTTGGCAAAACAAAAAAACGAGTTGAATACGGGGATATAACGGGCACGTACACGAAAAGTTTTCGCCTGCAAACTGGCGATGTAGGTGAAAATGGGATTTCGCCGGTAGAGGTGAAAACGCAGCTTCAAATTGAATACGGGCCTAAGAAGGTAGAAGGGAGTGCAGAAGTCAGTTAGATGCTAAATGTCAATGGGTTTTCAGGCAGCTAGGCCAAAGCTGTGAACTAAATTTGCACAGAACAGCAGCCCTATGCTATGAAAAAGATCTAAGGAGGAAGTGTGTAGGGTGGTGTTGGCTGTGGAGGCCGAGGCCACCGCTGGGCATTGGATGTGCACAGATGGGCAGAGGAAGCAGAAAAGTGGAAGGCTGCTACTGTAGCTGAAGACCTCTATTAGTGGTTCTAGAGGTCTTATCTATCAGTTATGTCATTTGGTCTTTAAAATACTGCTTCTACTTTTCATCACTTTATTATTAATGTATCACTAAACCAGTTTGGTAACATACTTGAATTATATCTTAGTTCATTCACAGTCTCTTCTGGAACTTTAAATACATGTCTTAATGCATCTCCGACAATGCAGTCTATTTGCAAACCTGACAAAAATGTTCCATTAAACATGCATTGAAATTCCTGGGTCACATTATTTCTTCACAAGGCTTACAAATGGTTCCTGTGAAACTGTAAGCCATTAATGGCTCACCTATACCTAATGGTTATGATATTGTTCAATGCTTTATTAGTTTTGTCAACTATTACTGCTGCTTATCTGGAAGCATTTTTAAAATTAGTTCTCCCATTAACACATTGATCTTTATTACTCACAGTTTTAAATTGTCTGCAAGGCTCAACAAGACTTTACTCCTTGATATAATATTTTTCATCACAGATCCAGTCCTAGTTCATCCTGAACCTTCTTCACTTTTCACTGTGGAGGTACTGTAGATGACTCACTCTAAATAATAGGGGCCATTTTGTCCCAAAGACAAGGATAAATATATGTACCTATTATTCATGGAAATAATACCAGCTGAACAAAATTATGGAATTGGGCATAAAGAGTGTCTCACTATGAAAACTGATTTCGTAGCAGTTGCCAGGAAATGTATTGAGATGCTCTCCTTTGGCTTTGCAAATCTAAGCATCTGCATACAAAGATTCAGCATTAGTTGCAGATCATTCGATGGTTGCTGTCCTGAGTGACTCTATGGTAATGGGATCCTGCAGAATGGCCATGGGAGTTGATATGCCTGAGCGATATTCCTTGCATACGGAATCGCAGTCGCTGGGTGTGAAACCCCCCCAAAATCTTCGCAACACACCTGTCTTATTTGCCGTCACTCCCCATTACTTCCCCCAAAAGCTCCCTAACTGTCAGTCACACTGCGAGTAACTAATCGATGTGAGCAACTACAGTAATGGTCCTTGATGCATACACGGTTTACTGATAATCGCTCAAATTCATAAACATTTGATTAGCTTACAACTCTGAATCAGGCACATTGTTCCTTTTATTGTATCTACAGACCATAAAAACCTTCAATATTATAAGAGCCTTAATTATCATCAGACATAGTAGTCCTTGTTCTTTTATCCATTTTCAGTTCATGTTCCATATTAATCAGGTTTTTTACATTTATAAGCAGATTTACTGTGAGTCAGTTTAAAACTTCAAAAACCTCATCATAAAAACCATAACACATTCTTTCCAAAAAATATATTCTTGCTACCATTGTCTATGGTCCAGAACAATTATAGTGACAGTTACCAGGAAAGGCTGGAATGATACAAACAGATAGATATCTGACATAAATCCAGGTTGCTTGTCCCTACTGAGAAATGACAAAGGGAGGCCCTATGGGATGTCATAATACTTTAACTGCAATTGATCTAAGAGCCCATAAAATAATAGAAATAGTCAACATTACTGGTGGCCAGCTACTAAACATAGAGAATGCCAATACTGTAAGTTGCATCGTGCCAGAAATAAAATTCTTTATGCTTGTCAGATGTTTTCTTACAAACCTCTGCACCATCAGGTGCTTGTAAATATTGTTTTATGGACTTTATAATAGACTTTATACACCTTCTTATTATGATACTATTCTAGTAATTATGAGCAAATCTACTGAACAAAGCCATATCTTTATCTTATGGGTCTCTGTTCTGCTACTTTGACAGCATAGCACAGGTGTTAATAAAAAAAAAATACACTGCTTCCTTGGTTATAAAAAAAGATATTGAGCCTGATTCAGAGATAGATGCAAACGCTGTCCGTGCTTCATCTTCTTACACTTAAAAGTTATGCAAATGTCACAGCCGCTGTCTTTTGTGAAGAGACACTCACCGCCGGCCTCTCAGATGTTGCACTATCAGACCTCTGAACAACCATAGGGATGCCCGTCACCCCTGCTGGCTGCGATATGTGTTTTTGTTGCCACATCCATCGTTACCTCACAGAAAAATGGTCGATGTCTGTTAATCACCCTGTGATCTAGTCCACACTGTGACCACCATTGCAAGAACTTCATGGCACTTGTGCAGTGTGGCTCAAACGTATGCACACTAGAGAAAACATTGGCCATTTCAGAAATAATCTCCACTGCATCCACCTCTGAATCAGGATCATTGTAACAAACCAAAGTATTTGATTTTCTACTCATTTTGGGATTCTTATTGAGATATGCTCCACATTTACCATGTCACCACCAATCACTGTCTATACAATTACAAAGAATAAACCAGCAGTTAGAGCAATATTTCAGCTACTAATGAAACAATGCTCTAATCCAGGGGTCTTCAACCTTGGCCCTCCAGCTGCCGTGGAATTACACATGCCAGCATGCACTGCCACCTTTTTGATATAACAGCATGCTAAAACTATAGTAGTGCATGCTGGGATGTGTAGTTCCACAGCAGCTGGAGGGCCAAGGTTGAAGACTCCTGCTCTAATCCAATCCAGCTACCAGGCCCCATTATTTTACCAACTATGTTTTCAATGCAAGGTGCTTACTCCTGGCTCTGGTCTGGATGCTTTCTACCAGATATTATTGATATTCAGCAAACTATCGTATGCCCAATTGTTAACTCTGTATGCTTGATTGTTAACTTACAGAGGTATATTTACTAAAGTTCTGGATTTTAGAAGTGGAGATGTTGTAAAATTTTTTTAAAGGTTGGTGCCCTTCAGGTGGGCAGTCACAGATAGCTACATCAATAATGAACAAACATATAGTGGCCAATGGAAAAAAGAAACAAGACCAGCCACATGTTGGATGACCAACCTATCAGTGTTCTGTATAACATTTTCATCACAAAAGTGCTATAAAGAACACTGAAACATTGGCCATTCAACTTGTGTCTTGTCTTGTTTATTTTTTATGAGTGCCGCCATATGTTTATTTTTCCTTATTTCTCTCTCTCTCTCTATCAGTCTAGCAGATGGGCTGAAAAACTGTACTCAATGAACAGCATCATTTGGGGTAATACAAGAAAACTGGTTTGATCTAAAATATAAAATATATATCTATATCTAAATAATACTCAGAAATTGAAAGGTATAGTTAATCCTGAGTGTTGGAGAAAACACTCCGAACTTTGTTGGCTCCTTAATTCAACATCAAGTAGCATAGCATTTGAGTTTGTGTAATGTAGATTGACTTTTGTCCATCAAATCTGACTAACAGCATCACTAAAGACCAGAGGTTGTCTCCTTTCACAGAGAACTTTCTAGGGGTTATTGTTTGTACACTGTGGGCTATCAGCTTGTAGTTACTGTAATACATGACTAGGCTTTATACTGGAAATGTGAGAACTCTTTTGCATTAAGAAGTCTTGAACTAAACTTTTCCTTCTGTATCGAGAACCTGAGCTGGAGATATTTAACCATACTCTTCTTGACATGATGGGCACTTAGTTTAAACCCTCCTAAGAAAGGACAATAGAGTTGACGCATTAGTCAATTAGCCTATACTTAGAATTGTACCAAGAAGGTATTAACTGAATACTCCCCATATCAACTGATGTTCAGAAACCCTTCATCCTGTTGATTTTAGTTTTGGGTTCTACCCAAAACAAAAGGATAATAGGTTTATATGTGCTCTTACCACCTTGACAAAGGAATAAAGGGATGATTTTTGTAAGGGTGAAGAAAAACTCTTTTGGGGCCACACTTAAATAGAATTATGTGTGCATATTATTTTTTATTAAACATTATTTTTTTTATATATATGAGGGTGATTAAAAAAATAAGGTAACAAAACCTCTCATTGTGTAAATTTTTTCAACTTCATACATATATGTATAATCATTAGTGTGGCCTTGGTACACTTTATTTTTCCACATAGTACCCATACTCCCCAACTTTACACCAATGCATCTATCCTGGCATAGAAGAAATCAGTGTTAAGCACCTGCACCATCGGTTGTGAATTGCCTTTCCACCCAGATGCTTCTTCAATGGTCCAAAGAGATAGAAATTTCTCTGTGCCACGTCTGGGCTGAGGGACGGAAAGTCTGGTACCTCCCAATGGTAATGTTGTTGGCTGAGTGTGGCCTGGTGTTATTGTGCAGCAATATGATGCCTATTCACAGCAACACAGGTAATTTTTGATGACTTGCCCTCTGCAACAGGCTCAATGTGTCACAATAGTGGGCAGTATTCACAGTTTCTCCCTTGGTGTGGAAATCAAAAAGAAGGATACCCTGGTGGTACCAAAACATATTAGCCATAAACTTAATTTGCTGGTGGAGTTGTTTTAAATTTTCTTTGAAGATGGGGTTGATGCATGTTTCCATGTCATGGATGCTTGCTTTATCTCTGGTGTCACATGAATCACCCACGTTTCATTGACTGTAACAGTACACTGAAGGAACTGCACTCCCTCCTCATGGTGCCAAGTCAAGTGCACAAGAGACAATCCCATCCTATTGATTTTGTGAACTTATGTAAGTTGCTTTGGTTCCCAGTGTGAACACTTTGTCCTGTACCCCAGTTGCTCATGAACAATGTTACGCACAGGACAGACTGGTATGTTCAGTTTCTTTAGCAATATCACTAATTAGAATGCACCTGTCCTCCTGAATCAGAGCTTCAGTGTGGCACAAATTGTCATCTGTGGTGGATGTGCTTGGCTGGCCAGATCGCTGATCATCTTGGATGTCTGTCCTGCCATTATTAAAGGCCGGGCATCAAACCCAAACTTGTTGCTGAGCAATGGCGTTATCACTGTACACCTCTGATGATGTGCCATTTAGATGCAGATATCTGATCACAATATGCACCTCAATGTTTTACCATGTTTCCGCCAGCCCCACCATCTTACAACTGATGCGGGGACAGGATGACTGATATGAGCTGCCGGGAAAGGAAGCAGTGGTCTGCCTGCACTGAACTAGTGGGAAATTAGAATGAAATAGAGAACATTACACACATGAAAGATCTTGTTACCTTACTTATTGAACCACCCTTGTATATTTGAAAATAAAGGAGGAGGCAATTACTTGTATGTATGATGGAAAAGCTCCTCACTAAAGACATACAGTACCAAAAAACCAGCATAGAATACAATACAAAGTTAGTATATAATGTTATAAATTGAATTTAGTAGAGCAGTATGTAATTAGTCTTGCTTTTTATAGAAGTAGAACATACAAAGTTAGTCAGGCAATCAGCTATAGTAGCTTGTACTGTAGGTCAAATATATCAGTCTCTAATTACTGAATATTTTCTGTAATAGAAGATATAATTCTGCTGCATTGGAAAAAAAATATTTGATAAATAGTTAAAAAACATGATTTTTTGATGAGTATTTCATCCAGAAGATTCCCACTACATATCAATTAAATAGTACCAAAATGAACAGAAACCGTGGACATAATATAAAATTTCTATGATATATCCAGGTCAGCAAAATTGTATTGTAAACTAAAGATGTAAATGTCACATATCAGACATTAGAAAATATTGTACAGTATGTTGCTATTTGTCCAGTTCCACCATTGAAAAATGTCAGTTTATAACAAATCTCTGTCACATATAAACATTAAAAAGAATATAAAGAGCAATTTGCAGCTGGTTACCCTTAAAAGTGTTACAGTATAACAACTGTATGAATTAATTCCTTCATCAACGTGTATAAATTTCAGCATATACATAGCATTATGTAAGTCATATTCCATCATCTTTTCAAACAGTGAATTGGTACAAGCAGACATACTGTATCTGCATATGGAATATACCCTGTAGGAAAAAAATGGTTGGTTATTAATTATAAAACTTTCTGTTCTACACAGTTATAGGTTCACAGATCACAGAGTAGCGACATCAAAAATACTATCTTGCTTGTGACCCCATACCCTTCCTTTTCTGACGCCTTTACTGATTGCATGCTTGCTTTCACAATTTGCATTTGGCCATACTGCTTTTCTGAATGATTGCTTCATACAGTATGCAGGGCCAGTGCAAGGTTTCCGGGCACCCTAGGCAACATTTCGCCAACCGCCCCTGCTCCCTCCAATTCATAATATGCCACGCATCAGTCTCCCCAGTTAAATAACATGCCACATAGTAGTGTCCCAAATTCATAATATACCATATAGAATATTACACACAGCAGAGCACCAAAATCGTAATGTACCTCATAACACTGCCACCAATTTATAATATGCCACACAGCTGTGCCACAAATTAATTATATAACACTCCGACATGAATTATGCCATTCATTTTTTTTCTTTGTGGACTCAGCGGCGCCCTTCAGGAGCCGGCGCCCTTAGGCAGCTACCTAAGGTTGCCTAATGGTAGCACCGGCCCTGACAGTATACTTTCTCTATACTGCCAATTTCCACCTGTGCATTTGCCTCACCAATGACTTTTCCCTATACTGCATAAATGTGTTATTGGTTGCCCTTGGTGTACTACAGACTGCATTAAAGTCATACTGTTGTTTAGTCTGTGGTGTGGCCTGGCAGAGCCTGCATTCCAGTATTACATAGTGACTGCTAAATCCATTCTACAGTTCTCCAGAAGTACCTTGGACAGGAACTTGTCTTTACTAGTATCTGTCTCCTGTGAAACTGCACCTGATAAATTATAAAAACTTAAATTTAAATTGTGGGGACAACTAATCACTGAAATGGAGGTTGCTATAGATGCAAACTTCATCATTGCCAGTTCTGAAAATGTATCTTACACATGAGTTTTGTAACAGATGTGTGTGCACAGATAGGTGATCATTTCGAATTGGACAAAATTGCAAATCTAATTGCAAGTGCAAGCAAACACAAAAAATGTTAATTACTTTTACATCTCTACATGCACACCTAAGTAAGCAGCATATGGTACTAATGGCAGATGAAGAAACTTTAAATGGTTGGTGGGGGATATCGGGTTGTGGCCAAGTCTTAGAGGAGGGCTATAGCCATGCACCCAGTGTGAACATAGAAACCACAAGTAGCTGCTGTGATGAGGCAAAGCTGGGGGGGTGGTGGTGCATGGATCCTTGGTGGCCCATTTAATTGCTGAGTGAAAGTTGTGATAATCTAATACAGAAAACCTGATCATGCTGTCCTGCTGTAAATAACTAATGTTGCCTTCTTTAGATAGGGGCTCCTATTCTAGATGAATATTGCTGCAAAATAATTAAGATAACATTTTTGCATAAGGAAAAGGAACCCCCTGTTATACAGAACAGACAACATCCTAGTGACTCCCACAAAGCATCCCAATGGCCACACAATACAGACAGCATAAAAGTGACAGCCACACAGGAGCATCCCAGCCCAGTGACTGCCATACAGTCCTTTTATCATATAATCCAAATTAACTGTGAATCTATAATACACACACACATATATATATATATATATATATATATATATATATCTGTATAGTAAAATAAATTGGTTGAAAATATGATAGAAAATAAAATATTTAATAAAGACATTCAAAGGTTAAAAAAATGCTTTATACAAACAATAAATGTATTAATACTTGTCACCATCCAGAGATGTAAGATATAATAGTAATAGGGACACATGAAAGGTGAGTTGGATTAGCAGTAGTGACACATACAGTTTGACAGATAAGGGGTAATAGTAACATACAGGATGACAGATGAGGGATGGTATTTAACACTAGGGGGACTGATGATTTTGTAGGTTGCAGTAGTAGCAGTACCAAAGACTCAGATGACAGATGTGGGGGCAATTGTAATAGGGTGTGAGCTTGAGCGGCTGCAGGAATTCATGCAAGTGTTCCCATATTTTTCAAGTGCCAATAATTTTAAATACAAAACCAAGCTGGTTTTGCTTTTAAAATGATTGCCACTTTAAAAATACAGGAATCATCCAACTAGCATCCCATCGGAAGTTGCCAACCAACGGGTTCCTACTAGTCTTCAGACAAGAAGTTGAATCCTCTAATGTGTATGACGGTGAAACAGGAAGTGATGCGGCAGCCATTTTTAAGAAGTCCCTTTTCCTTACAATAATAAGTTCTATCCAAAAAGCATCAGTAGGATGATCACTCCTTAATCTCCTGTAAGTAGATCTATCTTCCAATTGTCTTATTATTTGTATCTCATAATCAGCAACATTCATCATGACGATTCCACCACCGTTATCGGTGGGTTTAATCACTAAATTATCTTCCTTTTTAAATCCTTCAGGGCTTGTCTTTCTTTAAAGGTTAAATTTAATCCTTTTGTTCTCTATAATTTACATGTTTTCTAGTACCTGGGTGCTAAATGAATCTTTATAACTACCCTTCATATGTGAGGGGAAAAAAATGGACTTTAGTCTGAATGGGGTAGTGGACCCTTTCTTCTTTCACCCAAACTCCCTTTCCTCTTCCTTAGGTAGGTGTGGTACATGCATAGGGTATAAGAATACCAAAAGCACAACAGTAAAAAATTTGAAGTCTGTAATGATTAACAATAAAAAAACATGAAATTAAAGATTTTATTACCTGTAGTACTAAAAATTTAATTTATGCTATTGAATGGTCTTGTAATAAATTCTATATAGGCAGGACCACAATACATTTAAAAGTAAGATTGGGTGAACTTATAAGGAACATTAAAAAAGGAGTAGAAACCCACTCACTGTCGACACATTTTAAAAAGCAACATTGCATGTGCAGTAGATAAGATAATGATTTTTTATGAAATAAAGCTAATCAAAAATAGCCAAAGGTGAAGTGATATCACACAGTCCATAGCAAATGCTTAAATTAAGTTGATTTATCACTATGGTAGCAGCCACAGAGATACAAAGACAAATTCCCTATTATATCAGTCAATAAATATTCCAAATCATCAGAGATATAGTGAACATGAATCTCATGTCTATGAGAGGATTATATACTTAGGGCTGTATTCAATCAGTGGTGAAAATGGCAGTTTATTGTTTGCCATTTGCAAAAATGGGCGTTTTGGCCAAAAAAATTGAGTCAGTTTCACCAAAAACAGGTGAAAATGGCAACAGGTGAAATAAAACTAGAGAAAAGTGTTCTCCATCCCAGACCAGGAGAAAAAAAATACAACATCCCTATTTTTGGCTAAAAATTTGTAGATTTCTTTCAGAACCCTTTGGACACCCCCCACTAATGATAAATTACCAGGAAAAATCATAAGTTGCGCACTGGTGAAAAACGACCAGACAAAATTTGGCTAAAAAAAAAAAAATCATTGAAAAAAGATAGAAAGCTATTTTTTTTCCAGGAAATTACTGTTCCACGTAAATTGGGGGTAGGTTAAAATGGGTGCAAGTATATTTTCGTATTATATAAACACAATTATAAAACCATAAAAAAATTGACTGCTGTGACCAGGTGATGTTTAAAACACTTCACACATTCATACCAACCCCCGAAAAATCATCCAATACGTTAAAACCATTTTCAATGATTTTATTTTTTCTCGCCCAAAATTTGCACGTTTTATTCTACATTTGACAATTGGTTAGTATACCATTATTATTGTATTACTGTATTTATAAATTTCACCAGATTTCTTCTTTTTAAGTATTTTTTGTCGATATACTGTACCTTTGTTGAAGTGTAAAATCATGAATTTTCTATATTTAATACATATTTAATAAAAGTTATTTTTTAGATTTTATTTGAGTGCCCCCCAAAAAGATTGTCTCCTTCTCTAGTATGTTGTATTACTGTTATCAATCACTCTCTTGGGAGCACCTCCACTTACAATATCATAATATCCCTTATTTGGGATTCATTTGATCTTAAAATTGAGGATATATTATAATTTTCCATATATATTGTTATCTAGTGCTCAATTTATTCCCAACTTCTCACTTTTCCTGGGAATTTATCACTATGTTACCCTGATACCATGAGGGTTAAATAGTGATTTTTAAATAAAGTGTTTTTTATAAATGATTTGATTGTTTTAATGTATCTCAATTTTAATATTTCTTATTGTCATGTTATAAATCATAAGTTTATAATTTATTGGACTCATTAAAGATGGACTATGGACTGTCTCCTTCTAAGGAAAAGGGACTTCTTAAAAACGGCCCCTGCTTCAGTTTCTGTTTCACCATCATATAACTTAGAGGATTGTGCTATTTCTGGTACAATGTATGCGCAGGATAGACCACTTGACTTCCAGTCTGAAGACTAGTAGGAACAGACGGTTGGCAACGGCCGATGGGATGGAATATTGGGAGTGACACCACTCCTGGTTGAAACAACAGAAGTGTAGAGAACTGGTGGGAGATTAAAGAGTTTTTTTGTATGTAGTAGAATACTGTGTTTGTACTATGTATTAGAATTATATACACAGGGTACGGGGTTGTAGGCATATTATGATTGGACATTTGTTAATTGAACATGATATTTGCATTAGGTCATGCCAAAGTCCTCATACAACTTGAGAAAGATCCTGGATGGATAAAACACATTGGAAGAGATTTTTGGTGACATTTTGTGGACTTACCCAGGATGATAGGATGAACTTTGTGCTCTCTTTTGGGATCCCATTCACCATCTGGAGCCAATAAACTTCCCTATTTGGGTATGATATTCAATTTGTTATATTTTATTTATTTTAATAAATCTGAATTGACTTTTTTATATCATCTGGAGGCTTCAATAAAATTGTGCTGTACACCTGGAATATTAAGAAGGTTCCCCTGGAGTTTGTGCAAGAGTATTACTACATGCCTGATTACAAGTGGAGCGCTGTGAGTGCATTGTGTGGAAGGCACCCCTGATAATCATCTAATTCGGTGGTGGTGCAGGTCTTAATGGTGTCATTTTACCACAGGCTCATTTATCAGCATCCAGCTGTGTGTGTAATGTGTGGGGGGCAACTCCAATAATCTATGAGCAACAGGGTGGTGGATTGTATCCTCACTTCTTCATGTCATTTTGCACTACTATATTTTGGACATTGTGACATTGCATATTTGAACTGTATTACACAATTGTGTGTTGTTTTTTCTCTCCTTATATGTTAATTCAAGACCAAAACTCAATCCTGGAAGGAAGAACTATTAGGAATAACAGGGGAGTACTTTTTCATTTTCTTCCTAAGCGCCATATGCACAATTAGTATTTCTGTTCTTTATGTGTTTATAAAGCTTTTGGTGTAAACTTTTCTATTGGTGAATAAGCTGAATTGGTCTGCCCACAGTAGGATAATGTACCAATTTTAGCTTGTTGTCTAAAGGTTATATATTATAGAGCTGAATAATATACCTGATATAATTTAAGGGTTTGTACTTCACTAAATACATATGTATGTTAATCATGCTCACTTTGTACCCTCAGCAGCTCGCCATGTTAGGCTAAGTCTCACATATACTGTAAAAGAGGTAGTCAGTGACAGATGATTTGTAGACTTACTGTGCAGATAGGGTTGGGTATGAAATGCAGATGGCCAGGAAGCCATTTGACTAACTACCGACGCCGCAAGCCTGAATGCTGAAGATCCTGACTAGGGCTGGTAAGCACCCTACCACTCCCCTCCCCCCCAACCCTAACCCTCTCTTAGTGGTGCCTAACCCTAATCTCCCCCTGGTGGTGCCTAACCCTAACCTTCCCCCAGGGGTGCCTAAACCTAACCCCCACTCCCCGCACCCTAAACCTAACCCTCCCATGGTGGTACCTAACCCTAACCTCCCCCCAGTGGTGCCTAACCCTAAACCCCTATCCCTGCACACCCTAAACCTAATGCACCCTAACCCTAAGTCCCCCTGGAATGCCTAAACCTAACCCCCCCCCATTGGCTAAGCGCTAACAGTGTCCGTCATACCTTTATTCGGGAAGCCATCTCTCTAGTTTTTGGCATCGGGATCTAGACGGGCGTTGGGATTTCAATGCCTGTCTTTAGTCTCTCATCGGGATTTAGACACCAGGATTTAGTCAGATGACTTCCCGGCTGTTGGCATATTGACTGCATCCCATGCAGATATGTATGTATTGATTGATTATTAATGCACAGGAGCATGACCAATAATTCCACACCAGTTCAGATAAATGGTAGTGGTAGATACAGACTTATTTGCACAAAAAAGCAGCATAATAAAAAACAAACAAATATAGTGCCATCGTCACGTGCCTATCAATGGCAGCAAGCCATTATCGGTAAACCATTGAAGTTTTTGAAACATTAACAGTAAATATACCATCCCTAGAAGACTATCTGTACAGCACAACCAGCTTGATCCAGATAGTTAAAAATATAAAGGAGAGGGAAGATGGGAGGGTGGGTAAAAAGTGACAGTGAGGGGAGGGATGGGGAGAGAAAGAAGTATACACAGTAATAGGAATAGGACAAGAATTGTAAAGGGTAGGGATGGGGTAAGATAAGTGAAATAAGAGAGTATTAGTGAGGGTCTGGGTGCACAATAGAGCCTCTAATAACTGCATATGAATGAAAGATGACTGCAGGCTGGTAAATTATAACAATCATCTTAACTTAACCAAGGCAGTGTCGGCATGCTGAGAACTTTAGTACCTATCCCGTTCATCAATGCCAGCTCTCTGGAATTCTTATGCCCCATTCCTCATAAATCTCCTCATAGGATCCTTTATTAACACTCCGTGCATGACTACTTACAGTTATCAATTATGTCTCTCCTCTCCCCTAATCCCTGCTTCTATCTTTTCACAATTATGGACATGAACACCCTCAAATACTGAGTACAGTGGGATTGAAGCAGTGGTTGGAGGCATTGGGTAATTCAACTTCACATACACACTAACAACCTCCACAGTAATCTAGCCCTTCCAACATTGCTTCTAGCCACACTCACAAACATTGTGTAATCCCGTCTATCATTTCAGCTTGTGTAGTAACATTTCAGCTTGGGCATTCGGGGGGCAGGCAGGCGCCAATCAGAACTATCATCAGCACAATGGCATTGACGGAAGCTAACATTAGCTTCTTTCCATCATAGGAAAAAATATTTTTTCATTGGGCCCAGACCATCAATGTTTGCTAAACATCAATGCATAGAAATAAATGTATATATTCATCCTTAGAGTTGTGTGAAATTTTGTGGTGCACCTACCCCCTATCCATTTGCTAATTGTCTAGTTGCACCAGACTGTACTTGGTGTACATGATATGCCTGAGAGCTTGCGTATTTACATTTTGGACCAAATCAACAAATACACAATTTTGGCAACATATAAGAACCCCCATTAGAGTACAGTTACACCTCTTCAGTCATAAGTGGATATGCAATTGAACTACATTGCCAGTTCTGGAAATATTAAGTGCAAACGCAACATGCCATTCACAGAGGCTTATTTGCAACTCAGCATTAGCTCTTTATTGTTACTGTAACTACTACCCATATCATTGCCTTATTCCTATTGATAGTATGAGCTATTGCACTGATTAATTTGATATGTAGCACTTGTACAGTATATCTATCTGCGTCTGAATCTGTACAACGGAACTTGGTGTGAAACAATCTGCGACCACTGCATTGTGGCATTTCATATACAGATTAAGACTCAGTTGCTCACATGGGACCTGACACACACAGAAGGGCTTTTTGGCACGACTGTGGCAATAGCTAATGAGGACACATCTGTATTCTGCACATTTATTTGTTCTTTTCCTCACAATTTTAGTCAGTATAACATAAATTATGAGTTAAACTTGCAGTGTTATTTTATTACCCAATGGCTCTTGCAGTTATCTTTAGTCAATTTTTGAATATGTTATAGTGTCAAGGTAATGTAACTATTACCATCTTGCATAATTTGCATGTGAATACGATTTAATAAAAAAATGAACTCTATAGTTTTAAAATGATTATAAGTTTTATTTACTCCAGTTTTTAAAAACAAAGCTGTCTCCTAGATTTATCAATTCAATTTGCCTTCAAGAGCAAACAATTTACATTTTCATTATCATTGACGTTATCAACCAAATAAGTAAAGCAATGTACAGAGACATCAGTCTGTAAGACTCTGATGAAGATACACACAGCTCAATGACCACTTGAATTAAATGAGCAATTTTCTCTGCCCGTTAATTGTAAATAGATTAAGTGTTCTCTTTTTTATTTTTTTTCTGTTGCACAGAGGAAAAAAAATCAATGTACATTTCTTAAGCGATTCATACTCTTTTATAGGTGTTTACAAAAAAAGGGAAAATATCATGCTGCACTGCAAGTGTATGAAATCATTGGAGTACAGAAAAATGACTTGATTGACAGGTTAGTTAGTAGCTATATGGCTTGTAATTAACCAACCATGTAATATCCATTAATGTACTCACTAGGAGTTTTACAATAATATTAAATGTGAATGAATGGTAATTAATGTACTTTAATTTTTAATACATTTATAGCTTAAGTCTTCCCAATAAATGGTCTAAATTGCAGACACTTCAAATTTCAAAAAGGTCAGGAAATGCCACGCTTAACCTTTAGAATTAGCAAAGCATGTAGCATGCACTTGTTCATTTCAAAAAGGTGCTTTTTTCAAAGTCAAAGGGCTTTATTTTCCAGTTATGAGAGGCTATTAAATTGGTTATGGGCAGACATACTAATCATCATTTTTTAATATACTGCAGAATTAAAGTAATAAAATATTTTGATATAAAGCATATAAAATCAATTTCCGTTCTTATTAAGTAGATTTCAATAATGTTTTGTAGAGAATTCTACACATTTTCTCTTATTATGCAGTGAAACCAGTTATTTGTATGGCTCTCTATCTTGCTAAGTTGTATTTCTTGGGATTTATGATGCATGCGCAGTAAAACCCCAACTGAAAAAGTAATTTTGGTGAAGGAAAGAGGAGATGTTTCTCATTCCAGCTAATGTAAGTTAGTTTTTATTTTCTGATTAAAAGAAAAATAATGTATCTTATGCAAGAGGCAACGAAAGAGAGAGCTGACTCTCAGTGTCAGTAGCCTAGCCTGACCTGCCTGGTATACAGATGATAGATAGACAGTAACTAGATAGACAGTCAATACATAGACACCAGAAAGTAGACAGTGAATAGGTCAACAGAGTCAAAAAGTTGACTGTGAATTGTTGACAGTGTCAAAAGGGTTGACAGATCAAAATTTCGACAGGTAAATGGACAACAGGGTTAAAAGGTCGACATGGTCAAAAGGTTGACATGTAAATATAAAAGTTTGACACATAATTTTTCATTATTTTTCATGATTTTTAGAGTTAGGATTAAGGGAAGGCACTTGGTAGAGGGTTAGGCTGCAGAATGTTAGGCTTAAACATTAGGGTTAGGCACCAGGGAGAAGGGTTAGGGTTAAAATAACAAAAAAAACTTTTTCTGTGCTGACCATTTGCATGTTGACCTTTTGACCTTGTTGACCCTGTCAACCATTCACTTTCTACCGACTGGTGTCTATCAATCCACACCCGACCTGCACTACCTACAGATGTATCCACAAACATCTAGCCCCCTTGCACATTATTCAGCCCTTCTAGTCGTGTCATGCCGTGGCATGACTCAGTAGCGCCAAGCATTTTTTCATGCGGCTTTGTCCCTTCAAATACTTCCTATTGGCAAATCAATGCAACAGGGTGCATAAGCAGCATGCCTATTTTCTGTGTGTTTGCGGCTATATCTGCATGCAAAATTCTACGTTACAGTGTCAGCAGCTGACACTGTAATATAGCATTTTACATTTTGAGTGCTTTGTAACATAACTTCTAGGGAATGGAGCATAGGTATATGTGGACACATCTGTACTTCTAAAATGTTGCGAATATGTTCCGCTGTTATCCTGCACCATTTATCTCAACTACTCAATTCCTATGGACACCTCCAAGGATCCTTGAATGTAGTGCAGTGAAATAATGTGATTACACTACTAAAAACTTCCACCAGGGAGGCTCAACTCACTTGGAGTCTTCTGATATAACTTATAGAGCAGTCCCTTATTTTCTTTTTGGGGATTAAACAACAACTCTTCTTAGTGTATCTCATTTTTTGGCACTGACCACTGATTTGGATACCGAGTACTCTTTTGACAGCTGCCTGCCCTGACTCCAACTTACTTTTGACTACTATCGTGTCTTGATTGCTTCCTAGGATACTGACATTAGCACTACAGTTGACTTCTGGAATAGTGTGACTACTGCATGCTTAAAATTAGAGGCATGCGAGTACCCCTGAATACTCTTTTGACAGCTGCCTGTTTTGACCCCAACTTTAAATACTTTTGATTAATATCCTGTCTTGATTGCTTCCTAGGATACTGACTGTAGCACTAGAGCTGACTTCTGGAATAATGGTAGGTTTACAGGGAAATAAGGGAAAAGCTGGGAGACCTGAGCATAGCTGGGTTGGAACTGATCCAAAATGTATATCAATTTATATGTAATAATGCTATAGTTATCCACAATTGCAGAGGAAATTACTATTATGAATAAACAATAGTTACTCATGCGGAGGTGTTCCCCTGAGAGTACAAGTGTTAATTTTAAGAAGACAAAAGAATAAAAGGAACTCTCATCTTTGCTGGGGGCACTCTTTGACAAAATATTAAAAAATAACTTTTATTATGTATGTTAAAATGATCTTAACAACAAACAAACAATGTTCAACACATAAAAAAGTATCAAACAATAATACAGCAAATATATGAATAATATATAGTATGAAATTACTGAGTGTTAATACTGAGTAGTATGGGCAGCAGTCACGTTCAAGTAAATAGGCAACTCTCTGTATATAAACCATAGTAAGATAATATATAATACAGTACCTGGTAATTGCTTAAATAGAGTTACCTAGTATAGTAATCTAATAAACCGTAATCTCTTTAGCACTCACTACTTCTTGTCTCCAACATATAACTACATATACATTTATATACAGTTTTCTGCCGGAGTGCCAGCTGTAATTAGCTGATAGCCAGGCCCCAAATCCACACGTGCTGGCTGATGATGGCACACAGGGAAGGTAAGATGCTGCTGGAGGGACACGGGGAGGTGAGTTGCGGGGGGGACATAATGTGTAAGGGGCACTACTATTGTGTGGAATAATGTGTTATATTGGGCACTGATAGACTGTGGCATAACCTGTAAAGGGCATTACTGTGTAGTACAATGTGTAAGAGGCATTACTGTGTAGGGTAAGGGGAATTACTATGTGGCATAATGTATAAGGGACACTATTACTGCATGGCATAATGTATATTAGGGGTACTACTGTATGACATGACCTGGATGGGTACTGTGTGGCATAACATGAATGTCTCTGTGTGGAGGCAAATGTATGTGTTGTTTTACCTCTAGGGGGCCCTTTTAAGATCTTGCTATGTGGCCCCCAAAGTTCTAGTTACTCCCTTGCATACAAACATAGAGGACTGACTAACATATATGGTACTTTGTTTAAAAAGGATTAACTCTGTATTTAATATAAAATTGCATGAGTCATAAAGTTTGACACTTGCTCACTGTCAGGTGAAAAGGATACTTTTATAGCTTTCACACAGGTTCTTGGCAGACTGCCAAGTTCCACTTGAGCCAGCCCCAGAACTTGTGTACTTTAAGTGGGATTGTGTGACAGTGTGTGGCCCAGACGATGTTCAAATCTAGGCAAAAAACCTAATCCTGAGAAACTACACCACCCTGCCAAATTTGGTGGGGCTAGGTCCAAAACTCTGGCCGTGCATAAAGGACAAACAGACAGACAGAAAGAAAAGCTTTCTCACTTATTATATAGATAACAGTGCATTTAGAGGCAAACTTGAACTAAACAATATTAGCCACACAATCATATACTTGTTTTATTCTCTAATCTGCATTTTTTTTTATTGGTGTGGTTTTATACAAATATAGCACTTAAACGTAATGTTAGTAATTCAGGCCTACTGACTTATTGACAAGTTATTACATACAAAAAGTTGAAAAAAAAAGAGATTCTTTCAAAGGGGTACTGCAAATATCTAAAAAAATGGAGAGGTAAATATACTAATAATTTTTTTTGATTTATTTTCTCCAATATTACATATAATACATAATGTGGTAATAACATTGCAACACAAAATTAGACATAAACAAAGTGAAGTTCCAAGATGTGTTTTGTTTATTGTACATTCCATTTTATAAATCTTATTCACATATCATTGATATAGATATAGGTGACAGAAGGTGAAATATATAAAATTATATACCATTCAAGGTTAAAAGCAACAGAAGTCACTTATTTGTTTGTAATAGATAAATATTTGTTGGGATAAATTTCTTTGTGTTAGGTAGTTTATACATATGCTTTGTCTTATCTCCTATATAGTGAATTAATTCTAAAACAACGTGTATGCCCTAAATACTTCCTATGTTTTGTAGCTGGTGTAAAATAATATTAAAGCACTTGAAATAATATTTTTTCTTTTTTTTGTATGTGCTAGCCTAGTTACTATTATTAGGAGAACACCTTTTTTCCATTAAATCTATTTGGGAATTTCAACAACTATCATCCCAGATTCAACTGTAAAGTAAAATATAATTATTTCACAGAGTAAATCCTCCTTGCTTATGGCAGGGCTTTGTGACCCTTGCTAAAGCACCATACCATTGAATTACCTATTCCATGGTTTTGATGTGGTGTTGCAAAACACTGTTTATGTCAATCTGTTTTATAGTGGTTTTGTGGCATTTTTTGCTTTCTCCAAAACCATGATAAAACTTTAGTAACTGCTGTATAACCTCTGCATCTATCTGGCCAATCAGAAATTGAGGAATCACACTGTTATGATCCGCGGCGATCATCTTGGTGGCAGGTCCTAGCCATATTATGTGACTGGGATGCTGCATCATGCCTTGATTCAAGTTCTGGCTTTTGCATCTATCTCGCCGCTGCCCATAGCATTTCCACAGCCTTGTCTAAGCCACGTCAGTGATCAGTTGCTTCAAACTAGGCATGTCATCCATCTTGCTGCCTCCATGTTGTGTTCTGCAGCCTGTGGCATTTCCACACTACAGCCTAACTCTAAGCCACATCAGTCAGTGTTCAGCTGCTTTATGCCAGCAGTGTTCTGTGTTCTCCACCTTGCTGCCCTTATTGCACCTTGGACCTCAAGGCCGCACCTTGCTGTTCCTGTAGCACCTCGGCCCTCAAGGCTACACCTTGCTGTTGTTGTTACACCTTGGCCCTCTAAGCCACACCTCAGCCCTCAAGGCCAAACCTTGCTGTTCCTGCTGTCCCTTGTTGTTGTTGTTGCACCTAGAACCTTAGTCTGTTTCTTCAGTCCTCTCATTCTGTAGCCTGCTGCCTGGTCACTCTAGACCACTATCCAGCTGCTCTGCAGCTCATGGCCCAGCTGCTCCAGAAATCTTATCGGTCTTGTTCTTGACTGGTTGTCTACCCATTTAATACCTGGTGGCCCAGCTGCACCATAGTTCCTATATGTCCCTGAGACCATTACCATCTGCCGCTGCTTGTCTATTAATCCTGTGCAAGTAACCATCCACCTGCAGCCTCACTCCAGCTAGTTCTAGTAGTGGAAGGACTGCCACTTCTCAGATTCATCTAGTTTTTAGTTAGCAGTCCTACGGTCTCTTGTCGGGTGTAAGCCTCTAATGCTGGAGGCTTAAATATAGGCAGTTACCTTAGTACTTGTGTGAGTATCAATCACTAAGGGAACAATGGGTGGCTGTTAGTGGTGAGAGATCCTCTCATTGGCTCTAGAGGTCTTACAGAACCATGCGAGAACCGTAACACACACTACACTTATAATAAGGGCAATCGTTGTTTTGAATAAGGAGGCAGATACAATTGAGTATTCTCTTATTGGAAAATACTACTTTATTATTATACAAGTGGAATTTATTGTTTCATTTTGTTAACAGAGCAATAGTATTTAATTACTGTAGAAAAAGGAAGGGACAATAATTAATTGTTAATTAGTGTTCACAATTGTTTTTATGATGGTGTCTAAATTTATTATTTTTTGGCTACACAAATTGTGCCATTTCATAGCATAATAAATGTTTCTCCATCATAAAAACCTTTTAAAACACCAATTAACAATTAAAATTGTCCATTTAATATAAGTAATATATAGTATATATGTTTTAATAAAATTAAACAATATTGCTGTTAATATTGCTGTTTAAATAAAATGAAATAAGAATATTTCCGCTAATATATTAAAAAATAGTATTTCACCATACGATAATTATCAGTTATCTGCCTCCTTATTGAATATGATGATTGCCGTCATTATAACTGTATAATGATTCCTTTTTTTCTGATTGACCAAATAGTTCAAACAGCATGGGGGGAGAGTGGGGTAAAATGAGCAAGAGGGTAAGTTGATCCACCCCTGTATCTAGGCAACTGTACACATTAGTTGTCATGTGACCATATATTCAGGAAGCACCCATCATTTATATCTGGCTGTGATGGAGAGAAGTACATGGTAAAGTGGTATGTAGTTTTTTTCATAAGAAACAGTTTTTTGCTTGTCAAAGTAACTTTTCTACATGTCAGGTATAATGACTGTTATGTCAAAGTAAATTTATCCAGGTTTAAAAATATATATTATTCATGTTGATTTGCCAATGTATAAAACTATATGAATTTAGCTAAAGATTATCCTGAATTACTAATAAGGCAGTTTTTTTTGCAAAATTGTGGCTGTGGGAAAAATTGAGCCAGGGGTTCAACTTCCCACTTAATAAAGAACTAAATTTAAATCAAGTCACTGATTAAGTTCATCATGCTCCACACATGGATGTGCTTCACCAAGTGACACAGATTTGCATCCCAGCCACACTGCATTTTTGTCTGCAGCTGAAATTCTACCCTTACTCAATAGTCCGCATCCCAGAGCACAAATTAAACAGAAGCACATGAAGACAAGAATCCTAACTGACACACCTGAAAAGCAGTCAATTGAAAAAGACAAAAAATAAACAGCAGGGGAAAAAGCAAAGTAACACCAAAGAAAAAGTGAAGCTCAAGAAGAAGCAAACCAAGAAGAAATGACAGTGGGCAGCGGCTCTGAGGAGAGAGATGTCCCCATCCCACATAATGATACTTCTAATGATGATAGGTCTGAGGATGAGCAAATCGAACCAGACATCTCAGATCTGTTAGTTGGTTACTTTGTTATAAGTGATTGCAGGATTTCTCATAAGAATCCGGGGGAGCATTGGCAAAGAGAAATCCACTTTTGCTTTCAAGGAAAATTATGTGTCATTTTCCCTAAAAATGAATGTGCAGAAGAAGCTACAGTACCTCAACCTCAAAAGTCTCTAGAATGGCAAGGAAGGAGCAACACTTCATATGTCCCTGCAACCTTAATGGGTGGAATGTTAAAATGATGAATAGATGATGTATGAAAATTGTTTCATTGTTTGAATTATCAACTTTATTTGGGTGGTTTTATATTGTTTAAGTTACCCCTAAGAAAAGAAATAAGACTATTTGGGAAAGTAAAATGCATTAGTAAATTTTTAAATTATGCTCAGGCTTTGACTTTAAAAAGTGAATTTATCAATTTACCCCCAGATAACTCAATTTATCCATTGACTCGGGAACAATTTACCCCTAATCTGGGGCAAGTTAAGCCAATAGACCACTTTTTGAGAAGTCATATTTTTATAGCCCTTTTTCCATTGATGCATTCTTATAATGTTGATTAAACTGAGACATCCTGAAAGAAAGGTAGATATTTTTTGTTTTATTTCCTTGCCAAGGGGACAACATATGTAATAATTGGCTCATCGTACCCCACTCTTCTCTACTTTTGAAGATATCTTGTCTGTTACAACCACCACATTTTTTTATCTGCAGTTGTATGGCATGTTCTAAACCTGTCATTGTCACATTATAATGATGGGGTTTCTATACTTCTAATGGGAAAAACATTAATGGTGCTTCCATGTTGTATTGTATTCTAAGTTATGGATTCTCAATGGGTTTGTGGCAGTTTTGGGTTTAGTAAATCAGTGGGATACAATCCCACAAGTGACCTGCCAGAAAACGGCTTGAAAATGTATAACTGTCGCTAACTAAATGTACATTGTCATGTTGAAATACTTTACAAAATTGGAATATAATTTAATTGTGGATATAATTTAAGCAATTACATTTTTTTAATTTTTTGGGAGATAATACAACTTTATTATTTAATTTAAAATCTTAAATAAGTGTTAAATATAGAGTCATTTTTATAACACTTGTTGCATATAATTCATGTACCAAAACTTTTACTTTTCATTTATGTACTACCATTATTTTGTTAGATATTGCAATAAGCATGAAAGGTATAGCAGAATGGAATGATTGTATAGCTTTAAGAACTGCCCTAGGATCTCAAGCACTCCAATATAAATCTCAAGGCAAATTGTCCTGTAGTTCTCAATATAGATGTAAATAAACTGCCGTGCCAATTCACAGTGATTATTCCAACAGGGGAAAAATGATACTAATTTCCATTCACTGTACACAACAGCCTTCAGCATGTGCAGGCATTTATAAGCAATGTTATTTATGACTGTCAATCAAGGACTGAATGCACCATAAAAGGTCAAATATTTAACAGTAAGAATAAGTGTAAAATATTTAGATATATATATATATATATATATATATATATATATATATTATCTATAAGGATGTTTTATTGTACTATTATTAGTATTTACTGTAATGTTATATATTTATATAGTATAACATGTTTTTTTTTTAATCATTAACCATACTGTAGGCCTGATTCTGAATTACACAGAACTCTGCCAATATTCTGTACTTTGGTCATGAATGCAAGTCTAATGCAAGTATTAACCTTTATTCTCAGTTGCATGGACCTCTGCGACTGCACCATACCTGCCTACTCTCCCAGTAGTTGCGGGATTCTCCCCAGTAGAGTAGGCAGCCCTCACACATCTTGTCCACTTCCTAGTGAAGTGGGCCCTATGGTGAGGATAATCCTGCAAATCTAAAGTAAACAGAGAAGGGGTGTATGGCATGTATGGCAAATTATGTCATATTGGCCCCTCCCCTCCCGATTAATATGCTGTTCACAACATTTCATGTAAGGGGTGGGGCTTAGTCAGCTGGGTCCCTCCTCTGGGATGCTCCCAGGGGAGAGATTCAAAATGTAGGCAAGTATGGACTGCACCACCCCCAGCACGGTGTATGCTAAAGCACCCATCATAACTATTATTTGCACTAAAATTTACACTGTGCTGGTTGTAAGAAATATGACTGAAAAAGTTTTCTCTTGGCATATTCATGAATTTGCTGTAACTCCTAGTTATACACCCACTGGAACCCCATGATACGGTTTTCATATGTGCAAATGTCCTGTTACCACATAGATGACAGTAATGCCAGTTCTTAAGTAAAGAGAAATAGTCAATATGTGTCTGACTCAGAATCATTTAGATATACAGTATGCAGATATGCCTATATACAGTCAGTTATTTTTTTTTCTTTGAAAAAAATTGTCTGTACTCAGAATAAAAGGTGCTGGCACTCAACTTAACTTAATAGTAGTTTCCACACTGTAGATAAATGCGCAGATACTGTACTTCTTCTGGAAAGAATTAAAAATCAGACCAAAATAAAGTGGCAGTACCGCTGAGTAGAACCCAAAACATTTTCACTGGGCACAGAACAGATGCCCCTTTGTGGTGCATACAGTAGGGGAGCCTAGATTTCTGCCAAAGCTCAAGGGTATGCAGAGTACTTGGTATTTGAGCTGATGTTTGCACCAGCCAACAGGAGAAGTTTGGTGGTGCGGGAACAGTTTATTAATAATTATGAAGTTTATGCACAAGTATCTATCTGATTTGGCAGAACAGTGTAAATATATATATATATATATATATTTACAGTGCAGAATTATTACTAGAGATGAGCTGTTCAGGTTTGTTGAAAACCGAACACACCCAAAATTTGAGGTTCCAATTTGTACTGAGTCCTGGCTGTAATCACTTTGGGGTTCTGAGTAGAGCTAAGTGATGACTAGGGTCTTCTCAGCAAGTTTGAAACTCAGATATAAAAACCAGATCTTATGTATTTTGGATTGCAGTTAAGTCCCTCCCTCATGATTTTAGATGCTGTGAGGTGCTCACAATTGATTGGGAATGACTGAAATTAATGTTATTGATGTTGAAAATACTATAGGAACAAAAACAGGCCCATATTACATGATTTACAAAGAAATTTAAAACCGAAACCGAACCAAAACACTTGAGGGTAGTTTTACCAAAATTAAAACACGATGATGATTTAGAACCAAAACCAAAACATGGGGTTCTGTGCATCTCTCTAATTATTAACTAACATAAAGGAGTTGATGTGGTACATCTGTAAAAATACATTTGTATTTTCTTCAGCTCAAAGGTGTAGACACTAGGTCTCATCCAATGCTTCTAATGGGATTACTTTTTCTCCAGCAACTTGAACTTTGGTAAAATGGTGGTTGTACAGTGACAGAAAGCTGCACTCTTCAAACATTTCCCATTGCAAACCTATGTATGATTCTAGGTGAAGTGGGCAGGGCCAGCTCCAGAGGTTGGAGCACCCTGTGCCGGCCCCCTCCAGCACACCCTATCTGCGTGTGCGGCAGCCGCGCATGGACGAAAATGTGGACGTGGCCTAATTACTATAGGTCATGCCCCCTCCATGACATTATTAGGAGGCGTGTCCACCTCCAAATTCTGTCAGGCTAGGGGAAACCTCACTAGCTGGGCTTCCCCCAGCCCTCTCCCATCACTGAATAGGTGCCACGCGCATGCGCACAGCATCCATTCAGAGTCTCCGGGGTCTGGCACCGCCACACAGCTGCAGCAGTGGGGGGTCCTCAACTTCCCGATTTAACCACCTGCGGCCAATTCGGCCCATGGGTGGAACAGCTGGACAGTAATTTCCCAACGAAATTGGGATGTTGGGGAGGGTGCACCCTCTATGGGTGGTGCCCCTGCGCAACCGCTCAGGTCAAACACCCCTAGAGCCGGCCCTGGTAGTGGGTCAAGTGGACCATTTAGATGGTATTTTGTGCTTCATTTATTAGGTACTACTGTATATCTTTTTTCCTGAATAAATACTATCTATTATATTTAACTATAAATTGGTACAATGGAGAAGAAACCAACCAACCGCATCAAATAAATACAGGTTGAGTCTCCCATATCCAAATATTCCAAAATATAGAATATTCCGAAATAAATTTTTTGGCATGACTGAGATAGTGAAACCTTGTTGTTTGATGGTTCAATGTACACAAACTTTGTTTAAGGCACAAAATTATTAAAAAATATTGTATTGTATAAATTAATTTCATGTATGTACACAAACTTTGTTTGAGCTAGAGATGAGCGGGTCCAGTTCTCCAAGAACCAGTCCCACCCGAACTTCATGTTTCGAGGTGACATCCGAGTCTGGCTTGAGTTTTCCTGTCAGACTCAGATCCAAAAACGAGGCAAAACACGTCATCCTCCCACTGTCAGATTCTCGAGGATTTTGGTTCATATAAAGGTCCTAGCGATTAGCGCCATTTTCACTCCGGCTGTGAAGAGAAAAGCTAGTTGACGTAGTCAGTCACTGTCAGTCAATCAGTGTATGTGTCCAGTCGGGGTCTTGACCTGAAGATTGCTGCTTTTTTGTCCATAAAGGGGATTAGACTGCAGTATATAAAGGGGGGCTTCCTTCACTGGGTGCTGCAGCTGCTGTGTCACTTGTCCTGTCAATTAACTGTGGCTGCTGCTGTGTTGTTGTCCTGTCCATAAGGCTATGGCTGCAGTCCATAAAAAGGTGCTGTGTTGTCCAGGGGGGGTGCTCTGTTAATTTTGGGTGCTCCTCCCCAGTGTAAAAAATAAAAGTCCTTATTTTCTTTTTTTTTTGTGAGTGTGCATTAGCAACTTAGATGTGCTATTATTGTTTGGTGACACTGCTGCAGTTTATGGTCCATGTATTTGTTACTCAGCAGGTGGTCTGTCCGCACTCAGCAGGGGTGCTTTGTTGTTCATAAAAATGGGTGCTGTATGTGTTGTTCATCAAGGGGCTGCTGCCTCATTCAAGGGTGGTCTTCCCCAGTGTAAAACAATAAAAGTGAAATTAAATAAATATCAATCCACAAAAAATAAAATAGATTTTTTTTGTGTTTTTACGTTAGCAACTTAGCTGTGCTATTATTGTTTGGTGACACTGCCGTAGTTTATCATCCATGTATTTGTGACTTTGCAGGTGATCTGTCCTCACTCGGTAGGGGTGCTTTGTTGTCCATAAAAATGGGGTGCTGTCTGTGTTGCTCATCAAGGAGCTGCTGCCTCATTCAGGGGTGCTCTTCCCCAGTGTCAAAAAAATATTGTTCAGTGACACTGCCGGTCAGACCGCAGTGTAAGTTTGTTGATATGGAGGACGATCAAATGAGAGGAGAGCAGGAACCACATACTAGTCTTGCAGCTGCTGCCAGCAGTCATAATGATGATGCAAGGCTGTCAGTGTCATCTACAAAGGCCGATGCCCAAGAGCTTAAGTCAAAATCAAACAAGCAATGTTTTACAGTGTTAAAGAAAAAAAATGAAAAGCTAATTTAGCTGCAGAGAAACAAAAAATTGGGACTATGCCATTTACTACATGAAGTGGCAAGGAAAGTATAAGGCCTTGGCCTTTATTTATGACAGGTGGTTCTGCATCTTATGATGATGTAAGCCCTTCTCCCTGTGGAAGTGTCAAAAAAATTAAAATCGCTAAGGCACATGAACCAACTGTGTGCTCAGAAAAGTCACAGATCCTTGAGGAGAGTCCAAGTGTGTCCACAGTTGCCATGTGTGAGCCTTACCTTTCTAATACTGTATTTCAAAAGGATCCTCCTTCCACCATTTGTGTGCCCTCTACAAATGTGGAGATGAGCAGAAATCGAGGATGCTTCTGTGGAATTGCACCAGGAGGATGAGGAGCTTATTTCTGTAGTTGGTGCTAACAAGGATGATGAGGATGTTGATGCCAAGGATGTTGTTTGTGTAAATCAGGCAACAGTTTTTGCTCATGGTATGAAAAAACCCATTGTTATCATGCCGGGGCAAAAGACAAAAAAAATCCACTTCTCATATGTGGAATTATTTCCACCCAAATCTGGACAACAGTTGTCAAGCCATCTGTAATGTTTACCAAACAAGTTAGGTAAGGACCTTAACCATCTAGGAATGACCTCCCTGTTACATCATTTGCAGCACATTCATCAAATTAAAAAGTGCTTTTCAAATTCAGAAACTTTGGCTAATAATGTATGAATTAGTCCAGTGTGACCTAGCTGCTCCCTTCTCTCTGTTAGCGCCTTCAATCTCAACCACCAACACCTGCATCATCATCAACACCCTCAATTGTGATCGGAAGAAGTCCTGCATCCAATTTCATAAGGATGACTGACTCCTCTCCTACACGTGATTCCTCAGAAGGATCATTGAGTGCTACATCTGTTGCTTTTGCTGCTGCTGCTTTGAGTGGATCTTCATCCCAGAAGGGGACCAGAAAGAAGACTACTTTTAGTAGTTTAACAAAACATTTGGCTGTCAAACAATCCTTTGCAATGGGGATCAAGTATGACAGCAGTCACCCAGTTGCACAGTGGATTACTGATGCCATAACAGCTATGCTGGTATTAGATATACCTCCAGTATCCACCATTAACACAGTGGGTTTTAGACAGTTAATTGAGGTCCTGTGTCCCAGCTACCATGTCCTTTTTAGATTCCACTTCACTAGAACAGCAATTCCTAGTCTGTACAAAGACATTAAAAAAAAACTAATTAGTGTCCTTTGAAATGCTGTTGTGCCCACTGTCCACTTAACCACAGATTTGTGGAAAAGTGGGACAGGGCAAACTAAAGATTACATGACTGTGAAAGCCCATTGGGTAGGTGTGTTACCTCCAACAGTGCAAATAGCAACAGCAGCAGCAGCATCTAACAAATGACAGTTCATTCAGAGGCAGGCTACTCTGTATCACCGGTTTAACTAAGAGGCATACTGCTGAGAACCTCTTAGAAAACCTCAGGGAAATCATTGCAAAATGGCTTACCCCGCTTGGACTCTTCTCAGGATTTGTGATTTGTTTTGTTAAACTGTGAATGTCCTGTTTCATATATACAACATAAGGGTGGGTGGGAGAGCCCAAGGACAATCAATTCCATCTTGCACCTCTTTTCTTTTTTTTACATGCTGTTTGGGGCATTGCTGCCTGACATTTTTAATTTTATGGTTTATGAATGTCCAGAAATTGTAATGGCCACAGACAGCATCTCCCATCTGCCCCTTTCATTTAAAAAAAAAAACAATTCTGAACCACCAAGTTTATGGGGTGGGCAAATATGAGCAGCAGCACAGTGCATCTTCCTGCCAGAATGTGTAAGTGCAAATATGTTTAATACAAAAGATAGTTGTGTATATTGGTCACATAAATACATATTTACATGGTACATACAGTGTGTAAAGCAGGCTAAGGTAACCTGAAGTATGCCACCTGTTGTTGACAAATATCTTCCAGTAGGCCCAGCAAACATCACAGATGCTGTGAGTTCTAGCTCAGCTGGAGAATTACAAGCTGCTTTCCTCTGATGTAAACAGCAAGTTTTGGTCCCATTATCCTTACCAACCTCCCTGAGTACAAAGTAAACATCTGTTTATAGTATGTTCTAGCAGCACCTCCACAAGCATTTCTATTAGATGTAGCAAAAATTAAAAAACCTCCTCCAGATCAAAGATGTCTTTTAGGAACTGAAGAACTTGATCCTACATTGATCTTCCCTCATATTTTTTTTTTAAGAATCAAAACATTAAAATAAATAAACTAAAAATGAATCAATCCTTCCATCCTTTCCCTGTCTACAGTCCATAAACATATTCCAACTCCATCGGGCCTCTGACCTAGTTAAGGAAAACATTCTTGGCTGTTAAAATTCCTAGGGGTCATATAGTTTATTAAACTGTCATCCTATCTACCACTACAATGCCACTTTGTGAAATGTTGGAAGCTAAACTGCCACATGTTATTGCCACCCACTGCTGTTGATTGGCTTAGTCATCCAGCTAGCAGGATGCAACCTTTAGGTCTTAAACTAGATGAAAAAAATCTATATTTCTAAGGTGGTCAAAATTTACTGGAAATTACTGGAAATAAATGTTATTGAGGTTAATAATACTGGAGGAACAAAAACAGGCCCAAATTATGAGATTTAGCTGTTTTTATGATTTTTTTAAAGAAAATTACAGATCCAAAACCAAAACCAAAACACGCAAGGGGCAGGTTTGGCAAAACCAAATCCAGATCCAAAACACAAGGAAATCCAGATCCAAAATAAATACCAAAACACAGGGGTTGGTGCAAATCCCTAGTTTGAGCCACAAAATTATTACAAATATTGTATAAAATAACCCACAGACTGTGTGTATGAGGTGTATATAAATCATAAATGCAGTCTGTGTTTAGATTTGGGTTCTATTCCCAAGATATCTCATAAAGGTGTGCAAATATTGAAAAATACAGAATATTCCAATATTCAAAATATCTCTGGTCCCAACCATTTTGGATATGGGAGACTCAACATGTACTGTCACTTTCAATGCTCATCATACACATGGAAATCTGCTAATTAAAACTAATCACCAAAGAACCAGATGTGTGGGCAAAGTATAAGATTAGAAAATAAAAGTTAGTGGAACATATAGTAATAAACATTTCTCAGTTAAAATTTGATCAAAAGTTATAAATTCATTACATGCAATTATATGCATTTTAATTCCTTTGAAACTAAAACAAGACAACTTACTACTGACAAATGTGACATTGTCACCAAATATATACACAAATTGACCAATACAAACCAAAATATAGGGGCAGATTCAATTAGCCATGGGTTTGTCCCCAAAATAATTGCCATCCAATACCCTGCAGCGTGGGGAAAAGCTGTTCAATGAAATAGCCTTTTCCCCGTGCAGTAAAATCAGGACACTCATGCATAAACACATTGATTCTGCATAAATTGTGGAATCAATGTGTTTTTCCCTGCGCGCGAGGCCGATATGGATGTAATAACATGGATTTTACCTTGCACTACCAGGTGCTGCAAGGTAAAGTCAGACTATTCGGCTATTTAAATCTGCCCCATATAGTACAGTTCAGTTAATGATTATGTCATAGATCACCCCTATATACTAATATCATATATTCTGACTTATCACTATCACAGTGGCTTACAATAACATACAGGGGCCAATGCAGAGTAGCATGCATGTTGAATGTAATTTCAGTTGTTTGTATACAAATACATGTAGATATTCTCCCTTATGCTGAATGAATCTAAGAAACTGCACTGTCCCTACCCGTATGCTTGCTTCCATAGACATTATTGTTAGCATAGTGCATTTATTCTCAATGCAAGATATCTGGCTGAAGTCAGATGAATCTAAGCACAAAGAGAAAGAAAAACAAAAGGTAGAATGACTTGCTCCCCCTAACTGCAGCTTAATACCAACTCACAGGAGTACCAAATATTGACCAAGTACACAGTGTAAAAAAAATTAGATTTGTCCACAAGCGCTGTTAGAAATTAAGTCAGATTTTGCTCTTTATTCCTCTTGAAATTCTTGTGGACACCATATATCCTCCAGATAATTAAGAAGAAACTATATCAGTCATATAGAAAAGCCAAACTTTCATATGTATATATCGAAAGAACCTTTGGACTCACCCAGGGTAAATAAGATGTGTTCAGCAAAAGGTTTCATTATGGTCTCGTACATCCTAAATTCATATACTGCATCACAAACCCCACATTAGTATATGACTCACCTAATATCAGTTAGATATGTTCCTATAAATGTTTCTTTGAAGTAGGGGTTCTCAATTATGTGATATCACCAAAAATTACACAGTACGGAAACAACCAAAAGATCACTCAAGTTGGTCAAAAATTTATCCGAAAGGATATAACATTTATTTTCAGTAGAAGTCACAGGCTTTACTCCACAATAAATAGTCCACAAATATAGTCCATTAAAAACATTAAAAAAAATCATATATATTCAGGTGACACTCCAGACCAGATGGTTTGTTCCACTTTATGCCACATATTAAGTGTCCAAAAAGACCTCCTCCCCCAAGTCAAATTGGAGAAAAGATGATAAAGATGAACAATTGGCTAAGGCAGAAATTATGAGTATCTACAAGCTGAGTACCCTTATCCAAATGGTTTCTTTGAAATACAGTTTTTTTGTGTTTATCTGCTGTTAATGTTTGGTACTCATGTTTTTATCCTTCTAATTATTTGTTTTGTGCTTGATTTTATGTGAGGATGAAACTTCTCTGATAATGTAAAAAATGATTTAAGGATTCCGTTCCATGTAGCACTCCTGCAATTCATGCTTGCGGACCATAGACCGGGAGCTGCACATCGCAACATCCGGTTATGACGCAAGGTCTGACACTTCTTGTTTGTGGACCAAAGACCAGAAGTGGTTCATCGTGACTTCTGGTGATGACGTGAAGTCCAGCCAAACAATGGGGATGAGGTGAGGGAGGTCCCTCACAGGAACATGACCCCAGTGAACTCTGTCCAGCCCAATTGCATGCCGTTATTAGCTGTGGGATTATGAGTAATGACCCCTTTTAATCAAGGCATACCCATAAAGTGTATGTAGTGGAAAAAGCAGGAATGGACTTTGTGAGAAAAAACTATCTCATTATGGCTATTGAAACTCACCATCTGTGAATCCAGCTCATGTCTTGTTTTTTTCCATTTTTTTAAGTTTTTTAAATATAGGTATATGTTTGGAATTGTCCTATTTTCATGTTTTATTGTTATAAGATGTTTTAAATTATGTCTTTTATGGGGATATGGTCTAATTCCATATGAATCCACACTGTATGACCTGGTTGGTGGAAGGTCTTGTGAATCGATATAAAAGATCGGCCTGGAAGGATTTATATCCAAAATGCATTGACGGAGAAAGGAGACACCCCAATACCTGTTTCATTTTTATGGTATACCACACTTTTGACTACCTGACTACATTTTACTAGCATCCCATCTTTTAACCAGGATTAGATGGGGGAGGAGGACTTTCTGGATGTTTAATTTGTGACATTATGTGGAACAAACCATCTGGTCTGGAGTGTCACCTGAATATGTATGAATTGTTTTTATGTTTTTTATGGACTATTTTTATGGACTATTTATTGTGGAGTAAAGCCTGTGACTTCTAATGAAAATAAATGTTATATCCTTTCGGATGAATTTTAGACCAGCTTGAGTGATCCTTTGGTTGTTGCCATGTGGTTTAATTTTTGGTGAATTCACATAATTTAGAACCCCTACATCAAAGAAACCTTTATTGGAACATATCTAACTGATATTAGGTGAGTGCAATACTAATGTGGGGTTTGTGATGCAGTATATGAATCTAGGGAGTACAAGACCATAAAAAAACCTTTTGATGAACATATCTTAAATACCCTGGGTGAGTCCAAAGGTTCTTTCAATAGATACATAAGGTCCAGCTCTTCTATATGACTGATATTATTTCTTCTTAATTCCCTGGAGGATATAGGGCATCTTCACAGGAATTTCTAGGGGAATAAAGAGCAACACCTGACTTAATTTCTAACAGTGCTTGTGGACCACTTTATATTTTTTTACACAGATGAATCTAAGCATGTGGACAGATTCCATAATTCAGAGTAACCCACAAATCCATCTATATGACTCAACATGCCCTAAATAATCATAGGTAACATATGAATACCTCAGTAGCACCCAGTTACACTTATTAAGCCACAAGTGGGTACGTGACTAAGTTGTCTACAACACAGATTCACCATTAGGTTCATGCTGTTACTTACAGATCAGGTGCAGTGCTACTGTAAATACTACTAGACTGGCTTGGAAGCAACTCTGCATTGGTCCCATAAAGTTTATTTCAAATCATGTTAAGAACAAAACGTATGAATCCTGCCTTCTGTAAAAGATGCACACAGAGAGCATTGTTTTGGAAAAGGAAAGCTTTATTGATACATTTTCAAGCCCAATGAAACAGCAGATTTGGATATGTTTTTACTACTGTGACAAAAACACTGGAAATGTCAAGAGGAAATATATATGCCCTAGATTTTTAGCTTCTGTCTGGTAGGCAGAAGCTGATTACCATGTTTCCCCGATAATAAGACCTACCCCGAAAATAAGCCCTACCCATAATTTTGTAACCCGGTCCAAAGTAAGCCCTACCCCGAAAATAAGACCTACCTGAATCTCATTTTGAGCTGGGAATGCTGCAGAGACCAGTGTTCCCAGTCATGCAGTGCGCGGGTGACGTCATGACGTCACCCGCGTGCTGAGGATCCTGTGCGGCCACGCCTGCTGGATCATGTTAGATCCAGTCAGTGTGCAAGTGAGAGCGACATCCCAGATGGCGGCGAGTCAGGTAAGTGCACTGCAATAAGGTACACTGCTACAGGGGGGCCTGCAAAGGGGGGGGTGCATAAGGGTCACTTCTACAAGGGGGCCTGCAAGGGGGTGCCTGCATAAGGGGCACTTCTAAAAGGGGGCCTGCAAGGGGGGTGCCTGCATAAGGGGCACTTCTACAAGGGGGCCTACAAGGGGGGGCCTGCATAAGGGTCACTTTTACAAGGGGGCCTGCAAGGGGGGTGCCTTCATTAGGGGCACTTCTACAAGGGGGCCTGCAAGGGGGGCCTGCATAAGGGGCACTTCTACAAGGGGGCCTGCAAGGGAGTGCCCTGCATAAGGGGCACTTCTACAAGGGGGCCTGCATAAGGGGGCACTGCTGTCAATGATAATTAATATAAGCCCTACCCCGAAAATAAGCCCTATGGTGTTTTTTTGAGGAAAAAATAATAAGACAGTGTCTTATTATCGGGGAAACATGGTAGCAACTTTGATTGCAAGTCCACCTATGAGAGACTGATAAAGATTGTGTCAGTCTCCTTAGTCTGTCTTTCACTGCCTTGTGAACAGGCCAGAGGCCTGTTGAGAGACACCGTGATTACTGAATGTAAGTGGTATGTTAAAGACTTATGTTTTGTGAGAGAGACATTAGATCCCTTCACTCTGAGAGGCCAGTATTTCCTATTATGTTTATCTGTGGCTACTTGTACCAAGGCCTGGACTGGTGTACTACTACTTGGCTGCTGCATGACAAGTGCAACCATTTATCCCAGGAGACAACACCATTACCCTGATCTTGCCAAACATAGTGAAGAATGTGAGCATTCCACCTAAATCTCAGCAAAAAAAATCCTGTAAAAATATTATAGTGACAGACACCTAATTTATTTGCTGTTGGGGAAATAATATTAGGGGAGTCAGATTCTGCTTCCTGCCTACACAATATGATACCATGGAAGACATAGTTAAGGTGCTGCTTCAAGCTACAGCTGCTCAGCAGGAAGCTACATTACCAGTGTACAGCAATTAGCCATTGAGGAGACATGGAGGCAACAACAATTGAATATTAATGAACTCTAGAAGCAACTAGCAATGTATGCTGAAGACACCCAGAGGCAGCAGTATCAAGATCATGAAGCCTTGAAAGAGGTGGCAAAGCAGCTGGCAGTATTGTTTGGAAATGCAAGGCATATTATGACTTAAGCCTTAGTGATGCCAAGGACTAGGATAAATAAAATTTTATATTTTTACTTGTTTGTGTGTCAGAATTTTCATTTAGCACAGGGGTTAGCTAGAGGATACGCCTCCCTGCTCTGAAATGCATGAGTGGCTACAACCAGAGAATTTAACAGGGCCACAGATCATGGAAAGGGTCATTATGTACAGATATCTACAGTCACTGCCTGCAGTTTTGCACAAGTGGGTGAGCCATGGGGACACTAAAACAGCAGACCAGCATGTGATAATGTTGGAAAGGTATGTGGTGGCTGTGGGTCTGTTGAGTATACCCCAATAGCCCCTAGTCTTGCAACAGCAATTTCCAGTAAATTCCAGTAAGCCTGTTTCAAGGGAAAAGAATACTGGGTGATGGAATGAACTTAAAAATCCAGAGATGGTAGTCTTGGAACCTGGGGAATGGCCAGCTCTGCCATAAACTATCCCACCTTGTAAAAGACTTGATAAAATATTGTTACATGTTTTAGATGTGGTGGCTAGGGCACTATTGCTGCTAATTGTCCACTCACCCCTAAACCTAGATACTGCTTATGTTTATTGCAGAGTATTTTTCTTTGCTCTACTAACCTGCACTGCAGACTAACAGTCTGAGACAGATAAGCAAATGTGTTTAACCACTGTAGAAGGTAAATGTGTAGAGACTCTATTAGTTGGTGGTAGCCTTGTTACTTTTGTAAAAGCAGAGTTGGTGAATCCCTCAAAACGTCAGGGAAAAGCTATTGGTGTAAACTGTATACACCAGGAAACTCTGCATTATGATATGAAGTGAACACAGAAACACAAAGTGTTTCCACTGTAGTCACTGTGGGATTAGATCCTTCTTTGATGTATGATAATATATTGAGGAGAGTTTTATCCCACTTCCGGAAGCTGTGGGATCCTAATTTATTACAGAAGTAAATAACCCAAACCTATTTGATAATGTTAGTGGTACAGTGACAATGTTCCATGAGTCTGAAGTGTTCCTTTTTCCAAGCATGACTTGGGAGCCCAAAAATTATAAGAGCAGCAGTAGAATGATGTACTCCCTACTGAAGTAGTAAATGTTGTTGAACCACTGTATGCCTGATCTTGAAGTTAGAAAATATATTTTGTGCCTCAGAAGAGTTAAAAGACCCTACTCTGTTAAAGGCTAGATAGAATGTAAAAATGGTTGATGGAAACCCAGTAGATCCTGGTAGTAGGTTGTCCTATCCTAAAATGGCAGTACATCACAATTAGTTGGACCAATTGTCCAAGAAGGGAGGAGATATTGTGGAATAATAGATATTTCCTAAGGCATATAGAAGAACAGTACAAAAATATATAGGTAGGTAGTCAAATAAACACACTCTGGGCCTGATTCAAAGTTGGGAATAGAGAGAGAGATAACACTTAACTGTGTACCTGGACAAACCATGTTGCAATGCAAGAGGTGTCAATACATAATTTTTTTTTGCATGTAGGGTAAATACTGGCTGCGTTTACATGTAGCCCACAAATACTGCACAGCTTTATTATACTCTACAATTTAGATGTCAGTTTGGAAACACTCCTCCCATATCTAAATCTCTCTGCACATTTTAAATCTGCCCCACCTGCAGTGCAGCATGGTTTCACCAAGATGATCATTTGAGAGAGATATCTCACTCTATTCCCAAATCTGAATCAGGCCCTCTATCCATTAACTGCCTGGGTGTACCACTGATAGACCCAAATCATATCTATTATTTGGGATAAGTGTACCACTTATCCCAAATACTAGATATGACCAAAAAATATATGTGTGGTTGACCTGGGTGCTGGGGATATGATGAAGAGGAACTAGATGGAACATGGTACTTATTTATTCAATACAGCAAATAAAAATAGCTCCCTTGGGAGTGATGATGGTTACACAATAACATACACAATAGTTAGCTATGGTGAGCAAATATGCCATGGTAACTAAAATGATATCCAAATAAAAGCACATTAGTACTTTTTTAGTTGGCACCTAAAAAAGCAGACTGACTAAAAAAGTACTAAAGTACCCTACAAAGCAATCTAACATCATCTGGGGGCAGACTAGATGGGCCAAGTGGTTCTTATCTGTTGTCAAATTCTATGTTTCTAACTGAAGACCATCAAAATGCAAGATATATTTCTCTAGTGACTATACAAAACCACTAGAAAACCAGCCTTAACACTAGAGAACTAAGTGGGAGCACATGGTCGAGAAACCAGATGTACACGGAGCCACACTTCTGGTTTCCTTAACTTCAAGCCTCACTCCTTAAAACTCCCCACAAACACATTCCGAGTACCCAGACTCAATAGGAGGTACAAACACCTGGAAGTGACTGGAAGTCAAGGAGCGCCAACTTCCAGTCGCTTCTGGTGACATCAGCGGGACTGCACATTAAAAGAGATCCTTGATCATAGCACACACATAGCCTTAAAAAGAGCCACTACAGGCTCAAAATGTGTTGGACCATCTTTGTGCAGAACTTGGACTTCCAGGAGTGAGCATTATGTATGTGAGAGTCTGGTGGGATTTTATCTGGATAATCTCCACCTTTGCCTTTAACCTAAGGGACACTCACCACCTCAGACTGGTACAAACTTGCTTATAATGAATGTGCTCATTATGAGTTAAGTATTGTGCTTTTATATTTGCTCACCAGAGCTAATTAATGTGCTTTTATTTGGATATCAAGTTTGTTACCTATGCATATTCGCTCACCTGAGCTAACTATTGGGCATGTTATTGTGTAACCATCGTCACTCCCAAGGGAGCTATTTTTATTTGCTCTATTGAATAAATATGTTATATTTAAGATCCATCTAGTTCCACTTCGTTATATCTGCCTCATCCAGGTCAAACACATATCATTTTTTGGCCATATAGAAGAACAGTGTTAGACCCTGCTCATAGTCACTTAACTGCATGGCATCTAGGAGTAGAAAAAAACTGTGAGAGAATTTTGCAGTAATTTTTCTGGCCAGGGGTCCACAAATATGTATCTGAATATTGTGGATCCTGCCCTGAGTGCCAGTACCATGCTCACAGACCACATTGTAGAAGTCCGCTCTTCCAATTAACCATTATTAAGGTTTGAGAGAATAGCTATGGATTTGGTTGGACCTCTATAAAGTCTGCCTGGTAACATCTGTGGTAATGGCTTACACTGTCAGATACCATGAAACAATACAATTGTACAATATGGCAAAAAAAACAATTGCTAGGAAACTAGAGCATGTCTTTAGCAAAGTGAAAATACCTAAGGAAATCATAAATGATCAGGGTACCCCATTTATGTCAAGAATCATGAAGGAGTTGTGCTGCCTTTTTAGGCTACTCAGCTAATGACCTATGTATAACACCCTCAGACTGATGGTTTAGTGGAGAGGGTTAACAAAACTTTAAAGAATATGATAAAGAAAGTGGTGGATAAATATGGGAAAGATTGGGATTATTTGGTACCTTATGTATTGCTGGCCATTTGAAAAGCTCCACAATCTTCCACAGAGTTCTTTTAATTTGCTGTATGGGAGACACCCAAGGGGATTGCTGGATATTGCAAAAGAGACATGGGTAAAGCAACCAAATTCTTATAAGATGGTTTTACAGATACAGTACAGGAAAATTTAGCTGCAGTGATGTCAATAGTGAGAGAGCACTTGGAACAGGCCCAAAAGACACAACAAAGAGTGTACAATTGTAATGATCAATTACACACGTGGGGATAGTTTGCTTAATTTGGTTCATATGGTAGAAAGTAAATTATTGGCCAAGTAGTAAGGACCATTTGAATTCATAGAATAAGTGGGTGAGGTTATAAGGTGTACCAGCCTCTGAAAAGAAAGCCAGAAAAGAGCTTCCATGTAAATATTAAAAACCCTTTGAAAGATAGAGTAGCTCTGTCAGCCAACCTGGTCCCTCTGGTAACTGCAGTACCTTTGCTTATGAAGAAATAATATCCAAAACCCTCTCAATGATTCAACCGCATGAGGCTAATGAATTTCTCCTAAGAAACAGAGATTTGTTTTCTAACTTACCTAGTAAAACAAAAATATATAATCACTGAACCAGTGGTTAAGGTTAACCTAGAGCCGTATAGAATACCAGTATCCCAATGGTAATTAGTGTCTAAAAAATAAAAAAAATGTTGGAATTAGATATAAGTTGTCCAATGCCATTGTACTCATTCCAAAACCAATGATTCCTGTAAATAGATTCTCTACCTATGATTCTTACCCAATGTCTCATGATGATGAACTTATTGAAAGTCTTGGAATAGCATAGTAGTTAACCACTCTAGACTTTGCCATTTGGGTTAGATGGTGCACCCACTATATATGTGTACTCATACATCTGGCCTCAATATGCCACACAGCATGACTTGCCTGGGGTGATTGAGCATGCTACTCTGCTAGCACGGGCATCATTTTGCATCTTTTTTTGTCAAAAATGCATCTAAATAGCAATTTGATGTCACTAGGATGCACTAGCAGACTGTGCTGAATTTGATATGTGACACTTGACACTTGTATATATGTGTGCACCTGAGTCTGTATATGAAGCACAATGGAACTTGGAAGGAAAAAAAGATGCGGCCGCTACATTATAGCACTTCATATACAGATTCAGAGACTCAGTCAAACACAGATATACTGTACAATAGTTGCATATCAAATAAATCAGCAGTCTGCTGGCAAATCTAAGATGCATTACATTGTGACTTAGATATATTTTTGGTAAAACAAAAAGACACAAAAAGATGCCTGGTGCTAGCAGAGTCTCACAGGACCTGGCGAGCCAAGAGGTGCTTTTTAGCAAGACTGCCCCAAAGATGTTTAAGGACACAATTTTACCATTCATTGGATAATGGCTACATTTCTAAGGCCTCATAGACAGTATTCTGCCACTTATCTAAAAAAATCCGTAATCTATAGACCTGATTGGCAGTCTCACTTACCCATGGTTCAAGCAGTGTTGGACTCCATTCATGAAGCAGGATTGACATTCAATTCAAAAAAAGAGGTGAAGTATCTTGAATACACCATTGGCAGAAGTTTGATAAAGCACCAACTTACAAAAAAATTGAGGCAATACAAAATTGGTTCTGAACGTTAAATAATAAGGAGAGCTTTTTTAGGAATAACAGGGCATTATAGAAGATTTATAAACAATTTTGCCACCATTGCTTTTCTTTGACTGACCTTACCAAGGGTAAACAGTGAATTAAGGTTAAGTGGCATCCTGAATCAGAAAAGGCATTTCAGGTATTGAAGGTAGTCTAGAGCAGCCAACCAGTTTTATTGAGGTCTGACTTTAAAATTGTATTTTTCATGCAGACAGATGCATGGCATGTACAACAAGGAAAATGGTATGGGGATGACTTTGCACAGACAAAATTAAGGTAATAATAATTGTTAGAATTGATGTATTAAAGCCACTATTGCTTTACTATAACATCAATGAGGGAGAAACAAATGTTAAATATATATTGGGTAGTGGTGGTGCTCACTAGAGTTCAGTTTATTTTGCATTGGAAACAAAGAAGAAAAAAAGGAAAACTCTATTTGATGAGTTGGTTATGGGGAAGAGTATTAAAATTTTACTTTTATCAATTCTTCAAATAAAATAAATGCACCCAAAGTATCAGACAACACAATATTACACGCACAAAATAATACTATAAATATAACAAACATCAATCTTATCAGTGTAAGAAATAAGTAATAAACTGTGCCAGTCACTGGATCAAATGAGTTCCCTATTGGGATCTGGATCCTTAATGTCAACAAAAAGTTGGACTGGTCACAGTGAGTGTGGAGGTATATCTATCCCGTCTGTTAAGGGCGAAATATTAGATAACATTCATTACTTAATATCAGGCTTCAAAATATAACATAATTGTTTTTTGAGTTTTTACCCTTTTAGTGCCTATAAGGTACAAGTATAATAACAGAATCAGGAAAGTCAGGGTAAAGGGCTGCCACTCCTAAATCTGCTGCTCCCCCCACCTGTGCCAAAGCTATCTGTGGGGAGTGAGTGATTGCTGGAGAGCAGTATGCCCTTAGAAACAAAAGCCTGGCTGGGACGTTACTTAAATTTTCATCTCTGCTGTCAGGTGTCCTACTGAATGCGTTGGACACCTGATGAGAGAACTACAGATTGAGATAGACTGCATGTCAATACAGGAAAAAAATAAGATAAGCATATTAACAATAATGTTGACTCCAATGTAAAACCCAGAGTTTATTGTATTTGTAATTGGTGCAGTTTCTGCTATAAGTTACATAAAGCAGAAATTAATAGCCTATAAGCACTAGATAACTACAAAATGTGAAACTAAAGATATCATACTAAGTTTATATTGTATCACCTTATTTTATAAAAGGTCATGAAGTGCAGAGGTATGTAACATATATAAGAAATTAACACATATGCTTGCTGCCAATGTCAGCTGTGAAGAATTTAAGCAGTATATACATATATTTATAATCTTCTTGATATCACCATATGAGCTCAATAATACAGTTATACCTGCATATATTCCCTAACTTCTATTCTTGCCATTCATAAATTTGTTCCTAAATGATAAAGTATCAATATGGTGTTGGTAACATTCTATCATTTCCTGATTCATTTGATTTGTGGCAAAATTAATAAACGGATACAGTGCCTGTGTCCTTTCTCAGGAATATCCTATCCTACTCAATTGTTATAGATTTATACAAAGTGCTAAAGTGCAAAATAAAAAAACAAAAACACATGAAAGGTGGCCATACTGATTTGCGTATGTTCATTTCACAATTATATCATTCAAATGCCATATAATAACAGGACAGTGTAGAGTACACTGTTACACACAAGGTTTATATATGAAGTTTATATACACTGGTGACCTGTATATTGGTTTACATCACCGCATGATAAGACAGTAATCAGTTTAGTAAACCTTGGAAGTCCCCTTCAGTCAATGTAATCAGCTCTCTATCCACCTCAGGAGTTCCGGTCAGCACAATAAATATATTTGACAAATTAAAGAAACCTTCAGTGGGGTATAAACTTGTTGGACCAAGCTCCAGTGGCAAAACACGCATTGGCAGGATGGGTGCCCATGACTGCATAGCACAGGACACTCTATAGACACACAGCGGCAGCCACGGCAAGGGGAGTTGCCCCGCCCTGCTTCCTGGCCAGTGGGACCCACTGCTCCCGCATAGATGATAGTTGTTCTTTGTGTATGAACGACCATCATCTTTAGATATATCAACAGATATATCTGCAGATTGAGTGATCTGCAAATTGTGTACCCACCATAAGGTTCTTCCTACTAAGGGAAAAATTTAGGATGATTATGGATCATGCTCCTTTGAAGTTAATTGCAGAAAATAAAGCGACCAATAGGGGAATAACTAGATAGTTCTAGGCATTGCAAAAGTTTATATTTTCAGTAGAGAATAGGCCAGGAAGCCAAATGGCCAATGCAGATGCTTTGCCATGTGTTTTTCACTTAGGGGCTACAGTTGTTCCATCCCATAGGTCAAAACAGGATGGGGAATATGTGACAAAAACACTGGAAAAGTTGTAAATGGGAGATATATATGCCACATGCTTTTAGCTTCTGTCTGTTAGACAGGAGCTGATTAACACCCATGATTTCCAGACCACCTGTGAGTGGCTGATAAAGGGTGTGTCAGTCTCTGTTGTCATTGCCTCACTGCCTGGGGAACAGTAAGTGCTGTGATAAAGATTTGTGTTTTGTGAGAGGGAAGGAAATAATTTTATTTAGTTAGAACCGCAGAGGCCAGGATTAGCTTTTATAGTTTGTTAATTTTTGTACAGCTAGTAAAACTAGTTTTGGGTACCTGTACCAAGGCCTTTGACTGGCGTACTATAACATGACTGCTGCATGACAAGTGCAACCGATTACCCCAGGCATGAGTCATGTGATTCCCCAGACTTTTCACTTATCTCAAGAACCCAGGAGTAACCCCTGAAGTAGATAAGTATGCTCTTAGTAGTATACTGTATCTGAAATGTATGTGATATTTGTATAACAATAGCAATGTAAGTTTAGCAAAATATGTCATGTGTATTATTTTGTTAAATTGAAAAGAACATGTCCTTTACTAAGATTTCAGTGCCATGGTTAAGAGAATGTGTTTAAGAGTGAATTTGTTAACTGCTAGACACATCCAAATTATTGAACTGTGATGTGGGAAAAATGCATTTGACCTTGTCAAAAAAATTGAAAACAGATGATACAGGTGATAATACAGGGAAGAATATGTGAACATGCAAGGGAGAAGAAATTCTCAAACAGTGCAATCTTGATTGACATGTCACCAGATTGGATGGCTCAGTGAAATGCTGATACAGATAACAAAATGTGGAAATTTGGGATGATAACAAAATAAATGGTTTATTGCACTCCTATATACAATTACATTTATACTAAAGTCAGTGGACAACCTTTAATTTAAACAGATATCTTTAAAATAGTTTTTTGAATGTGCTAAAATATATTCATATTTTTCTGTATGCACTACAAGTCGCGTTACACATAATGCATTAGCGCCATGCAACTCGGTAGCGATGAGCCTTTCTGTGGGACTTTTTCCCTTAAAATGCATCTTATTCGCAAAGCTTCTTATTCTGCGTGTGACTGTGGTTATATCTGCATGTAAAATGCTATGTTACAATTTCAGCAGCTGTGACACTAACATAGTATTTTGCATGCAGATATCACTTTGTTATTAAGACGCATTTTAAGGGAAAAAGTTACACGAAAAGATGCTCGGAACTACCAAGTCGCGCCATGGCATGGCGCAACTAGAAGGGCTGTTTAACATGCAAGGAGGCTAGATATATGTGGATCCATCTGTATTTGTTCCTGCTGCATAACACACTATATAAAACATTGAATTTGAATGTCACTGGAAATATGTTAGTATAGTATCTTTATTATACTGATTGTGTATAGTTCAGGATTTAATAAGCATTTAATAATAAATGCCTTCTTTCAACTGTTGATAAAATTGTAGCAGTAAATACTATTTGAGTAAATATTTGTGATAAATTACTCAAAAGTGATTATATTTCCAGTGGTATCTAAGTTTTTTAAAGAATAGCCTAAATATACTATATATATTATTTGAGGTATTCTAGTTGTATTGCTTTGCATAGGGTCCCTGTCGGTGGGAGTGGCCCAAGTGACCAGCAGTGCTATACAGACTGGTGCCAGCAGTGGCACCTGTCTGTATTAGCTATGCTAATCTTTTCATGGTGCACTGGGAAAATCTCGCCATATGGGATGAGGCATCTGGGTTGTCGAATTTGGTCTTCTGGTATACATACATTGTTGATTTAGTCTTCATTTGGGATGGTCCTAAAAAGGAATTAGAATTGTTTCATAACCAATCACATAATAATCATTTTAACATTAATATATCATTTGATATTAGCACAGAATTGATATTTTTTTTAGATTTAACCATCTATCATGAAGGAGGCCACATACAAGCTATATCAATATAAATAGTGAGCACCATCAGAATTGGTTAAAAGGTACCCAAAAAAGTAAATTTAACTGTCTAAAAAGAAACTGTAGTAATGATAAAGTTTGTAGACAACAGATTGATGAAATGAGCAACAGATTCATCAAGCAAGGCTAGTCTAAGGAGGAGATAGATATAGCAAAGGGCGAAGTACTAGATTTATCAAGAAATGATCAATTAAAAAACAAAAGAGTAATGAAATTGCAATACAATAAACAATGGATGCCCTTTCATTACTATGTATGGTTCCAACTACAGAAAGTTAGAGAGCATTATTAAGAGACACTAGCATGTGCTTAAAAAAGATCCATGTTTGTCCCTTTCATTCGCGTGGAGGAAGGGTATGTGTAAACACATACCCTTCCCCCTGTCCGTACTGGATTTGGGTATTATTTTTTTTGTTTTTAAACCTGTGGATACCAACATGGACTGAAGAGTACATGAACTATGCTAGGAATAGGTGAGAATTGATTTTTTTACAGGTGTCGTGGATTTCTACTTGACAAGGGGACATGATTGGCTACAGGGATTCTAGGTGAGTATGCATGAATGTGAGTGTGAATGTATGTTTTAATACAACTTTACTTTCCCAGTGTGTGTGTCTTGTCTTTATTTGAATATTTATTTTGCAGGTGAACTACAGGCACCAGCGGGCCCTTAATACCCGCATGCTGGTTCTTGTGACTCTCTAAGTACCAGAATGTGGGGGAGGCTTGCTGGGACCTGTAGTTCTCCAGCAAAAGACAATATTATCATCCCAGGCCTGGGGTATCAGCCAGACCTTGGGTGCCCTGGAGAGGAGGACCCATTTATTGGGGGGATCCCTGGCTTGGGATGACTAGCAGTCAGGTGTAAGGCTTTGGCCGGGTGACCCAGAGAAAGGGTACATCTGATAGTGGCATTAAAACCCCCACTAGAAAGAGTCTGGTGATGGTTATGGAAAATACAAGGAACCACTACTCATTTTGTCCCCTGTATTACCATAACCAGGACTGGCTCTACAGAGTCCAGTGCTGATTCTTAAAATAAAAGGGACTACTACTCATTTTTTCACCCTGTGTTTTAAGAACCAGAATAGGCTATACAAAGCCCAGGGCTGGTTATGCTTGTATGGGGGTACCTTATTTTTTTATTAAACTGTTTTTTTTCTTTGTAAAAACATAGAAACATGCATGTATCTCATGGATCTGTGCATGTTTCTGTGTTATTCCAACTTGCTCAGGTAAGTCTCGCTATCCTGAAGATGGTTTATTGTTTTTGCTAATTCACAGGCAGTATAGTGTGTGAGTTAAGCGCTCACACTCAATTACATTACCCGAGTTCTATCTTGTGAATAGAAAAACACCTGTATGTGAGATTGTTTTTCCAACTAATAGTTAAGCAAAAAAATAGAGTTTATCTATAGCCACACCCGATTACATTTGTGAGTGTGTAAGAAATGCGAGTTTAGTGCTAAACTTACATTTTTTATAAAATCACATCCCATTACATCTGGCCCAGATGTTAGTCAGAAAATAGGTCAACAGGGACAAAAGGTCGACACCCAAAGGTCGACATGGAAAAAGGTCGACATGGAAAAATTCTCAACAGGGTCAAAAAGTCGACATGAAACTTGTCAACACAGTTTTTTATTTCTTTTAGGGTTAGGCAATTACCATGATGGTTAGGGTTAAGTACTTACCCTGATGATTAGGGTTAGGCAGCAGGATGGAGGGTTAGGCAATAGAAGGGATGGTTAGGGCTAGGTACCAGGAGGGAGGGTTAGGTTTAGACACCAAAGGGAGGGTTAAGGTGAAGACTAGGGTTAGAAAAAAAATCATATGTAGACTATTTCTGTGTCGACCATGTTCACGGCGATCCTTTGATCATGTTGACCATTGGTGCCCGTCAACCTACTCCCATGTCGATCTTTAGTGTGTCAACTTTCTGTCCCTGTCAACCTTTTGTCGCTGTGGACCTATTGTCTGTCTAACATCAGTTGCCTATCTAGTCTTTGTCGACCTTTTTCATGTAGATCTTTTATACCACACCCGTTTGAACAATATCCTTCCTAATGCCCCCAAATTTATATATAGAAGAGCAACAAATTTAAAAAGCCATTTAGTAAGGAGCGCTCTACCCATCAAATCATCCAATCCTTAGGACAAAGGGATTTTTCTGGTGTGGTTCCTGCATTATGTGCAGGAGTGTCCCAAGTAAAACATCAAGGTACAGCAGTTTTGAGGTAGATGGAAAGGAATGTCAGATCAATCAATTCATCACATGCCATACTGGCCAAAATGGTGTATTTGACTGAATGTATTTGTGGACTCATATATATGTGAAGAACATCTAGGGCATTAAAAACCTGTATGGCCGAACACACACCTTATTTAAAAAGGGGCCTGGATACAGATAGCCTCTGTGAACACTTCAAAGTGTCTGATACAGTAACTGTTGCATGGGAGGCATAAAATGTTTTGTAGACATTCAACATGTGAAAAGTAACTGGAAATATCGTGATAAAGAGAAACTATTGGATAAAGCAGAAATGGTTTGGATTTTTAAATTAAATAGTATGGCCCCTGCTGGAATGAACAAAGATTTTCAGTTTAAGTGGTTTTATAAGTAGTGGGTTTTTAGATATTTAAAATGTTTATGTCTGTATAATAACTTTTTTATATTTATTATATTTATGGCATGAATTTTTCCTTATGGGAATCCATACTGTACACAATTTCTGGTCCCAGATAGATGTTCAATGAAGTTCCAATGTAATCTATGTATTTTATATGGCCTCCATTTATTTATGTATAAACCTGCTAAATATGGGTTATCCTTTGCCATTTCTGATCCGTGATATGAGCACTTCCGCTACCGGCCATGTGAAGCTATAGAGTACAATTCAGCATGTATTGGAGATTGCCCCACTTCCGGTTGACTTCTCCGGTTATTGGCTTTTATCTAGCCATTGGGCCATGCTTCTGGCTTTTCGCTCGCCACCCATTAAGGTCCCGCTCTACTTTACACTAACCGGAAATGTGTCATCGGTGCACACTCATGGTTTTCGGGATTTTACAAAGTTTACTAAGTATGCAATGCATTTTTTATGATTTAATGATTTCTGTAATCTGTGTTGCTATACACATACTGTAGGAATATATATATATATATATATATATATATATATATATATATATAATGAGGTGATGGTTTTATGAGCTATATATTTTATTTTGGTAGACTGATGATGTCAGTTCTGGGGGAATAGGGTTCAATTGGAAATTGGACCTCAGTCCTTGAATAGAGAGCAGGTTAATATAGGTGAACACACACATTCCTGAGGAAGAGCCTATTCAAGCTCGAAACACATTGGGGTACTTGTGTACTTTACGGAATGTTTTAAATGGTACTTGTGTACTTTACGTACACAAGTACCGAAAGTTGTCTCCACCTAAAGAAGAAAGTTGTCCCCTCGTGGGTTGTGCCCACCTAAAGAAGAGAGTTGTCCCCTTCGGGGCTCACTGCACTCGCCACGCTTCAGGCAATTTTATGTTCCCCCTCTATGCCCACTTGGATGGTAGGGAATGATGCTAGACACTGGCTGCTGACATCAGGGTCCTCTCCGTGATGGGATTTAGACAGTACCATGATTGATAATAATAATAATGAGTGTAGGACACTTGAGTTCTCTCTGCAATGTGTCCATAAAGTACACAAGTACCTACATTGGCAAATTATGTATTTCACCTGTATAGATTATCATTGAAATCATTGAACGGTGCCTTGTTATCTGGTCGGTCCTGGTATTTGAGGAGGGATTGGTGATTGCATGCACCAGTTTGCCATCTAAGAGATTAAGGCCCGTATTCAATATTGGATCGAAAAGTCCATGCTGGACTTTTTGCTCCACATCGGAGGTTTTGCAGGGATAACGTATAAGGCGCGTGACCACTTTATCCCCGCATTCAATTAGAAAGCAGCAAAAATGGGACCCGGTGGAAAGGTAAGTATCGGAAAAAATTGGTGAATTTTTGGGAATTCATCCTGGGACCCCCCTAATGATATCCAGACATGGGGGATCACTTTGGGTACCCCTGTGTTTCCCTGCTGAAGGAAATTAGGGTTTTTAAATAGCCGCGGCAGGTGCTTTTTAACAGCTCTGAAGAAGTGATAAAGAATAGCACTTAGGTTTTTTTTTTGCAAAAAATAAATATGCCCATCAAATTTTTGGTACATGAAAATGGGTGCAAGCATATTTTTAAGACCCTAAAGTGCATTTTTTAAACTCTTCAAAAATGCACCTGCTGCTACCACCAGCATTCTTTAAAACACCTGCTGCATACTTGGAAAACCCCCCCTGAATTAATTTTGTTAGGTTAAAACTTTGTTCCCCTTATTTATTTATTTTTACCCCAAATTGAACTTCTTTTTTTGGGGTGTCCCTATTTTTTTTATTACTTTTTTTTGACACAGATCATTTTTAGGGGCCATTCCCAGGGGTGCAGGCTATTTTTTTTTAAGCCTGCACCCCTAAACCCTAATTCTGCACTTTTTTTCACCACTATTCTGTGGTGAAAACGTATCCCTGCTTTTTTACAAATACTTTTTTTCACAGACTGCTTACCGGCTGCGCGCATGGTTCTACACCTACCTCTTGCATTGTTGATGTCAATAAATGCAGTTTTTGTTATTGCTCCGATTTACCTTAACTGATCAAGATAAAACAAAATGCAGGTTAGTTCTAGGATGTTCCAATACAAAATAATGCAGTTTTTATGAAAATCAGTTCATTAATTTTTGCTCCAACTTGGAACAAACAGACAGACACATCATTCTTATTATATTAGTATAGATATATTCATATATACAGTATTAGACATCAGTGGATTCAGTTTTCTGAAATTTACACATCTAATGGGATCAGTCCTGGCTCAGGTCTTCCCACTTGACTCGAATCCCAAAACAAGGCAAAATGTCATCTTCCTGGTGTTGGATCTCACATGTTTTGGATTGCATATAAATGTCCCTCCTATGTGTTCGCCCACCATTTCACACTGGAGATCCAATGGGGGAGATAGTATAGGCAGAGCTCTTATTGAAAGAAAGAAGGCAAGTTTAGTTAGTTAGCTTAGCAGTACTTAGCAGCAGTGCACAGTCACACAGTGTCCCTTCAAATCTGTATATAAGGCAGGGGCACTGTGTCTGTGTGGAGTGTACTCAGGCAGGGAGCTGTGTTCAAGGCTCATGCAGGGGCAGTGGGCACTTTGAGTCACACTCTCTATAAAAAAAGTAATCTGTTTGTGGTAGTCACTGGTGGTCACTTATTTTTTTTTATAGTTTTTTTTTTTTAAATATCTACTGTTTGTGGTGGTCACTTGTTTAAAAAAAACTAGAAAAAAATGTTTTTATTTATATATTAAACTTGTGAGTTTGCTGTGAACTTCAGACAGGGCAGGCCCGTGATACAACACTAACGCTCAGTAGGTTCAGAGCCACTGCCTTAATGCCTGCGCAGTGTGTTGCAGTCAGTGGGGAAATAATAAAAAAAACACTTCTTTTTCTTGTTTAAATTTGTGTGTGTTTAGTGAATGCCAGGTAGGCCAGTGATACAACAGTAATACACAGTAGGTTTAGGGCCACTGCCTGAATTTCTGTCAGTGCATCACAGTCGGTGAGGAGTTTTTTATTTAAACAAATTATTTTTTTGTTTAAATTTGTGTGTTTACTGAAAGCAAGACAGGCCCATTATACAACACTTATGCACAGTAGCATCAGTGCTACTGCCATAATATTTGTGTAGTGCATCACAGTCAGTTTGGAGGGTTTAAAAAGAAAACTTGTTTAAATTTGTGTGTGCTTACAACACTAATTTCCAGTTGGTTCAGGGCCACTTCCTTAATAGATGACCATTGCATCACAGTCAGTGGGGAATTGTTTTTTTTTTAACTCTTTTTCATTTTTAACAATATGTGTGTTTATTAAACTTCAGATAGGCCAAGCAAGCCCGTGATATAATACTATCAATTAATAGGTTCAGGACCACAGTTTTAATAATATATGTGCAGTGAGTCAATATACCTGTAGATCACTATAATCAAATGATAGAACAGCAGGAGCAGCAACCAAGTACTAGCACTGCAGCTGCTGCCACAAGTCATGATGATACTAGTCCTTCAACATCATCTAAACCCAGTGCTCAAGGGCATAGAGGGTTTAAGTCATGGCACCTGAAATGAAAACAAAATTTTACATTGCTAAAGAAAAAATACATCACCTCTAATAAAGGAAATGTTTCCTGCAGAAAAAATATAATTGCCAACAATCCATATACCACACACAGTGGCAAGAAAAGGGTCAGGCCTTGGCCTTCATTTGTGAGTGGTGGTTCTGCAACTGCTATCAGTCAGGCATCTTCTTCTGCCTCACATGACAATGCAAGACCTTCTCACTCAACAGGAGGTGTCAAAAAATTAAAACTGGAAAATCAGTGTTGAAAAGAAGCACTAAGGCAGAAGAACAAACTAAGTGTGTCCACAAGTGCTATGTGTGAGCCTGACCTTTCTAATATTGTACTAATAGGGAAGCCTTCTTCCACTGTTTCTGTACCCTTTGGAATTGTGGGGATGAACAGCACAAGTAAAGATGCTAACAGAAATTGAGGATGCTACTGTGGAAGTGCAACAGGGTGAGGAGGATATTTGTTTAGCTGACACCGATGCTATTGAGGATGTTGATGGTGAGGATGTTATTTGTGTAAGTCAGGAATCAGTAGAAGCAGTTCTCGCCCATGATAACAAAAATGCCATAGCCTTGACATAAGACCAAAAAATCCACCTCTTATGTGCAAAATTATTTTTACCAAAATCCTGACAACTGTCAAGTCATCTGTAGTGTTTGTAAAGCCAAAGTAAGTATAGGTAGGTACCTTAACCATCTAGGAACCTCATCCCTGTTTTTGGCAAAATCTAAAAATTATGCTTAAAAAATAACAACAAGCAGCCCAGCATCAGCTAGCTCCCTTTCTCTCAGCTAGATCTAAGCAAGTGCAATCTCTACAACACCTTCACCATGAATATCCACAATAATTATTGGATGTAGTTCTGCATCCAAATATCTAAGGCTAACTGACTCCTCCCCTATGCAGGATTCCGCAGAATTATCCTTGAGCAGTAGGCCTGCTGATGATGCTGGGGGTGGATCTTCATCCCAGAAGGGGACCAAGAATACTAGAAGTAGTTTAAAAAAAAGACTGTTAAACAATCATTTTCAGCTGTCACCCAGTTGCACAGTGGATCACTGATGCCATGATGGCTATGCAAGTATTAGCTAAGAGTCCAATATCCACCAGTAATGCATCAGGTTTTAGTCAGTTAATTGAGGTCCTGTGTCTTTGCTACCAATTTTCATCTCAATTCCATTTTACTAAAAAAACATTTTCTCTTCTATACCAGGACATTTCTAAAAATCTAATTGTTGTCCTACAAAATGCCTTTGTACCCACTGGTCACTAAACCACAGATACAGTATGTGGACATACAGAACTGGAAAACTAAAGATTACATGACTGTAAAAGCCCACTGGGTGGGTTAATCACCTTTAGCAGCTGGAACTGCAGCAGGCTACTCTCCCAATCATCAGCTTCACTAAGACGCATACCAGTGTCAACCTCTTAGAAAAACTAACAGTTATCATATGAAAATGGCTTACCCCACATGGACTCTCCTCAGGATTTGTCATTTCCTTTAACACTACAAATATTGTAAGAGCATTATAGCTGGGTATGTTTAAACACATCCAATGTTTTGCTCACACAATCAAATTGGTTGTACAGATTTTTCTTTTAGAATGATAGGTGTGTGCAGGAGATGCTGTCAATGACCCAAAAATGTTTTGGGACATTTTCAGCATTTAACAGCTGTATATAGAAGATTGCAGCACCTGCAAATAAAAGTTCAATTTGTACTACCACCAACTGAAGCAGGAGGCAGTAAAAAAGTGGAATTCCACCCTTTATATGCTTCAGCAGATGAATGAATAGCAAAAAGTAATCCAAACCTACACATCAAGCCATGACATAGGGAGAGGAGGGGGAATGTACCTTAATACAGTGCAGTGGAGCATACTTTCCATGTTGTGCAAGGTGCTGAAGCCATTTGAAGTAGTCAGCTGTGAAGTGAGTTCAGACACTGCCATCTTCAGTCAGGTGAATCCCCTAATTAGACTGTTGGAAAAGCAGCTCAAGAAACTGAAGGAGGAACTGCAACTAAGCGATTCTGCTAAGTATATTGGACTTGTAGATTAAGGGCCTGATTCAGACCCACTCGCGAGCGGCTGTCCACTCGCAAGTGGGTCAATGTTCTGGACTGAGCATGCGCACAACGGAGGGAGCTCCGTCGTGCGCATGCGCCAGACGCGACGAGCGAAGTAAAGTCCTTCGCTCGTTGTGTCCGATCAAAGGGGGCGTGCTGTCAATGTTGATTGACAGCACGCCCCCTTTGGTAGGCGTGTCGGGGCACGCCTCCCTGACGGGGGCGTTCCCACGGGAACGCCTCCCGTCAAAAGCCGGCCCACTGACATCACTAGTGATGTCAGTGGGAGTGATTTTGGCTCTGATAGAGCCAAAATCACTCCGGAGCTTGCGGTTGAAAACCTCAACCGCAGGCTCCGGCTCGCAATTTCGATGGTTGCGATGGTCTCGACCATCGCGGCCATCAAAATGCACGCTCGTATAGCCTGTGGGTGGTGACCCACAGCTATACGAGCGTCCAGAAAGACTGTCCATTTTCATGGAGGCCGGCCCTCATTCAGAGCGTGCGCTCTGCTCAGAGCGTACGGCTCTGAATGAGGGCCTAAGTCCTTTATTCACCTTTTACCAGGATCCAAAGGTTGTCAACATCTTTAAATTTGATTACTAAAGTTGGCAATTGTGCTTTATTCTAGGTTTAAGTCATACGTCATGTCTTTATTTCCAACTGACAAAGATATTAATAGATGCAAAGAGATCCTGGTGAGCAAGTTGTGGCACATGACATGACAACGTCTCCTCCTTTAGTTTCATTGTAAACTGTGGCTGCCAGGAAAAAACTGAGCTTTCCCAAGAAACCCACTGGTGATGATGAGTTAACATAACATTTTGACATCTGGTTGGGTCTGAAATAATTATTTTAGTGACAGTGTTCAAATAGGCATGTCAGACAGTCCCTTTGACTACTGGGATAAAAAATGCAATTTGGAGGCCTTTGTACAAACTGGTTTTGGCTTAAGCTGCCCATCTTCCAATGTTTACTTAGAATGAGTATACAGCACAGCCAGGAAACTTGTCAGCAATCGGCATAGGAGACTACTTACTCAAAATGTGGAAAAGATGAACTATAAATTCAATGAGGAAGACCTTTACCAGCAATTACATCAAAATACAAAGATTTCAGAAATGGTGGATTCCAGCGGGGATGAATTAAAAATGTGCAAAGGTGATGTAAACAATGATGAGGGTGAAGATGATAATCCCTTCTAGAACTGAGACGATTGCTGATAGGACCTCTTAAGTGAGATTAGTGCAGTTTATTAACCTCTATAAATGAGACAATCACCTTTAGAACCTATGTAACTGGGATTATTACAGGTATTGACAAGTCCCTATGTCTGTACCTGGACTTAAAGGGGTATCCCCTTTACACATGACTTTCATAGTGCAACTGAGTGGGATACATTTAGGCATCTCTATAATGAATCAAGTACTGTTTGAACCTGCATGAATGAGAACCTCTATAAGTGAGACAAACACTTCTTGAACCTGGATAAGTGAGATACTGGATAAGTGAGATGCCTCATGAGACTAAACATACCATCCCTTGAGATCCCATTTATCCAGGTTCGACTGTACAATGTAAGGGTGGGTGGGAGGGCCATGGGACAATTGCATCTTGCCCCGCTTTTCTTTTAATTATGAGCTGTTTAAGGCCATTGGTGATGATCAATTTTGTAGAGATTGAGCTGGAGCCTGATCAGACCCAGTGGATCCTTAAGAGACAAAATACTGGATTTGCTCCAATTCCAGAGTACAGTCCAAACATATCTATCATGATTAGAAAATTGCACAGGGAGTCGTCAGCATCTGCCAAGAACAGAATAATATCCTCCATGTACAAAGCTATAGTATCCACCGTAGCACCCAATTGCTTTAAAATCTTTACTAATTTGCACCACATTTTTAACATTTTGGTGTCTCACACATCTTAATTGTAATTAATCAAGCAATCATTCAATCAATGATACTAGTATTCAACTTAAATGTGGAGGGGTGTCAAGAGGGTGGTGCAAAAACCTTCCTGCAGTGCAGGTCGGCCACTAGGTTACACCTTCAGGCCACCACTGCTCTCCTGGTTGATGGTCCTGGAACTTCAAATGGATGCAGACTAAAACAGGATGACCTCCACTGGGATCAGTGGAAGGTCATCATTGGCACTCTTGGCTTCAGGCTGGTTACACCTATTTGCCATGCACAGGGTGTAAACCTGGATGGATATGCCAGAGGGGAAAGGGGTAGGGACTGCAATGGCTATGAGAGTCCCCTTGATGGACAGATAGTTTAAGTAAATAATTAAAGACTTTTGGTTGTGGCTACATGCAGTGAGCAGCTCAACTGTGTAGCTCTGGAGAAGCCTGCTTAACTCACTCCTTTCAAGGCCCCTCTGAGGTTTCCAACATTTTGGGCATCCCTTCGCTTAGCCTCCTGTAGCCCATGGAGAAGTTTCTAGCTCCAGGCACCTCCTCAAAGACGCAGACATTGAGGCAAGAAAAACTCACAGCATAGACTAACATGGCACCCGGCACAGTAACTCCACCAGCCTCCCCAGCTCCGAAACTAGCAGCAGCAGCTTTAAAAGACAGTGACATTGCTCCCTTGATTCCCCTCTTACCTTCACAGATTTAGTGGAGGTGATTAGATCCATCATGGGACCTTTGCTTTCACAAGCTGTGTCAGACATTACAATACAGATACAACAACTGTCACACAGAGTTGAGGAAAGCTCCAGAATAAGAAAGATCTGCTATGATTTGGCAGAAGCACAAACAGCTGGAAAAAGAATTAGCAGTTATGGAATGAAATAGACGATGTCAAAAACCGGTCACATATCAATAATATTAGGGTGGTGGGTTTGCCAGAAATTTTGTGCAAAATACTGGGTGTGCATTTAGAGTTATAACAAACATGTGCATTTAGAGTTATAACAAACAGACACATAAATAAATCAGTTGTAAATTATTACACTAACCATTAAAATTAAAATTTTACAATACTCAGAAAAATAGTAATAATTGTAATGACCAATTAAATGAATCCTAGCTGACCAAACTCAGTGTCAGTAAGTATGCTCATCTCCTTAAAGTCAATTAACAGGAGGGAATAGGATTGCACTATATTCCAAGAAAATTAATTAATCAAACACATTTGGAGAAATAGTTCCAAGAAAACATATGGAGCTGGAAATATTCCCAGGGTCCTTCCTAGCAAATGGAAAGTCCACCGGTCTGGTTCCTCAGTTGAAAGTGTCAGTGCCGTGATAGTCAATATTGAGATGCAGGGTTTTTGTTCCACCCAATCATGCTCTTTAATAGCCGCTGTTTGTCTTAAGGTAGATTAAGGTAGGCAGCTGGCAACTCTAACAATTCGTACGTATATATAGCCAGAGAGGGAGACTTAATCCATGCTACAATGTATCTTGCAATTAGCAGGTGTCTCACAGTTAGCAAGTAGTAACTCCATATACACCGCAGTGTGATGTGAGATATTGCAGACAGTCTGTCTCTTGCCCTGTATAATGGGGTTCAGTATTCTGCCTTTATGCAACTTGGAATATACAGCGGTGCAAGTCCATGAATCCCTAAAAAGAGGTCTGCAGGAAAAGACACTCTGACACATTACTCTGCCTCTATCAGGTGACGGTTTCCTCATAGGGTAGAACCTCTTTGCCAGAAACCATCAAAGATCCTGCACTTGTTCAATTTGTGAACACAACACTACCCTCCATTGTAGGAATCACTTAAGAATGTAAAGACCTGGTGATTGAAAGGATTCACATCCTGTTCGACAGATTTCCAGCCACAAGTAGTTATTTTCCACTTAAATTACCTGTACAAGCTAACCTTCTGGACAGCTTCTAAAAAAAAATGTTCTATCCTCTGGGAAAACAAAAAACAATATACAGCATCAAGCTAGGTCATGCCAGAAAGGCTTTTTCACCTATATCCTCACTAGTCCAAGCAAAAAAAAAGTTTGCATTACTCTACCCTGCCAGATTGCATTTATATGTGAGCAACTCATTTGTGGACTTCACCTCTCCAGATGATGCTACGGCTTATTTACATGAAGAAGAACAAGCATCATGTCCTGATATTTCAGATCCTTCTCCTGTGCAAGTTTGAATATTTCAACCAGCTTCATGCTTCATAGTGCTCCTTGTATCCGGTACCAGCTAACTCTGTTATGTTGTCATATGTGGACTCTCATCCAGTATTATGCGAGAGAGATTTCCTACATTCCTCTATGTAAGATTTCTTCATTTACAAAGGATTCTGCAATACAGTATTTGTGCTTAATTTCTTAGTATTATCTCAGAGATGTATTATTTTGCTGTATATTTCTCATTTGCTATTTGTTATTGAGGTATACTGTATATACTTGTATTGCAATACTTAAAAGTATTATATTCCATCAAATATTCTACTTAATACAGATGCTACCTATCAGTCTTTACTTTTCTAATTTTTAGAAAATTTGTTTATATGACTTCTCACTTTCTCTGGCAGCAAAACAGATCTAGAATCTCACTGACCAAATTGCAATCTACTAGATCACAAGGCAATATGGGAGCTCACAATCTATATTTATACTCCTCAGTATTTTTCAAATATATCAGGAACTGGCTCATAAACTCTTCTGTTTACAGTAATTTTGATCTTGACCAAGCATTGCTTCATCTTTATGCTGCAGGGGCCTTATTACATGCTAAACCCTTAGATATTCCCTCAGCCATTCATAATAATGTCATCTTCCAGGATACTTATTATGCCTGGATAGCTATAAAAATGAAATTAAAATGGAATCACCTTAGCTCCCCATATATACCAATCCAGCTCCCCCCTCTCTTTCCAACTCAAATTTCTGTTGCTGGAGGGATAAGGTTTTTTCCAATATATCCAAAGCTTTTGATCCAGGAGGGCACCTGTTGTCATTTGAGGATATTCAAACAATTTACCAAATTTCCAGACAACTATTTTTCACCTTTGACCCCACAGTATGTTCTTCTCTTCCTCTTGCTTTTATGTCTTCCCTCCTCAGATCTTTGCACTCTAACACCTATATGATTAAATTATTATATACTAAATTCCTACCTGACTCCACCACTAAAATGTGGCAGAATGTACTACAAACATGGCAAACAGATATCCCTGAACTTTCCTACATCACTGACCTAACCAACCACTTTGACATAACTAAAATACCAACAATCGGCCTATCTCCAGTAGGTTGTTGAATCGTAAATAAACCTTTAGTACATTCCTGCCTATAAACCTCTAAGATTCACCTGCCTAGAACCTCTAAGACAAAACCTGCCTATACCTTCTAAAACCACAAGATGTTGGTAATTAGTGCTGTGTTTAATTATACTATTAATAAAACTCTAAGACAGTTGAATAGCGGTCCAACGCGCTAAAGATTATTATTCAGGTAAAAGTACAGATGTTACCACGCTATGATCTAACAATGAGCACAAAATAAATTGTACAAACATTAGGTCATAAGGTACAGTCAATACATATGCGTGCGCTCTGGGACCAGATACCGGCATCAATAATGAGACCTCCGTCGAACAGCATAACAGGAACACCGCAGACTGGCATCTTGTTTCAGAGCACTCACATATATACCCGTACTGGGATAAGCAATACAATAGAATATGTTGGCAGGTTCCCATTGGTTCCTCTTCTTGCTTCTTCCGTTATGGTAAAATTCATAGGTCAGTGCAAAGACACAATCCAGCCTCTAACAGCCTGATTGTGTACACCTTCCCGCTGCATAATAAATCTAATCTAACTATGGCATACAACATTTCAAGAAGTTATTCTCTCTAATATTCATATTTCATAGCAGCATTTTCTGATCTTCTCACCGATGCCACTGGACCGCTGTGGGAACAGAGTAGATCAGTACGGCACCAAACACGGTCCAATTGTCATTTACTAAGGCATAGTTACAGAAAGCATTCATTTCTTTATATGCTGACATTGCGATAAAACCAAGTAATAATCATTCCTTTTGGGCTGCGGGACCATTGCTTTTAAATGTGCATATGGGGAGAAATGACACTAAATTGCGTTGTGCATTTGATGGTCTGTGGGGGCACTTATCGACCAGCACTAAGTTGGAAAGGCTTCTGTTTATGTGTGTGAGCATGCCAGTATGGGTTTGGGAAAGGTCACTAAAAAGCTGGCTGTGCGTCTAAATCGCTATTTTGCGTTGTCCTATGTTTAACATGAAGTGCAGGGAAAACACCACTAATTTGCTACTTTTTGCTACATCGCGTATGTGTTAATGTGAATGTAGGGAAAACACCACTACTTTGCTACTGCTCAAATATAAGTCTGTGGTGATTTTAATGTGTTGCAAAGTTATTTTATGTCTGCTAAACAATATCGGTAGGTGTTAGGGGAAGATTGTTAAAAAGCTGTTTGTGCTACTTTTTAGCAACTTTGCGTTGTGAGTAGCAAAATTGCTACTTTTAACAATTTTGCACTGTGGATTGTGTACTATGTATTTTTGACAAAATGGCGCTTGTGTAAGCTTTCTTTTCTAAAATGGAGTCTTGCTGCCATTCACAAGATGGCGTCGTGCAGGTTTTCCTGATTGCCAAACAGATTCTGTCTTACCCAATTATTTGGTTTCGACAAGGTACTGTACATCTTCGAACTATGCATAGGGCCTAACATCTCACCAACCCAATGTAAATACGGTTTCAACAGTCCACCCTTTGATAGCCAATCAAGCGCTATCACAACCTATTCTGAATCTGTTTAGCCATGCATGAGAATATACCTTTCAATGTTATTATGGTATGACATAGTGTCGTCATTTGAACCATTCAGATAATGCTTCTCCGTGAGGGACATAAAACTGCCCTTATATGCACACCGCGGATCCTTAAGGGATCATGGGAAAGATGTGGTGATGCACCTATCCTATAAGGAGAGTCTTGAAGGGGAATTCAGACTTTACATTATCTGAGGTGTTCTATGAATAACATTTCAATAACACATTCTATGCATGTCTAAATATAATACATCAAACGATTGTATTTCCTAGTTCAGGGTTGTAATACAGTTCTGTATTTACCTCAGTATACATATTGTCATTACTGACAACCATTATAGTTTCATTCTTTCATTTCACTCTGTTTTTACATTTTCCACACTTCAACACATTAGGAACACACCGGACGCATATGCCAGTTATTATGATGACAATCAGTATAAGTATTAAGAATTTGCATATGCTAGCGATCACTTCCTGGAGCCATTCCCCTAGACCTGAGAACCATTTCACTGGGTTCAGCCATGACACCCATCCTTCTATGTTTTCCCCTACTTCAGTCACTGAAGCGTTATGGTTCTTGCGAAATTCCCACTTTAGCTGCAGAATTTCATCCATCTTCCGGTCTATCACCTCCTTAGGGTCGTTGGTATCATTGGTGATATAGGTGCAACATTTTACTCCAAATTGGGTGGCCAATGTTACACAATACACTCCAGTAACAGCAGTTAAATAATTCAACACTAGCCTGTGTTGCACCAGTTCTTTCTTGTGCGCTTGCAATTCTCTCCCTGTATACCTGAATGTGTCATCGTACATCTCGGTGATATTATCTATTAATTTAGCAAGTTCCTGGATATATCTAAAATTTAAAGTACCCCGAGCGATCCTGGTGGGGTCAAATGCGACCAGAACTTGAAAGCCAGTTGTCTCACTGATTAACTGAGTGGCTTTATGTATATCACCAGGTACCATATTTCTTTTGCCTCTGTGTTCATATTGTGTGTGAAGATATGGTGATGGTGTGTTTTTATGTATACCCAGCATTTCAACATGTGTGAGGGTCATAACTTCTGGGACTACTCTTCCCAGGTAACACAAACCTTCGGAACTCGGGGAGAGCCATTTATACGCTTTTCTTCCACAGATGAAATATACATTATCAGGGAGAACATAAGGAATGGTATGCATCATTATCATTAAGCACATTTCCCTTGCAAACAATACTATTTCTGGTTCTTCCATCTGATACATGCAAGTTTCTGGCTGTATTATATTAGCACAATAATCATTTGGCACCTTACCAATAATTTCTTTAATGGAACTCAATGTATACCGATACCTAAAATGTTTCCCACCAGACTTAATGGAGCGCAATAAATCATGGTTTATGGACTCATTATCAGCTCTTTGTGAGAAGGTCATCGTCTGATTATTCCCCGTCACTTCCCAACTCCCGGGTTTATTGGGGTTGGTTATGTTTAAACACAAAAGTGATCTATCTACTTGGAATTGATAGAGTTTGAAATCAGGTGGTTGAATGAGAGGACTTTTCCATCCAATGTTTTCCCTTTTTGTAATTCTAAAATTTCCGTGATATTCAGCGGAAATGGCACCAACCCTACGTTATGCTGCCCCTGAGGCACATGTGAACACACCCAGCAATCAGTTTGATTTAACACTTTGCCTACCATGCTATGATAATCCTCTAGAGGATACCCACCCCAGTACGGATTATATTTAGGTTGGCACCGTTGGATACAGTTCTCATCAACTAGGGACCCACAAAGCTCACAAATACAGGAATCTTCAGACGATAACCCTCCACACCTTCCCCGAGTATCCGGAATGACAGCTCTTTTAACAATAACAGTACTAAGATTGGAAAGACACTCCCCTGATTGGCATTGCACTCCTCCTGATTCCACTCCATCAACACTGCCATCAGCTCCCGTGTCCTCAATTGGTCCCCCATCACAGACACTGGATATCCCCGGACTGAACAGGATGGTGAACACTCTAAAAGAGAATATGAAAATGAACACATCAGGCCCGTTCATTGTCACAACAAGACCTGCGAATTTCTCTCAGTTCAGGTATCTTACTACGACCTTTTCAATCATCCCGGAACAAGCTCGCGAGCGACAGATCCACGCTATCAGTTTTGTCTCCGACTTGTTTCTCCACCGGTTGATTGACCTTTTTGCAGTGAGTGGAATCGACCCAGGTATCTCTCTCGGCCACCTTCAAAGATGTAGTACTCATCAGCAGCACCTGGTACGGACCTTCCCACCGATCAGTCAAACAACCTGAACGCAATAAATTTCTGATCATTACATATTCTCCTGGTTCAACATCATGACAGTTCATTTCAGGCATATCATTAGACAACAATTTCAGTTTATGCTGCTGTTGCTTTAACTGCTTACTCATTGATATAAGATACTTCACAGTTACCTCGTTGTTACCCTTTAGATCTTCCTGTGGACTTATAATCAAATGAGGTTGTCTACCGAACAATATTTCAAATGGGGACAGATTCAGAGGAGGTCTAGGAGTGGTCCTTATGCTATGTAGGACCAAGGGTAACGCTTCTGGCCATCCTAGTCCAGTCTCTGCCATGATTTTACTTAGCTTATTTTTAACAGTCCCATTCATCCTCTCTACCTTGGCACTGGCTTGCGGTCGGTAGGGGGTGTGAAGTCGGCTATTAATACCCATCAGCTTACACATATTTTGAAAAACATCACCTGTGAAATGGGTACCCCTATCACTCTCGATGATTCTAGGGATACCGTACCTGCATACAAATTCCTGAACTATTTTCTTGGTAGTAAACACAGCAGTATTAGTGGGCGCTGGGTAGGCCTCAACCCAGTTAGAGAATATGTCTGTGCACACTAATACATACTTACGGTTCCAGCAGGGTGGTAATTGGATGAAATCAATTTGTATCACCTGGAAAGGTCCTTCAGTCAGTGGAATGTGGGACGGTGTGGTAGGGATCGCTTTCCCTATGTTCTTTCTCAAGCAGGTCAGACAGGACATTGCTATCTTCTCTTCTTGTGAAGAAAAACCTCACATGTGTGGGCTTTACACTTTATTACTGCTACCATTTTGGGCAAATAAATTGCTTTTAATAATCCTTTTATGTGTCTGGAATGTGCGACTGGTGTGCCAGCTGCTGTCATAAAAATTTCTCAGATGCCATAGAGCTCCGAAATCGTGAACCACCCCAAACGCAAACCTAGAGTCAGTGTAAATGTTGGCAGATTTGCCTGCTGCCAATTCACACACTCTTCTCAGTGCTACTAACTCTGCCACTTGGGCTGAGTGAGGAGGACCAAGAGGTTTAGCTTCTATGATGTCTGTGTCATCTACAACAGCATAACCTGTACATAACTCACCTGTGTCTGCTTGTCTATGGCAATCCCCATCCGTGTAAAATTTCACATCTGCATTCTCTAAAGGTATGTCACGTATGTCAGGTCTAGCGGTAAAGGTCTGGTTAAGATAATCCATACAATCATGCATATCAATACCTTTGCAAAACTCACTTTCTACCAGAGACTCATCCTCCACCCTTTGTGCATTCTTATGCACATACAGTAAGTATGTTGCTGAATTTAATGTATTACACCGCTTTATAGTGATGTTTGAGGGTGCTATTAGAGCTAGTTCCCATTAGCTGAGGATACGTGTCTGGTTTGGGCAGAGTTCAACAGGGCTGACACAGCATGTGGGGTATAGACAATCATATCATGGCCCAATACCACATCCTCACTTTTGCTGACCAATAGAGCCGTTTCTGCTACACTTCTCAAACAGGTTGGGAGTGATCTCACCACAGTGTAAAATTGTGCACTGTAATATGCTACGGGCCTACTGGCATCCCCATGTTTTTGTGTAAGGACACCTGCAGCACAACCATCAGCTTCCGTACAATACAAATCAAAAGGTTTTTCATAATCGGGTATTCCCAATGCAGGAGCTTTTGTCAGACTATCCTTAAGATTAAGGAAAGCCTGCTCTGATTCCTCAGTGTGTATGACACGATCGGGCTTTGAGGAAGAGACTTATTCCTGTAAAGGTAAGGCCAAAATAGAAAAACCAGGGATCCACATTCTACAATATCCACACATTCCCAAGAAGGTACGGATTTGCTGTTGGTTACGTGGCAGTGTCATGTTTTGTATAGCCTGGATTCTATCTGTAGTGAGATGTCGCAGCCCCTGGGTTAGGCAGTGTCCCAAGTATTTAACTCTGGATTGGCACGGCTGTAGTTTGTCCTTAGCAACCTTGTGTCCTGTTTGCGAGAGATGAAGCAACAAAAGTTTAGTATCATTCAAACATGACATAAACGAGTCAGAACATAGCAATAAATCGTCTACATATTGAATTAGAACAGATCCATTGGTGGGTTAAAAAGACTGTAAACAATCGTGTAAAGCCTGGGAAAAGATACTTGGGCAGTCTATGAAACCCTGGGGTAATCGTGTCCATGTGTATTGTACAGGGGTGTATTGTACAGGGGTGTATGTGAATGCAAATAGGTACTGACAGTCAGGATGAAGAGGTACAGAGAAGAAAGCAGAACAAAGATCAATGACAGTGAAATGGGTTGCATTTGGTGGAATTTGCATAAGGATGACAGCTGGATTCGGCACTATGGGAAATTGGCTCTCTACCACCTTATTAACCCCCCTAAGGTCTTGTACCAGCCTATAACCCCTCCCACCAGCCTTCTTCACTGGAAAAATGGGACTGTTGGCTACACTTGCTGTATGGACTAAAATTCCCTGCTGCAATAACCGCTCAATTATGGGATACACCCCTAAATTTACCTCCTGTTTTAGTGGGTATTGGGGAATTTTTGGGACTTGCCTTCCACTTTTTAAATTTACCATTACAGGGCTTACGTTTGCCATTAATCCAGTGTCCTGTCCATCTTTAGTCCAAAGGGAATCTGGAATTAGGGACAACATTTCATCTACCTGTGATGGAGTTTCATTTAAAACTGTAGGGTGATACATTATCCTTTGAGGAGTGTCTAACATATCCCGCACCTCGTATTCCATTCTCTCTGGGATATCTAAAAATACACCATCAGGGGTACAATATATAACACATCTTACATAACAAGTCTCTGCCCAGTAGGTTAGTAGGAGCGCAGCAGCCAGGAGAAAAGAATGCCTGTTATGCAACGGCCCAATAGTAACCTCTGTGGATTTTGTTAAAGGATAATGTTCAACTTTACCTGTTACACCCATTGTTGGTACTGTCTCATTGGTCACCTGCAAATTAACGGGAGATTTTATCACCGACCTGGTCACCCCTGTGTCTACAAGAAAAGTATATTCAGTACCAGCTACATCAACCATCATGACCGGTTCTTCCCTAGTACTTCCCGTTAACCTGACCATCTGTAGACTACAGGTATGACCTGACCCCTAGCATTGGCTACCATTCTCCAATAAAGCATTTACTGCTACAATTGGAGCTGGTGCCTGCTGAACAATTGCTGGCCTCTGTGCATATCCCTAATGGGGATATCTAGGTCTTCCCTGATGTGGGATCCCTACTCCTTTTACTGTACAGTTTCTACTTAAGTGTCCTGTTTGTTTACAGTTAAAACAGGTTCGTGTTTCGGGTGAAGACATGTGGTGTTGTGAGGTTTGCACAGAGGGTAAAGGTGGTGGATATGGGTAAGGATAGGGAGGGTAAGGGTATTGTGGGGGATAAGAAGTTGGTGGATAGCCTGGGACCTGTGGTTGTATCGGGTTAGTGGGATAGAGTTGTGTTTGTTGTTGAGTGGGGTTAGTGAGAGCACATACTTGTTCAGAAGTGAGTGTGTGTGCAAGTGCAAGTGTGTCTGTTGGCTGTGATGTTACCGTCATTCCCACCAGAGCTTGTATACTGACAGCCATTAGTTTCTCTCTCTGGGCTTCTCTCTTTTTGGAGATGTTCTTATCATGTTCAATGGCGGTTTCTATGAGGGTATCTATTGTAAGTCCCCACCAGCCAGGCTGTGAGGTCTGAACCCAAGTTTTAAAACTCTTGTTCAGACCGTCCACAAGTACCATAACTATCGTCCCCCTGTGGTGAGTGCTATCTTTAATATCCTCTATCCCAGTGTACTGGGTGATAGCCTGCAGAGCCCGATCACAGTAATCTTCTGCAGTCTCACTCTCTTTCTGCTTAATGGTGAAAATTTTGTTCCAGTTAACTACTACTGGAAAATATATACCCAACTGAGATACAATGTGGGAAATGTTACCTTGGTTTACTGGGTCTGTTAAGGGAATGTCATCATCCAATACACAATCCATGATAAATTTTGTCATGTCGGTATTGCGTGGCAGACAGGCCCTTAACAACACATGCCAATCACTATTAGTGGGTTCATGTGAACTACCCAAATTCCTCAAAAATCTTTAACATTTGGCTAATTCCTTTTTTGGATCGGGGAAATCATTTATGATGGAATTTAGTTCTGCTCTTGCCCAAGGACAATGCATTACTACTTCCCTCGTGGGCACTATACCATTTGCGTCTGCATTTCCATTTGGAACAGCTATTGTCCGAATGGGATGCAGACCAGTAGCGCTGCTACCTTTGACCTGGTTACCTGGCTGGGGGTTTAGTCTGCTGCTGCTGCATATGGTATGAACAACTTCCTCTACGGGTGCAGAGGGCATTAACACTTCCCTTGCTGTTACCGATGGAGATGGTGGCACCACTCGTGATTGTGGTGATGCAGCATCTGTCATCTGCACAGCATGGGAAATGGCAGACATTATGATAGGCTCATCATCCGCATCATGAACATTTTCTTTATAATTGCTTAAGAGAGGGTACAAGTTGCTTGTTACATTTTTATGGGTATTTTTTACATTGACTGCACCTACACCCCCATACGCATAGGGCGATGGTGGTGCACATGAACCATCTGTACTACCTTCTGCGATGCTACCTTGCAGTGCGTGTGTGCTATCAAGCGATGCATCACTGGTGCTATTTAGCATCACCGGCGCATTGCCCAAGACTGTGCCTGCGACGCCTGTTTGCGTCGCGGGTACTTTCTTCAGCCACATTTCCCCCTCGTGCTGCCACAGTTTTAAACATTCAAAATTTTTAACCTTTTTCTCTCGGGAGCGCATCAAACTGATGTGATCCCGGACATTGTCTAACACATTTTTATCAAAGCTACCAATTCTGGGAAACGGTCTAACACTCTTCCTCATCATATTAAACCATAAATCACAATACCTTATTGCATAAGTACCGTACTTGGTATGCATGATACGACGGGCCGATCTGATCGGCGCCTCCATTAGCAGCACATCATTGCCTAACATCTCTACTGTTTGCGTGGCTCCCATTCTGAGACAACTCCTACGCTTTTCAATAAAGATTTAAGCCGGTGAAAGACAATCAAGACACTTTCACTTACCTGTGGACGATTTAAGTCGGCGGCGCCAACACACCTGGATAAGATTTAGTAAGGCAACTTCCACACCTGGATAAGATTTGAAAAAGGCAACTTCCACACCCGGATAAGATTTCGTAAGGCAACTTCCACACCTATTGGAGTTTGTATGTCGGCTACTCTCACAAACCTCTCTACAACAAAGACAACATGTACACCTGCTACTGTGTATAGAACGGTAAAGCTGCTTACCGAGCAGCTAGGCTAACCCTTGCACCTAGCCCTTAAGGATCATACAATACCCTTAACTTTGTTCAACAAGTATTCACTGTTACAATTACAAGAAAAGTTCTAGTTGCACCAGACAATATAAATACCCTATTCATTTATTGTAGTTATTGAACCCCACAAAAATCACTCTCTCTTATAAGGAGAAAAGTAGGGGTGCTATCATGGACAGAATATATTGGAAACTAATAGCAAAACAAGAAGAAGAAATGTCCACTGTGATGCACTATATAAAGAATGATACGTAAAACATAACTTTTATTTGTACATATAATATCCAAGGGTTAAAAAGCGAAATTATATATAAAAAAAAAAAAATAAATAAATATATATATATATATATATATATAGTATCCCAACTATTAAAAATTGCAAGTGCTTCTGTTCAACTAAATATCCTATAGATAATGTCCAATCACAGGTAAGATACCTCTATGTATATATCAATTTGTATGGCAGTAGTGTAACCGTTCAAGTGTTTATGAGAGAATTATATATATTCTCTAAATTTTCTTAAGGGCAAACAATAAGATCTCTATACCTTATCATATCGTATATTCTAATGTATAGAAAAGTCGCTCCAATACCTTCACAAAGGAAAGGAGAATATGGAGTCAGTCACATGACTTATGTTCTCATATTATTAATTATATTCCACCTAATTCTTCATATTAAGATCATTTGACAGCTCACTCCAAATAGTGTATTTTGACTTACAGCAGGTACCCCCTTAAACACACACAAGTAAGAGATTGATCTATTCTTAGGACCTAAGGTGTCACTGCACAGTCACCATGTGATTTTACTTTATTGCTACTATTCTCATAGTGGTAACTTTTTGTAGCTTTGATCCTCCTTAATATCAGATTGTTATGACTTCAACTGTCACATATGTATAATCAAATACTTCCCACCGTGATCTATGGTATAATGGAGCGAAAAGCAGAACCCATATTCTTAATACATATGTGGATATTGCTGGGAAAATATTATGCAAATAGGGAGTATCCCTATCTATACAATGTCGTGGTGCGTGTCTGGAGGAGTCCCTACATTATACAGCACTACACTGGTGATTTGTTAAATCCAGTCAGGATCGTTAGCTATGTAAACACACATCTATGTATCAGAGTTTCCTATACACACACTTGTTTCATACACATGCTAGTCACAATTTTTAAGTCTCACAGCGCTGCTATATGTATAACTCAGCCTACATTCATTATCTCATCAGCTGCAGCACTAAGACAAAAGGTTTATCAATTTATTAGGACATAATAGTGAACTGAAGCGCCGCTAACTGATGCAGCGTTTCGCTAGATTGCTTTCTCAAGGTAAGCCGAGCCGCTCACCGGAGGTGTCTTAAATACCCTCCTTTATTCAACATAGCCAATTCAGGATTCCCGGGTAAGTGTTCATCCAATCGGGGAGCTCCAGGTCACACAATGCTCCTCCTTCTCCTCTAGATTGACACACTGGAAGCTAATGATGATTCCATTCCTCGTCATTCCGACTCGAATAATGGATCCCTAAAAAGTGGATCCGCATATACGATCTGGATATAACATTTACAGATATGTATCTTATTAGGGATAATGCTAAATTAGAGTAATCATGTCAGAAATGAGCCCCTATTAAAAAGACTCAATATCGCACAGGGATTCACAGTATATCTCATATGCTCTGTTTTAAAGTATAGGGACTATTCAGGTTACCATGATGATTACAGAAACGTCGATCCAAATGTAGTTGGGAATTAATAGCAAGTGTATGTTTCTTATTCAAATCAGACACAGAATTTTATTTAATATTGATTGGAGAAATAAATTACTGGAACCTGCATATTAGAATAAAATTATTCACATAATCCCAAATGTAATCGTAATTAAACCTACAATAACACACTGTCTAATAAATATAATTCCACCTAAATATATGTGTCCATATAGATACATAATATAGAGTTTGAGGATCTTCATCCCAAATTAAGTGTGTTACAGAAATCTTAAAGTGAATATATAGTGTATACTAATATATCCCAAACTATATGTTTAGAAAAATTTCATCTAAAAGTGAATAAATTATATATACAATATGATAATTTAATCCATATCAATAATTAAATAAATATCTGTTTAAAATCAAAACCTCTCAGACATGATATATATAATATAAAAAGTGATAATGTCATAATATGTGAATATATAGAGATAAATAAATTACTTAATATAATATATAGTTGATCCTGAAATATCCCACCTGTACAGGGTGGAAAAAGAAAAGGCATTGTTTCTAAGATTAGCAATCTCCACACCCTCATGTATAATCCAAAGTGAAACAAGTGTATAAACACCACCTAAATTTATAAAAAATATTTGTGTGTAAAAAGTGTAAAATAAAATGTGATAAAGAGCGGAAAATCAAAAACTCTAGGTTCCTCATTGATAAGTGATAAGAGAAGGTAATTGTATCATCAAATCTCAGAGACCCATCCCATTTGTAGTTTCTGTTAATGTGTATTGGGTCTATACATGACTCTATATGTCCATAAATTCTTATTTCATTAAGATGTAGTTTATGAAATTAAAGCAGAATGTGTCTCATTTCAGTCAATATTTCATCATAACACTAAGTCATTCCCTTAGGTATGGTATGTAACTGTTTTTTTAATTTAAACCCATCGGTATTAAAGTATTTCTAAGAAAAATCAGTCGAGTCTCTTGTCGTAAGAGTTCCAAGTCCACATCACCTCCTCTAATATTGAGATTAACTTTCCTCATCCCATAGGCTCGTAAGCCATTGCAGTTTCCTCCATGGTATTTGAGGAAATGTCTTGCTATCGGTGTGAGAGGTTTAAACAACTTGTGATCTCTTTCTGCATTTTTTATACTGTTGACATGCTCCAGTATCCTTTTCTTGAGTGGTCTTTTAGTTTTCCTGATATAATTTTTGTGGCATGGGCATTCTAGATTATATATGACTGCTGTTGTATTACATGTAATGTATTCATTAATATGCCACTTTTTATTATATCTATCATAGTATGATTCCATAGGAATCATAAATGGACATGCTTTACATGTTCCACATTTACGAGAACCCTTCTTGAAATACAGTTGTCTAGCTGGAGGTTCTAGATGACTTCTTGTTAAAATATCCTTTAAATTCTTGGATGTCCTCCAGTTTACCGGTATTTTTCCTCCAATAATCCTTGCCAGATCATCATCTGTATTCAATACGTTCAGATGTTTCTGTAGAATATTTTGAATATGTTTCCATTCTTTACAGAAGGTCCCTATGAATCTGACCGTCTCATCTGATTTCTCCTCCTTTTTTGGTGTTAACAATTGATCTCTTGTGTACCTCTGGGTTTCTTATATCCCCATTTGATCATTCTGTTGCTATATCCACGGCATTTCAGTCTTCCACTCAATTCTTCTGATCTTTCCAGAAACGTGTCTACTTTAGAGCAATTTCTCTTTATACGGAGAAATTCCCCTTTGGGTAAGCCCTTCAAAACTGGGGGAAAATGTGAGCTCCCGCTATGTAATATACTGTTTGTAGATGTTTTCTTACGATACAGATCAGAGGTAAGATGACCATCTTTTTCCATTTTTAGTGTGATATCTAAGAAATGTATGCTCTCTTTACTTACTTCATAGGTTAATTTGAGATTCAAATTGTTGTTATTTAATTTCTTCATAAATTCATGGAATGTCTGTATGTCTCCTTCCCATAAGATCAAGAGATCATCAATGTATCTCTGCCAGAGAGTAAATTGATTGGTATAATGGTCATTCTCCTCACCAAAAACTATCTCTTTCTCCCACCACCCCAGGTAGAGGTTAGCATATGTGGGGGCACAGTTGGTCCCCATCGCAGTCCCTCGTACCTGGAGGTAGAAGTTGTTGTTGCATACAAAATAGTTTCTGGTGAGGACGAATCTCAGAAGTGATATCAAAAATTTATTGAAGTCTGTTTCATGACCCATCTTCAAAAAGTACTCTACTGATTTCAGACCCCATTCATGGTTGATACTGGTGTAGAGACTCTCCACATTATACGTAATCAACCAGGTGTGATCATTCGGTACTATGTCACGGATTTTACTTAGTACATCAGGTGTATCTCTAATGTATGATGGTAATGACAGGACATGTTTTCTTAAATGGGAATCCAAAAATACACTGGCATTCTCTGTAAGGCTTCCCATCCCTGAAACAATAGGCCTTCCCGGGGGATTGTTCTCATTCTTATGTATCTTCGGGAGCAAGTATAATGTCGGTATCTTTGGATTATCTTTCTTAAGATAATCATAATCTTTTTTTGAAATTATTCCATTTCTCCTTGCCGATCCTATCATCTCGTTATATATATCTAGAAAATTCTGAGTAGGATTAAACGTTAATTTTTTATAACATGAATTATCTCTTAATAGCCTATTGAGTTCTTTAATATATTTGTCTCGGGGCCACAATACAATATTCCCCCCTTTGTCTGAGGGTTTTACTATTGTGTCTTCCCACTTCTTAATTTCTCTCAAAGCTTCTCTCTCATCTCTTGTTAGACTGTATTCAGATTCATTAATCCTTTTGGTGTTCTCAAGACAATCCAGATCTTTGCTAACCAGATCCATGTATACCTTAATCTGTGGGCATATTGTGATGTCTGGGCAAAAGGTGGATTCTTTTTCAATTGAACTGGGGAATTGTCTGATAGTTGTTCATAAGAGATGGTTTCAAGAGAATCTTGTGATTCTTGTATGGATAAGCCTCTTAATTCCTCCAAAGTGGAGATCGCCTCACTTTCCTCCTCAGAAAGGGCTATCATAATTGGAGTCAGTTCTAGAGTTTCTTCCCTCCGTTCTTTATTTAGAAAGAATTTCTTGAGAAGGAGCTTTCTAGAAAACGGATTCAAATCTTTTTCTAGTTCAAACCTATCACATGTCTGTGTCGGTGAGAAAGATATGCCCTTATTAAGGACTTCCATCTGTGGTAATGTTAATACTCTTTCGGTTAAGTTGATGATACTAAGGCAGTTATCTTGTTCTATTTCCTGTAACGGCGAAAATCCCATGGCTCTTCCCTCCACTCTCTGAAACCTCTTTTTTCTCTTCTTTCTCTTCCCCCTTCTGATCTTATGGTATCTGGTCTTATACCATCTCTGTTCTCTCTGGGGGTAAGTCCTAAAAAAGACCTTTGTTTTGTTCGTTGTGAGGTTTGATCATGTATAATTTCATTTTCAGAGGATTCTGCTTCAGAGGTGGAGTAATTATTACGGTTGTCTGGTGTCTTTCTCCTTGTATGTGACCAACGATATGCATTGTTCATTGCAAAATCGTTAATATCCCTCTGTAATTTACCTCTTTTTCTGCTGATAATCTCCATCTCAATATTATCTACTTCATTTCTATATCTATCATACTTTTTTTGGAATTTCTCCATGCCCTCAAAAGGTTTAAGTTTCTCTCCCAAATGTGCAATTTCTTGAGAATATCTGTCAAGTAAGATCTCATCGTGTTTAATCAATATACTGATTAAATTAAGAGAGCATGTGGTCAACACTTTTTCCCAATCTTCTCTCAGTGTGTCGTTTGCCAATTCGAATGATGGGAAGACACGTGGTCTCAGACCTCTAGGAGTAATCTTTTGTTTTGTATAATTTTCAAAAGTGGCTTTTTTCCATACCATTCTAGTTTGTTTGATCAATATTTGTTTTAAATGTAAGAGATCATTCATCCAGTCACTTCGAATGTTATCCATGTTATTAGGATCTGCATTGAGAAGGGTATCTCCGTAATTTTTTAATTTGCTTTGCCTATCATTCAATTCCCTACTCAAACTGAATGTACCCACATTGATCTCTACCGGGTTGGACATAGTGTTGGCTCGACTCCTCAAATTATTTAACAAATCATAAACTTTTATATATCTTCAGTTTGTTAATAATTATGGGCAAAATATCTGTGCTAACCTGAACAGAAAGGTGAGACAAGCTCACAAAAGCAATGGTATAATTACAAGAAAAGTTCTAGTTGCACCAGACATTATAAATACCCTATTCATTTATTGTAGTTATTGAACCCCACAAAAATCACTCTCTCTTATAAGGAGAAAAGTAGGGGTGCTATCACGGACAGAAAATATTGGAAACTAATAGCAAAACAAGAAGAAGAAATGTTCACTGTTACACACTTTTTTCCTGCGCAGAAAAATACACTTTAACCCAGATATTGGAAATAGAAAAAAAATGTAAATCTCAATGGCTTTGTTCAAACATGTGGCAGCATAACCTTAAGTACGTGTACGCAATTGTGCGACTAGTCGCATAAACAGTGATGCGACCAGGCCCACGTGTTATTACCTTCATGCTATTATGCGACTCCCTCTAAATTTTTATCAACGAGAGAAAACAACTTTTCTCTCCTTGTCCCTGGATTCTGATCAGCGCTTCCCCTACACAATAACCGGCAGTACGCTCTCAGCAACACTGTGCTAATGAAAGACTAATGCATCTCTCAAATAGCGCCTCCACCCTTTTGCTGACAGAGAACTGACAGAATGATACCGAGTATCAGATAACGTGATAAACCTACGAGCCCCCAAATGTTGAATCATAAATAAACCTTTAGTACATTCCTGCCTATAAACCTCTAAGATTCACCTGCCTAGAACCTCTAATACAAAACCTGCCTATACCTTCTAAAACCACAAGATGTCGCTAATTAGCGCTGTGTTTAATTATACCATTAATAAAACTCTAAGACAGTTGAATAGGGGTCCAACGCGCTAAAGGTTATTATTCAGGTAAAAGTACAGATGTTACCACGCTATGATCTAACAATGAGCGCAAAATAAATTGTACAAACATTAGGTCATAAGGTACAGTCAATACATACATGTGTTCTCTGGGACCAGATACCGGCATCAATAATGAGACCTCCGTCGAACAGCATAACAGGAACACCGCAGACTGGCATCTTGTTTCAGAGCACTCACATATATATCCGTACAGGGATAAGCAATACAATAGAATACGTTGGCAGGTTCTCATTGGTTCCTCTTCTTGCTTCTTCCGTTACGGTAAAATTCATAGGTCAGTGCAAAGACACAACCCAGCCTCTAACAGCCTGATTGTGTTCACCTTCCCGCTGCATAATAAATCTAATCTAACTATGGCATACAACATTTCAAGAAGTTATTCTCTCTAACATTCATATTTCATAGCAGCATGTTCTGATCTTCTCACCGATGCCACCGGAACGCTGTGGGAACAGAGTAGATCAGTACGGCACCAAACACAGTCCAATTGTCATTTACTAAGCCATAGTTACAGAAAACATTAATTTCTTTATATGCTGACATTGCGATTAAACCAAGTAATAATCATTCCTTTTGCACTGCGGGACCATTGCTTTTAAATGTGCATGCGGGGAGAAATTACACTAAATTGCATTGTGCGTTTGAGGGTCTGTGGGGGCACTTAGCGACCAGAACTAAGTTGGAAAGGCTTCTGTGTATGTGTGTGAGCATGCCAATAAGGGTTTGGGAAAGGTCACTAAAAAGCTGGCTGTGCATCTAAATCACTATTTTGCATTGTCCTATGTTTAACATGAAGTGCAGGGAAAACACCACTAATTTGCTACTTTTTGTTACATCGCGTATGTGTTAATGTGAATGCAGGGGAAACACCACTACTTTGCTACTGCTCAAATATAAGTCTGTGGTGATTTTAATGTGTTGCAAAGTTATTTTATGTCTGCTAAACACCGTCGGTAGGTGTTAGGGGAAGATTGTTAAAATGCTGTTTGTGCTACTTTTTAGCAACTTTGGGTTGTGAGTAGCAAAATTGCTACTTTTAACAATTTTGCACTGTGGATTGTGTGCTATGTATTTTTGACAAAATGGCCTTGTATAAGCTTTCTTTTCTAAAATGGAGTCTTGCTGCCATTCACAAGATGGCGTCATGCAGGTTTTCCTGATTGCCAAACAGATTCTGTCTTACCCAATTATTCGGTTTCGACAAGGTACTGTACATCTCCAAACTATGCATAGGGCCTAACATCTCACCAACCCAATGTAAATATTGTATTCTGGAAGAAACAGGAAAATGCTAAAAATGTCACCATACCTCAACTAAGTTCATACACTGTATTTGGGAGTGTTGAAAAGTTAAAACATTTTGGCACAAAATAATAAATTGTATTAATACTACATACAATCTTAGGTGAGCTTTGGATACTTTAGCTTGCTTATGTGCTAACTTTAAGTACTGGAATCTTGGTCAAGATAGGAACACTCTGTTTGCTTTCCTAGTTACTGTAATAACAATAGCTAAGAAGGTGATCCTCATCCATTGGACCTCTAAATAATGTCATACTCTTACTGAGGTTCAAATTACTACATTTTTATAGGAGATCAATGTTTCCGAATGTTGAAAAAGGGCTAGAGAAATTTTACCGGAAATGGGGCCCTTTTATTGACACACTCATCAGAGAGAAAATAATGAAAACCTTTGATAATACTGATTGTAACCTACGTCATTCCCTCTCCTTAAATTGTGTTTGTAATTCTAAACTTTCTCGGATATCTTCAACAAGAATGCCTTTATTCAGGTGTCTACATACTGATGTATTCGTACTTGGTCTATCAGAGCCTAGTTTATTTTACCCTCTCATTAAACTCTCTCCAGCAAGATTTCATAACCATATTATCATTAGATTTTAGATTCTTGTTGCTGCTCCCTTTCCTCCCCCACACCATTCATGCCCTCTTCTTTCCTTAATATCCTGCCCCCTGTAATCTTCCTTCTTGTTTGTGCTGGTATTCTCATTACAACAAGATCTTAACAGAACATGGACTTGAAATAATCAATTGAATTATATGGTCTTTAACAAGGACTCTATCTAGAATTTTGTCTATTATTCCTGTCGCCTGATTATATTATTTGCTTAGTTTGTTCAAATGCTGTCAAAACTTTTTAATTGAACTTATTGTACCATGCTTTTCTGTACACCTATGTATGTCCATGTGTCTCAAAATTAATAAAAATTGTTATTAAAATTAAATTAAATAATTTAAATCAATCAATCAATAAGTCTGGTATTCTTCATTTGGGCAAGGGTGAGCTCTATGGGCAGTATTTTTGGGTTCATTTGGTGAATTTTGGAATATCTGCAGCTCTGCAGGCTGAAGTGCAGTTATTATTTTTCTTGTCTTTGTTGGTCTTTTCAGGAATCCTGTGCTTTAAAGTTGGATTATTTTTGGCTAAAAAATATATTGCAAATTAGTAATAGATTAGAGCAATAATAACCAATTAAAAATGTTTGTCTATGCAAAACAGACCATCCCCAGTGCACCCAAAAATAAATAAAAAGTATTTGTAAAAAAACAATTAAATTAAATTAACTCACAAATTAATCCTAGCCTTCCTTTCCCTGCCTTCCACTACATGCATTCTCCACTTCCCTCAGGTCTCTGATCTAGTTCATGATTAATGAAAACATTATTGGTTTCAGCATTCTATGGGGTTGTATGGTTTATTAAACTGACATCCTGTCTGCCATTGCAGTGCCACTTTGTGTCCTAGATGTGCCATGTTTAAAGTTGAACTGTAACATGTTTGTGCCACTCACTGCTGTCACTTATCTTAGTCAACCTTCAGGTCTAAACTGGATGAAAACAATATTGAGAGCTTTGAGGTTGTCAAAATTTACCACGAATGACAGGAAATTAATGTTATTGAGGTTAATAATACCATAGGAACAAAAACAGGCCCAAATAATATGATTTAACCACTTGCATGGCATGGTCGTAATTTACTCACCACACCAGGCAGTTCTTTATCAGCTCTGGTTGCAAAATTTTGACCAGTCAGGTAAACATGAGGGCAGCTGCTGGAAGAGAATCTTTCCGCAGCTGCTGCTTTCAGAGGGACTTTCCGGTCCCTCTGCTTGCCTGCATCCTCTCCCCCAGTGTCTGCTGTGCTGCTGATCACTGCTGATCAGTCAGCAAAGCAGGACCCCCAACCCAGCGGCTGCAAAGATCAACAGCCACTTGGAAAATGTAAATTAACTTCCCCCTCACCCCTCTAGTGTACCTGGTGCCTGAAACTGGCCTCAAATTGAATGTCTTGATGTTCACAATGTTTCCGACGTTCCAATGGTGGTTATGATGTTCCAATGCTTAAAAAAAACAATTTTTTTTACAAATCTTAAGAAAAAAACACTTTTTTTTTAAAATGAAATAATTATGGATAAGTTAAAATGGATGTTCCTCACCTAATTCACTCATAACAAAATGACAATTTTGGAGAGGTTTTTAGAAAAAAAATCATCAGTTACGTTGTTAAGCTGTTTTTATCAGTTTTCTTTAAAAAAAATCTACATCCTAAACTAAAACACTTGAAGGTGGTTTTAGCAAAACCAAAACACAGTAATGAATTAGAACTAAAACCAAAACACAAGGGGTCCACATACCTCTCTAATTTAAATACTTTCAAGCTACCACTGGAATAGCCTTCAGTAGCATAGTGGGATGTGTCAGAGCTTATATCTGCTCAAAGCCTATAAAGATGCAAGCAGAAATAAATGAAATGTGAGCCAGTGACAGCTTGCATTTAATTGAATCTGTCCTTAAAGTGCTCATTGTGCTATTGTGCATTGTAGAAACATCATAAAATGTTTTTATTAACTTATTGCGCAGCCTTTTGCCAGGAATTTCCTTTGATTTACCAAACTATTTTTCTATTGTTATAGTTGTACACTGATATGAGGATAAGAAACACAAATTTTCCTTCTCTGTGACCTTAATAGACATGTAAATAAAACGTAAGTGCCTCCAAATCAAGGACACTGATAGAATGGAGGGAGTGCAAAGTACCTGGTTCCTGCTGGAGTCCTGGGGCTCCATCATAGAATCCTGATACCACTGCCGAGTAGTGTCCACTTCCACAGTCAGCCGCCAGTGGCTGTATTTGGTGTTATCCTTAGACTGTGGAGGTGGATACTTCTCGGCAGTGGTATTAGGTTTCTATGAGGGAGTCCCGGGACTCTAGTGAGATTTTTATTTTCATCTAGTGGTCAACTGGTGACTCTCTGGTTACCTACAGTTCTAAAAGCTCTGCTGGCAATTTGTCTCCATTCCTAATCTAGGGCACCCTTTAATTTTTAACACTTAAGTATAAGAATTGTTCTATTAAACAGTATTATACTATTTTTCCTCCCCTTCTCTATTTTCCTTCTTATATTGTACATATGATGGATATACAGTATGAGTATATCAGATTGATTGAAGGGAGGAGGACATATGGTGCTTGGATCACCTTTAAGCGGGATTATCATTTAACATGGAGGATGTATAGCATGCAGAACTTTAAGGAAGGAATACTGTAGCTTTCACCATTGCATAAACAGGAATGTAACTTTATTTTTTCCAGTTTCCATATTGTTTCATTTTTAGGTAGTGCTGGAGCGGGTATTGCCTGTGTTTAATGGTATTGTCTGTTAAGAGAAGGCCATACATTTTTCAAATTTTACACATAAAGTATATTTAGAGTTGCATGTATTTTAGGATTAGCAACTCAAAATACAATGCATATATGAAGTTGGAGAAATGATGTAGAAGTCATCATCATTATTCAATTGATGATGATGATGATGATGAATACTGTGTTAAAATATAATAATTAAATAAGTGTATAATTTGCTTGCCCCCAATAAACAATTAACCAGTACCAGTACTATAACAGGGGGTATGTGAGTGTGTAATTTCTTCAGAATGCTTTAACAAACTATAACAGGAGTCACCAGTTATCCTGTGATTCCAGAGTCAGTCCAGTCAGAACAGGGCACAACTACTTTGGGAATTGGGTACTAAATAAAAGCAGTCCACTTATGGAAAATCAAACTTGTATTAAAAGGCAATGGAACTCTTCTTAGCACCCACTTGGTGATGGCTGTCCACATTAATCTAAATTGGCCAATAATTATAAAGTACTGCATGTTCTGACAGATGGGGCCTGTTGAAAACCACCTAGTAGTAAAACATCCCACACACATTGAGGGGCTGATTTAGTGTTGGGAGCAGATCAAAAAATAAATGGAGCAACTTTGTTCCTGGACAAACCATTTTGCAATAAAAAGTGTGCAAATTAGGGTTGAGCTGTTCGGGTTTGCTGAAAATAGAACACACATAAAGTTTGGGGTTCTGAGTAGATTTGATTTTTCCATGATACAACTCTGACAGCTTTATTCATTCATGTCATGGCTCAGCAAGCTAGTTTTTGCAGGGTTTTTAAATATTACCTAAACTGGACTACTTCAGGACTCTCCACAAATTTGGAGATTAATAAAGTTTTGTGTGTTGAATGTTTTTTTTTTTGGAAAAGCTTTTTGTGAAAATACATGTTTCCAGTGTGACATATCTGCTATGGCATGCTGGTGCTTGTATTTCCATTATGTCCAACATACTGTGACAGCCATTTGGCATCCATGTCCATAGTGGTGCTTCTAGTTCTACAAATGTCAGTATAACCAAGAAATCAATGGCTAACTCGTAGTACTGTTGCAGTACTTAGTTATATTTGGACAATACTGTACACATTTACTTAAAACCCAAGGGGTACCAGTAAGAACCCTAGTGCAATAAAGCTTGTGTCATTTTTGCCCTCAGGAAGGTACAACATTTTGATTGCCTGATTTCCATAGGATTTTTTTACTGTTATAACCTCTCTGTGGATGTTTCCTGTTACAGTGTGATTATAACCAACCAAGACAGGTTGTTGTTCTGTTGGTCATAACCAAACCTTAGGGAGCCACAAATGATGCAATTTCTTGAAGGCATATCTGCAGATACAGCCTATTCTAATGTAAGTATAGTGTTTTTTGCTTGCACACCTCCCAATATGCTTCACCAGATATAGGTCCCAATGGTTAGTGCACATCTCCAATGGTAAGTGGTCTGCGCATGCACTGGACCCGTTCTGTACATGTACAGAATGGGTCCAGCGATACCGCATGGAGTTCCACCAAGCCTCTGTCTGAATGACAGGCAGAATCATTTGGAGGGTGGCGAGGATGGACGAGGACAGCCTGTACCCTGTTTACTGAGATTGCATAGGTCAGGGTCTGCATCCATGAATGCAGACTTCCTGGCCTTGCAAGCTGCAGTCATGATTGTTCCAATGGTGAGCCCAAGCTGCAACCTCAGTCGCAGCGTTAAGATCGCCGATATAAATACCAATTAAAACTAAGCAGATGGTGGCTAAATGTGTGTTTTTTTCTAAAAGTAAATTATTTTCTTCAACCCATCTCTTGTAGTACACTACCCACTAGTGCCGTGTGGGTTACATACAGTTAAAATGTCAGCAATGTTTTTTTCAATGTAAAGCTAATCCTGACCCTAACCTTAATTTATGGCCAACCCTAATTGCATCCCAATGCTTAAATAATATGTCAACATTCTAGCTGTTGACATTCACAATGTCGCTATTTGACAATGTTTACATTATGGCAGTGTCAACACTGTGAACATCAACATGTTGACATTCTGAACACATCAACATTCAGACCATGTCAACATTATGCTGCCACATTGTAAATATTGACATTCTGAATATCGATATAATGACTGCACACCATTGTATCAACTTTTCCACATCGTGCATGGCTTCACTGAAATTACCATTGTTCTAGGCACATCAAATAGTGTCCTTTTTTCAAAGTTTATTCATATGGCAAGAAGCGACAAAACTACATTGCTAACATACATTGATCACTGAGGCTTGTGGTATTAGTTCATCTGTGTAGGACTAAGTAACAAATGTATGTAAAAAAGTTTTCTGTTATCAGTGGCTGCAGCTATTCCTCCCACCACATTCCATTATACTGAATCTATGACTTTGTACAGAGCTTGTACCAATTTATTTGCAACAATAGTTGCAACCCAGCATCTCTGGTATGCTGTGAGTGATTTTGTATGCAGCTGTGATGCAACTAAAATACAATATTTAGTAAAAAATATGTTATGCTACTCATGTTGGAGCATTTCTGTCATGCCACGTGTCTCATGCTGTATGTTGTAAATGTTGAAGAAAGCACTCTGCACTGTCTACTAGTTCTTATTGTTGGTTCTGCAGAGTCCCCATAGTAATGGAGATGTGCTAATGGCTCATGCACAACCTCTGACGTAGTGTGCTACTGTGCATTCGTGACTTTACTGCATGTTTTCTCTTTATAGAACTAGGATGTATCCCTGAGTGTCTCCTGAGAGAGACTGTGCCATAGACACACTGCAGTACATACATATGCCACTGTGTCACCACCGCTAGGTACTATGGCCCTGATTCAGAGCCAGACACTCTGACAGAGCGCTCGCTCTGAATCAGGGCTGTCCTTCTGAATTTTAGAGCGGCCTCCTGGCCACTCATAAAGCTGTGGGTGACCACCCACAGCTATAGCAAGCGGCCAGATAGATGGTCGCGATGGTCAAGACCATCACGACCAATGGGCTTGCGATGAGACCCTTGTGGGGCCCTTTTGTTGACACACTCACCAGAGAGAAAATAATGAAAACCTTTTTAGCAACTTTGGGTTGAGAGTAGCAAAATTGCTACTTTTATCAATTTTGCACTGTGGATTGTGTGCTATGTATTTTTGACAAAATGGCCTTGTATAAGCTTTCTTTTCTAAAATGGAGTCTTGCTGCCATTCACAAGATGGCGTCATGCAGGTTTTCCTGATTGCCAAACAGATTCTGTCTTACCCAATTATTCGGTTTCGACAAGGTACTGTACATCTCCGAACTATGCATAGGGCCTAACATCTCACCAACCCAATGTAAATATTGTATTCTGGAAGAAACAGGAAAATGCTAAAAATGTCACCATACCTCAACTAAGTTCATACACTGTATTTGGGAGTGTTGAAAAGTTAAAACATTTTGGCACAAAATAATAAATTGTATTAATACTACATACAATCTTAGGTTAGCTTTGGATACTTTAGCTTGCTTATGTGCTAACTTTAAGAACTGGAATCTTGGTCAAGATAGGAACACTCTGTTTGCTTTCCTAGTTACTGTAATAACAATAGCTAAGAAGGTGATCCTCATCCATTGGACCTCTAAATAATGTCATACTCTTACTGAGGTTCAAATTACTACATTTTTATAGGAGATCAATGTTTCCGAATGTTGAAAAAGGGCTAGAGAAATTTTACCGGAAATGGGGCCCTTTTATTGACACACTCATCAGAGAGAAAATAATGAAAACCTTTGATAATACTGATTGTAACCTACGTCATTCCCTCTCCTTAAATTGTGTTTGTAATTCTAAACTTTCTCGGATATCTTCAACAAGAATGCCTTTATTCAGGTGTCTACATACTGATGTATTCGTACTTGGTCTATCAGAGCCTAGTTTATTTTCCCCTCTCATTAAACTCTCTCCAGCAAGATTTCATAATCATATTATCATTAGATTTTAGATTCTTGTTGCTGCTCCCTTTCCTCCCCCACACCATTCATGCCCTCTTCTTTCCTTAATATCCTGCCCCCTGTAATCTTCCTTCTTGTTTGTGCTGGTATTCTCATTACAACAAGATCTTAACAGAACATGGACTTGAAATAATCAATTGAATTATATGGTCTTTAACAAGGACTCTATCTAGAATTTTGTCTATTATTCCTGTCGCCTGATTATATTATTTGCTTAGTTTGTTCAAATGCTGTCAAAACTTTTTAATTGAACTTATTGTACCATGCTTTTCTGTACACCTATGTATGTGCATGTGTCTCAAAATTAATAAAAAATGTTATTAAAATTAAATTAAATAATTTAAATCAATCAATCAATAAGTCTGGTATTCTTCATTTGGGCAAGGGTGAGCTCTATGGGCAGTATTTTTGGGTTCATTTGGTCAATTTTGGAATATCTGCTGCTCTGCAGGCTGCAGTGCAGTTATTATTTTTCTTGTCTTTGTTGGTCTTTTCAGGAATCCTGTGCTTTAAAGTTGGATTATTTTTTGGCTAAAAAATATATTGCAAATTAGTAATAGATTAGAGCAATAATAACCAATTAAAAATGTTTGTCTATGCAAAACAGACCATCCCCAGTGCACCCAAAAATAAATAAAAAGTATTTGGAATCAAACAATTAAATTAAATTAACTCACAAATTAATCCTAGCCTTCCATTCCCTGCCTTCCACTACATGCATACTCCACTTCCCTCAGGTCTCTGATCTAGTTCATGATTAATGAAAACATTATTGGTTTCAGCATTCTATGGGGTTGTATGGTTTATTAAACTGACATCCTGTCTGCCACTGCAGTGCCACTTTGTGCCCTAGATGTGCCATGTTTAAAGTTGAACTGTAACGTGTTTGTGCCACTCACTGCTGTCACTTATCTTAGTCAACCTTCAGGTCTAAACTGGATGAAAACAATATTGAGAGCTTTGAGGTGGTCAAAATTTACCACGAATGACTGGAAATTAATGTTATTGAGGTTAATAATACCAAAGGAACAAAAACAGGCCCAAATGATATGATTTAACCACTTGCCTGGCATGGTCGTAATTTACTCACCACACCAGGCAGTTCTTTATCAGCTCTGGTTGCAAAATTTTGACCAGTCAGGTAAACATGAGGGCAGCTGCTGGAAGAGAATCTTTCCGCAGCTGCTGCTTTCAGAGGGACTTTCCGGTCCCTCTGCTTGCCTGCATCCTCTCCCCCAGTGCCTGCTGTGCTGCTGATCACTGCTGATCAGTCAGCAAAGCAGGACCCTCAACCCAGCGGCTGCAAAGATCAACAGCCACTTGGAAAATGTAAATTAACTTCCCCCTCACCCCTCTAGTGTACCTGGTGCCTGAAACTGGCCTCAAATTGAATGTCTTGATGTTCACAATGTTTCTGATGTTCCAATGGTGGTTATGATGTTCCAATGCTTGAAAAAAACAATTTTTTTTACAAATCTTAAGAAAAAAACCCATTTTTTTTAAAATGAAATAATTTTGGATAAGTTAAAATGGATGTTCCTCACCTAATTCACTCAAAACAAAATGACAATTTTGGAGAGGTTTTTAGAAAAAAAATCATCAGTTACGTTGTTAAGCTGTTTTTATCAGTTTTCTTTAAAAAAAAATCTACATCCAAAACTAAAACACTTGAGGGTGGTTTTAACAAAACCAAAACAAAGTAATGAATTAGAACTAAAACCAAAACACAAGGGGTCCACATACCTCTATAATTTAAATACTTTCAAGCTACCACTGGAATAGCCTTCAGTAGCATAGTGGGATGTGTCAGAGCTTATATCTGCTCAAAGCCTATAAAGATGCAAGCAGAAATAAATCAAACGTGAGCCAGTGACAGCTTGCATTTAATTGAATCTGTCCTTAAAGTGCTCATTGTGCTATGGTGTATTGTAGAAACATCATAAAATGTTTTTATTAACTTATTGTGCAGCCTTTTGCCAGGAATTTCCTTTGATTTACCAAACTATTTTTCTATTGTTATAGTTGTACACTGATATGAGGATAAGAAACACAAATTTTCCTTCTCTGTGACCTTAATAGACATGTAAATAAAACGTAAGTGCCTCCAAATCAAGGACACTGATAGAATGGAGGGAGTGCAAAGTACCTGGTTCCTGCTGGAGTCCTGGGGCTCCATCATAGAATCCTGATACCACTGCCGAGTAGTGTCCACTTCCACAGTCAGCCGCCAGTGGCTGTATTTGGTGTTATCCTTAGACTGTGGAGGTGGACACTACTCTGCAGTGGTATTAGGTTTCTATGAGGATGTCCCGGGACTCTAGTGAGATTTTTATTTTCATCTAGCACTATAGCACTGGTGACTCTCTGGTTACCTACAGTTCTAAAAGCTCTGCTGGCAATTTGTCTCCATTCCTAATCTAGGACACCCTTTAATTTTTAACACTTATGTATAAGAATTGTTCTATTAAACAGTATTATACTATTATTCCTCTCCTCTATTTTCTTTCTTATATTGTACATATGATGGATATAGAGTATGATTATATCAGATTGATTGAAGGGAGGATCACCTTTAAGCGGGATTATCGTTTAACATGGAGTATATGTGAAGGTTTCTGGACTGCACACCCTGAATATATATAATGGGAGGTGCTACCTGATGAGACTAATTGTAGGCACAAAAACAGACAAATCTCAGGTGCACAACTCCAAATTATTAATAATATATAAATGCAATACAATTTTGCAATCAATAGAGGTTTTTAGCATAATCTTGGCCAAGGTTATGGGCCTACCCACCATATCCAGGTAACCTCTGTAGGGTAGGTCACTAACATACTATGATTCAAATCCAGAGTGCAGGACACCCCAAACTAGCCCAGCTAAGCTGCCCCAGGGCACCGCCATAGTAAGAAAAGTGCAGTGTGAAAGATAGTTAGGAGCAGCTACTGCTGCATATAAAGAATGAAAAAAAAAAAAAAAGTGAGGTACATATATAATAAACAAACAGTGAAGGGTTAAAATGTGTCATAAAAGAAAAATATGTTATAATGCGGTGCCCTGAAACAGATCAACAAAGGCAATCCAGGGGGCCCCATGCCCCAAAAATGAACCAAAGTTGCACTACAGTATATAAAACTTGTAGGACTTACCTAGAATTGTGCCTAATACCAGTGTGCATATTCATTACAAGACTCCATGCTTTTAAACCAATAAGGTAGGGGTGCTGATCCAGACTGAGGGCGTCTCCTTTCCCTCAAGTGTGCAATAAAGCACATTAAATGGAGTATATGGGAAGGTTTCTGGACTGCACACCCTGAATATATATAATGGGAGGTGCTACCTGATGAGACTAATTGAAGGCATAAAAAACAGACAAATCTCAGGTGCACAACTCCAAATTATTAATAATATATAAATGCAATACAATTTTGCAATCAATAGAGGTTTTTAGCATAATCTTGGCCAAGGTTATGGGCCTACCCACCATATCCAGGTAACCTCTGTAGGGTAGGTCCCTAACATACTATGATTCAAATCCAGAGTGCAGGACACCCCAAACTAGCCCAGCTAAGCTGCCCCAGGGCACCGCCATAGTAAGAAAACTGCAGTGTGAAAGATAGTTAGGAGCAGCTACTGCTGCATATAAAGAATGAAAAAAAAAAAAAAGTGAGGTACATATATAATAAACAAACAGTGAAGGGTTAAAATGTGTCATAAAAGAAAAATGTATTATAATGCGGTGCCCTGAAACAGATCAACAAAGGCAATCCAGGGGGCCCCATGCCCCAAAAATGAACCAAAGTTGCACTACAGTATATAAAACTTGTAGGACTTACCTAGAATTGTGCCTAATACCAGTGTGCATATTCATTACAAGACTCCATGCTTTTAAACCAATAAGGTAGGGGTGCTGATTCAGACTGAGGGTGTCTCCTTTCCCTCAAGTGTGCAATAAAGCACATTAAATGGAGTATATGGGAAGGTTTCTGGACTGCACACCCTGAATATATATAATGGGAGGTGCTACCTGATGAGACTAATTGAAGGCACAAAAACAGACAAATCTCAGGTGCACAACTCCAAATTATTAATAATATATAAATGCAATACAATTTTGCAATCAATAGAGGTTTTTAGCATAATCTTGGCCAAGGTTATGGGCCTACCCACCATATCCAGGTATCCTCTGTAGGGTAGGTCCCTAACATACTATGATTCAAATCCAGAGTGCAGGACACCCCAAACTAGCCCAGCTAAGCTGCCCCAGGGCACCGCCATAGTAAGAAAAGTGCAGTGTGAAAGATAGTTAGGAGCAGCTACTGCTGCATATAAGGAATGAAAAAAAAAGTGAGGTACATATATAATAAACAAACAGTGAAGGGTTAAAATGTGTCATAAAAGAAAAATGTGTTATAATGCGGTGCCCTGAAACAGATCAACAAAGGCAATCCAGGGGGCCCCATGCCCCAAAAATGAACCAAAGTTGCACTACAGTATATAAAACTTGTAGGACTTACCTAGAATTGTGCCTAATACCAGTGTGCATATTCAGACTCCATGCTTTTAAATCAATAAGGTAGGGGTGCTAATCCAGACTGAGGGCGTCTCCATTCCCTCAAGTGTGCAATAAAGCACATTAAATGGAGTATATGGGTAGGATTCTGGACTGCACACACTGAATATATATAATGGGAGGTGCTACCTGATGAGACTAATTGTAGGCACAAAAACAGACAAATCTGGAGCGGGTATTGCCTGTGATTTATGGTATTGTCTGTTAAAAGAAGGCCATACATTTTTCAAATTTTACACATAAAGTATATTTAGAGTTGCATGTATTTTAGGTTTAGCAACTCAAAATACAATGCATATATGCAGTTGGAGAAATTATGTAGAAGTCATCATCATTATTCAATTGATGATGATGACTACTGTATTAAAATATAATAATTAAATAAGTGTATAATTTGCTTGCCCCCAATAAACAATTAACCAGTACCAGTACTATAACGGGGTATGTGAGTGTGTGATTTCTTCAGAATGCTTTAGCAAACTATAACAGGAGTCACCAGTTGTCCTGTGATTCCAGAGTCAGTCCAGTCAGAACAGGGCACAGCTACTTTGGGAATTGGGTACTAAATAAAAGCAGTCCACTTATGGAAAATCAAACTTGTATTAAAAGGCAATGGAACTCTTCTTAGCACCCACTTGGTGATGGATGTCCACATTAATCTAAATTGGCCAATAATTATAAAGTACTGCATGTTCTGACAGATGGGGCCTGTTGAAAACCACCTAGTAGTAAAACATCCCACACACATTGAGGGGCTGATTTAGTGTTGGGAGCACAGCAAAAAATAAATGGAGCAACTTTGTTCCTGGACAAACCATGTTGCAATAAAAAGTGTGCAAATTAGGGTTGAGCTGTTCGGGTTTGCTGAAAATAGAACACGCATAAAGTTTGGGGTTCTGAGAAGATTTGATTTTTCCATGATACAACTCTGACAGCTTTATTCATTCATGTCATGGCTCAGCAAGCTAGTTTTTGCAGGGTTTTTAAATATTACCTAAACTGGACTACTTCAGGACTCTCCACAAATTTGGAGATTAATAAAGTTTGGTGTGTTGAATGTTTTTTTTTTTGGAAAAAGCTTTTTGTGAAAATACATGTTTCCAGTGTGACATATCTGCTATGGCATGCTGGTGCTTGTATTTCCACTATGTCCAACATACTGTGACAGCCATTTGGCATCCATGTCCATAGTGGTGCTTCTAGTTCTACAAATGTCAGTATTTATTTATTTTTGGGTGCACTGGGGATGGTCTGTTTTGCATTGACAAACATTTTTAATTGGTTATTATTGCTCTAATCTATTACTAATTTGCAATATATTTTTTAGCCAAAAAATAATCCAACTTTAATGCACAGGATTCCTGAAAAGACCAACAAAGACAAGAAAAATAATAACTGCACTGCAGCCTGCAGATATTCCAAAATTCACCAAATGAACCCAAAAATACTGCCCATAGAGCTCACCCTTGCCCAAATGAAGAATACCAGACTTATTGATTGATTGATTTAAATTATTTAATTTAATTTTAATAACAATTTTTATTAATTTTGAGACACATGGACATACATAGGTGTACAGAAAAGCATGGTACAATAGAGTCCTTGTTGAAGACCATATAATTCAATTGATTATTTCAAGACCATGTTCTGTTAAGATCTTGTTGTAATGAGAATACCAGCACAAACAAGAAGGAAGATTACAGGGGGCAGGATATTAAGGAAAGAAGAGGGCATGAATGGTGTGGGGGAGGAAGGGAGCAGCAACAAGAATCTAAAATCTAATGATAATATGGTTATGAAATCTTGCTGGAGAGAGTTTAATGAGAGGGGAAAATAAACTAGGCTCTGATAGACCAAGTACGAATACATCAGTATGTAGACACCTGAATAAAGGCATTCTTGTTGAAGATATCCGAGAAAGTTTAGAATTACAAACACAATTTAAGGAGAGGGAATGACGTAGGTTACAATCAGTATTATCAAAGGTTTTCATTATTTTCTCTCTGGTGAGTGTGTCAACAAAAGGGCCCCACAAGGGTCTCATCGCAAGCCCGTTGGTCGTGATGGTCTTGACCATCGCGACCATCTATCTGGCCGCTTACTATAGCTGTGGGTGGTCACCCACAGCTATACGAGTGGCCAGGAGGCAGCTCTAAAATTCAGAAGGACAGCCCTGATTCAGAGCGAGCGCTCTGTCAGAGCATCTGGCTCTGAATCAGGGCCATAGTACCTAGCGTTGGTGACTCAGTGGCATACGTATGTACTGCAGTGTGTCTATGGCACAGTCTCTCTCAGGAGACACTCAGGGATACATCCTAGTTCTTTAAAGAGAAAACATGCAGTAAAGTCACGCATGCACAGTAGCACACTACGTCAGAGGTTGTGCGTGAGCCATTAGCACATCTCAATTACTATGGGGACTCTGCAGAACCAACAATAAGAACTAGGAGAAAGTGCAGAGTGCTTTCTTCAACATTTACAACATACAGCATGAGACACGTGGCATGACAGATTTGCTCCAACATGAGTAGCATAACATATTTTTTACTAAATATTGTATCTTAGTTGCATCACAGCTGCATACAAAATCACTCACAGCATACCAGAGATGCTGGGTTGCAACTATTGTTGCAAATAAATTGGTACAAGCTCTGTACAAAGTCATAGATTCAGTATAATGGAATGTGGTGGGAGGAATAGCTGCAGCCACTGATAACAGAAAACTTTTTTACATACATTTGTTACTTAAAACCCAAGGGGTACCAGTAAGAACCTTAGTGCAATAAAGCTTGTGTCATTTTTGCCCTCAGGAAGGTACAACATTTTGATTGCCTGATTTCCATAGGATTTTTTTACTGTTATGACCTCTCTGTGGATGTTTCCTGTTACAGTGTGATTATAACCAACCAAGACAGGTTGTTGTTCTGTTGGTCATAACCAAACCTTTGGGAGCCACAATTGATGCAATTTCTTGAAGGCATATCTGCAGATACAGCCTATTCTAATGTAAGTATAGTGTTTTTTGCTTGCACACCTCCCAATATGCTTCACCAGATATAGGTCCCAATGGTTAGTGCACATCTCCAATGGTAAGTGGTCTGCGCATGCACTGGACCCATTCTGTACATGTACAGAATGGGTCCAGCGATACCGCATGGAGTTCCACCAAGCCTCTGTCTGATTGACAGGCAGAATCATTTGGAGGGTGGCGAGGATGGACGAGGACAGCCTGTACCCTGTTTACTGAGATTGCGTAGGTCAGGGTCTGCATCCATGGATGCAGCTGCAGTCATGATTGTTCCAATGGTGAGCCCAAGCTGCAACCTCAGTCGCAGCGTTAAGATCGCCGATATAAAAACCCATTAAAACTAAGCAGATGGTTGCTAAATGTGTGTTTTTTCTAAAAGTAAATAATTTTCTTCAACCCATCTACCCACTAGTGCCGTGTGGGTTACATACAGTTAAAATGTCAGCAATGGTTTTTTCAATGTAAAGCTAATCCTGACCCTAACCTTAATTTATGGCCAACCCTAATTGCATCCCAATGCTTAAATAATATGTCAACATTCTAGCTGTTGACATTCACAATGTCGCCATTTGACAATGTTTACATTATGGCAGTGTCAACACTGTGAACATCAACATGTTGACATTCTGAACACATCAACATTCAGACCATGTCAACATTATGCTGCCACATTGTAAATATTGACATTCTGAATATCGACATAATGACTGCACACCATTGTATCAACTTTTCCACATCGTGCATGGCTTCACTGAAATTACTATTGCTCTAGGCACATCAAATAGTGTCCTTTTCTCAAAGTTTATTCATATGGCAAGAAGCGACAAAACTACATTGCTAACATACATTGATCACTGAGGCTTGTGGTATTAGTTCATCTGTGTAGGACTAAGTAACAAATGTATGTAAAAAAGTTTTCTGTTATCAGTGGCTGCAGCTATTCCTCCCACCACATTCCATTATACTGAATCTATGACTTTGTACAGAGCTTGTACCAATTTATTTGCAACAATAGTTGCAACCCAGCATCTCTGGTATGCTGTGAGTGATTTTGTATGCAGCTGTGATGCAACTAAGATACAATATTTAGTAAAAAATGTTATGCTACTCATGTTGGAGCATCTCTGTCATGCCATGTGTCTCATGCTGTATGTTGTAAATGTTGAAGAAAGCACTCTGCACTGTCTACTAGTTCTTATTGTTGGTTCTGCAGAGTCCCCATAGTAATGGAGATGTGCTAATGGCTCATGCACAACCTCTGATGTAGTGTGCTACTGTGCATGCGTGACTTTACTGCATGTTTTCTCTTTATAGAACTAGGATGTATCCCTGAGTGTCTCCTGAGAGAGACTGTGCCATAGACACACTGCAGTACATACATATGCCACTGTGTCACCACCGCTAGGTACTATGGCCCTGATTCAGAGCCAGACGCTCTGACAGAGCGCTCGCTCTGAATCAGGGCTGTCCTTCTGAATTTTAGAGCGGCCTCCTGGCCACTCGTATAGCTGTGGGTGACCACCCACAGCTATAGCAAGTGGCCAGATAGATGGTCATGATGGTCAAGACCATCACGACCAACGGGCTTGCGATGAGACCCTTGTGGTAGGGTCTCATTGCCGCAAGCCCTGGAGTGCTTTTGGCTCTATCAGATCCAAGAGCACTCCCACTGACATCACTTGTGATGTCAGTGAGGCCGCACCCAGATGGTAGGCGTTCCCATGGGAACGCCTTCATCTGGGCAGCCATGCCCCCAGCACGCCCACCAAAGGGGGCGTGCTGTCACTCACCATCAACAGCACTCCCCCTTTGTAGCGAGATTCATAGTGAGACCCACAGCGCTGACACCTATCAACAACATTGGTTTTGCCAATTGTAAAAAATGCTAGGTGTATGAGGACACATTTGTGGTAACACTGTTTTTCTGTAACAATGGAGTTTCATCTTTGGCTGGTGAGCAAACTGTGCTTCTGATCTCTTGGCTGACCAATTTGAAATTGTGTCTATTTCCATATTTATGCTGGCAATGAAAAGCATACTGGAGGTTTTCTATGATGAAATTCTAAAGTGGTTGATGTGTGTGCAATTCCATTTTAAGCAACAAGATTCCAACATGGAGAATATGGCCATGCACATAATATCACTTGTACAACACAGAGTCATTCCAAATTAATAAAATAGAAAAAAATATCTTGCTACTTTTATTACACAAATAACTGGGCAGAAAAGTACAGTATGTTTAAAATAAAAATTATTATTGTTTTCATGATAGTGATATCTCTCAAATGTTAACTTTAGGGACATTTAATACAAACTCTTGAGGCATATCTGTGCCCTTTGGACATTATTTTTAACATTATTTTTGGAATGCTAATCTTTTCAATCTGCTACTCAGACCTTCCCTACCTTACAACAGTTTATCAACAATTTATCACAAAAATGGACATAAAAAGCTAAGCATTTTTATTAATAGTTGAAAACAAAAGATAATTTTACATTTTTTGTGATATGCAGTATTATTCTCATGATATTACTTATAACAGCAGTATTTAGTTTGCTTTCCTCAGTGTGCAGCTCCCATGAGAGCAAGTCACAGTATGACCTAGATTTTTTCTGCATTACAAAAAGTGAATACCTCTTTTATCGGTTGTCTCTCTCTCTGCAGATGCTAAAGCATGTTGTAGGTGTTTCTGTAAATGTCATTTAGTATTAGCAATCTGAAGCACTTGGGATTTTATGAGCTGGAAAAAAAATCGGTAATACAGAACAGAAACAATCATAAGAAAATCTACATTGTTTTACAATATGATAAAGCAAATAGCATGTACAGTTCAGAGAAATGCAATGTATTTTCTATTTATAGTTAATGTAATCCATGTAAATTGGATATAATAGCAACTACTCTATTAGATTCACTTTGCACTTAGCCTTTGCTAGCAAACGTGGACATTTATCAAACTAATTAATGTGCCCCAAAGTTAATAAGATAAAAAAACTTAAAAACACTACAAGCTCATATTTGATGTCACTATACCTGTAAAAGTGTAACTTGTAGGTAAACAAATTTTTAAAGTGTATTCTATCAGGATTTTCACCCCATGCTCTCTGTGTGTTGTTGTGATCTATTGGCCACTTGGGCCACACCAACAATTTCTTAAACTTTTTTCTGCCAGGTGTCCCTACCATTATCATGGGTGATTTCAATATTCCTATTGATAGTCCACATTCCTCCAAATTGCTCTATCTAACATCTTCTTTCTTTGTCTCTCCAAGTGGACTGACTCTTCTAATCATCATGATGGACTGTCTTGATCTTGTCAGCACCAGACTATGCTCACTTTCCAAATTTATTAACACTCCTTTCCCTCTTTCAGATCATAACCTTATCACCTGCATGCTCTCCTCCATTACATCAAGCTTATTGTCACTGAAGTCTACTAAGCACCCTCAAACCTGCGGAAACATTAACACTATTCAATTTCTACAAGTTTTCACCTCTGCTGCAACAACGGCTCTCACCAATTTCAACATTCACTTCTCAGATTGCTGTATCACACATTAACCAAACTCTAGAAATGATCCTCAATAAACTGGCTCCAGCTACCCGTCACACTCCATATAGACTTAGATGTCAACCATGGCTCTAAAGTTACAGGACATCTACAAAAATGCTCACATAAGTAGAACATCAGTGGTGTAAATCTCACACTCTAAGTTAATTACTCACTTACTGTATAAGACTATCTACCACTCATATTGATAGGTTCTGGAAATTTCAAACAAACAAATATCGATTCTCTCATATCTAGTCAGGAGTCTAACACTGAGCATATTTTTAATACATTTAAATCACTTCTTACCTCTAACACCCACACCCAACCCACCTTCTACTATCAGTTAAAAACAGCAGAGAATAGGAGCGCTGTCCGAACAATCAATATTTAATTCCACATAAATATTACCTATCTCAACGAGTATTTAGTATAAAAAAACATATGAACATATTACTTTAAAAACCATTAACCTATATAGCTGATAGATCTCAAAAGGCTTGTGCTTAATAAGCACCGATGTGTATACAACGTTTACTTCCTTGTAACAATTGTATCGACAATCCCTCATCGAGTGAAGACAATTTATTAGAATTTCTTGCATGCGGTTTCAAACACACACAGTTTCCTCCCTGGCTTATGTCCTCCGTAGTAAGCTAAGCAAAACTTAAAGCAAATGTAAATAAGTGAGTTTATAGTCTCCACATGCAGATATGCAATATCCCAGCATATACATTAGTTGCTTTGTTTCAAGACAGGCACAGTTTCCTCCTTAGATAGTATCATCAGAAATTAGCTAGGCAAAACCTGCAACAGATGTAAATCAGTGAGTAAATACTCTTCGTATGCAGCTAGACACTGTCCTGGCAGATACAATTTAATCACATAGTCTCAAAACAGATCCACATAGCTGCATCCATTATTACAGTATGTTTTCATGTCCTGAACAATTTGTAACCAAATATATGTAGGTTCTTATTGGGAGAGCTTATATTCACCGTGCTCAGATAAAAGCAGGTATTTTTTTTACTGAAGAAAGAAATATAATGTGGTGCAATCACATATAAAAGCTCAAACCCATTTTTCAGCTGGAGTAGTCCCATGTACTTAAACAGTCTTCCTTGTAAGAATTCTGGACTTGAGTATAGGAACCTTAAATCAATGTAAATGGTATAATCAAACTCGTGGCTGCTCACATGGTCTAAGCATTTCTCCATCTCTCAACAGCATTGGCAGCTTCCTCAGGAAATGAGCAATATGCCGCCCCCCCATCTGTTGTGATTTAAATACTGCTTCAACTTCATTTGAATTCAGCTGTTTCTCATAATATGTCAGTGGTCCAGTTCTCTATGTACGTGTTGATGTTCATTCCACTTTATGTATCAGCCTCATATTGGCAGGGGATGGAAGTACATAGCCCCTGTCTCGAGATATGTTTAGACTCAGAGAAGGTGGGGTATGCACGGCATCCCCAACCAGATTATGTTATTAAATTCTCCTGTGTAATGTTGACTTTGTGGGATTAGGGTCCTCAAGTGGAAGATCCAATATGCTTCTCAGTTACATAGCATACCAAATCTATCAACTCCCCTTATTGTCGATATTATCAGTTCAATAGCCACAATATTGACATCTTTTATATTATTTCCCTGACAGCCAACTATAGGCTATATTCAATTTGAGGAGAATAGTCAATTTGAGGTGATGATGTCATTTTCGCCTATTTCAACTATCCCTGTATTCAATTTCAAAGACTTTTCACCGGTGCAAAAAGTATTTGTTAAAAAATGGGGATCTGTTCTCCATGTAATACATTATGAAAAAAAGTGCAGAATTGGGGTTTAGGGGTGCAGGCTTAAAAAAATAGCCTGCATCCCTGGGAATGTCCCCTAAAAGTAATGTGTGTAAAAAAAAAAAATCAGGACACCCCAAAAAATGTACTTAATTTTGGGGAGTGAAAAAAATATAGGGGACAAACTTTTAAAACAGCGAAAGTGATTCCAGAGGGGTTCCCAAGTATTCAACAGGTGTTTTCTTCATTGCGGGTGGTAGCGGTAGGTACATTTTTGAAGAATTTTGAAAAAACATTTTAGGGACTTAAAAATATGCTTGCACCTATTTTCATGTATCTCAAATTTGATGGGTATAGTTATTTTTCCCCCAATATTTGCTAAATGCTTTTCTTCATCTGTTCTTCACAGGCACATTTATGCACCTGACGTGGCTATTTAAAAACCCAACTTCCCTTCAGCAGGCCAAATCGGGGGTACCTATAGTAATCCCCCATGTCAGGACATCTTAAGGGAGGTGCCAGGATGATTTCCCAAAAATTGACAGGACTTTTTGCCTGATCCATTTTCGCGTCTTTGCAAATTGAATACAGGGATAAGCGGGGATGCGTGCGATACTTCTCCATCTGCAAAACATGCGAAGGAGGCGAAAAGTCCAGCAGGTGAAAAGTCCCGATTTTCAGCCTCAAATTGAATACGGGCCTTTATGTTTAGATAAAGGTTGTGATTTCATTTGTTTTAGCCAGGACCTTCTATGTTCCATAAACCTATTATGAAGATGAATAGTGGTGTGGCCGACATATTGTAAGTCACACACACATTGAATTATGTAAATAACATAGGTTAATCTACCATTTGAAAAGTTTTTTTATTATAAATTGCTCTTTAGACATGAAAGACCCAAATTTTACTGTCTTACTTTTAGCATGTTCACATGTAGTACAGCCATTCTTTTCACAGGCTAAAATGTCCAGCTAGTTGTTGCGATATCCTTGACAAGGGATGGTTTGTAGAGAATCTTTTTGATTTTTTCTGATATTTGGTTTTTAAACAGACTGGGTGCCAATTTTAATTTTAGATGTTCAGTTCTTTTGAATATTACCTTGCCTTTTATCTCTATAGAGGAATTTAGTACCTCATTCAATTGAAGGATAGGAACATTTTTCTTTATAATTTTTCTAATATACTGGTGGTAGGTATTAAATTGTGTTATGAACATAGCCAAACTTTCATTCTTTAGATACCTATCTCCTTTTGTTTGAGAAATGGAACTTTATTCAAACAGGGCATTCCTATATATTTGTCTCACCTTATTGTAGTCCTGACTTAGAACATTCTCTGGGTATCCTAGTTCAGAGAAAGAGCAATATAGTCCTTTTGCCTGTCATTCAAAAGTATCTATTTCCAAGCAATTTCATTTAATCCTCAAATATTGGCTCTTCAGAATATTATTATGCCAATTTATTAGGTGACTAAGATACCAATTTTGGTCAACACTTTTGATATAGGTATTGGTGACTATATTACCCTCCCTTGCTGATAGCACTATATCCAAAAAAGTAATGTGATCTGAGTGTTATGTGCTTGTGAAATGTAATCCAAAATTATTCTGATTTAACCTCTCAGAGAATGAAATTATATATTGGTGATCCCCATCCCAAATAAAAAATAAATAATCAATATATCTGCCTTTGCCCCATATTGCCCACCTTATATGTGCTGAACTTCAAATCAACCCATATAGAGATTGGCAAAACTTGTGGCAAACCTAGTTCCCAAGGCAGTCCCCATATTCAGAAAACAATTTTTTTTGTCAAATATAAAAAATTATGTTCAAGTTTACATTTAATAGATGTCAAAATTAACTCCAATATTGTGGTTGAAATACAATAATCTAATTTCAAATAATATTTAACAGCTTCCACTCCAAGCTCATGTGGGATGTTTGAAAATAAGGATTCCACATAACATGTTATGAAATAGTAGGTTGATTTCCATTTAACATCTTTAAGCAGTCTCACAAAATGTGAATTGTCCTTAATATAGGATTTCAAAAGCTTCTAATGATCTTGTAGAAAATAATCAACAAAAAAAGATATATTATTAGTAAGTGAACCCACTCCCGAAATAATAGTTCTCCCCGTGGTAATGTGAGCTTTGTGAATTTTTGGTAAATAGTAAAAATTGGGGGTTAAAGGGTGAAGAGAAAATAAAAAATTAAAAGTGTCTTTATTAATAGTACCATCAGCAAGGGCTCTTTTCAATATATTATTTAATCTCATTTGGAACAAGGTGGTGGGATTGGTGGGTAATTTTTTATAGAACCTAATGTTTTCAAGCTGTCTATATGATTCTATGAAATAGTCAGAAGTATTTAATATTCATATAAATGAGTCACCAATGTTTCGGAGACATTTATTACTTATCATCAAGGTCGATTAATGATGGGGCTATAAATGGCTCCAAAATGTCAGTGACTCATTCATATACCTGTGCAGTGTATTTCATTTAATCAGAGTGCTGCCTGACTGGATTTATATTTTGGGACAACTGCTGTTGTCTCTAATAGAAGGGCACCTGTACCTTTGTGTATCTGCTATTGGGAGTGCCACCCTTTGTGTATTTGCTATTGGGAATGCCACCCTGGATTTATATTTTGAGACAACTGCTGTTGTCTCTAATCGAAAGGCACCTGTACCTTTATGTATTTGCTATTGGGAGTGCCACCCTTGGACAGTATATATATATATATATATATATATAGTCATATATATATATATATATATATATATATATATAGCCACAAACGGTCCAGCACTCATATAATAATATAACTGAGCCCGGTCCAAATAATAACAATAGCAATTCCAAAGGTGCGGCACTCAGGTCATATATACAAAAGAGTCCAACACTTGATGATAATTTCAAGGTTTCAATCAATTAAGATTTTATAAAAAAGGTGCCCTAGACTGCACACCCTGAATATATATATATATATATATATATATATATAAAATCACATCTTTATTACTTATCTGTTAAGACATAAAAGTCTTTTATGTTTTAACAGATAAGTAATAAAGATGTGATTTTAATTTTCTACTACTTGTACCTGGTAAGTGCCCACTTTCTCTGTTTCTGTGTGTTGGATGCTTATTTGGATCCTTGAGGAGCACCACATTGCTGACTTAGTCTTTTTCCTGAGTGTGGACACCAACAGTTTTTTGTATATATATAATGGGAGTTGATACCTGTGTGAGACTATTGTTGCAGAAACAAAAAGAAAAATTACAAGTGCACAACTCACACATTACTAATTATATATAAATAATACACTTTGCAATAAAAATTTTGCAATAAATAAATATAGATTTTTAGCATAATCCTGGACAGGGCTATGGGCCTACCCACCGCATCCAGGTAACCTCTTTAGGGTAGGTCCCTAAGATACTGGGGTTAAAATCCAGAGTGAAGGACACCCGCAAACCAGCCCAGCTGAGCCACCCAAGGGGATCACTATAGTGAGAATGGTGAAGTGTAAAAGAGTGTTAGATAGGAGCAGGTACTGTATATATTAGAAGTAAAGTGAAAAATAGAGGTGTGAAAATAATACATATATAATCAATTAATATTGACATCAGGAAATACAAATATAGTAAAGGCACCTTACCTTATACACTCTCACCCTGCATGTGAATGTGTGCGACCCGTCAGAGTCCCAGACCAAGCATGGGAGGTGAGGACGCACATGAATGACATCATCCGCGCATCAGCTTACACGTCAGTGAAAGACAACCCATCACCATGAAGACATGATACATTATAATACACTGTGAAAATGACAGACAAATAACAATGTATATTAATAACTCAAGTAAGATAAAGAGATAGATAACATTAAGCTCAATAATATACAAATAAAATGGGCAGAAAAAGCCATTAACTTATGCAAATATAATCATATAGCAGCATGTATAAGACTCAGAGACCAATAGCTGTTGCAAGAGGGTAAATTACATAAACTGCACCAAGATCAAGCTAAACACTAAAAAATCTAGATCTGGACAACACTGTAAATAACATAGTAAATGAAATGATAACATCAGGTTAAACACGATAGCGTCAAGACCTCATTTAGACCCTTATGAGCAATCACTTGCAGAAAGTGGATCCAAAAAGATTCAACAACATCTTATTTTTTTCCCCTCCTCTCTTAAGAGGGGGAATGTGGTCAATCATTCTATAACAAGACTGGCACGATTATGCCCAGCTTCAACAAAGTGATAGGCCACAGGTTGATCGCTAATACCATTAGTGAGTGCTATTCTAATGGAGGATCTGTGAACAACTATCTTCTCTATAAATTTTCTAGAGGTCTTACCAATATAGGTAAGACCACAGGGGCACAAGATCTGATAGATCACAAAAGATGACTCACATGTCAAATGTCTGATGTGTAATTTTCTACCCGAATGGGGATGGCAAAATGTGTCACCAATTAACATGTGCCTACAAGTGACACACATGCATCTGAAACAACCTAGTTTTTCCGGCAAGAAACTTCTCAAGGGATTTTTACCTCTACCTGTAATATCACTCCTGACAAGCAGACCTCAGAGGTTGCTGCATTTCGAGTAACATGGATGTAATGTGTGGTCTGTTAGTTGCAAATCACTATCTGTTTGGACCAATCTCCACAGTTCCTTAGTGAAGTTATTAATCTGTAGAGATAAAGTGTTACATTGTGTGATCCATGTGAATTTGTCAGTAGTATCAACATGTACTTTCCTAAACAAAAAGTCACTCTGTTCTTGCAGTAAAACTTTCTGTTTTAATTGCAACAAATGATTAAACTCATAGCCCTAGCGACAAAGTGGTCAATCAGGCCATCTATCTGCTCTTCTGCTTTTTGTTTAACATTACACTGGGGAACAAAAAAATATATATTTTTTCTTGCCAAGGATTTAAGATCAATTTCAGAGTACTCGCAGGTCCTATTTTCACATTAGTTCTTCACTATAGCTGAATTGGCTCCAGTTTTCAAATTAATGAAAAATTATAAAATTAAATTATTTTCTCCATTTGAAGTACCTTACTAGGCCTGCATTACTTAACAGAATCGACTTAGTTTTGCTTTTTTAACAACTACCCTTTTTCAACAATAACAAGAATTTTTTTAATTTGTGCTAACGTAGCTGGTAATCACATTTGAGAAACATAGCACATTCAAATCTCTTCACTAACATCGGGAGGAGGCGTGGCAGTGCACTGCTGAGCCTGCTGGGACATCCTCAGAAAACAGCCACACATCCTCCCAGCATACAGAGAGGAGCAATGGAGAGGACCAAGTGACACAGTTAGCGCACCTCCTGTTCCTTTGTTCCCACCACAACCAATTTCCAACCATTTGGGCTTGTATTTTTCAGTACATGCTCAACTTTTGTTGGGAGTTAGCACTGAATGTGTGGAACAAAATGTTTTTACCATAAAGAGACGGTGTACTGTCAACCCTGATGTTTTTTGTTATATTTGTATCAAATATAGTGTTGCAAAAAAAAGAAAAAAATATATCTGTATTCATAAAACAAGCATATCAGGCTTATTTTGGACATCACGTAAGCCAGCAAGACAAGATTTGCGTGCTTCACAAAGTTTGTAAAATCTGCTTGGAATCACTCTGCAATTGGACTAAAGTTGATCGAAAAGGACTTAATTTTGGCATAACTATGATGTGGTGTGAGCCAAAAGATCACTTAAGTGACTGCTATTTTTGTGCTGTATATGTGAAAGGTATGAATTGATTTAAGAAACACAAATGGGAATACCCAAGTATGAATTCTGCATAACAACCGATACCACATAGCAAAGATTTACCTGTACCATCAATCAGTTCTTTGTGCAAAGTTGAATGTGATGATGTAGAAATGTTAATATCATCCAGTGCAAGCGACAACACAGATAAAAGTGAGTTTGAAGAAAGTTCCTCTACTCCAAACAAATTTTCTCAAAAGGAACTAAACGATTTAATTTGTGATTTGAATTTATCGCAAAAAGGAGCTGAGTTTTTAGCATCCAGACTTCAAGAAAAGCATTGTCTTGAGCTGGATGTTACTATAGCATTGTATCGAAATAGAGAGCAAGCCATACTGCCATTCTTCAGTCAAGATAACAATCTTGTGTATTGCAACAATATTCCTGAACTTTTCCTGATGATGGGCTTACCAAAATATCGAGCAGAAGACTGGTGGGTCTTTCTGGATAGTTCTAAAAGGAGCTTAAAATGCGTATTACTGCACAATGGAAAAAAATTGGCGTCGATTCCTATCGGTCATTCAGCAAAACTTAAAGAACAGTAGGAAAATATTAAGTTAGTCTTAGAAAAAAATGCTTATTCTCAGCATCAGTGGTCTGTTTGTGTCGATTTAAAAATGGTAAACTTCCTTCTTGGGCTCAAAGTGGATATACTAAGTATCCTTGTCACATATGCTTATAGGATAGTTGTGCAAAACAAAAGCACTGGCAGCAAACCATATGGCCGCCAAGATAATTTATAACTGTAGGAGAAGAGAAGCCAACATCATTCATGAGCCCTTAATTGACAGGAAAAAAATCATACTGCCACCTCTCCGTATCAAACTGGGTTTAATGAAACAATTTGTAAAACCATTGGACAAGTCAGGCGATTGTTTCACATATATTTGTTGAACATTTCCATCTCTTAGTATTGAAAAATTAAAGGCAGGAATTTTTGATGGCCCACAGACATGGAAAGTTAAATATTTTGTACAGCCATTTAGATCACTTCCCGTTCAATCTAGGAGATTTAAGTGAAGAACAGGGTGAACGGTTCAACGAGGATTTTCAGGTAATGGAAGAAAAATATCAAGGAAGGTGGGATCTTCACATGATGGCTGATTACTGTTGGAGTCTGCAGAGGGACTGCCCGCAACAAGAATACAAAAGATAATCCCACAAAAAACAGTTCTCATAGCTTCTTAACACTTATGTATGTAATTATCCTGTGTCTTTTTATAACATTTTATGAATCAAATTTTAATCAGAATAAAAAAAATATATTTTTAACTATTTTTAACATTGTTTAATTAAATTTTTCATAAATATTAAAGACATATGCATATCACAAAAAATAGAACCAATTGAAAAATAAACATGGAATGTTCATGATCAGGAGAACAAAATTAATCAAAATTGATTCTTAAATCCCTGGCAGCAGATTGACTGTTCCCCAGTGTTATTGATCCGTCTATGCCGAACCATCTGTGAATATGGAATGCCATATTTTAAACCCTTTGGGTGACAACTGTCAGCATACAAGAAAGTGTTACAGTCAGTACTTTTACGATAAACAGTGGTATTAATCATCCAAAAATTAAATTTCCTCTTGATGCATTATGTATGTAAATTTCACAGGGCAATCAGAAAGATTATGGCAGTCAAAAATAGCCTACAAGTCATCACATCGACCAATCCAGATCAAAAATAGATAGTCTATAAACCTTTTATATAAAATAATTCTAGATGTGATCATATTATCAATAAAAAATATTTGTCAAACATATAAATGTTTGCGTAAGTTAGCGCTACAGATGACCCCTTAGCACCTCCCATGTTCTGAAAAAAGAATTACCTGTCAAAAAGAAAAAAGTTCCTGGTAAGGATCAATTCTAATAACTGTGATATGATGTCCAGAACTGCCAGATCAAATATTCCCTTGCTGATTAATAGCTACTTTACAGCAGCCAAACCATCTTGATGTGGAATTACAGAATAGAGGCTGGTGACGTCAAGCCATACATCTTCCAGAGGTATAGCTAAATTCCTAAGCAAATACAGTAACATGGTAGTGTCCAAAAGGAAGTTCAGGTGATCATGAATCAGAGGTTGCCAAAGAGAGTCAAGGAAAATAGATGTTGGTTGGAACAAAGATTTGTGAGCCGAAATTATTGGTCTACCAGGGGGCAGGTACAAGGTTCAGGAAGTAGAATCTAAAATACCTCTTCATTAATAAGGGATGCATCCCTAGCCAAAATCAAGATCTCCTAAAAATCCAGAGCAAAGCTGGTTGTAGGGTCCCCTTTAAGTTTACAGTAGACACCAGGTTAATTCAACTGTCTAATAATTTTGGATCTATAATCCGCAAGGAGACTTGTAAGACTATAGCATCCCCCTTGTCCATGGAATGAATAACCAAATGTTCATTCTGTCTTTAAGACTTCAATGCATGTCTTTTATCTGGTGATAAGTTATGATATTTTGGAGTTAATTTAGATATTTTAACAACTTGCATAATCCCGTTCCAGTCATCTCATGAACGTTTTAATAGACAAGTTATTTGATATTGGATCAAATGAGGATTTCTTCGGCAGAGGTTGCAATTTTTCTGGTATTGGATTTGTAATATTTGAGGTCATAGGCTTATTTTAGCAGAAATATTCCTTAAGGTTAAGTTTACAATTTAATTGATGTTTCTCCACTTGCCATATCAAGACTGCAATACTATAAGATGGAACAATCAAAAGGCCTTTGGATAATAGACTACGTTCACCAGCAGTTATTTTGTGACTAAAACGGTTAAAACTTATTTCCTCTTTGGATGTACTGGGTTAGTTTTTCCACATCCTCTGCTGTTGGTATTGGCCCCCTCTGTGGGTTTGTCATTTGTTAGGGCCCCTTTGGTATGACAGATGGATCACAACATCTTTGATATCTTCCCTCATTGTCACTTGCCATACTATTACTATCTGCTGTTGTCTCCATATCCATACTGAATCACATTGTGAAATTGAACTTTATTTATAAAACATAAAGTCATATGTTTTAAACTGGATTACACTATTTTGTATTTGTTCTCATTTTCCTTTTATGTATGAACTTTGACCCAAGGTGAATCCAGATGGAATGGGTATGAAATGCGGCAGGCGGTTCGATTCCCATCAGCGGCAGGCCGACATCAGCAGAGTTCCGAGCAGCGGAAGCCCGACAGCGCTGGAAATCCCGATCGTGGATAGGTGAGTATCTACTAACCTAACCTAACCCCCCTAACCCTAACCCTCCTTAGAGGTGCCTAACCCTAACTCCCCCCCAAGTGCCTAACCCTAATCCCCCCTCTAAGTGCCCAACCCTAACCACCCCCTTCCCTGCTGCCTAAACCTAAGTCCCCTGGGGGGGTGCCTAACCCTAAGTCCCCCACGGGGGTGCCTAAACCTAACCCTCCCTCCCCCTATCCTAACCCTAACCCTCCCGGGGGGGTGCCTAACCCTAAGTCCCCCCTGGGAGCCCTAAACCTGACCCTATTTCCCCGCGGCTGTCCGCTCGCGGCGCCCGGCATCACTATGATCGGGATGCTGGGTGCCGGTCTCCTGGCATCGGGGAAATGCTGGCGTCTACATCTAGACGCCAGGCATTTCACCCTTGCCGGGATATGACAGTCGGGAGTCCAGCTGCTGGTATTTAGGCAGTCGGCTTCCCGATTGCTTCCCATCCGGATACATATACATAAGGAAAGAATACTCTTATGATATCATTATAATTATTCTATCAAGCACCAATATAGTCTACTTTTTATAATATACAGCCATTGAGATTGGTAAAATCTTTATGTTAAAAAATATTGATTGTTCGGACAGTGCTCCTATTCTCTGCTGTTTTTAGTTTTGTACCTTTTTGATAGGTCCAGTATTACTTATCATGATTTTGTAGCAGCAGTCTGTATTTCTTAAATATAATAATTATTTTTTATCACTTAGAAGCCAGCACCAGTTTTTGCTGTTTTTTAGCTGCTATCAGTGCCCAAGATCTTGCTTCCTACTGTATGTCAAGGACAACATTGATAAGATCAAAATTAAATGGCATACTCTAGCTCAGCCAGCATTCTGCTAAATTCCTTCCCTGAACCTTCTAACACCCTCTCTTCATTTGACCTCACAAATGAAGATAAAATACATACACTCTTCTCATCATCCTACCCTTCTACCTTTCCACTTTATCCTGTACCACCATAAATCAGTAGAGCTCTGTCTCCTGTGTGCATCCTTACATTAACTACAGCCGCCTCATACACTTTCTTAACTCGCACAACTTTTTGGACCCACTTAATTTGCAACACTCCACTGAGATGACACTGACTAAGGTGGTGAATGATCTGCTCATTGCTAAGTCTAAAGGCCATTATTCACTTCTTCTGGGACTTTCTTTAGCATTTGACACTGTTGTTCACTCTCTACTCATGCAAACACTATAATCACTAGGTATTCAATACACAGTCCTATCCTGGTTCTCATCCTACTTATTAAATTTCTATTTTAGTATTTGTTTCTTTGAATACACCTCATATTTGCTTTCTCTATCAGCTGGAGTACTGAAAGGGTCAGTCCTAGGTTCTCTAGTTTTCTCACTCAATACCATGTATCTTGGCAAATGTATCAGCTCTATCAGATTATATCATCTGTATGCAGATGATACTCAAATCTACCTATTCCCTCCAGATTTGTCAAGTTATCTATTGGTCCACGTTACTGAATGTTTTTGTGCCATTTCAACTTGAATGTCATCTTGTCATCTCAAACATCTTTCCAAAACAGAAATAATAATATTTCTACTGGCCAATAGTAGTTACCAATCTAATATATCTATCACTGTTAATTAATCAACAATCAACACTACCCCACAAGGTCGCTGCCTAGCTGTCATCTTTGTCTTTGGACTGTATTTTGTTTCTCACAATCAACCTGTTAATAAATTACCGTATATACTCGAGTATAAGTCGACCCGAATATAAGCCGAGGTACCTACTTTTACCCCCAAAAACTGGGAAAACTTACTGACTCGAGTATAAGCCTAGTGTGGGAAATGGCAACAGCTGGTAGTGCCCCCAGTAGTAATTCCCCCTGGTTGTGCCCCCAGTAGTAATCCCCCCCTGGTAGTGCCCCCAGTGGTAATCCCCCCTTTCAGTGCCTCCAGTAGTAATCCCCCCCTGGTAGTATCCCCAGTAGTAATCCCGCCTTTTAGTGCCCCCTGTAGTAATCCCACCTTTTAGTGCCCCCTGTAGTAATCCCCCCTGGTAGTGCCCCCTGTTGTAATCCCCCCTGGTAGTGCCCCCTGTAGTAATCCCCCCCTGGTAGTGCCCCCTGTAGTAATCCCCCCCTGGTAGTTCCCCCAGTGGTATTCCCCCCTTTTAGTGCCCCCTGTAGTAATCGCCTACTGATAATGCCCCCTGGTAGTGCCCCCTGTAGTCATCGCCCCCTGGTAGTGCCCCCTGTAGTCATCACCCCCTGGTAGTGCCCCCTGCAGTCATCGCCCCCTGGTAGTGCCCCCTGTAGTCCCCCCCCCTAGTAGAGAGAGACGTGATAACAATAAAAAAAAAATAAACACTTACCTGAAACTCCCGCTCATGGTCCCGCCGCTGTCCGCTCCTGGTCCCGCCGCTGTCCGCTCCTCCGGCCACTTTGCATGGGAGAGACGTCGTCATGACAACGTGTCTCCCATCACCCACTGTGGGAGCTGGAAGATGGCTCCCGCAGTGGGAGCAGCAGCAGCTGCTGAGAGTCTGACAGACTCTCAGCGGCTGCTGATTACAGCAAACACAAAGCTGCCGGCTCCGGCGGCTATGTGTTTGACAGTGTGTAGTGCTGACCGAACTCCGTCCGGTCAGCGCTACACTTGACTCGAGTATAAGCCGAGGGGGACTTTTTCAGCACATTTTTTGTGCTGAAAAACTCGGCTTATACTCGAGTATATACGGTATGTTACATTTATCTAAAAAATATATCCAGAAAATTCCTTATCTTACACAAGACATTGCAAAAACTGTAATGCATGCACTCATTATCTCCCACATTGATTATTGCAATAGTCTTACTAGTCTTGCCCAAAATAGACTTTCACCACTACAACCAATTTTGAATGCTACTATGAGACTGATTCTTTTTGCTAAACGTTATTTGTCTGCTGCTCTGCTCTGTCAGTCCCTTCATTGGTTACCTGTATTCTACTGAATTCAATATGAAATACTTTTGCTTACACATAAGATTATTACCAAACTACACCAACTAATATCTATTTGCTTCTCTCAAAAGATCTCCCAGATTCTCTCACCAACACTCATTACCTACTCCCATTCACAATTACAGGACTGTTCTCAGGCTGAACCCACTCTGTGGAATGCCCTCACAAACATAAAAAGACTTTCCTTTAGTCTCCAAATCTTCAAGAGATCCCTGAAAACTCATATCATCATGTAATCTTAGCAAATTCTAGAACCACCACATAACCTCCATAAGATATCCTACCCAATTACATCCCCTCTGTATAGTCCACACATAATTTGACATATTTTTTCTTTCTTCACTTTTGCATTCTGCTGCCCCTTGGCCAACAATCCTGTGTGACTGGATCAAACATCCCACCAAGAACCTGTGCATCTGGCTCTACCATTATACAATATGTAGCACTTATCCCTGTGTATCAATGCCTATTTCTTTATAGATTGTAAGCTTGTGAGAAGTAATATGTAGTTAGGTATGTATTACTGCTAAGCAAGTATTTTGAGATGTGCTGATAATTTACCAGGACATAAAAAAGCTAACTTAGATATTATACATGTATCTTAGAGATTCTAACACCTCACTGGTAATTGAATAAATTGTTAAACAAAGTGTAAAGTGTAAGTTGGCAGATAGACATATTACTTAAATAAACAACATGCATGTATCTCAGAGGTGCTATTATCCCACTGACAGTCATACTGTGTATGTTGTTAAGCAGAGCTACAGTACCAATATGTACCATTGGTATATAATAGATTAGGAAAAAATGATACCAATTCTCAGTGTCTTGATGCGGGTCTGTTCACAGACCGACATCTGCTGGGAAGTCGATACATGTTTCACCTGGTGGCTAGATCAGGAATGCTTAGCTGGTCTGTGGGATAGCACCTTCAATTACATGTTTGCACATCCATTCATTAAGGAATTAAGCTTGAGTGACAGGCACATTTGCCTATCTGCACACCACTAGTCAAGAATTAACAGCAAATCCTCTGCTACTAATCAGTCATGTCATGCCGGGTTGCAGCATAGGGAGACTAGGGTAGAACTTCATAAGTCCATTGACGGCATTAGCGGTTGTCATGGCAATCATAGAAGCTTGTAATATGAAACTTTCTACTAAGCTAGATTGACAAGCGGAAAGACCAAATACACCATCTTAGAGTGTGTCTATTAAAAAAACGTGCATGATACTATTGCTGGTGGTGAAAAAAATAAACAAAATAAGATATTAATATTCTTGTGGATGGGGCTGGTGGACGTGGGTTGGGGGGAGGAAAAGGGGCTGCATAATATTAACATGAATAAACAAGAAAAACTGCGCAAAAATACAGACTGGTATAAAATAATAAGTTAATTTATTGGAGTCAAATAAAATGCCAAAAAATAAATTAAAATATCAAGAAATATGTATAGATATATAAATGGTGGATGGAATTAGTTGACCACTAAAAATAACCACAGAATATGTAAAAGTAATGGGAATGAATGAATATCAAAAATGAAAATTAATTGAAAAAAATAATAAATGCATATAAAAAAATAATAACATACATTTGACAATAAAAAACACGTAATCCACAGTGAATAAATCTCTGCTAAATTAATTCACTGGTATATATAAAGAATGGCACAAATATTGCTGTATTTGGAGTTATAGAGCAACAGTCATTGTGTGAAGAAAGTTCAATTGCATCAAATAAAGGCGTTTAGCATACTTTGTTAGTTAGTAGCATAATATTGCAACACTGTAACCGCAAGCCTGCAGTTAAAGTATCCTTTTGAGTGTCCACAATGATATGCTGTCTGAGGTTTGTGTTTTGAGAGGTAATTATTAAATTGAGAAAATCAGAGTGTCACCCTGTTGGGCACACAGTAATGAGAGAAAGAGTAATATTACTGACCAGCCTCAAAGTCTCAGACGGCAGCTGATGTAAATAGCATGGTTCTCTATCCGGCTGTACGGTGGAAAATAATAGCCAGAGAAGAAGACAGCCTCCGTGTCTCGCAGCTGTAAGGATCGGGTGGTATGGCTCTCTGTCCGGCTGCACAATGGTGATTACCTGCCGGTGATCAGGGCCAGAACACATTTAGTGAATATGGGCAGCTACGCATTTCATCCCACCTCTGGACTTTTTCAAGCTGTAACAAGCTCCTGCAAGTGTGCCAGTGTCCGCAGCCTTTGATTTTGGTGTGGGGAGATCCAACAAGCTTTTGGTGCAGAGAGATCTGACAAGCTGCGGCCGCTCTTATCCACCCACTTAATACTCTCCTGCATCCTTTCTGGCCCTGATCACCGGCAGGTAATCACCATTGTGCAGCCGGACAGAGAGCCATACCACCCTATCCTTACAGCTGCGAGACACGGAGGCTGTCTTCTTCTCCGGCTATTATTTTCCACCGTATCGCCGGATAGAGAACCATGCTATTTACATCAGCTGCCGGCTGAGACTTTGAGGCTGGTCAGTAATATTACTCTTTCTCTCATTACTGTGTGCCCAACAGGGTGACACTCTGATTTTCTCAATTTAATAATTACCTCTCAAAACACAAACCTCAGACAGCATATCATTGTGGACACTCAAAAGGATACTTTAATTGCAGGCTTGCGGTTACAGTGTTGGAATATTGCGCTACTAACTAACAAAGTATGCTAAACACTTTTATTTGATGCAATTGAACTTTCTTCACACAATGACTGTTGCTCTATAACTCCAAATACAGCAATATTTGTGACATTCTTTATATATACCAGTGAATTAATTTAGCACAGATTTATTCACTGTGGATTACGTGTTTTTTTTTTGTCAAATGTATGTTAATATTTTTTTTATATGCATTTATTATTTTTTTCAAATAATTTTCATTTTTGATATTCATGCATTTCCATTACTTTTAGATATTCTGTGGTTATTTTTAGTGGTCCACTAATTCCATCCACCATTTATATATCTATACATATTTCTTGATATTTTTATTTATTTTTTGGTATTTTATTTGACTCCAACAAATTAACTTATTATTTTATACCAGTCTGTATATTAGCGCAGTTTTTCTTGTTTATTCATGTTTTTGTGTGGGGTTGCAATTTCCCCTTATTCTTAACTGCTGCAGTTACAGATATTACGAGTGTTATTTAAGCGCCTTGGTATACCTTCGTTTTCTGCATAGTGTTAACAAACATTAAGAAAAGGTGCAGCTTAGTGGTTTTTTAATTCATTGATGCATATGCATCAGTATTCAATAGAAAAGTATAACGTTGTACTCCAGATATTAAGGTGTGTATCAAGGTTTTACCTCAGAAACCAAAACAATTAGACTAGCAGTCAGTATGTAAAAGACACAACTTATGCAAACAGAATTAAAACAAATATATACTGTTCTGTACAATAAGATACCATCAATTTGAATATATGCCATAGAAAGAAAACAAAAAGAAGAAAAATAAACAAAAAAAGAAAACAATAGCATTCAAGAAGATTGGGTAATATACAATAAGGTTGTGCAGATCATGTAAATAAACTGTAAAAAAAGATAGCAACCTACTGTAATAAATGGTAAGCCAACACAATTTTGTGATGCAATGCTTCTCCTATTTTCTTATTAGAATTGTTTTATTGGGGTTTTTTTTACAAATTTTCATAGATAACCGTCTTCTTTAATGTTATATATAAAAAAATAATAAAAGAACAAAAATAACAAAAGTACTGTATGGAGGCCACATTCTTTGGAAATGTATTACACAGTAGAAGAATGTCAGTAGAAAATAATACTGCACATTAATATTAGTAAAGGACACTGAAATAGTTTTTGAGAACTAGGAAAAGAACCAAAAACAAAAGTGAACCTACTTTACTGTAATTTTCTCCTTTTATTAGAAATAAACCAGATTTTTGCTTTAACCATAAGCACCGAAGGGGGAGAGGTTTGTTTCCAACATTTGACTAGAGAGCTACTAGCAGCATGAAGTACATAAAAAGTAATTTATTTGAAGAATTACTAAACCCTGGAGCCCTTATAGAGCTGTCCATGGACTCATAGGTACGTTTGCAATATATCACTTAAGAGATTCCTGATCTCACCTTCGGAAAGGTCCTCCAAGTATGTGCAAAGTCACCCATCTGATCACATCTTTGCCAACAGAGAGGGGTGGATGAGAGAAAAATCTTACAAAATCTGATCATTACCAGATACCATCTAGAATACATTTTATAAGAGTTCTCTTTAATCAAGTTGGACATAAATGACTTTGCCACATTTTTTCTATTATTACTCCATGGGTCTTTACCGGGTGGCCCCAAATCTTCCTCCCAACTACTGTACATTCATGTTTAAGAACAGAGTCCAAACCATAAGATTGGGGAATATTATATGAGATTAATGTAAAACCCTTTCTAATAGGGGAAGAATAACTATTTTTCGAAAGGAGTTTCTTGCGTAAAATATAAAACTCTAGATAAAGATTGTAGATAGAATCTAATCTGCAAGCACTCATAAAATCCTAGATAGATGATATGTTCATATAAGAGACTCTAAAGAACAGCATGAGTCACAGATAAATCAAGGGGCAGTATATTGTTAACAAACATATGTGATTTATTCAGTGTATAGTATCTGAAGAATACTTATCTCTGTATAGGTACTTCTGTCATTGGGATTTATTTGTGGAGACAAATTTCTCAGGGGTCTATTCATCAATACTAAAAAATATTTTGTGCTAATTAAGTTTTGAACTTGCATCATGTTCAGCTTCAGCATCATGCCTCTTTTACATACTGTAAGTCCCTCTTCTGAAAAGCTGAACTTTTTGAAGAGACAGCTTTTTAGTATTGATAGATACTTCCATGCTTTCTCTGCATGATATCATCAGTTCCTGAGCCTCCTTTCACAGTGCTTCTCCATGTCTATGGAGCCAGGGACTGTGGGGCCTATTCATCAACACTAAAATAATGTTTTTAAGGACATTTTACTTAAATACCATTATTTTAGTATTCATGAAGTATCTTAACATAGGAGATATCACTGATATCTCCTGGATATGTCCCCCTGCATTAATTTCCACACTCCCCATACATTAGTATGGAGATATGGAAATTATGGTATTCATCAAATTCCGAAAATTATGTATTTTCGGAATTTGATGGCGTTACTATCTGCCACTGAGAGACTTACCTGCTTCCAGCTGGTGAGGTCCCCCAGCGTCTTCCTCCAGCGCTTTGATCCGTCCTCTGGTGGCTGCTTGGACACTGGGCCTCATTCAGACCTGCTTGCAAGCTCTGAGCGCTCACAAGCGGGTCGATGTTGAGGCCCTGCATAAGTGCAGCGTGCGCAAGCCCCAACGCGACAGAGAAATACTCTCGCTCCAGGGCTCACTACTAAAGGGGCGGCTGTCGATGGTGATCAACAGCTCGTACTGTTTTGTAGGTGGGGTGGGGGGGTGGCTGGCCAAATGGAGGCATTCCTGAAGGGACGCCTGCCGTTTGGGGGCGGCCCCACTGACATCACTCGAGGCATTCCGAAAGGAATGGCTGCCATTTGGGGGCGGCCCCACTGACATCACTGGGGCTTGCGGAAGATGAGACCCTACCACAAGGGTCTCATCACAAGCCGAAACGGTTGCGATGGTCTTGACCTTTGCGACCTTCAACCTGGCTGCCCGTTAAAGCTGTGGGTGGTCACCCAAAGCTTAGCAAGTGGCCAGGAGGCCAGATTTTAAAAAGAAAGTGGCTGCCTTCAATCATAGCAAGCGCTCGCATTTTGAGAGCAGCTCTGAATGAGATCCACTGTGTTCTCCCAGCAGAACACAATAAAGGACAGTGGGCAGGTAAGTGTGGGATGGGGGGAGTGGGGAGGGGGTGTTGGGGGTGGACACACAAAATTACTGCAGCTGTAGGTAGTAATGCAGGTTTTGCATTCCAGTTGGAATGCATGTGAACTTCCGGGAGTCATTATTGAGAATGACGTCCTCTTTATAGATGTTGGTATCATCTGTGAGTCATGTGACTTAGATCATATGAGGATGACTGAAAGCTTGTATCAAGTGGTATAGATATCAGATGGAATGTTCAGATGGACGTGATGCATAACCACATTACCCGCACCAGAATTGTGGGATATTGTGAGCAGAAGGAGCAAGTGAAATGCAAACCCCGCTGTATAGGTAATTAATTGTTTTATATTGGTTTTATCATTTGTATCAACTTGCAATAATGAAATATATTATTTGCACAAACGGATATAGTAGTGAAGGAGATTAAGCAACCTCCGTTGTGTATACAGAGTATTTTAGGAAATTTCTCCCTAACCCACCAATCAGGTTTAAGGGAGGTGTATTTAAAGACGTGCATGGCACAACACACACATGCCCTGAGGAAGACTCCAGCATTGTAGGAGTTGAAGTGTGTGGTGTGCCGTTTGGGGGACAGTGATATTCCAGACTACCAGGAGGTCCACAATCTTGCCCAGGAAAGCGTGGAAAATAACATATTATGCCTATTTGGGTGTCTGGGAACTGCACCCTCATTTTACGGTACAAGGCCTATCAGGTGATAGGTATAGGTCTACCTTTTTACCTTTTCATCATTTGTGTATATATTAAAGCATTTTGAAGTACTTCACCACATGAGTCCTTTCTGACTTTCTTTACATATGTTGAAAGTGGATCCAAGACAGAAGAACAGATGGTCATCCTATATGGAGTGATGAATACATCCCATAGCTGTGGATACCACTATTTTGTATTTGTTCTCTTTTTCCTTTTATGTATGAACTTTGACCCAAGGTGAATCGGGATACATATACATAAGGAAAGAATACTCTTATGATATCATTATAATTATTATATCAAGTGCCAATATAGTCTACTTTTTATAATACACAGCCATTGAGATAGGTAATATGTTTATGTTAAAAAAATATTGATTGTTCAGACAGTGCTCCTATTCTCTGCTGTTTTTAGTTGTGTACCTTTTTGATAGGTCCAGTATTACCTATCATGATTTTGTAGCAGCAGTCTGTATTTCTTAAATATAATAATTTTTTTGGTCACTTAGAATCCAGCACCAGTTTTTGCTGTTTTTTAGCTGCTATCAGTGCCCAAGATCTTGCTTCCTACTGTATGTCAAGGACAACATTGATAAGATCCGAAATTAAATGGAATACTCTAGCTCAGCCAGCATTCTGCTAAATCCCTTCCCTGAACCTTCTAACACCCTCTCTTCATTTGACCTCACAAATGAAGATAAAATACCTACACTCTTCTATTCTTCCTACCCTTCTACCTTTCCACTTTATCCTGTACCACCATAAATCAGTAGAGCTCTGTCTCCTGTGTGCATCCTAACCTTAACTACAGCCGCCTCATACACTTTCTTAACTCGCACAACTTTTTGGACCCACTTAATTTGCAACACTCCACTGAGATGACACTGACTATGGTGGTGAATGATCTGCTCATTGCTAAGTCAAAAGGCCATTACTCACTTCTTCTGGGACTTTCTGTAGCATTTGACACTGTTGTTCACAATCTACTCATACAAACACTATAATCACTAGGTATTCAATACACAGTCCTATCCTGGTTCTCATCCTACTTATTAAATTTCTATTTTAGTATTTGTTTCTTTGAATACACCTCATATTTGCTTTCTCTATCAGCTGGAGTACTGAAAGGGTCAGTCCTAGGTTCTCTAGTTTTCTCACTCAATACCATGTATCTTGGCAAATGTATCAGCTCTATCAGATTATATCATCTGTATGCAGATGATATTCAAATCTACCTATTCCCTCCAGATTTGTCAACTTATCTATTGGTCCATGTTACTGAATGTTTTTGTGCCATTTCAACTTGAATGTCATCTTGTCATCTCAAACATCTTTCCAAAACAGAAATAATAATATTTCTACTGGCCAATAGTAGTTACCAATCTAATATATCTATCACTGTTGATTAATCAACAATCAACACTACCCCACAATGTCACTGCCTAGCTGTCATCTTTGTCTTTGGACTGTACTTTGTTTCTCACAATCAACCTGTTAATAAATTATGTTACATTTATCTAAAAAATATATCCAGAAAAATCCTTATCTTACACAAGACATTGCAAAAACTGTAATGCATGCACTTATTATCTCCCACATTGATTATTGCAATAGTCTTACTAGTCTTGCCCAAAATAGACATTCACCACTGCAACCAATTTTGAATGCTACTATGAGACTGATTCTTTTTCCTAAACTTTATTTGTCTGCTGCTCTGCTCTGTCAGTCCCTTCATTGGTTACCTCTATTCTACTGAATTCAATATGAAATACTTTTGCTTACACATAAGATTATTACCAAACTACACCAACTAATATCTATTTGCTTCTCTCAAAATATCTCCCAGATTCTCTCACCAACACTCATTACCTACTCCCATTCAAAATTACAGAACTGTTCTCGGGCTGAACACACTCTGTGGAATGCCCTCACAAACACAATAAGAGATCCCTGAAAACTCATATCATCATGTAATCTTAGCAAATTCTAGAACCGCCACATAACCTCCATAAGATATCCTTCCCAATTACATCCCCTCTGTATAGTCCACACATAATTTGACATATTTTTTCTTTCTTCACTTTTGCATTCTGCTGCCCCTTGGCCAACAATCCTGTGTGACTGGATCAAACATCCCACCAAGAACCTGTGCATCTGGCTCTACCATTATACAATATGTAGCACTTATCCCTGTGTATCAATGCCTATTTCTTTATAGATTGTAAGCTTGTGAGAAGTAATATGTAGTTAAGTATGTATTACTGCTAAGCAAGTATTTTGAGATGTGCTGATAATTTACCAGGACATAAAAAAGCTAACTTAGATATTATACATGTATCTTAGAGATTCTAACACCTCACTGGTAATTGAATAAATTGTTAAACCAAGTGTATAGTGTAAGTTGGCAGATAGACATATTATTTAAATAAACAACATGCATTTATCTCAGAGGTGCTATTATCCCACTGACAGTCATACTGTGTATGTTGTTAAGCAGAGCTACAGTACCAATATGTACCATTGGTATATAATAGATTAGGAAAAAATGATACCAATTCTCAGTGTCTTGATGCGGGTCTATTCACAGACCGACATCTGCTGGTAAGTCGATACATGTTTCACCTGGTGGCTAGATCAGGAATGCTTAGCTGGTCTGTGGGATAGCACCTTCAATTACATGTTTGCACATCCATTCATTAAGGAATTAAGCTTGAGTGACAGGCACATTTGCCTATCTGCACACCACTAGTCAAGAATTAACAGCAAATCCTCTGCTACTAATCAGTCATGTCATGCCGGGTTGCAGCATAGGGAGACTAGGGTAGAACTTCATAAGTCCATTGACGGCATTAGCGGTTGTCATGGCAATCATAGAAGCTTGTAATATGAAACTTTCTTCTAAGCTAGACTGACAAGCGGAAAGACCAAATACACCATCTTAGAGTGTGTCTATTAAAAAAACGTGCATGATACTATTGCTGGTGGTGAAAAAAATAAACAAAATAAGATATTAATATTCTTGTGGATGGGGCTGGTGGACGTGGGTTGGGGGGAGGAAAAGGGGCTGCATAATATTAACATGAATAAACAAGAAAAACTGCGCAAAAATACAGACAGGTATAAAATAATAAGTTAATTTATTGGAGTCAAATAAAATGCCAAAAAATAAATTAAAATATCAAGAAATATGTATAGATATATAAATGGTGGATGGAATTAGTTGACCACTAAAAATAACCACAGAATATGTAAAAGTAATGGGAATGAATGAATATCAAAAATGAAAATTAATTGAAAAAAATAATAAATGCATATAAAAAAATAATAACATACATTTGACAATAAAAAACACGTAATCCACAGTGAATAAATCTCTGCTAAATTAATTCACTGGTATATATAAAGAATGGCACAAATATTGCTGTATTTGGAGTTATAGAGCAACAGTCATTGTGTGAAGAAAGTTCAATTGCATCAAATAAAGGCGTTTAGCATACTTTGTTAGTTAGTAGCGTAATATTGCAACACTGTAACCGCAAGCCTGCAGTTAAAGTATCCTTTTGAGTGTCCACAATGATATGCTGTCTGAGGTTTGTGTTTTGAGAGGTAATTATTAAATTGAGAAAATCAGAGTGTCACCCTGTTGGGCACACAGTAATGAGAGAAAGAGTAATATTACTGACCAGCCTCAAAGTCTCAGACGGCAGCTGATGTAAATAGCATGGTTCTCTATCCGGCTGTACGGTGGAAAATAATAGCCAGAGAAGAAGACAGCCTCCGTGTCTCGCAGCTGTAAGGATCGGGTGGTATGGCTCTCTGTCCGGCTGCACAATGGTGATTACCTGCCGGTGATCAGGGCCAGAACACATTTAGTGAATATGGGCAGCTACGCATTTCATCCCACCTCTGGACTTTTTCAAGCTGTAACAAGCTCCTGCAAGTGTGCCAGTGTCCGCAGCCTTTGATTTTGGTGTGGGGAGATCCAACAAGCTTTTGGTGCAGAGAGATCTGACAAGCTGCGGCCGCTCTTATCCACCCACTTAATACTCTCCTGCATCCTTTCTGGCCCTGATCACCGGCAGGTAATCACCATTGTGCAGCCGGACAGAGAGCCATACCACCCTATCCTTACAGCTGCGAGACACGGAGGCTGTCTTCTTCTCCGGCTATTATTTTCCACCGTATCGCCGGATAGAGAACCATGCTATTTACATCAGCTGCCGGCTGAGACTTTGAGGCTGGTCAGTAATATTACTCTTTCTCTCATTACTGTGTGCCCAACAGGGTGACACTCTGATTTTCTCAATTTAATAATTACCTCTCAAAACACAAACCTCAGACAGCATATCATTGTGGACACTCAAAAGGATACTTTAATTGCAGGCTTGCGGTTACAGTGTTGCAATATTGCGCCACTAACTAACAAAGTATGCTAAACACTTTTATTTGATGCAATTGAACTTTCTTCACACAATGACTGTTGCTCTATAACTCCAAATACAGCAATATTTGTGACATTCTTTATATATACCAGTGAATTAATTTAGCACAGATTTATTCACTGTGGATTACGTGTTTTTTTTTGTCAAATGTATGTTAATATTTTTTTTATATGCATTTATTATTTTTTTCAAATAATTTTCATTTTTGATATTCATGCATTTCCATTACTTTTAGATATTCTGTGGATATTTTTAGTGGTCCACTAATTCCATCCACCATTTATATATCTATACATATTTCTTGATATTTTTATTTATTTTTTGGTATTTTATTTGACTCCAACAAATTAACTTATTATTTTATACCAGTCTGTATATTAGCGCAGTTTTTCTTGTTTATTCATGTTTTTGTGTGGGGTTGCAATTTCCCCTTATTCTTAACTGCTGCAGTTACAGATATTACGAGTGTTATTTAAGCGCCTTGGTATACCTTCGTTTTCTGCATAGTGTTAACAAACATTAAGAAAAGGTGCAGCTTAGTAGTTTTTTAATTCATTGATGCATATGCATCAGTATTCAATAGAAAAGTATAACATTGTACTCCACATATTAAGGTGTGTATCAAGGTTTTACCTCAGAAACCAAAGCAATTAGACTAGCAGTCAGTATGTAAAAGACACAACTTATGCAAACAGAATTAAAACAAATATATACTGTTCTGTACAATAAGATACCATCAATTTGAATATATGCCATAGAAAGAAAACAAAAAGAAGAAAAATAAACAAAAAAAGAAAACAATAGCATTCAAGAAGATTGGGTAATATACAATAAGGTTGTGCAGATCATGTAAATAAACTGTAAAAAAAGATAGCAACCTACTGTAATAAATGGTAAGCCAACACAATTTTGTGATGCAATGCTTCTCCTATTTTCTTATTAGAATTGTTTTATTGGGTTTTTTTTTACAAATTTTCATAGATAACCGTCTTCTTTAATGTTATATATAAAAAAATAATAAAAGAACAAAAATAACAAAAGTACTGTATGGAGGCCACATTCTTTGGAAATGTATTACACAGTAGAAGAATGTCAGTAGAAAATAATACTGCACATTAATATTAGTAAAGGACACTGAAATAGTTTTTGAGAACTAGGAAAAGAACCAAAAACAAAAGTGAACCTACTTTACTGTAATTTTCTCCTTTTATTAGAAATAAACCAGATTTTTGCTTTAACCATAAGCACCGAAGGGGGAGAGGTTTGTTTCCAACATTTGACTAGAGAGCTACTAGCAGCATGAAGTACATAAAAAGTAATTTATTTGAAGAATTACTAAACCCTGGAGCCCTTATAGAGCTGTCCATGGACTCATAGGTACGTTTGCAATATATCACTTAAGAGATTCCTGATCTCACCTTCGGAAAGGTCCTCCAAGTATGTGCAAAGTCACCCATCTGATCACATCTTTGCCAACAGAGAGGGGTGGATGAGAGAAAAATCTTACAAAATCTGATCATTACCAGATACCATCTAGAATACATTTTATAAGAGTTCTCTTTAATCAAGTTGGACATAAATGACTTTGCCACATTTTTTCTATTATTACTCCATGGGTCTTTACCGGGTGGCCCCAAATCTTCCTCCCAACTACTGTACATTCATGTTTAAGAACAGAGTCCAAACCATAAGATTGGGGAATATTATATGAGATTAATGTAAAACCCTTTCTAATAGGGGAAGAATAACTATTTTTCGAAAGGAGTTTCTTGCGTAAAATATAAAACTCTAGATAAAGATTGTAGATAGAATCTAATCTGCAAGCACTCATAAAATCCTAGATAGATGATATGTTCATATAAGAGACTCTAAAGAACAGCATGAGTCACAGATAAATCAAGGGGCAGTATATTGTTAACAAACATATGTGATTTATTCAGTGTATAGTATCTGAAGAATACTTATCTCTGTATAGGTACTTCTGTCATTGGGATTTATTTGTGGAGACAAATTTCTCAGGGGTCTATTCATCAATACTAAAAAATATTTTGTGCTAATTAAGTTTTGAACTTGCATCATGTTCAGCTTCAGCATCATGCCTCTTTTACATACTGTAAGTCCCTCTTCTGAAAAGCTGAACTTTTTGAAGAGACAGCTTTTTAGTATTGATAGATACTTCCATGCTTTCTCTGCATGATATCATCAGTTCCTGAGCCTCCTTTCACAGTGCTTCTCCATGTCTATGGAGCCAGGGACTGTGGGGCCTATTCATCAACACTAAAATAATGTTTTTAAGGACATTTTACTTAAATACCATTATTTTAGTATTCATGAAGTATCTTAACATAGGAGATATCACTGATATCTCCTGGATATGTCCCCCTGCATTAATTTCCACACTCCCCATACATTAGTATGGAGATATGGAAATTATGGTATTCATCAAATTCCGAAAATTATGTATTTTCGGAATTTGATGGCGTTACTATCTGCCACTGAGAGACTTACCTGCTTCCAGCTGGTGAGGTCCCCCAGCGTCTTCCTCCAGCGCTTTGATCCGTCCTCTGGTGGCTGCTTGGACACTGGGCCTCATTCAGACCTGCTTGCAAGCTCTGAGCGCTCACAAGCGGGTCGATGTTGAGGCCCTGCATAAGTGCAGCGTGCGCAAGCCCCAACGCGACAGAGAAATACTCTCGCTCCAGGGCTCACTACTAAAGGGGCGGCTGTCGATGGTGATCAACAGCTCGTACTGTTTTGTAGGTGGGGTGGGGGGGTGGCTGGCCAAATGGAGGCATTCCTGAAGGGACGCCTGCCGTTTGGGGGCGGCCCCACTGACATCACTCGAGGCATTCCGAAAGGAATGGCTGCCATTTGGGGGCGGCCCCACTGACATCACTGGGGCTTGCGGAAGATGAGACCCTACCACAAGGGTCTCATCACAAGCCGAAACGGTTGCGATGGTCTTGACCTTTGCGACCTTCAACCTGGCTGCCCGTTAAAGCTGTGGGTGGTCACCCAAAGCTTAGCAAGTGGCCAGGAGGCCAGATTTTAAAAAGAAAGTGGCTGCCTTCAATCATAGCAAGCGCTCGCATTTTGAGAGCAGCTCTGAATGAGATCCACTGTGTTCTCCCAGCAGAACACAATAAAGGACAGTGGGCAGGTAAGTGTGGGATGGGGGGAGTGGGGAGGGGGTGTTGGGGGTGGACACACAAAATTACTGCAGCTGTAGGTAGTAATGCAGGTTTTGCATTCCAGTTGGAATGCATGTGAACTTCCGGGAGTCATTATTGAGAATGACGTCCTCTTTATAGATGTTGGTATCATCTGTGAGTCATGTGACTTAGATCATATGAGGATGACTGAAAGCTTGTATCAAGTGGTATAGATATCAGATGGAATGTTCAGATGGACGTGATGCATAACCACATTACCCGCACCAGAATTGTGGGATATTGTGAGCAGAAGGAGCAAGTGAAATGCAAACCCCGCTGTATAGGTAATTAATTGTTTTATATTGGTTTTATCATTTGTATCAACTTGCAATAATGAAATATATTATTTGCACAAACGGATATAGTAGTGAAGGAGATTAAGCAACCTCCGTTGTGTATACAGAGTATTTTAGGAAATTTCTCCCTAACCCACCAATCAGGTTTAAGGGAGGTGTATTTAAAGACGTGCATGGCACAACACACACATGCCCTGAGGAAGACTCCAGCATTGTAGGAGTTGAAGTGTGTGGTGTGCCGTTTGGGGGACAGTGATATTCCAGACTACCAGGAGGTCCACAATCTTGCCCAGGAAAGCGTGGAAAATAACATATTATGCCTATTTGGGTGTCTGGGAACTGCACCCTCATTTTACGGTACAAGGCCTATCAGGTGATAGGTATAGGTCTACCTTTTTACCTTTTCATCATTTGTGTATATATTAAAGCATTTTGAAGTACTTCACCACATGAGTCCTTTCTGACTTTCTTTACATATGTTGAAAGTGGATCCAAGACAGAAGAACAGATGGTCATCCTATATGGAGTGATGAATACATCCCATAGCTGTGGATACCACTATTTTGTATTTGTTCTCTTTTTCCTTTTATGTATGAACTTTGACCCAAGGTGAATCGGGATACATATACATAAGGAAAGAATACTCTTATGATATCATTATAATTATTATATCAAGTGCCAATATAGTCTACTTTTTATAATACACAGCCATTGAGATAGGTAATATGTTTATGTTAAAAAAATATTGATTGTTCAGACAGTGCTCCTATTCTCTGCTGTTTTTAGTTGTGTACCTTTTTGATAGGTCCAGTATTACCTATCATGATTTTGTAGCAGCAGTCTGTATTTCTTAAATATAATAATTTTTTTGGTCACTTAGAATCCAGCACCAGTTTTTGCTGTTTTTTAGCTGCTATCAGTGCCCAAGATCTTGCTTCCTACTGTATGTCAAGGACAACATTGATAAGATCCGAAATTAAATGGAATACTCTAGCTCAGCCAGCATTCTGCTAAATCCCTTCCCTGAACCTTCTAACACCCTCTCTTCATTTGACCTCACAAATGAAGATAAAATACCTACACTCTTCTATTCTTCCTACCCTTCTACCTTTCCACTTTATCCTGTACCACCATAAATCAGTAGAGCTCTGTCTCCTGTGTGCATCCTAACCTTAACTACAGCCGCCTCATACACTTTCTTAACTCGCACAACTTTTTGGACCCACTTAATTTGCAACACTCCACTGAGATGACACTGACTATGGTGGTGAATGATCTGCTCATTGCTAAGTCAAAAGGCCATTACTCACTTCTTCTGGGACTTTCTGTAGCATTTGACACTGTTGTTCACAATCTACTCATACAAACACTATAATCACTAGGTATTCAATACACAGTCCTATCCTGGTTCTCATCCTACTTATTAAATTTCTATTTTAGTATTTGTTTCTTTGAATACACCTCATATTTGCTTTCTCTATCAGCTGGAGTACTGAAAGGGTCAGTCCTAGGTTCTCTAGTTTTCTCACTCAATACCATGTATCTTGGCAAATGTATCAGCTCTATCAGATTATATCATCTGTATGCAGATGATATTCAAATCTACCTATTCCCTCCAGATTTGTCAACTTATCTATTGGTCCATGTTACTGAATGTTTTTGTGCCATTTCAACTTGAATGTCATCTTGTCATCTCAAACATCTTTCCAAAACAGAAATAATAATATTTCTACTGGCCAATAGTAGTTACCAATCTAATATATCTATCACTGTTGATTAATCAACAATCAACACTACCCCACAATGTCACTGCCTAGCTGTCATCTTTGTCTTTGGACTGTACTTTGTTTCTCACAATCAACCTGTTAATAAATTATGTTACATTTATCTAAAAAATATATCCAGAAAAATCCTTATCTTACACAAGACATTGCAAAAACTGTAATGCATGCACTTATTATCTCCCACATTGATTATTGCAATAGTCTTACTAGTCTTGCCCAAAATAGACATTCACCACTGCAACCAATTTTGAATGCTACTATGAGACTGATTCTTTTTCCTAAACTTTATTTGTCTGCTGCTCTGCTCTGTCAGTCCCTTCATTGGTTACCTCTATTCTACTGAATTCAATATGAAATACTTTTGCTTACACATAAGATTATTACCAAACTACACCAACTAATATCTATTTGCTTCTCTCAAAATATCTCCCAGATTCTCTCACCAACACTCATTACCTACTCCCATTCAAAATTACAGAACTGTTCTCGGGCTGAACACACTCTGTGGAATGCCCTCACAAACACAATAAGAGATCCCTGAAAACTCATATCATCATGTAATCTTAGCAAATTCTAGAACCGCCACATAACCTCCATAAGATATCCTTCCCAATTACATCCCCTCTGTATAGTCCACACATAATTTGACATATTTTTTCTTTCTTCACTTTTGCATTCTGCTGCCCCTTGGCCAACAATCCTGTGTGACTGGATCAAACATCCCACCAAGAACCTGTGCATCTGGCTCTACCATTATACAATATGTAGCACTTATCCCTGTGTATCAATGCCTATTTCTTTATAGATTGTAAGCTTGTGAGAAGTAATATGTAGTTAAGTATGTATTACTGCTAAGCAAGTATTTTGAGATGTGCTGATAATTTACCAGGACATAAAAAAGCTAACTTAGATATTATACATGTATCTTAGAGATTCTAACACCTCACTGGTAATTGAATAAATTGTTAAACCAAGTGTATAGTGTAAGTTGGCAGATAGACATATTATTTAAATAAACAACATGCATTTATCTCAGAGGTGCTATTATCCCACTGACAGTCATACTGTGTATGTTGTTAAGCAGAGCTACAGTACCAATATGTACCATTGGTATATAATAGATTAGGAAAAAATGATACCAATTCTCAGTGTCTTGATGCGGGTCTATTCACAGACCGACATCTGCTGGTAAGTCGATACATGTTTCACCTGGTGGCTAGATCAGGAATGCTTAGCTGGTCTGTGGGATAGCACCTTCAATTACATGTTTGCACATCCATTCATTAAGGAATTAAGCTTGAGTGACAGGCACATTTGCCTATCTGCACACCACTAGTCAAGAATTAACAGCAAATCCTCTGCTACTAATCAGTCATGTCATGCCGGGTTGCAGCATAGGGAGACTAGGGTAGAACTTCATAAGTCCATTGACGGCATTAGCGGTTGTCATGGCAATCATAGAAGCTTGTAATATGAAACTTTCTTCTAAGCTAGACTGACAAGCGGAAAGACCAAATACACCATCTTAGAGTGTGTCTATTAAAAAAACGTGCATGATACTATTGCTGGTGGTGAAAAAAATAAACAAAATAAGATATTAATATTCTTGTGGATGGGGCTGGTGGACGTGGGTTGGGGGGAGGAAAAGGGGCTGCATAATATTAACATGAATAAACAAGAAAAACTGCGCAAAAATACAGACAGGTATAAAATAATAAGTTAATTTATTGGAGTCAAATAAAATGCCAAAAAATAAATTAAAATATCAAGAAATATGTATAGATATATAAATGGTGGATGGAATTAGTTGACCACTAAAAATAACCACAGAATATGTAAAAGTAATGGGAATGAATGAATATCAAAAATGAAAATTAATTGAAAAAAATAATAAATGCATATAAAAAAATAATAACATACATTTGACAATAAAAAACACGTAATCCACAGTGAATAAATCTCTGCTAAATTAATTCACTGGTATATATAAAGAATGGCACAAATATTGCTGTATTTGGAGTTATAGAGCAACAGTCATTGTGTGAAGAAAGTTCAATTGCATCAAATAAAGGCGTTTAGCATACTTTGTTAGTTAGTAGCGTAATATTGCAACACTGTAACCGCAAGCCTGCAGTTAAAGTATCCTTTTGAGTGTCCACAATGATATGCTGTCTGAGGTTTGTGTTTTGAGAGGTAATTATTAAATTGAGAAAATCAGAGTGTCACCCTGTTGGGCACACAGTAATGAGAGAAAGAGTAATATTACTGACCAGCCTCAAAGTCTCAGACGGCAGCTGATGTAAATAGCATGGTTCTCTATCCGGCTGTACGGTGGAAAATAATAGCCAGAGAAAAAGACAGCCTCCGTGTCTCGCAGCTGTAAGGATCGGGTGGTATGGCTCTCTGTCCGGCTGCACAATGGTGATTACCTGCCGGTGATCAGGGCCAGAACACATTTAGTGAATATGGGCAGCTACGCATTTCATCCCACCTCTGGACTTTTTCAAGCTGTAACAAGCTCCTGCAAGTGTGCCAGTGTCCGCAGCCTTTGATTTTGGTGTGGGGAGATCCAACAAGCTTTTGGTGCAGAGAGATCTGACAAGCTGCGGCCGCTCTTATCCACCCACTTAATACTCTCCTGCATCCTTTCTGGCCCTGATCACCGGCAGGTAATCACCATTGTGCAGCCGGACAGAGAGCCATACCACCCTATCCTTACAGCTGCGAGACACGGAGGCTGTCTTCTTCTCCGGCTATTATTTTCCACCGTATCGCCGGATAGAGAACCATGCTATTTACATCAGCTGCCGGCTGAGACTTTGAGGCTGGTCAGTAATATTACTCTTTCTCTCATTACTGTGTGCCCAACAGGGTGACACTCTGATTTTCTCAATTTAATAATTACCTCTCAAAACACAAACCTCAGACAGCATATCATTGTGGACACTCAAAAGGATACTTTAATTGCAGGCTTGCGGTTACAGTGTTGCAATATTGCGCTACTAACTAACAAAGTATGCTAAACACTTTTATTTGATGCAATTGAACTTTCTTCACACAATGACTGTTGCTCTATAACTCCAAATACAGCAATATTTGTGACATTCTTTATATATACCAGTGAATTAATTTAGCACAGATTTATTCACTGTGGATTACGTGTTTTTTTTTGTCAAATGTATGTTAATATTTTTTTTATATGCATTTATTATTTTTTTCAAATAATTTTCATTTTTGATATTCATGCATTTCCATTACTTTTAGATATTCTGTGGTTATTTTTAGTGGTCCACTAATTCCATCCACCATTTATATATCTATACATATTTCTTGATATTTTTATTTATTTTTTGGTATTTTATTTGACTCCAACAAATTAACTTATTATTTTATACCAGTCTGTATATTAGCGCAGTTTTTCTTGTTTATTCATGTTTTTGTGTGGGGTTGCAATTTCCCCTTATTCTTAACTGCTGCAGTTACAGATATTACGAGTGTTATTTAAGCGCCTTGGTATACCTTCGTTTTCTGCATAGTGTTAACAAACATTAAGAAAAGGTGCAGCTTAGTAGTTTTTTAATTCATTGATGCATATGCATCAGTATTCAATAGAAAAGTATAACATTGTACTCCACATATTAAGGTGTGTATCAAGGTTTTACCTCAGAAACCAAAGCAATTAGACTAGCAGTCAGTATGTAAAAGACACAACTTATGCAAACAGAATTAAAACAAATATATACTGTTCTGTACAATAAGATACCATCAATTTGAATATATGCCATAGAAAGAAAATAAAAAGAAGAAAAATAAACAAAAAAAGAAAACAATAGCATTCAAGAAGATTGGGTAATATACAATAAGGTTGTGCAGATCATGTAAATAAACTGTAAAAAAAGATAGCAACCTACTGTAATAAATGGTAAGCCAACACAATTTTGTGATGCAATGCTTCTCCTATTTTCTTATTAGAATTGTTTTATTGGTTTTTTTTTTACAAATTTTCATAGATAACCGTCTTCTTTAATGTTATATATAAAAAAATAATAAAAGAACAAAAATAACAAAAGTACTGTATAGAGGCCACATTCTTTGGAAATGTATTACACAGTAGAAGAATGTCAGTAGAAAATAATACTGCACATTAATATTAGTAAAGGACACTGAAATAGTTTTTGAGAACTAGGAAAAGAACCAAAAACAAAAGTGAACCTACTTTACTGTAATTTTCTCCTTTTATTAGAAATAAACCAGATTTTTGCTTTAACCATAAGCACCGAAGGGGGAGAGGTTTGTTTCCAACATTTGACTAGAGAGCTACTAGCAGCATGAAGTACATAAAAAGTAATTTATTTGAAGAATTACTAAACCCTGGAGCCCTTATAGAGCTGTCCATGGACTCATAGGTACGTTTGCAATATATCACTTAAGAGATTCCTGATCTCACCTTCGGAAAGGTCCTCCAAGTATGTGCAAAGTCACCCATCTGATCACATCTTTGCCAACAGAGAGGGGTGGATGAGAGAAAAATCTTACAAAATCTGATCATTACCAGATACCATCTAGAATACATTTTATAAGAGTTCTCTTTAATCAAGTTGGACATAAATGACTTTGCCACATTTTTTCTATTATTACTCCATGGGTCTTTACCGGGTGGCCCCAAATCTTCCTCCCAACTACTGTACATTCATGTTTAAGAACAGAGGGCCTGATTCAGAGCCGTTTGTAAGTGGCCACTCGTTCGCTCCGAGAGATGTTTGCACATCTGCGCATGCGTATGGGTAGTAATGCACATGTGCCAACCAGTCATTGTGGTCAGAAATCGAGCACTCGCAAAATAGCGAGTGCCTGCTAATTTGAGTGACAGGATGAGGCGTTTGTGGGTGGTAACAAGGGAAGGTGCTTGAAAATGGGGAGTGGTGACCTGAACGCAGGCATGCCAAATGGTCAAAACTGGCGTTTTAAGGGTGTGCATAATTAACAAAGCAACATCGTCGACTACGTCATTTGGTTGTTTCTTAGCCTGAACTATTCGCATGATTGCGGTAGGAAAATCCTACCACAAGCACTGCGAGCAGTTCAGACGCCTTTCGATGTACTTGATTAATCAAATAAATAGCGGAGATGATGTAGGATGTGAGCGGCCAGGGGGCGTCTTTACAAAATAGCGAGTGAATGTTTCGTTCGCTCGTTCAGACATAGAGGCGTCAACAGACCGCAAAGAGTGAGCGCTCAATTTAAATAGCCGGCCCCTTTTTCTGAACGAGCGCGCGCAAATAGCATCCGGCTCTGAATCAGGCCCAGAGTCCAAACCATAAGATTGGAGAATATTATATAAGATTGATATAATACCCTTTCTAATAGGGGAAGAATAACTATTTTTCGAAAGGAGTTTCTTGCGTAAAATATAAAACTCTAGATAAAGATTGTAGATAGAATCTAATCTGCAAGCACTCATAAAATCCTAGATAGATGATATGTTCATATAAGAGACTCTAAAGAACAGCATGAGTCACAGATAAATCAAGGGGCAGTATATTGTTAACAAACATATGCGATTTATTCAGTGTATATTATCCGAAGAATACTTATCTCTGTATAGGTACTTCTATCATTGGGATTTATTTGTGGAGACAAATTTCTCAGGGGTCCATTCATCAATACTCAGCTACAGCATCATGCCTGTTTTACATACTGTAAGTCCCTCTTCTGAAAAGCTGAACTTTTTGAAGAGACAGCTTTTTAGTATTGATAGATACTTCCCTGCTTTCTCCGCATGATATCATCAGATCCTGAGCCTCCTGTCACAGTGCTTCTCCATGTCTATGGAACCAGGGACTGTGGGGCCTATTCATCAACACTAAAATAATTAATTTCCACACTCCCCATACATTAGTATGGAGATATGGAAATTATGGTATTCATCAAATTCCGAAAATTATGTATTTTTGGAATTTGATGGCATTACTATCCGCCTCTGTGAGACTTACCTGCTTCCAGCTGGTGAGGTCCCCCGGTTCTTCCTCCGGCACTTTGATCCATCCTCTGGTGGCTGCTTGGACACTGGGCCTCATTCAGACCTGCTTGCAAGCTCTGAGCGCTCACAAGTGGGTCAATGTTGAGGCCCTGCACAAGTGCAGCGTCCCCCACTGCGTGTGCGCAAGCCCCAACGCGAGAGAGAAATACTCTTGCTCCAGGGCTCACTACAAAAGGGGTGGCTGTCGATGGTAATTGACAGCTCACACTGTTTTGTAGGTGGGGTGGGGGGTGGCTGGCCAAATGGAGGCATTCCTGAAGGAGCACCTGCCGTTTGGGGGTGGCCCCACTGACATCACTGGGGCTAGTGGCAGATGAGACCCTACCACAAGGGTCTCATCACAAGCCCCGATGGTCACGATGGTCTTGACCATTGCGACCATCAACCTGGCCGCTCGCTAAAGCTGTGGGTGGTCACCCACAGCTTATCGAGCGGCCTGGAGGCCGGATTTTAAAAAGGAAGCAGCTGCCCTCATTCAGAGTGAGTGCTCGAATTTTGGGAGCAGCTCTGAGTGAGATCCACTGTATTCTCCCAGCAGAACACAATAAAGGACAGTGGGCAGGTAAGTGTGGGATGGGGGGGAGTGGGGAGGGGGTGTTGGGGGTGGACACACAAAATTACTGCAGCTGTAGGTAGTAATGCAGGTTTTGCATTCCAGAAGAACAGATGGTCATCCTATATGGAGTAATGACTACATCCCATAGCTGTGGATATCATTGGTGACGGTATGAGCCTGGATAATAATCCTAACATTGGTTGGCGCATAGACACTATTTTGCTTGTATTTACATTTGTGGAAGAGGAACAATTTATGACACTACTCCCCTAGTGTCAAGTGCTGCCGACTGTAGAAGCACTAGTGAGAGTCTATTCTTGTTATAGCAGGTGAGACTTACCTGCTTCCAGCTGTGAGGTCCCCCGGCATCATCTTCCGGCACCCTGGTCCATCCTCTGGCTCTGATGACTGATCGGACACTGTGTTCTACGAGCAGAACACAATAAAGGACCGTGGGCAGGTAAATGCGGGGGGGTTTTGGAGGGGGAAGCAGGAAGGGGGGGGTTGGGGGTGGACACACAAAACTAACGGCAGGTGTACGTAGTAATGTGCATGCGCTGGTTTTGCAAATGTAACAGTACATGCGCAGCACAGATTCCAGCTGCGGTAAGTTAGTGTAGATAACGAAAACTATCTATTTCCCGAAAAGCTGTCATCGCAAAAATGACAGCTTTGCAGAATAGATAGTAATGGAGAGGAGGAATGATGAATCCATGCGAGTTCTAAACCTAATTACCTCCATAGAATTTTAAGTTATGATGAATAGGCCCCTGTCACTTTTCCTCAATGCCCCCGCACATTAGTCACATCCTCTACCATCCTTGTTCTCCCTACTCCATGACTTCTGCACTGCCAGCGTTGTGCAGGGATCTGTACCCTGGTGGCAGGACTAGCTGCCCAGGCTCCATCCACAGGATCTGCCAGTGGTGGCTCCACCCCCCATGCATCCTGTGTCCCTGCACACCATGGACACCCTCCCGGCTGGGTCTGCGGTAGATGCTGCAGCCACTGGTCATGTCCTGCTGGAAGGCAGCAGCCGTGGGATCCAGTGGGTTCATCTACCCCACTGCCCCGCTACCCTGCCACTCACTCCAATCACCAGGATCTGGCTCGCCTATGGACCCTCTACTTTGTCTGGTTTTGTCTGGCTGTCATATACATTTGCAGCTGCTGGTCTGCCTGGCTGTTATATACATGATGCAGGGGGAATGGAGCACTGAGACAGTGACTGCAAGGGGACATAGATGTGGACGCAGCTGGCGGGGAGATGCTGTGTCTGTTCAAGCTGCGACTCTGTGCTGTGTCTAAGGTGCAGTTTGGAGCCTGCACCAGGGGATGTAGGCTGCAGACAGGGGGGCTGCAGACTCTGGGCATGATTCACTATGGATTGCTCTTGCTATCACAGTGGCGTTTATTTACGCAGGTCTGCTGCAAAAATATGCTAATGAATGCAATTGCAAAGCCGTTGCAAAGCCAACATGGAGACGTCCACTACCACCCACTATCGCTATGTCACATCTGTAATACCTTGCAGTCCTGCATATACATTGGGAACATCAAGTAACATCTGCTCCTCACATACAATTACAACAGGTCTGACCTTATTCAGAAATTGCTGAGTACTCAAGCTGCGTATGACGGCTCAGTGGCTAATTTATGCATGCCCATGCAACGGCGTTGAAACAGACAGGCATGCCTGCATTTTTCCAACCACTGCCCCATCACCACCCCCAAATGCTGACCTCCCATCACTAACTCTGTGATGGCTTTCTTTCATTACGCGTGATCGGCAGAGTGATCCCAATGCTAACACACACACGAGCACTGCAATACATATGCATGCGCAGTACACATCATACACTGATCTGCATATGCTGTTGAAGTTACGATTCGTAATGAATCAGGCCCTCTGACCCCTGAGCTGGGAGCAGTGGGGAGACAGCAGAAAGGGTTCTGATAAGATCCTTTTCCCACACAAGCTGCAGTGTAAAAACTAGCTTGTGATGCGAATCAGTATTTTTAGACCATCTTGGGATGGCGTACAGTTACACAGTCAATTTCCAAAAATATATGATTTATGGAAGTTGATGAATAGCATCATTTCTACATCCCCGTACTAAAGTATGGGGAGTGTGGAAATTATTGTGGCAGGATTGTAATCTGGAGATATCACTGATATCTCCAGCATTACACGATTGATGAATGGGCTGACACTTAAAAACTACATATATTTGTAAAAAGTAAAAAGTAAAAAACAGTTATTATAGGATTAAGAATGGACATATGAACATGTCTGTTCATAAGTATCTACAAATTGTTACCTTTCCCCTGTATGCAGGACACAATTCCACCATTGGTTACTGTACTTCTATCAAATGGGAGTCAACCTACATATTATAAAAAAGTTACCTAGAAATTATTAAAAAGTCTCAGTATATTCCTTGCATAATTGGGATAATTTATAATATGTCCTGTAAAGGCATTAATGCTATTATTTTTTTATCCCAATCACAAATTTTCACCTACATTTGTTATATGTACTGTATGCAGGTTATATTTTAATTTAAGAAATGTATTCAGCAATCTAAGTGTGCCCTAGAAAAGAGAGTCTTCTTTTCTCTCCTTGTAATTTAGAATTGCTATTTCTAGCTCTAAGGAGCACCACCAACAATGTAGTTCCCCCTTAACCATTTTTGGTGATATATACCATCTTTATTAGTTGGTCTTTATTATTTCTATTCAATGTTATAAATGACCTGTGTGGAATCTCCCATCTTTTACTAGCATTGATAAATAGAAAGAATCCCTGAATCCAATAAAAACTGACATTTTCACCAATTTTTGAGGGATATTCTCCTTCTGATAAATAGACCCTATAGTTCTAAGTGGACTGTAAAGGTAACTGTCATTATAATGTATGACACCATAACTGTAGCCTAGTAACATCTGCCCTGAAGTGTTTCACCAATGCAACAGGTAAGATGAAAAAAAGAACACGTTTATCACATGAATTTATATTTAAAGAAGAATTCTTGGTATAGTTGCTTTACATAGTACAGCAACATTTAGGCAGGTACTCACAAAGAGAGTTCAAGATTTATCACTTTTATAAATTTGATAACAGCATTATCAGAATTCTAATTCATGTATAATGTAAGTTTATAGCAAAACTAGATTTATACTGTATTCCCCATTTTTCATATTGATAAATAAGTAATTTTAAAAATATATTAACATGCCTCCCACATGTCCTGGTATTGGTTGGACAGTACCAAATGTGAGATTTATGTCCCATCTACATTATTTGGACTACATTGTCTCAGTTGGCACAGAAGTTAGAAATGTATATCCCATTCACCAGTTCTTTTTGGCAGTGAACGTGTATTTGGAGGGAACTGGAAAAGGATACAGAGTAGCATAGCACATTTCAAAGCTAGGCACATCCCAGGGTGTGTCATGAAATCCTCCTTGAGGTGTACATGCTGTTAACACAATACCAATGGAGTGGTGATGAGACCCCTATTACAGTTTTGTAAAGTCCTCACCTATAGCAGTCACTTTTCCCTTATAGCTAGATATGCTTACCCATAGTAGCAGCTCTTATGCTCTTAAATGCCACTGCCCTTGCTGCTGCTGCCTGCACTGCAAGAAATAGTATACAGTAGTCCAAGTGGTTGGGTCCCAGTGCCTGCACAATAGATTTGGCAGGTGTGAGGGAAATGCGCATGCGCACATGCTGCAGTTGGAATTTGCATGTGCATAACACTGGCTTCAACTGCAGCCCCTAGAAGCTAGCTAGACCTTCCTGTAAAGAAGAGGAGTGGCTTCCCACTGAAAGTATGCTCTCTGCTAATCCCAGCTCTGACTTGCAGTCCCAGGGGGAGATAACACCTCCACCTGGGACTGCCTGTGTTTGATTGGCAGGTAGTGCTTCCAATGGCAAGACACTGACAGTCACAGTGTAGCCAGTGCATACACAGAGTGCAGCTGGCTTACTGAGGTGGTTGAAATATTCGCTACTGCTTACCAGTACTCAGATGCCCCTAGGTCTTTAATGCCAAATAGTTGAGGCTTATCACCATAAGGCATTTGTCAGGGCAGGATGGACAGGGCACTTTACAAATGATACAAAACAAGAAAACTGTTACAGACACTATATAGGCAGTAAATTGGACAAGTAGATCAGAGGTTACATATAGTAACCAAAGTAACAGCAAACAGGACAATAATGACCAGAACAACCTGGATCTAAACTGGGTGACAGATAACAATCCAGATTAAGGACTGGTGACAAGGGGTGTAGCAAGGTGGAGACAGTGGAGCAAGTGCTTCAGGCATCTGCTCCGGCCAGGGCATCACAGTCTCAGTCACCCCACCTGTGCTGCTTCTGTGTGCACTCAGACTCAGCATGACCTCCAACATGTGCCTTCTGCTCAATTCTGCGCTGCAGAAAGGAAGGGAGAGGTGCAGGAAGAAGAGCATGCAGGTTGAAGCTGGAGTGACAGGTAGCTGGAGTGATGGGGCTGGTCTGACAGGGGTCTGGAGTGACAGGGCTGATGTGACAAGACTGGTGAGACAGGGGACTTTAGTGATGGGGCTAATATGACAAGGGGCTGTCATTCATCACTGGCCTAAATGACCACAGACCAAATTGCTCTTATGTCTGTGGCCATGAAGTCTTTTGAACGATTGGTGTTAAACCATCTGAATTGGATGATGGGTTCCATCCTAGATCCATTGCAGTTTGCCTATAGGGCTAACAGTTCAGTGGATGATGCAGTAAACATGGGGTTGCATTATATTTTGCAGCACCTTGATTTTCCAAACACCTATGTGAGGGTCCTGTTTGTGGAATTTAGTTCTGCATTTAACACAATCATTCCTGAATTGCTGTTACCCAAAATGATTAAATTGGGGGTTCCTGTATCCACCTGCCGCTGGAATATAGATTTCCTGTCAGATAGGAAACAGTACGTAGAGATGGGAGCATATGCCTCAAGTGTATGGAGGATTAGCATTGGGACTACCCAAGGCTGTGTTCTCTCCTCATTGCTTTTTTCTCTGTACACAAATGTTTTGCACCCCTGGGGAGCCATCGGTTAAACTTTTGAAGTTTGCAGATGATACCATGGTCATTGGATTGATAAAAGAAGGGGATGAGTTTGCCTACAGAAGAGAGGTGCATCAGTTGGCACAGTGGTGCAGCTAGAACAACTTAGAGTTAAATCTCTCAAAGACAGTTGAGATGATTATTGACTTTAGAAAGCAGTCTGTCAGTGCATGTTCTCTGATCTTAGCTGACGCTGCCATGTCATTGGTGGGCTTCTTTAAATTCCTGGGCTCTATTATTTCTAGAGACCTAAAATGGAATAAGAACGTTGATGCTATCATGCTATCATCAAGGGAGCGCATCTGTGGCTGTACTTTCTACGACAGCTTAGGAAATTTGACCTCCCAATAGAATTGATGATTCTCTTCTATTCAGCAATAATTGAGTCTGTCCTATGTTCCTCAATAATTGTGTGGTTTGGTTCAGTTAGCGAATTGGATAAGGATAGACTACAGAGAGTGGTCAGGATTGCAGAAAGGATTATAGGAGTTGATCTTCCTCCTGTTCAAGAATTATACCTGTCTAGGGTTAGGAAACAGTCCGGAAATATTGTGGTGGACGAAACTCACCCCAGTCATGGTCTGTTTCGGCTGCTTTCATAGGCAATACAGATCATGTCTGTTTAAGACCTCTAGACATTTAAAGAGTTTTTTCCAGCAGGCAATTTTGTTGCTTAACTCCTAACTAGATGTACAGTAGTTTATTATAGTGCAACTGTTCTATTTTATATGTTTTATTATTTTACATTTTTATTATTCTTTTTTGTATATTGTGAATGTATGATTGAAGTGTTTAACTAAGTACTTGGTCAGCAGCTACCGGAGTCAAATTCCTTGTATATGTGTTTATACTTGGCAATAAAGGTGATTCTGATTCTGGCTGGTGTGGCAGGGGTCTGGAGTATTAGGGGGCTGGTGTGATAGGGGCTGGAGTGACAGGGGGCTGGAGTTATAGGGGGATGGAGTGATGGGGGCTTGTATGACAGGGGGCTGATATGATGAAGCTGATGAGACAGGGGACTGAAGTGACAGGGGGCTAATGTGACAGGGGGTTGGTGTGACAAGGGGCTAGTGTGAAAGTGGGCTGGTGTGATAGGGTCCTGGAGTGACAAGGATCAGGAGCTACACAAGGCTGGATGATAGAGTGACAGGTTAGGAGGCTGGAAAGACAATAGGCTGGAAAGATACAACAGGAGGCTTGAAAGACACAGGAAAAAGGAGACTGTAGGGGACATGAGGCAGGAGATGACATGGAGTATGAGTCTGGTTGAACCTCTGTTGTATAATGATGAAATTTGTGATTTTCTTACACAAATAAGCATCTTTGAACCATGTGATCTCCTACATGAATAGTGAATACAAAATGAAGACTGTTTGCCCAGAGAGGATCAGTTTCTACAGAGGTTCCCCATTGCAGATAAACCATCATTTAGGTAAGGTATATTTTTAATGTGTACATGCAAAACTGTGGCTTTTATTAGTGTAATTACTTTAGTGGGGTGGAAATATCTAGCGCTCCATGACCCATTTCGATATGGCCCCTACCACACATGCTGGACATGCCTTTTCCCTGGCACATTTGGTGTGGGGTTGAGCAGCGCCATAGCACACACATGCTCCGGGTACCCTGGCCACATGTTACACCTATGTTGGTGGCAGACAGACAGCTGTAGTCAAACAGAAATTCAGAGAAAGGCAAAGATTAGGGAAAGGTGAAGCCAGCAAAATCTAAATTTAGAAACAAATCAGTAACAAATAATCAGAATAGCAAAAAGAAATTATCACTGGCACAGATGGCAGAGAGAGAATGCTATTTAAATAGTCAGGAACTAATTAGGGATGCAAGTTGTAACCCAGCCTCTTGCAATACAGTTACTCATGGCACCTGGGAAGAGTTGTTACACAGGTACTGTAACCCATCTGACATCATCTGCACATGAGACCATCGCAATTCTAACACAATTGAGATGTCCATGTCTCCTTTCCCAAACCATTCACAAATAGAAAGCATTAGTATTATTTATTTAATAAGCTAAATATAATCAGGTGTGATTGCAGTACATATGATTAGGGAATCATTTTCAAAGTCAACATCTATTGTGTACAGTTTCCTATAATCAAGCAACACAAAGTCCAATGGAACTAAGAAAAATCAAAACAGTTACCATTTTACTAAATTTCAATAGCTAATTTTTATTAGAAAGATTGCAGAAGAACTAACCATGACTAAACTTCATCTGAAAATGGAGCGCATAAATTTAAGCATTTCTCTTCAGCCACGGATTAAATGAAAGAAAAGGTAACAAAGGTAATAAAGTACTTAATATAATAAATACAGTTGTGCATGAAAATTTGGGAACCCAACATTTCTGAATTTATGCATAAATGTTACCTTAAATATGCAATTCTTCATCTAACTAACATAGGGCCTGATTCAGAGCCGCTTGTAAGCGGCCGCTCGTTTGTTCTGACCGATGTTCGCACATCTGCACATGCATACGGATTGTAATACGCATGCGCGAACCAGTCAGTGCGGCCGAAAATCGTTTGTTCGCTATATAGCGAATGCCTGCTATTTTGAGTGACAGAAGGAGGCGTATGTGGGTTTTAACAGGGGAAGGTGCTTGAAAACGGGGGTGTGGAATTAGATCGCAGGCGTGCTTAAAGGTCAAAACGGGCATTTTAAGGGAGTGCATAATTAATACAGCAGCGTCATTGACCACGTCACTTGCTTTTTTTTTACCCCGAACTGATCGCAAAATATCGGTTGAAAAAACCAGCCACAAGAATAGCGAGCAGTTCATACGCTGTTCGATGTGCTCGATTAATCTAATAAATAGCGGACATGACGTAGGATGCGAGCGGCCAGGGGGCGTATTTTTCAAAAATACAACCGCAAGTTTTGCTCGCTCATTCAGACTTAGAGGCGTGAACAGACCACAATTAGCGAACGGTTCATTTGAATAACCACCCCTTGTTTTAGAACGAACGACCGCAAATAGCGAGCGGCTCTGAATGAGGGCCATAAACAGGTAAAAAGAACCAACAACACACAAAATAATGTAATTGTTAATTTGTTTATTTGCCAAAGTAATCCAACAAAAAAGTTTTGTTGCAAAAAGTATGTTAACCTCTAGGACTCATTAAATGTTGTGAAGCAATTGTTTATAGTAATTGTTGATCAGACCCTCACATCATCTCAGAGGAAGTTTGTCTCAATACTCTTCATACAACTGCTTCATCTCATGGATATTGCTGAACACCCTGTTTAATGTTAGTCACCACATTACTATTGGCAAAAGCTATATGAAATTTCATATTTTGGAATGACTCAGTCATTCCAAAATATGACATTTTACCACTTCAATTATATTCTTATAGAGTGAATTGTGTGTTTAAGGTCAATGTCTTGCTGCAAGACCAAACTTCTTATATGCTTCAGTTTGTGAATGGACATATATATATATATATATATATATATATATATAAATATATATATATATATATATATATATATATATATAAGGCAGTAGGACTGGCACTCAGAGTACAGTAATGCAGCTTTACCGGGTGCCTCCACGACGTATTGTAGATAAAGTTCAAAGAAGGTGCGGAACTCACGGATAAAATATGTAGGCAATAATAGTCAAAGACTATTATTGCCTACATATTTTATCCGTGAGTGCCGCACCTTCTTTGAACTTTATATATATATATATATATCCTATAGAACCATATAACCTATAATTCCTAGCTCCATCAATAAAGGCATGCTGTTCTGGTTTTATGTCAGCTAGCAAAAAAAAAACAATGATTTTGACACCACATTTGGGATTAGATTATTATATTGAAATGCAGACTGTTGTGTCCTCAATCCTAACATTTGTCATTTATGCCAAAAGGTATATTTTACAATCATTAGTCCACATAACATTCTTTTCCAGTAGTCTCCTCACCTATCCAGCTGATCTTTAACAAGCACCAATATTTTTCTTGTGGTTGCTTCCTCCTTAGTTTTCATGCTCATGAAAACTGCAGATCCTATGACATTGTCCTGTGTTTATTTGTGATCTTTTGGAATATTATAAGTCTTGTTGGATGACCACTCCTGTGGAGAGTAACAAGTAAGTTAAATGTTCTCCATTTGTACACTTATTGCCTGTCAGTGGATTGGTGAAGGTCAATCTCTTGAGAACTTGTTTTGAAAACTACCTGTGTAGTAAGACAAGAATTTGGTAGGAAGGTCTCTGTTATAAGGTCAGGGCCACACAAATTCACACACAATTGTCATTCTAATGATTTGTTACATTAGCTGATAAATCTAGAGGTTTACATACTTTTTATGACAAAAATAAATTTAATGCTGAATCATTTTTTTGTGTTATTTCATTTATTTGGTTATTTATATCTCTTTTTCTAACTCAGATGAAGATATGCACATTTGCAATAACATTAATGCTGAAATTTGTAAAATGTGATTGGGTTTATAAAGTTTATAACAATACTGTAAAAGATATATGGAATATATGGAAATAGGGTCTTGTTCAGATGTGGTCCACATTTTTATCCAAAAATATAGAAGCAATTTGCATTCACAATTTGCAAGGGTTTTACCCTTGTACATAGAAAGTTGCAACTATTAAAAGAAGGTTAGGACAGCATGAAGGTTGGCACCAGTAGTATATAAACAATATTTCTCCAGGCATACATTACATAAAAAAATGTCTATAAAGATGGTTATAATTTTATTTGCAAAATGCACATTACATTTTGAGCATCAATAAAATATATTTCTCTATGACATCAGGAACAATTCTCCGGCTCACGTACGAGAACAGAAATAAAACAACATTCACATCAACTTCCATGAACTTGTGTTGGTGATCATCATCATCCTCTATTTTCACTTGCCCAACAGCACAGTTGTGCAAACATAACCCTACTGTAGCCTGCATATGTTATAATGTCCCTTACATCCTCAGTACCTCCTCTCCAGGTACAGGCTGGCATAAGGTCTAGAATCATGTAAAGCTGCATTTGCACATATGCACACACCCACATTTATGGTAATACACATAACAATTCAAGATATTCCACAGTACATTGCATTATATATGCATAAAGATCATGATGCTATACATATAAAACAATATGACACAAATTTCAAAATATAAATTACATACATTTAAAGGCATTTGCATACATACTATATAAAGGCACAATATAAATATATAATAGAAATAATAGTGAAGTAGAATTAATATAACTTGATACTGGTGCTATATTTTTTTATAAATGGGATGAAACCCTTTAAATTGTGCATGAATAGGAAGATTGTGGAGTGATTTATAATAATATAAATATGTTGCATTAATACAGTATATATGATATATTAAACAATGACTGGTTGCTATAGTTTGTGTAATTTTTATTTAGGTGCATTACGCCCATGCATTTAGTTTATTCAAATGTAGAAGGTTACCAATGGCACTAATGAATAACATACCACCTAAAACATTATATGAGTGACATAGGGGTAAATTTAAAATGAGAGATTTTAGAAGTGGAGATGTTGCCCATAGCAACCAATCAGATTCTACTTAACATTTAACTAGCACATTCAAGAAGATAATAGCTAGAATCTGAATGTTTGTTATGTGCAAAATAACCACTTCTAAAAACTCTCACTTTAGTAAATTTGCCCCATAATGTTACTAATAGAGTGTTTTTAATAACCCATTGGCACCCCAACACAAAGTGGGACTCTGACATGAAGCAAAAGCATGCATAAGTAAAGCTACTGGCTGCTTATCCACAGTGATACCAAGAGGTCTGTTGGGGCCTTTTTCTATGAGAGAATGCTAAGCATGTAGGGGTATGGACACATTTTATTATGAATGCCAAGACCCTCTCCAGAAGCTCCATACTGCCTACTGAAAGGGTCTTTGCCAAGTCTTATTTGGGGACATTGTTTTTGTCTTCTAGGTTGACCTGTCATCCAAACAGGTCAGGTATCAAATAGTTTTTACCCACTCCCTCCTCTTAGTCCCCCTTAGTGTAACTCAATGTCAGTGTTTCATTGGTAGTGTACATGGTAAGGTAATCAGTGAGGACCCAATGAGGGGAGACATAGGTGTTTCTGATGGGAGAGTTGTTGCCCTCTAGACAGCCCAAGGATTATTGCCAGGCCTACCTAAATGCAGTCAGTAAACGGGCCCTATATTGTATAAAGAGGAGAAACAGCCTTTGGTCATTTTAAGTCACACACCATAATTTTTAAGCTAGGAGAAAGGGCAATATGCATTACAAACTTTCTCTGAATGCTAAAGGTTGTTTTTCACTATGAACCAAATTAGTTAATAGATACAGTACATAGGAGGTTGACAAAGTTCATCCAGGATGATTATATTGTCCATGGACCAGGTAAGAGGATAGATATAATTAAAAAATATTTATGGAGATATATAATAAAAATTACATTTAACTTTTTTGTTAATGGAGTCTTTATACTTTAAATAATGCATAAATGATCCTTACCTAATTATGTTTCTACAAAGTCAAAAGAAGAATCAATTTCAATTAACTTAGTACCTCAAACAAGGACCCATCTGATTAAAGTATAATTAAAGTGTTTGTGCTTTCAAGGGACTCTTCATTAGTATTTTGTGAATTATGTGCAGAACCCCTTTCTTTATTCACAAAGTTTACATTTCAGTAACCTAACAAGTTTCACATTTTAATGATTAATGTGTTTGTTAGAATGCGAACAAATATTTATTCAATGCACTTTTTTGATGTCCTATCCTATTAGTGCATCACAGATATTTCTCTTGAAAATGTATCTGCTAATTCTCCATTGTATAAAGATGACACATAATGTACCTAATTGAAGGTCTGGTGCAGCTTTATGAACTACAATTTTAATTTTAATTTTAGATTTTTGTTTTCGTAATGCCAAATTGAGCACACGTTCTCACTTAGTATTAAAAGAGCGTACAACCTCTGACGTGTTGAGACTTTTGTTTTAAACTTGTTAATAAATTTGCTGAAAATAGGATTGTTAATATTGTGAACTAAAATGGGAGAGACTTATAATATCTAATATATATATTAATGTATTATTTTTAAATACTTATAAGTATTGTTGCTTTTTAATGGAATTCAAAACTCAAGTTATACTCTAAGTCAGGGGTGGCCAACCAGTTGGAGGCAAAGAGCCAAAAATATATGTGGTAAATCGAAAGCACTAATAGCATGTGCGTGCCTATGGTGCACTGGCAAAATGGACCGTGGCCTATCTGTCACAAGGCCACTCCCCATTTTAGTGTTCACGCCTTTGGTATGACATTTACAGGAGCATGACCTTGTGTCACATCCCTGTTTTTAGTCATGCTGGGGCGTTATTTTACATAATCTTCCCAATAAAAATTTTTCACTGTTGAAGTGAAAGAAAAAGTTGGAGCAACATAGAAAACATTGAAATAGCCACATTCACATAAAATACATATTGAAATTCAGAACCACATAAAATACATTGAGAATGCCAGTGCCCATTATGCTGTGCCCCCTGTAGTTGTACCCCATGTGCAATGCCCCTACTAGTTGTGGACCTTATGCAATGACCCCTGTAGCTGTGCCCATTATGCAATGCCCTCTGTAGTGTCAAAACTGGATTATTGGCTGAGACAAGATCAGTTTAAAATTTAATCGCAGCGACACCATCTTGCGACTGGCCACAAGATGCCATTTTGCGAATGGCTGCCTAAGCACCATTTTAGATAAACTCACACTTTAGTACATGTGGTGATAATACTATTAGCATCATGCGATTGCATCCGTGATCATCGCCATAAGTTACGGCGATTCACCAAAAGCCCATTTAATGACTTTACATAGTTTGGGTGTTCTGGATAAAGTGCATATTATTATAATTCCCCTAAAGGATATATTGCATTTAGCTAGAACAGAGCAAATGGCCACGTGATAACTAGCCTGTGTAGATAAGCTTCCTGGATAATGTCTGCTCTCACTCCAGGTGGCCCGGCTAGAATACACACCTTACATTAGCAGGCTTCCTGCAATGAAATAACTTCAAAGCCAAGAGTGTTATCTTAGGTCTGGGTCTTGTAGCTGGGCTAATTTGCATTCACACAAGAGTCTGGGAGAATAAAGGGCTTTTCTTTAGAGCCTGGGAAAGGTGGGGGCTGCTGAGAGAGGGGGCATGTGGAACTATAAGGCTCAGCATTCAACACTGCTAGGTGTTCACTTAGTAAGTGAGATTTAAGTGCACCATTCCTCATACACACATTAATACGCACAATTGCACTGTTAACTAGTCGCATATTAGCGAATGCATAAGACCTTGTATGAAAACACTGATTTATTAGCTTCATGTGCATGCATCTGCCCCAAGTTAACTAGCGTCTTTATATCAAACCCCGCATACTTACACATTACATATCCACATAAAAGGTTTAATTAGCTTTAAGGTATAAGATTTAAGTTGGTTCAGTTAGTATAAATGCTGTGAAATAAAGATGTTTAATAACTAAGGTTTTATACATGCTAAGAAAGCCGTGCTTGGTTTCATATTGATGCATACTTTTTCAACAGAATTCCGGTATTATCGGTGTGGAGATCGCATCATGCATTCTCAACTTATGGACCGCAGAGACTTCAAGCAACAAAATGTATATTATGAACAACTGTTAGGATGTTGCATGGGGGCGGGAGGGCAGAGACCCCCAGTTGTTAGAGGCTGGGATGAGTCTATTTGAACCAGCCTGTTAAATGCTCTGTAACAGATGCTTTCCCCCTGGGAACCAATGGCATAAGCAAGAAACTTCTCTATTGTCCTGTCTATTCTGGGGGGGTATAAATATGTGTGCTCCAACACTGGGTTCTTAGTCATCTTGCTGAATGCTGACTGAAGGGTTTCTTGCTGATGCCTAACATCTGGACCAGAATGCGCTGCGTATATATACTATACTTGGGTCTGTATAATTCCTTTGCACCGAATTGTGTCTGGATCAATAGCGTGTAACTGACTGTACTTTTACCTGAATAATACTTGTGCTTTGGAACCACAGATTCCAAGTCTTAAGTCTTTATTTACTGTATGACTGCGTACACAATTTAGCGTCATCCTTAGAGGTTTATAGGTAGGATATTAGAAGGTATAGCCATGGGTATATAGAGGTTCTGATCGAGTATCATCAGATGGGGGCTCATCAAGTGATGTCACTTACCTACTCACACGGCACATACGGCTATCGATATCTCAGCAAAGCGTGGAGTGGCCACATGCAGGGTTTTCCTGCAACCGCTTTGTGCTGAAAAATCGCTATCAGTTTTCGTGTGAGCAAAGGAAGCTGACTAGAATCCAGGGACAAGAGAGTAAAAAGTTTGTTTTCCTTTGTTGATAGAACCTAGCGTTTAAAGGGGTGCTGCAGTATTGAGTATGCGGCTGAGTTGCAGTTTTGCACACAGTAAAGACGCTCTTTTGCATACGTAGCTAAAAAGTTGTCATACGGTTGTATGGTAGTCACATTATTTTGTATGTGACTGGTCGCACAATAGCATATATGTACTTCTGGTTGTACTGCCACGGTGTTTAAATAAAGTCGTTGAGGTCTACATTTATCAATTGTTATCAATATCTGGGTTAACGTGTATTTTTCTGCGCAGGAAAAAGTGTGTAACAGTGAGTATTTGTTGTGAGTGTTTGATGGTAGGGGTAACTTGTTCCCTACAGTTAGAGGTACCGTATGACCTTTAAGGGCTAGGTGCTAGCCGCTCGGTAAGCAGCTTACTGTTCAGTACACAGAGCAGGTGTATGGTTTGTTATTTTTGTTAGGGACCGGCTCTCAGTGTGACTGCAGTGTTCAATAATAAGGTTGGGTTATTTGAGCATTGTAGTTGAGCCGCACTAGGTGTGATTGTGAGCTGCGAGATAATAGGTGAGCGGGGGCATCTAGAATTTCTTCCGTAGGTGAGCGGGGTCATCTAGAATTTCTTCCGTAGATGAGCGGGGGCATCTAGAAATTGTTCCGTAGGTGAGCGGAGGCATCTAGAAATTCTTCCGTAGGTGATCGGGGGCACCTAGAAATTTCTTCCGTAGGTAAGTGAGAGTATCTAGATTGTCTTTCACCAGTTTAAATCTTTATTAAATAGCATAGGATTTTGTCTCAGAATGGGAGCCATGCAAACAGTAGAGATGTTAAACAATGATGTGCTGCTAATGAAAGCTCCAATTGGATCGGCCCGTCATATTAAGCATACTAAGTACGTTACTAATGCAATAAGGTATTGTGATGTATGGTTTAAAATGATGATGAAGAGTGTTAGACCATTTCCCAGAATTGGTAGTTTTGATAAGGATGTATTAGATAATGTCTGGGATCACATCAGTTTGATGCGCTCCCGAGAGAAAGAGGTCAAATATTGTGAATGTTTAAAATTGTGGCAGCATGAGGGGGATGCATGGCTTAAAAATGTGCAAGCGACGCAAACTAGCGTCGCGAGCGCATTGCCAGAAAATATATCCGCGACGCTAAATTTCAATACGGGAGAGCCGCAAAATTGTGCGCACGTGCGGTAAGGTAGTGTTGTGGAGAGTATTGCCAGCAGTTCACGCTCACTTCCCCCACCTTATGTGGATGGAGGTGAAAGTACAGTTACCAAAAATATCCATAAAAATGTAACAAGCAATTTGTACCCTCTCTTAAGCAACCATAAAGAAAATGATTATGATGTGGATGATGAGCCTATTGTAATGTCTGCCATTTCCCATACTGTGCAAATGATAGATGCTGCATCACCACAATCACGAGTGGTGCCGCCATGTCCATCGGTAACAGCAAGGGAAGTGTTAAAACACTCTGCACCCGTAGAGGAAGTTGTTAATACCATACATAGCAGCAGCAGATTAAACCTCCAGCCAGGTAACCAGGTCAGAGGTAGCAACACTACCGGTCTGCATCCCATTCGGACGATAACTGTTCCGAATGGAAATGCAGATGCGAACGGTGTAGTGCCCACGAGGGAAGTGGTAATGCATTGTCCTTGGACAAGAGCAGAACTAAATTCCATCATAAATGATTTCCCCGATCCAAAAAAGGAACTAGCCAAATGTCAAAGATTTTTGAGAAATTTGAGTAGTTCTCATGAGCCAACTAATAAAGATTGGCGTGTGGTGTTAAGGGCCTGTCTGCCACACAATACCAATGTGACAAAATTTATAACGGATTGTGTATTGGATGGCGATGTTCCCTTAACAGACCAAGTAAACCAAGGTAACATTTCCCGCATTGTAACTCAATTGGGTGTATATTTTCCAGTAGTAGTTAACTGGAACAAAATTTTCACCATTAAGCAAAAGGAGAGTGAATCTGCAGAAGATTATGGCTATCACCCAGTACACTTGGATAGAAGATATTAATGATAGCACTCACCACAGGGGAATGATAGTCACGGTACTCACGAACAGTTTGAAAGACGACTTAAAGACTTGGGTTCAGACCTCACAACCTGGCTGGAGGGGAGTCACAATAGATACACTCATAGAATCTGCCATAGAACATGATAAATATATCACAAAGAAGAGAGAGACCCAGAGCGAAAAACGAATGGCTGTCAGTATCCAAGCTCTGGAAGGAATGACAATAACATCACAGCCAACCGACACACCTGCACCCACACATTCTCCTGCACCTGAACAGTTAAACGTCCTCACCAATCCCACACCACAGCAAACACATCCTTACCCCACATATCATACACAACCACAGGTCTCATGCTACCCACAAACTTCATACCTCACACCATACCCTTATCCTCCATATCCTTACCCATACCCACCACCTTTCCCTCTTGCTCAACTCCCACAACAATCCTTTCATCCAACCCATTCAAAAACATGTTTTAACTGCAACCAAGTGGGAAACTTAAGTAAGTACTGCAAAGTAAAGAACACCACACATGAACACGGGTTTCCCATGGGTTCATAGGTAACCCCAGTATCTTCTCCCAGGCCTTATATGACTGTTTTCAATCTTTTCAACCTATCAATGGATCTGTTCTAATGTAAAATGTGGACGATTTATTGTTGTATTTTAGGTCATGTTTAAATGATATTAAACTGTTGTGCTTTATCTCCCACTCACAGGACACAAGGTTGATCAGGATAAACGGCAGCCATGCCAGGCTAAGGTCGAATACTCAGAATACCATCCAACCCAGTGGCCCAGGCATTATTTATAGCAGTAGCTATTAATGACAAGATTTAATTGCAGGAACCTGTATGCAGATACTATGGGCCTGATTCAGACCCACTCGCGAGCGGCTGTCCGCTCGCAAGTGGGTCGATGTTATGCACTGAGCATGCGCACGATGGAGGGAGCTCCGTCGTGCGCATGCGCCAGATGCGACGAGCGAAGGAAAGTCCTTCGCCCGTTGTGTCTGATCAAAGGGGGTGTGCTGTCAATGTTGATTGACAGCACGCCCCCTTTGGTGGGCGTGCCGGGGGCGTGCCTCCCTGATGGGGGCGTTCCCACGGGAACGCCTCCCATCAGAAGCCGGCCCACTGACATCACTAGTGATGTCAGTGGGAGTGATTTTGGCTCTGATAGAGCCAAAATCACTCCGGAGCTTGCGGTTGAAAACCTCAACCGCAGGCTCCGGCTCGCAATTTCGATGGTCGCGATGGTCTCGACCATCACGGCCATCACAAAGCACGCTCGTATAGCCTGTGGGTGGTGACCCACAGCTATACGAGCGTCCAGGATGACGCTCCATGAAAATGGAGCCCGGCCCTCATTCAGAGCGTGCGCTCTGCTCAGAGCGTTCGGCTCTGAATGAGGGCCTATATCCCTAGAATTATTAAAAATGGTAGGGGGATTTATTTTACAGGTGACATTTCCAAGAACATGTGTAAGGTGATGGGTAACAACACTAAGATTATCCCAGACTGTCTTTTCCTTTATTTGTCCCCTTTGATATACTGTTCAAACAGGCAGCCTCATGTGAAAATATGATAATGAGGTTACTGTGCAGGGTTTCATGAAGATGAATGAGAATAACTGAAATTGAAAGTATTATTAACTAACATGTCTAATGCAAACTGTCATAATGTCAATTCTGGAGAATTTGCTATGATCCAAATTTCTTTTAGCTCAGGTTGTTTGACTGATCAGAGGAGAGGTCCATATCTGATGATACCACATCCTCAAAGGGTGGCCGAGGAAGATACAGTACGTGGGTCCATTCCAATCACTATAGGGAGGTTAACCAACCGGTGGAGATACAAGGCGGAGATAGGGCCGATGGCATGGACCTGTCGATTGTGAGCTTGTGCCGGGAGGATTGAAAAGGTGACGGTGAGAAATCTGAGCTAAAGAAATGTGTAGATCAGTGCTTCCAGCAATGGAGTGGTCTGCTGTGGTCATCCTAGTTCTGTTTTTCCAGAGTTTCTGTCGTGATGATCTGTTTGGGGATGCCCAGTGTCTGTGATGGAGGACCGATAAAGGAAATGTTAGCTGATGGCAGAGCTGATGGAGTGGAGTCAGGAGGAGGAGTGCTATACCAAACCAAGGGAGTGTCTGACCAATCTTACTATTGTAATTGTTATGTTATTTGGGAATAATACTTCCAGAAGTTATGACCCTCACACATGTTGAAATGTTTGGTATATGTAAAAACATACCATCAACATATCTTCACACGCAATATGAACACAGAGACAAAAGAAATATGATACCAGCGACTCCATGTAGGTGATAGACCGGAAGATGGATGAAATTCTGCAGCTAAAATGGGAGTTTTGTAAGAACCATAACGGTTCAGAGGCTGAAGTAGGGGAGAAGATAGAAGGATAGGTTTCATGGCTGAAATGGTTCTCAGGTCTAGGGGAATGGGTCCAGGAAGTGATCCCCAGCATAGGCAAATTCTTGATCCTTATTCTAATTGTCATCATAATAATTGGCATTTGCATCTGGTGTGTTCCAATTGTGTTGAAGTGTGGAAAATTTAAAAATAGAGTAAAACGAAACAACGAAACAATGATGGTGGTCAGTAATGACAATATGAATACCGAGGTAAATATAGAACTGCATTACAACCCTGAACTAGGAAATGCCATCATTTAATGTATTATATTTAGCCATGCATAGAATGTATTATTGAAATGTTATTTTTTAACACCCTCAGATAATGTAAAGTCTCAATTCCCCTTCAAGACTGCTTTTATAAGACTCGTGCATTCCCACACCTTTCACATGATCTTCCAAGATCCGTGGTGTGCGTATAATAGTAGTTTTATGTCCCCACTCAGAGACACATTATTGATGGATTAAGAACCACCTTGTGCCATCCAATCATAACACTTAATAGTATATAAATGTCAGCCTAAATTAAATTCTACTAGCAGATTGTGATAGCATGTTGTTCTCTATCAAAGGGTGGACTGTGGAAACTAGATTATTGGCTGAGACAAGATCAGTTTAAAATTGAATCGCAGTGACACCATCTTTCGACTGGCCACAAGACGCCACTTTGTGAATGGCCGCCTAAGCGCCATTTTAGATAAACTCACACTTTAGTACATGTGGCGATAATACTATTAGCATCAAGCAATTGCATCCGTGACCATTGCCATAAGTTACGGCGATTCACCAAAAGCCCATTTCATGACTTTACGTAGTTTTGGTTTTCTGGATAAAGTGCATATTATTATAATTCCCCTAAAGGATATATTGCATTTATCTAGAACAGAGCAAATGGCCATGTGATAACTAGCCTGTGTAGATAAGCTTCCTGGATAACGTCTGCTCTGACTCCGACTGGCCCGGATAGTATACACACCTTACATTAGCAGGCTTCCTGCAATGAAATAACTTCAAAGCCAAGAGTGTTATCTTAGGTCTGGGTCTTGTAGCTGGGCTAATTTGCATTCACACAAGAGTCTGGGAGAATAAATGGCTTTTCTTTAGAGCCTGGGAAAGGTGGGGGCTGCTGAGAGAGGGGGCATGTGGAACTGTAAGGCTCAGCATTCAACACTGCTAGGTGTTCACTTAGTAAGTGAGATTTAAGTGCACCATTCCTCATACACACATTAATACGCACAATTGCGCTGTTAACTAGTCGCATATTGGCGAATGCATAAGACCTTGTATGAAAACACTGTTTTATTAGCTTCGTGCACACGCATCTGCCCCATGTTAACTAGCATCTTTATATCAAACCCTGCATACTTACACATTACATATCCACATAAAAGGTTTAATAAGCTTTAAGGTATAAGATTTAAGTTGGTTCAGTTAGTATAAATGCTGAGAAATAAAGATATTTGATAACTAAGGTTTTATATATGCTAAGAAAGCCGTGTTTGGTTTCATATTGAAGCGTACTCTTTCAACAGAATTCCGGTATTATCGGTGTGGAGATTGTATCATGCATTCTCAACTTATGGACCGCAGAGACTTCAAGCAACAAAATGTATATTATGAACAACTGTTAGGATGTTGCATGGGGGTGGGAGGGCAGAGACCCCCAGTTGTTAGAGGCTGGGATGAGTCTATTTGAACCAGCCTGTTAAACGCTCTGTAACAGATGCTTGCCCCCTGGGAACCAATGGCATAAGCAAGAAACTTCTCTATTGTCCTGTCTATTCTGGGGGGGTATAAATATGTGTGCTCCAACACTTGGTTCTTAGTCTTCTTGATGAATGCTGACTGAGGGGTTTCTTGCTGATGCCTAACATCTGGACCAGAATGCACTGCGTATGTATACTGTACTTGGGTCTGTATAATTCCTTTGTGCCGAATTGTGTCTGGATCAATAGCATGTAACTGACTGTACTTTTACCTGAATAATACTTGTGCTTTGGAACCACAGATTCTAAGTCTTAAGTCTTTATTTACCGTATGACTGCGTACGCAAATTAGCGTCATCCTTAGAGGTTTATAGGTAGGATATTAGAAGGTATAGGCAGGGGTATATAGAGGTTCTGATCGAGTATCATCAGTAGTTGTGCCCCTTCTGCAATGCCCTCTGTAGTTGTACCCATTAATCAATGCCCCTAGTAGTTGTGGCCCTTATGCATTGCCCCCTGTAGCTGTGCCCATTATGCAATGCCCCCAGTAGTTGTGCTGCTTCTGCAATACCCCCTGTAGCTGTGCCCCTTCTGCAATGCCCCCTGTAGTTGTGCCCATTAAGTATTGCCCCCAGTAGTTGTGGCCCTTATGCAATGCCCCTGTAGCTGTGCCAATTACGCAGTGCCCTCTGCAGTTGTGCCCCTTCTGCAATCACCCCTGTAGCCATGCTCATTAAGCAATGCCCCATTAGTTGTGGCCCTTATACAATGCCCCCTGTACTGTGCCCATTATGCAATACCCCCAGTAGTTGCCCCTTCTGCAATACCCCCTATAATTGTGCCCATTAAGCATTGCCACCCAATAGTTGTGCCCTTCTGCACTGTGCCCTGTAGCTGTGCCCATTAAGCAATGCCCCCTGTAGCAGCTTCCCTCCTGCAATGCTCCCTGTAGTCATGTCCCCAGCTCTAGCTCTTCCCCCTAGGAAGAAATGTACCTTTGTGATGGCACCACTCCACGACATCAGGGCTCCCGAGTCCTGCCACTCCATCGCTGCTACTTCTTCTTCTGCCGCCTGCTGGATAAACTGGATCCAGTAGATGCATGGGCTCCTCACATCGCGGGTGATGTCATGTCACCTGCGCACTACATTACTTTGAACGCTGGCCTCTGAAGCGATCTGAGGCTACTTTAGCCTCTGATGGCTTTAGAGACCAGTGTACCCAGTAATAATGGGGGTCTGTCGAGCCGCAAGCTGCATTAGAAGCTCAGAAGAGCATCATGCGGCTCGAGAGCCGTGGGTTGGCCACCGCTGCTCTAAGTAATTGTTATTTACTGACTTCTATAATTCAATGTAACAGCTTCAGTTAAAGTTTTAATTTGAGTTATGTACACCTTTAAATTGCACAATCCAACTTCATATAATTCTTGCTGACAAAATGGAAGGAAAGCCTTGAATATGATTATGATAATTTGCATTTTAAACAAATACTTACATTTTATGTGTGCCAAGTGAAAACTTTAAAATCAATAGTTTTTGCATTTCAAGGATGAAAAGCAACTAGCTGGGAAGGATAAATACACAGCCATGGAATTTCTCAGGGGCCTGCAGTAACAGTTATGGGCATACTGTAGTTACAAATAAGCCAAAAAGAAAATTAGATAAATAGTATTCTCTACAATTGTTCAATTTGGTTTTAACTGTTTTTTATGAACCAGTCAAAAGTTGTACAGTTAAGATTTGAATTCACTCATTTTCAGTAAGATATTTACTTGATCAGCATCTTCTTAGTAGTTCACTTGGCAAATTATCTGATTCTTGTGGTTTGTGCTGAGTATTGTGCACCTATATACAGTAGGCCCATGTATAACTCCCTAAGAACTAAAGGTGAATCACAGTTCCACTGAAAATATTCCTGGGGAGCCCCATTTGCCTAAGTCAATTTAGACACCCATATCGAAGTATGTGTAGAGACATCAGCATGAAGTTAAAGGAAGATGGGGCTAACATGCACTGGCATCACTAGGGGGTTGCAGGCCGCACTGGGTGACACCATATGAGGGGGTGACACCAAAATAGCAGAGCTGCTCTGCTACTTTAGTGTCACCCCCAAGATGGTATCACTGAGCAGCCGCAACACAGAGAGAGGCAGGGGAGAGGCTTTGGGCTGCCTCAGCAGCTGCCGGAGTGCTGGGTAAGCACAGTGTGTGCCAAGAAAAGGGGCGTGAAATATGGTCATGCCCCCAAGATCAGCACACATAAGTGGGTGTAGCTTTGCAAAATGAGGCCAAGCCCTTGTCTGCACACCTTTGACATGTGAAAGACATCCTGCCAGCCGTACTGGGTGTCATCCAAGTAATTGACACTGTTGCTAACGTGGTGCATATATTTACCTTTGATTCAACTAATATGGAGTTATTAGGGACAGTGATAGTAGGTAGTGGCTCCCCAGTTAATGTATACCAGCTATAGAATACATAGGTTAGTGCTCTACTTTTATAGATAGCAAGGGACAGTATTGCCTCAATAATGATTCATTTGCTTCTTCATGTATATAAGCAATATGATGTGTTATTGTTAACTACTGTTCTATGCACTAAACATTCTTAACCTCAATAACATCTCTTTGCATATGTTAAATGCAGACACAAAACATCAACTTCAATATCTGTCTACAAACAAGATCTTATGGGATGTAGTCGGTATCCCAGCATGTGGGATGCCAACAGTCTAATACCGGCGCCAAAATCCAGACACCAGTACCCCAACCATCAGCATCTCGAATGGTAAGTATCAGGGTGCATGGGGAGGGTAGCGTTAGGTAGCGGGGTTAGGTTTAGGCATTAGGGGGAGGATTAGGGTTAGGCACCAGGAGGGAGGGTTCGGAGTAGGGAGCAGGGAGGGGTTAGGTTTAGGCACAATGGGGGAGGTTAGGTTTAAACACCGGGGAAGGGGTCTTAAGTTTAGCATGCAAGGAGGGGAAGGTTAGGTTTAGGCACTAGGAAGGGGGGGTTAGGTTTAGGCACAGGGGAGGGAGGCTTAGGGTAGGGGTTAGGGTAGGGAAAAAAACTACCTTGCGTTCCAATGGGTGTTGGGAGGGCTGCCATCAGAAATTGTGGGGCCCGGGACTGACAGAATAGGCAGGGCCCCCCCCCTTATTGAATGTAGTGTGTGCGCAGCTGGCCCTGCCTTTTCATCACCTCACCAACCCCCCCGCCCCCCCTCATTAGTGAATATAGTCTGTGCGCAGCAGGCCCTGCATTTTAATTTTATTACCTCCCCACCCCCCCGTTAGTTAATGTAGTGAAGTCTGTGAGCGGCAGGCCCTGCATTTTTATTACCTCACTCTCCCCCACCCCCCTGCTGACCAGACATTCCCCCACTTACCTTATGGATCCGGCAGCGGCTACTTCCTCCACGGTCCACCAGTACTGCAGACGCGCTCCTCTTCCTCCACGGTGCGCTCTACACTGGTGCGCCGTGACATAATGAAGTCACGCGTGCTCAGTCAGACAGTCACTGTAAGCTGTGGAGGAGTGGCCCGAGAGGGCCCTGGCTGACTCCTCCAGCTCCGATGATGATTTACTAATGGCGGCCACGGTGACCGGGTCGGCGGGCAGCAGCAGCGGCAACTGCCGACCCGGGCACCATGGCCGCCATTAATAAATCATCATCGGAGCTGGAGGAGTCAGCCAGGGCCCTCTCGGGCCACTCCTCCACAGCTTACAGTGACTGTCTGACTGAGCACGCGTGACATCATTATGTCACGGCGCACCAGTGTAGGGCGCACCGAGGAGGAAGAGGAGCACGTCTGCAGTACTGGTGGACCGTGGAGGAACAAGTGGGTACTTCAGCTGGCTGCAGGCTCTGCAGAGGTGGTAGTAGCGGGCGGGCCCCCCCACGTTCATCCAGAGGCCGGGCCCGGGACTCCAGTCCCGGCAGTCCCCCCCTGATGGCAGCCCAGGGTGTTGGTATTCTGGCTGTCAGGATGCCGCTGTCTGTATTTTGAACAGCGGCATCCTGACAGTCGAGATATCATACTCAACCCGAGCATACACAAAACTTGCACAGCTGACAAATGTAGGGCTAACTTCAAAAACCACTCTCATTAACCCCTATGGGTTACAATTAAAACCAAGTCTCTTGACCCATGCTGGTGCAGATATGCAAGTAAGGAACAATGGGCCCGATTCAGACCCGCTTGCAAGCAGGTCGATGGCCGGACAGTGTGCACGCGTGGTTTGTGCACTGCGTGAGCCCCGTAGCGAGTGAGAAATTCACTCGCTCTGGAGCTCACTACAACCGATGCAGCTGTTGATGTTGATCGACAGCTCACCCCAATTTGTAGGCAGGTCGGGGGGGTGGCTTGTCAAATGGAGGTGTTCCCGAAGGAATGCCTGCCATTTGGGGGCGGCCCTACTGACATCACTCGTGATGTCAGTAGTGAGCTTCCTGCTCTATTAGAGCAGGAAGCCTACTGGAGCTTGCGGCAGACAAGACCCTACCACAAGGGTCTCGTCACAAGCCCGATGGTCGCGATGGTTGCAACCATCGCGACCATCACCTGTTCGCTCGCAAAAGCTTAGCGAGCGGCCAGAAGGCCGGCCAAAAAAAAAAACGGCCTTCAGACCTGCGAGCGGGTCTGAATCAGGGCCAATGTGCATGCATGTCCATGTATTAAAAGCCCAAAAATATTACATTACTAGTGTTTGCCCGCAGCTTCGCTTGCATGGATGTCTGTTATTGCTCAGCTGAACTAATTTTACAAACACAGTAGTTGCATCTAATATTGTGATGTATAGTTTAATATTGTAGACATTGATCACAAAATTATAGTAATTAGGAATTAAATAGCCAAAGCGCTGTCAGAGAGATGCTGGTATAAGAGGTGTCATCCCCCACTAAACCAAAGAAAAATTTATAAATAATTGATACCAGCGCTAAACCCTTTATAATTATAATAAAAAAAGCTTAAACATTTTTTAACACATAGGTGAGTACTAATAATATTAATATTCAGTAAAACTTCACATGCAATATAATAGCTGGTAGGCCATAGAATAATTCATATGGTTTAAATGAACCAGTCTGCTTTGTATGAGCTTATTTCTGTACTGATTAGTGTTAATGTATTGGCTCTCTCATTAATATCCAAAGATGCACAGTGTTCGGCTGATGTAGATCCACAGGGTAACCTTTGTAGCCGCCAGTAAAAAGGAGATATTCCAAATTAACAAAAAAAGAGTATGCCAAAAGTCCAGTACAATATATCTGGATCATGCAGGCACCATTCAACGTGTTTCGTTGGATTAGAAGTGTCCAGATTGCTATTTATGTTAAATTCATGATCCTGCTATGTTTCCTGTTTCATTGCTGATGTTTCTGGGTCTGCTGCTGCTAGTGCTGATCTGTCATAAGCATTGTCAAGGACTTTCTGCCATGCTTTTAGTATCTTTTAACCTGCATTAATCAAGTACATTCTGCTGTGTATTAAGACTCATGGTCATCTGACTGCCCACTGCTAAATCACATATGTATATTATTTTTTGATTTTTCTGTCTGCATGCCATTACCTGAGAAGTACAGATGTGTCCTTGCTCATACAGCTTCAATAAGCCATGCAGTACAATATGCCTTATGTGTGATAGCTGCGAGGTCCCTGCATCTCTTCTAGCATTGGGTGTATTTTATTGACAAAAATGTATCTATGTAACTAGGATGCACCAGGAGACTGCTCCAATTAATTTAATATGTGACACTTGTACAGTATATCTTTGTGTAACTGAGTCAGTAAATGGAACTTGGTATGGAGAAAAACTGCAGCCGTTATATATATATAGATATATGGTAGCAGCAGGGTGGTATATAAAATTAATCAGAGCAGTCTCCTGGTGCATCCAATTCACAAAGAATTGCGACTAAGATGAATTTTTGACTAAAAAGAAGATAATTTTTTCTAGATTTTTCTGCCAGAACACCATTATCCATTATGTACAGATGTAGCCACGCTCATCTATGCTGCGATGTGAGTGCATCGTGGAATGGATGGTGCGACTAGCGTGCCCATGGCTATGGCATTGACATGCATATGCATGTGCACACCATAGACTTTAATGGAGTAATCATCAGCTGCGAGTTCTCACAGCCTGGTGATTGCTGCGCATGTGCGGGCTCATTGTGGCATAGATGAGGTGGCCCCATCTATATGCTTTAAATTGAACTTTGTTCATATGCCTACCCACTGCTGAATCACATTTGTATATTATAACTTGATTAATATTCTTGCATGCCATTCATTGTATATTTTATTTGTTTGTGGAATCCCATGTCCTGCCAGCCAATCAGAGGCCGATATAGATATAGCATGGTTACATATGGGTCCCAGTCAATGAGCGGCTGCTTCATATAAAGCAGCCTCTGATTGTCTGGTGGGCTGTGGGATTCCCTGAGGAGGCCCATCAGCTGGCATTCACGAAGTATTGCTATGTGTGCCAACACATACCAGTACTTGTCCGTATGGGTTCGGTTACTCGTTTTGTTATGTTGGAGTTTGAATGCTTTGGCCATGGAGCCTGGGTGATAGGGTCTCTTGGCTGTGGCATTATACCCCAGTCTGTTTGGGTTCGGTGCTGGTTTTAGATATAGAGGGACCCCTATGCATATTTCCCCCCTATATTTAAAACCAGCACTGGGACCCTACTATTTTGTTACCCATAATTTTAGGAACCAGGACTGGCTGAGCAGTCCGGGGCTGGTCATGCTTTTGGGGGGGAACACTACGTAATTTTTTTTTATTTAACCCTTTTTTTTACTATTTACAGGCAGAAACATACATGGATCACATTGATCTGTGTATGTTTCTGCCAAACTCGCAGCTCACAGGCAGGTGAATTGATTTCACAAATTTTTACAGGAGTGTTGTCCATTCTCTCCTCTTGGCAAAGTCATAAATCCTAACTTCACTAGTGAAAAGTTACTCGAGTTTAGCCAATGGTGAAGTGAAGATAGTTTCCCATAGCAAAGGAGATTTCTCTCCCGAGTTTGTCATTAGTAAATTTGCGAGTGGTAAAAAGTGCCCAAACTCTCCAGGGATTGATAACTCAACCAAGCTTGAATCTTAGTAAATTGACCCCTAAAGATCTGATTCAGATTTGGGAATAGAGTAAGATAGAGCAAGTAACTACTGAATATATCTTGACAAACCATGTTGCAATGCAAGGGGTGCAAATACATACATTTACTTTTGCAAGCAGGGTAAATACTGGCAACTTTTGTATGTAGCCCATAAATGCTGGACAGCTTTATCTTTACATTACCATTTAGATTTCAGTTTGGACACCCACCTCCGTGCAGCATGGTTTTACAAAGATACACAGTTAATTGCTCATTCTTACGCTATTCCCAAATCTTAATCAGGCCCTAAGTGAACAATGCAGTAGTGGAGCAAATGTTGGGAACCAGTACACAGGATATGGAATAAATAGTGTGTAAAAAGGTAAATAGAGACTTAAATAATGGAAGTAGGTAAATGCAGAAACAGTAGGGGCAGATTAGAAAACATTACAGTTCTTTAAAACATATGGGGCCAAATGTAATAGGTTGTGAATTTCTAGAAAATGCAAGTGTAACGCTAAACTCACATGCTTTACTCACTCGCAAATGTAATAGGGTGCGACTATAGTAAAACTCGCATTTTTTGGGCTTTACTATAATTCACTTGAGGTAAACCTTGTGGTTACATCATTGGATTCAATGTACAGATGTGCCCACATATATCTGTCCTCCTTGTGCTACAATTTGCAACACACATAACACAGGAGTTCAGTGTGACTCGGTAGTGCCAAGCATCTTTTTGTGCATCTTTTTACCTTTAAATACGTCTTATTCACACAACAATGTGACTAGTTAGCACAATCTGCTGATTAAAATGATATGCATCATGCCTATGTTCTGTGTGTGACTACGGGTGTATCTGCACATGTTATGTTATGTTATAGTTTTACAGCCACTGACCCTGTAACATAGCGTTTTGCATGCAGATACACCAGCACTCGCTCACAGATCATAGGCATGTTACATATCATTTAAATCAGCAGAAGCTGCTTGTGCTATCTAGTTACATTGAATGCATTCAAAAGTAAAAAGAGACATGGAAATAAGCTTGGCACTACCAAGTCACGCTACGGCATGGTGCGACTACAAGAGCTGTTTAACACACAAGGAGCCAAGATGTATGTGGACCCATCTGTAGCGGTTCCCACCATAGACTTCAATGGAGATTTCACACCATTGAAGTCGATGGAGACAGGCTGACCGCGCACAGCCAATCAGTGGCCAGCTCCGATGGAGATGCCCGCTGATTGGTTGGTGGCTTCTGCAATGACTGGGCGCACGTGTGCCCCGGTCAGCTGTGCGGATGAAGGGTATGTGTAAACACATACCTTTCCTCCTGTCCGGCATGGTTTCGGGTTTTTGCGTTTTTTTTGTTTTAACCCCCTTGATGCCTGTAGAGGACATGAACAACGCATAGGAGAGGTGAGTATGATTTTTTATTACAGGTACCCTATGGATTCCTACTGGATAAGGGGACATGATGGCATCAGGGATACTCGGTGTGTATGTGTGCTAGTGAGTGTGCATGTGTGTGAGCATGTACAGTATGTTATAATAAACTACTACTGTCATGGTGTGTGTGTTGTGTGGTTTTTTAAGTATTGCTTTAGCTGTGGAACTAAAGGTACCAGCGGGCCCATACTGCCCCACATGCTGGTACTTGTGATTCTACCAAGTACCAGCATGCAGGGGAGGCTTGCTGGGACTTGAAGTTCTACAGCTGAAGACAATATTTTCACTTCTATTTTACACAACACACTACACTATCAACCCGGCACCCAAAAGCCATGGGTGGTGGGAACAGCCACGCTCTATCAGCCTGTGCCTGGGGTACCCTGGAGAGGGGGACCCCTTTATTGGCTGACTAGCAGTTAGGGTAATGCTTTGGCTGGGAACCCGGTGAAAAGGGTTTCTCTGGCTGTGGCATTACTCCCCTGCTAGAAAGAGTCTGGTGCTATTTATGGATATTACAGGTGACCCCCACTAGTTTTTCCCCCTGCATTTCCACAACCAGGAGTAGATCTGAAAAGCCCTATGCTGGTACTTAAAATACAGGGGCCCCCTATGCTTTTTGGCCCCTGTATTTTTTGAGAACCAGGAAGGCTTTAAATAGACCGGTGCTGGTTCTTAAAATACAGGGCCTCCCTACACATTTTGGCCCATATATTTTAAAAACCAGCCAGAGCCAAGGGCTGATTATGCTTTTGGGGAGGGTGTGAACATTTTTTTTTTTAAACACACAGACAGAAGCTTTCACGGATCTCACTGATCTGTGAAAGCTTCTGTGTAAGTCACAACTTTTAATGCTACTGGCATTAAATGGTGTGAGTTTACATAGGGAAATACTCACACAGATTAGCATAGTGTAGTAGCCTCATGCTCAAAAGTTTGCAGGCTATTCCATTTGCAAGTCCCGGCACCAACTCGCACCTTCAAAAAATGCAAGAAGGTGCAAGTTGAATTTTTACTTAAGCTCAATCCCTATTACATTTGGCCCATGATAAATAACATATACAATAAGTCCAGATCGCAGAGCAGGTGTCAAGTAGCACATGAAACCAAATACTGTCATGCATAGCAGGATCTGGTGGAGCTGAGCAGATGAGCAAAGGTATTTATTTGTCATAATATAGCCAAAACTGTAACTTGAAAGGCTAAAATAAAAATACAAAGTAAACAGAATAGTCATTGTTAAGACTGTATACTGATGAGCTGAACTGCTTGAGGCTGGATGTTGCAACCAAGGCTAAATATTGAAGATCTGAACAGAACTGTCACTGATAATACTTGTGGCTAGAACTTGGGAAATCAGAGGCTACAGCATCAATCTGGTATCAAGCATTAGCTGCATTACCCCAGTGAAATGCTTGATGTGATATCTTGCAAACTGAGGCTGTGAAACATGTTAGCAGCCGAAGCACCATGAACACTGAGGACTGGGTTTAACAAAGCTGAAGTATGTGAAACAGAAGATTGCAAGTGTGCAGCAGACTGGAAGTATGGAAAGTATTATCTGAACCATACTATGCTGACTGTTGAAGTTAAAACAATCGATTTTTGTATTCTATTTTTTGTTTCATTTGTAATTCTGTTTTTAAACTATGTTTTTATCTGTTCCATTTTTTTCTTTTTACATAGCATTTGCTATAATGATATTTAACTGAATTGGTGAAGTAAACATGATGCACTTATACATATATAAAAAATATATATACAGGATACAATCAAGCCAATTTGGTGGTGGCAAAAAACAAAGCAATGTCTATTCCATGGATTGAATTACTCTCTAGTAGTAGGAACAGATATATAGTGCAATTGTCTTTCTTTATTATCATCATGTATTGTTAGAGTTGTATGTTGGTCTCCACGGTGACAGTCAGGTGGCGCCGGGAGCAGCGTGGGTGATAAATGTGAGTAACTGTTCATTTGTATCCTGATGATTGAGGAATAAAGTACTCCGAAACATTGAGTGTACTTACCTGCATTATGGTGACTTTTCATACCTTAGTGCTGCCGTCCATGTGCTTATATATATATATATATATATATATATATAATATATATACACACAATGTATATTGTAACATAGGGTTTTGAAATGAGGACTCAAGGCAGGCAGGTACTTTGTAAAGCAGTGTCTTTTTAATAGTAGCAGACACTGCACCTTAGCAAACGTGAGGTTAGGCCTGGACACACACAGGCACATAACAGAAAAGAAGCAAAAAGCATAAAAGTAAATGTCTGAACTCTCCTTGTGCTATTGTATATGGACCCTCCAGGTCCTGGCACCCTAGTGCTAACCACCACCCCAGCCTATTGCCTGGCTAGCTTAACCAGCATCAGGAGCAAGGAGCATCAGGTTTGTGGGAGTTTTAAACCCTGTGCTCCCGTGATTATTCCAGCTGGGTCTGTGTAAATGTGAAAACCTGGAATTCCACACCTCCACTGCTAATGCAGAATGCACAGGTTTCACTCCAGCCTCCCCTGGAGGGAGCTTATTACACCAGAATGTGGGCAATTCAGGTGAGAGACAACCCCTCTCACCACAATGTATATTTATGTAGTATATTGTCTGTGTGTCCTTAATAGGAGCACCAAAAACTCCAGAACAATATAGTCCTATCTTTATTTATTTTTTATTTTTTATTAAAATGACTGCCACTATATTTCAATCATTACCAAATAGACAATCTTATATTCATATAGTTCATGATTGAGTAATAAGACTGAACTAATGATTGATTACATTTAAAACTTGGGTAATCTTATCCAGTAGTATACATTTCATCATGTTGTAGGCCCTCTGTCTGTGACTTTGTATTGATTAATATGTTTTGGAGGAGGTGGTTGGGAAGCTGATTATTCTACTTGGCTGATGACTCAGGTTCTTATTCCCATTGATTGCTAGCCATACCATTGACACATTTATAAGAGTCATACTTACCTACTCTCCCAATGTTCTATCCAGAAGATCAGATGCAAGGAGGTACTGATGAGAGGGGCAGGGAATAGTGCTATAAATTGAGTCATTACTGCCCCCCACACACACACAATAGTATGTTGAATTTCACATCATTACATTGTAGAGTGATTAATAATGAGTTCTTGGCAGACTTCCTCAATTTTTGGAGTACCCTATAAATCTAGAAGAATAGGCAAGTATGGACTAAACGCACAGAAATGCATCTACTGTATATGAAGTTTAAGAATTGGAATCTAGGCTGTAACTACTGTAGAAAGGCAGGAACACAAGATAAGAGTCAAAAGTCCAAAACTTAATGCCAGGGCCGTCACTAGGGTGATGCAACCAGTGCCATGGCACAGGGCATCACAGGGCAGGGGGCGCTGATTGGGCCTTTCAGTTTTCCTGTTTTTTTATGATTCTAATTTGTAGATTCCTCTTCTTTTTCCCCCAGCATCTCCTGGCCAACGATATCTCTTCCCTGAGGCCATGGCCCTTTTTCAGGTGCACTATCTTATGTCACTTCTTAAAAAATGGGAGGGGGGGTGCCAATACTCTCTCTGGCACAGGGCACCAAAAAGTCTAGTTATGGCTCTGCTTAATGTATGCATTGTGTGCTCAGAAAAAGTGCAGGTATCCACCTGTAGTAAAAGTTTGCCACATCCATGCAGCTGTACCACCTCTATCCATCTACTTGTGAATGTAGCTATCATTTGAAGGCTGTGATGCATTGGACTGTGAAACATCCATGGTCACTCAAAGTAGCCTATGCTTGATTACATAGCATAGCAAGAGTGAGGGCCTGATTCAGTGATCGACACAATGACAATATTTATGCAGTTGTCGGCAAGTAATGAAGCCATTGAATGTATCAGTTACTGAATAATATGAATACTATTCAGGATGAGGAGCAGAGATGAAGCTGCAGAAAGATATGAGGGAAAAATTAAAGGTGAAGGAGGAGTTAGCAGTGATGGATAGTGATGCTAGGATCATTAATGCTGCTTGCACAGTGTAGTAATACAGAGTGGATAATGGTCAGGTGAGATATATATTACCCCAGCATTAGGTAGGTGATATGGGCAAGTCTGCCGACAGCTCTGCCGGGCCCAGGTACAGGGAGGGGGCATGGCAACAGGAGAGGTGTGGCAAGACCCCCCATTGCAAAAAATAATGAATGTGTTCACGGCCATGAAGTGGGTGCACGCTCTGCATAGGGGGTGCAGGTGTCCAGGGATGGGGCGCAGTTGCTCCCCCTCCCACTAATAATGCATGGAGAAGAGAGAACTGACTGCTGCTGCAGCCTCTCTCTCTCTATCTAGCCCAACACATAGCATTCTGCAGCAATCAGTCCTCTCTCTCCCTGCTGCCCAAACTTCACTAACAATGACAGCGGGGGCTGGGGCAGGGTGTGGTGGGTGGCAGGCAGCAGACCCCCAGCCCCAGCCAGGCCCCTTAAACAGACCCATAATATCAACTACTCCCTCTCTGGGTGCCCCTGGATATGGGAGATAAATTAAACCAGCTGTAGGCAATGGATAATGAAGTTTAGATTAGTCCAGCAGAAGGTAGGTGATATGGGAGATATATTAGGCCAGAGATAACTAATACCCCTTTTCCACCAAAATTCCGGGTCTGACCCGGAGTTGGAACAGACCTGGAATTTTGCCGGCGTCGACTCAGGATATTCCCGAGTTGGCGCCGCTCACACCGGAGTCGGGTCTGCATAGACCCGGCTTTCCCAGCGTGAAAGTGGATGCTTGGAGATGATGTCATCTGAAGCCGGACCAATCGGCCATCTTGCAGTGCACTCCAGATCATCGTGACCTGCAGTGCGCTGTTCTCACAGCTGGGTTTCATGGGCTACGCCCATGTTAAACCCTGCTTGTTACCTGGGTTGGATTGCTGGGTCACTCGACCCGGCGATCCAACCCTCTCCCTTTTTACACCAGGGAGCTGCCCGGGTTAAACCTGCAATAACCCGGGTTTTAGCTGTGGTGTAAAAGGGGTATAAGTGACATGGGGCATGAATTACTGAGTAGCAGGTAAGTGACATGGTGGATGATGTAGTTAGTTATAGGTAAGTGACAGGGGGATGATGTTGTGAATGGTAGGTAAGTGACACGGAGATGCAGTAAGGAGTAGTGACATGGGGATTATGTAGTGAGCAACGGGTAAATGGTGTGAGAAGTTATGTTGGTGCACATTGTAGTGACATGGGTTAGTTGTAGTGAAGCAGAGCCAGAATAGTACACAGGGTTATTGTCCTGGCCCCTTACCCTCTTGACACTACACTGCAGGAGTTGCATTCATTTGCAGAGCAGCCTGGCATTAGTTTTCACCAGTGAAAGCTCTGATACATGGGGCTTTAAATCAGCTCCTCCAGCAGCAGCTGCCAGATCACAGCTGGCACAGAGTAGACCATTATCCAGAAAGCTCCACCTCCCCAGCTCCCTCTGTTTTCTCTTGTCAGAACTCCACCTCATGTCTATGTAGAATTCACTTCATCACACTCTGAGCAGTGGCAGTGTGCCTGACACTGGTCCCAGGCAGCCGTATGTTGTGTCAGGGAGTGAGATTAACAACTTGTTCTTGAGTTACATTATACAATATTTGGTAAGATGAGGAGTGGAGGAATACATGGTGATTTGAGAGCAGACAGATCCTTGTGTATGAGAGAGATATGAGGATGTGCATAAAATAACATCACACCTGTCTTTTCTATGGAAGGGATCATATGATCATATGGGAAACTTGGACAAATTGAATTGTACATCAACTGATGCTGATGTCTTCAGGCTTCAGGCAATGAGATAGACTGTGTAAGGAGGCTGAGTGCCCGGATGATGCTACTGCTGTACCATCACCTGGGAGCTCTATACACCTGATCCTATATATGAATCCAGGGCCATGATACTGTGGGCTGTGAGCAGACAGCAGTCACTGATCCAATAAGCAGGACCCTTCAAGATCATTGTACAGTTCGATGAGGGATCTGGGACTAATCACATTATACTGGCCATGCAGCCTTGGATGTCAGGTATTCAGCTGGTTACTTTACTGTTTGGTCCTTTCATGGTTGTGCCTAGAATAGCCACTACATGTGGAAGGTCCTCTGCCCACTTCTGCATATGATGCCCATATGTGCCCTCCCCAGAACCCTCTCCCTGAGCTCTGCTGTTAAATCCAGAAGCTTCCCCAACTCTCTGAGTACCTGCCCAATACCAAACTAATACAATTCCCTCCACCACTTATCCCAGTGCTCCCTCCTCTCACCTGTGCTCTTTTCTGTGTCACCTTGTTTCTAGTACCTGGTGGGGGTATATCCCATGTACTGTAGGCTTCCCATCCATCCACATACATCTCTTTCTCTCAGCATATCGGAAATGTAGCTGATTCCTTTCCATATCACAGAAGAAATTCAATTTAAAAATCCATGAATGTATGACCAAAAGTGGTGCCATTATTATGTAGTGTAGGACTAACAGAGCATAAAGGCCTTGCCATGTTTTTTATTGCCTAGATTAATCCAGTGATGAGCCAACAAAATTGATTTAGCAACCACCATTGTCTATCATAGATCTCAAAGAGGCATGGCTGAGATCAGTAGATGGAGGGTATGCAAATTCATGTAGTTTAAGGAAAGGATGGTATTGCATTGCTCTGCAATACGTGCTGCCAATCTCTCTGGTTCCAGTGAGCAGACAGTTGCCCAACATATTATCCAGGACAGGCATAGTCTGTCCTCTATTTGCTACAAAATAATTGGCCATATATTGCGATCTATTAGATGTGGAGACCAGTCCAAGCAGTTTTACAATGTGAGGCAAAGTGGATTTTTATTTTGGACACTGTCGCACCATGAGGTTTAAATGAGAGCTTGGGGCAAAATGTAATAGGGTCCAAGTTTTGAAAATGTGTGAGTATAGAGCTATACTCAAACATTTTTAGAACTCACCCTAAAAAGGTATGAGAACATGCAAACTCACAAGTTTCTCACACCCCCACAACTTGCAATGGCAAAACTAGTATCCAGATGTTTTGCCATTGTGAGAATATAACTCGGCCAATGTAAAAGAGTGCAAGTGTTAAAACCGTACACTATTACTGAACTTAAACTCGTAAAAAACAGACCTGCTTCAGGCTAGCGAGTATAGCCTCAGCCAGTCTGAGTTACACAGAAACATGCACAGATCCGTGAGATCCATGCACTATCTTGTGGTAAAAAATAAAAGTAGTAAAATGTAACAAAAAAAAGTAAGCCCGTCCTGTTTGTGGGAATACAGGGAATAACATGAGTAGGGCTCCCTTTTATTTTCCACAAAAGCACCGGACTCTTTCTAGCAGGAGTGTAATGCCACAGCCGGGGGACCCTTTCACCGAGTCCTTGGCCAAAGTATTATCACTTGACCACTAATCAGCCCAGGCTGGGATCCCTGGGGAGGCTGGGATCCCTGGGGAGGTGGGGACCCTACCCAGGGCACCCCAGGCCAGAGCTATCCATGGCACACCTGGGCAGTGGGTGCCATTTTGATTGTTTAAGAACTAGAGGTCAAAACAAGCATCCCCTGAATACTGGTACTTGGCAGGGGCTGATTGGGCCGCTGGGACACTGGGCCGGTTCCCGCTGGGCCAGTCCCCACAGTGTCTGGCAGCCACCCTGCACTTACCTTACCTACCCCCGCTGCCACGATTGGACCTCAGCTCTGATCAGGAAGCTCTTCAACATATGCTGCATGCACAAACCCTGCTGGCTAAAGATAAAGGCTGACAGGGGAGCTGCTGACTCCTCCCACAAGCCTCCGTCCAGCCCTTCTGAGGCCCAGGCTGACTCCCAGTCCTTACTTCCAAGAAGACAGCAGTGATGCTGCCACCAAGACAAGAACAGCGGAGCTGCAAGTAAGTGGTGATGATAGCGGCAGCGGTGGCTGCACAACAAGGGGGAGGGGAAATGAGGTGAGTCTAACATACATTAGGTAAGGGGAGTAAGCTTGAAACACACAGGGGCTGGTGGGAATGGGCCTGGGATACACAGGGGCTGCTGGTAGTAATAAGGCTGACATACATTGGGGCTGGCCTGGCTGGGGTACACAGGGGCTGCTTAGGCACACAGAGGCTGGTGAGAATGAGGCTGACATACACTTGGGCTGGGGTACACAGGGGCTGCTGAGAAACACAGGAAATGGTGGAAATGAGGCTGACATACACTGGGACTGGGGTACACAGGGGCTGCCGAGACAGGGGCTGATGGGAATGAGGCTGACATACATTGGTGCTGGGATACACAGGGACTGGGGGGATTGACGCTGACACACACAGGGCTGAGACACACACAGGGGCTTGGATATGGGGTTGAGACACACACTGGGGCTGGGGGAATGTGGCTGAGACATACTGGGTCTGAGAAATGAGGCTGAGACACACTGGGGTTGGGGGAATGAGGTGGAGAGCTACAGGTGGGCCTGAGAATGGAGAGATGCAGGGGGTCTTGGAGAGACATATGGGGTCCTAGAGAGAGATATGGAGGCCTGGAGATGGAAGACACAAGCAGCCTGGAGAACCAGGAGCCTAAGGATGGAGTGTCTAAGGGGATCTGGAGTAACACTGGGGCCTGGAAAGACACAGAAATTGTTTGATCAGGGAAATTCACATTTTGCCCTGCACAAAAACTTGTTGCTATACATTATCTATTTATGATGATGACATTGGTTATATTTCCACATAAACAGGCATCTTCCAGACAGTGTGATCTACATGAATAGTGAATACCGGCTGAAGACGCTGCCCAGTGAAACTCAAATTCTTTAGAGGTTCCCCGTTGCAGAGATACCACCATATAGGTAAGAAAAAAGACTTCCAAACTGACTGTCCTGTACCTAGTGCAGAGGGATGGGGGTCCTCAAAAAGAGTGTATCATTCACCAAGAATTCTGTTGCCAACCCTGCTCTACTCAGTGGCTTGCAAAAGCACCTCCAGGCCCTAAGACAAGGGTAGTATCCTGCCCTCCTCCACAGACCCCACCCCCTTAACAGACCCACCCCCTCAACAGACCCGCCCCTAAAAGGGCTGCTTCCAGAGATTTCCCAGGCTGGTTTTCCATCCCAATCCGCCCCTGGTACTTGGAGAACCATAGGTAACAGCATGCAGGGCATTAAGGGCCCACTGATATCTCTAGTTTACCTGAAAAGGAGATATTAAAATAAACACAGGACATGGACACTGGTTGTAATATTTTACAGTATTTCACATGCACTGACTCACACATACTCACCTACAATCCTTGTAGTCATTCATGTCCTCTTGTACATGTAGCATCCTTGACACCTATAAACAACAAAAAAAAATGTTCCTAGTGTAGATCACATCTTTTACATTCCAAGTAGGCATCCAAGAGGTTAAACAAAAACTGCACACTCAATCTAAGGCAGACATGAGGAAGTGTATGAGTATACACACACACTTCCTCCATGTGAATGAGTGGGACCCAGGTGCCTCCTGTCATTAGAGGAGACACCAGCCAATCAGCAGACACCTACGTATGAGTTGCCCACTGATTGGCGATGAGCGGTCAAGCTTTCTGTCAAACTTTCCCCTATAGACTTTAATGGTGGGAAAGTGCCATTGAAGTCTATGGTTGGAATATCTACATTGTATCCTATGATGGGAAACTCTATTAACCATGTGGTTCCCATCATAGTATTCAATGTAGCGGTTTCTCCTGTCTGCCTTTGATTGAGTGTGCATTTTCTTGTTTTTAACTCTATGGATGCCTATTTGGAATGAAGAGGACGTGATCTACACTAGGAATTGGTGAGTATGATTTTTTTTACAGGTGTCAGGTGTCATGGATGCTACATGGAAAAGAGGACATGAATGGCTACAGGGATTGTAGGTGAGTATGTGTGAGGGAATGCATGTGAAATAAAATATTGCAACCTTCGGTGTCCGTGTTTATTTTAATATTTTATATTTCTTTTACAGGTGAACTAGAGGTACCAGCGAGCCCTTAATGCTCTGCATTCTCGTACGTGTGGTTCTCCAAGTACCAGCATGCAGGGAGGCTTGCTGGGATCTCTAGTTCTACTGTAAAAGACAATATTATTGAATCTATTTTTTAAACAAGCAACATGGCATCCACCATGCAGGAGTGCGGGGGATAGACCCAGGCTATCAACCCAGGACTTGTGTGCCCTGGAAAAGGGAAACCCCTTCTGGGCTGGGCTAACTAGTGGTCAGGTAATAATGCTTTGGCCAGTGGCCCTTGTGATATGGTCTCCCCGCTGTTGCATTACATCCCTGCTAGAAAGAGTCCGGTACTGGTTATGGAAAATACAGGGGACCCCTACTCATTTTGTCCCCTGTATTTCTACAAACTATGTATGTACCATGTCATTGTGTATTACCATTTTCATGGTCACCTCTTTTGAGTCCTCCCAGCTATGATCCTGTGTATCTGTTTAATTGTGCTTAATCAATCACTCACATCAAGTGTGTTACCTGTGTGTGGAGGCTATTTTAAACTGTGTTTGTGCATTTGTATGTTATCTCCTGAAAAAAGAGGCTGGGTCTTTTTGGGATTTTGGAACTACTATATTGCTTTGGAGGAAGGCAACGGAGCACTGACAATTTCTATTACCACATGAATGCTGAATCTATGGTTTGTTGTATGCATGTACGTATGTGTGTGTATATATATATATATATATATATATATATATAATACACACACATACGATTTGTGATCGGCACTCCATATAAAAAGTCCTGCATCCGGGGTGCAAAAATCCCAGGGGGTAAAGCCCACCCAAAGTATCCAATTAATACAGGCAGCACTCCACAGGAAACAGTATCAGGAAGTTTAACATATATTGCAACATTTTAGATGTCTTATTACATCTTTCATCATATATAAACTGTAGAGTATAGGCAGCACTCGCATCCAAACTCGGTTCTCAGCATCAACTGGGGTGTCTTCCCACAAGGCGGGCTTCAAGCAAAAGTTCAAAATATAGAGAAGGTAATGAGAGGCACTCACCAGGGTTTTCACAGGCTAAAAGGCAATACTTTAATGATTTCACATCATAAAATGGTCGATGTTTTAGTCACCAATAGGGACCCTTTTCAAGACAGTCAGCAGCACAGCATCAAAAAGGGGGTACAAACAACATCTCCAGAACAACAGCAAACTACCTACCATTTATATATAGAGTATATATATATATATATATATATAGTTCAACAATAATGTATGTGTCCAATACTAGATGAAAGGTTATTTAACAGCTACTGATCTCTACTTGAATGAATTTCCAGAAAACATTGTTCAGTAGCAAGATACATTCAGGAGGGAAGCTTCATTTAAATTGCAGAACATTTCCAACAAAGGTATAAATCAATTACTTATTTAAAAGTTGTTTAAATGTAAGAATAACTTTTTAACTTTGTAATCTAAGTCTTCCTCCCAGCCAAGTGGTAAAAGAAAGCCAAGCACTTTAAAACTTGACCTGCTTTGCCCTCCCAATTCAAAGTTAAGTTAATTTGTAGTTGAATTAGTTCATCAAAGTGCATTAGAGCATTTTCTTAGCATTCTAAATGTTAAGTTGCTATCAACAGCAGGGTCACTTTTAATTTTGTGCAGCAAGATTGGACCACCATCTGACAGACGGTTACTTTTGCACAAGTGCATTGAAGAGGCACTCCAAAGTTTATGATTTATTGAGTGCTTTTAGGGAAAGAAATGTAAAAGAACAGCAAGAAAGTTATTCAGTTTTTCTCCACAATGCTGCAGAAATGATTTGTCTAAATAAAAGGCAATTCTTACATATTTTTGCTACATTTATTTTTTAACATTATAGAATTTTTTGCAGCTAAAATGTGAAATTTCTAATAGTTACAAGAAACAAACATCAACAAGAAAAATAAAAATTTTACTTTCCCTTACAAATATAATTAGCCATTTTAGTATGGACAATGTAGAATCATACATTTAGATGAGTGGAAGAGTAAACAGATAGAATTATCAAAAGATGGAAATTCCCTTTATTTATTATGAAAGTTATATGAAAGTGGAAATGTGGAGGACCACTGAATCCACTATATTATCCTTGCACTCAATCTCAATCTATACAGCCTGCTTCAACTAAAAAATGTGAGATACTTGGTAATTGATCACAAAAAGCTAAAAGCACACAAAGTTTTTCCACAATGCTTGAAATTGTATGTAGTAGTAAAGGTGCATACACACAACAATTTTTTTAACAATTTAACTGTAACAACGTCATTATCATTCAATCATTCAATAAATCTTTCAGTGTAAAACGATAAACGATGAACGATTACTGTTCATGCGTGTTCACATTTGTCGATTGTAGTTTGTAGTACAGTCAGACTGGCCAAGTGAACGATTTTCAATAGAAGTTGCAACATTTTTCCTTCAACACACAGAAAATCGTTTATTAAGTAAAGTAAAAGCAACTACTTTGTAAAACGATTTTCGTTCACTTTTTCAAGAGAAAAACTTAACGAAAGTCGTTCAACGAATATTGTTCATTATTTACATCGTTGTGTATGTATACACCTTTAGAGTTAAAAGGGATTAAATGGGCTTAAGCACATGCTAATCAGTCTATCTATAAAATAGCCATCAACACTTTGACTATTCAGTCTTGAGATGGTTCCCATCCTCTGGGGATGAAACTCATCAACCAGGCATCCAGAACTCTCATCTTGCACTTGCCTTTCATTCGTATATCCCGTATGCAACAAGCATTACCTGTAGCCGAACAATGTAGAACAAACCCTCACCATTCTATCCAGCAGGCATTTCTAGTGCACACTGTTGCAAATCACTGGAGTAGGTCACAACCTCTCAGCATCGTAAGCTCAATTATTAGGAGTTCAGACAAAACAGGTTTGTACCATTATGTTTTGAGTCTTCCAAGAACATTATGGAGTAATACAAGCCCTCTAATATTGGAGTCTCTCAGTTCACACAAACAAATTATACACCTACCGAGCTGGTACTGCAAATTAACATATGGTTAATCTATTTGCACTGTGATACCGCTACTAACTTTTTGCTCCTACAACTGATTATCCTGTTATAAAACCATTAATAATAGTATTTACTGGTGTTCATGGTACAACTCTTTAAATGTATTGTTGTTACCATTATTATTGAGATTTTATTTTTAATAATTCTTTTGTTTGAATATATTGGCATACCTTTAATTTTACTTCTGAGTTAATTGAGTGTACTATTGGAGTTAATTATTTTGCTACAATTGAATTAAGAGGCCTCCATGTTACCATGACTAAAGGCAAATACAATTCTTACATTTATTAAACCCAAACTAGCACTTTATTCAAAAACTTCTTTGTGTGTCATTCGACAGTTGATGTACATCATGCTGCAGGTTTGTGTTTGGTCCTTATTAGTGATACAAATATCTCATGTGGTTTAGGTTTTTTCTTATTTGGTACATTATTTTTAATTTTATATAATTTTGGGTCATGGAAGGAAAATAATAAAAACAAAATATTTGAAGTGGTGTAAAATTCATGTAAATTAGTTAAACTTGTTTGTGTTGATGACTGTTTTCTTAATAAAAATGTTTGCAAAAAAAGCTATTTAAACAAATATTCTAAAAGAATTTTGTTGCAATATCAGATTTTATTTCAACTTGGCACAGTTAGAGATCAAATTGACAATTATTATCATACCTTTCTAGAGAAAATACATCCATTGCATTTTCATAATTTACCTGAGACAAAATGCAAATTAGGTGTTGGTATTTGCTGCCCTCTAATTTCTGTAGTCTTTTCATTATTCAAAAAAATCAGGAGCTAGGGGCAGAATTAGTATTTTAGTTTAAGGACCATTTACCAGTTATTTTAACCTCATAAAAATCAACTGTTTGAAAGTAAGTGTCAGGGGCTGGCTGGCAGCCTTTAGCCTGGGGGGCAAAAGCATGCAGGCGGCCCTGGCAGAGGAGTAGCGTGTAGCCAGGGTGCCCGAAGAACATGTGTGCTACGGCGCCGCCCCCCTCAAGTGTTTCAGGAAGGAGGCGGGTCCATATGGGATTAATGTAAGGTAAAAATAAAGATTAGGGGCAGCCCCCTGTCGTAGTGCCCATATGCAGTGCCCCCATGTGCCACAGGAGAGAACACCCTTATGCAGGCCTCCAGTAGTGCCCGCAGTAGTGATCCCCCCTATGCAGTGCCCCTTATGCCCCCAGTAGTGGTCCCCCCTGTTCAGTGCCCCTTGTGCCCCCAGTAGTAAGCCCCTTATATAGTGCCCCCAATAGTGGTACCCCTATGCAGTGCCCCCAGTAGCAGTCCACTCCCCCATGCAGTGCCCCCAATAGTGGTAACCCTTATGCAATGTCCCTTAAATAGTGGCCTCAGATGTAGTCTCCCCCCTATGCAGTACCCCCAGTATTTCCCTTTATATAGAGCTCCCAGCAGTGATCCCTCACAGTGCCCCCAGTGGTAGTCCCCTCCCCCTATGTAGTGCCCCTAGTAGTAGTCCCCCCCTTGAAGTGCCCCCAGTAGTAATCCACCCCCCTGGTAGTGCCCCCAGTAGTAATCCCCCCTGGTAGTGCCACCATATAAATCCCCCCCTGGTAGTGCCCCCATAGTAATCCCCCCCTGGTAGTGCCACCATAGAAATCCCCCCCTGGTAGTACCCCCATAGTAATGCCCCCCTGGTAGTGCCCCCAGTAGTAGTAGTCCCCCTTTGTAGTTCCCCCAGTAGTAGTAGTTCCCCCCTTGTAGTGCCCCCAGTAGTAATCCACCCCCCTGGTAGTGCCCCCAGTAGTAATCCCCCCCTGGTAGTGCCACCATAGAAATCTCCCCCCTGGTAGTGCCCCCATAGTAATCCCCCCCCAGTAGAGAGAGACTTTATTAAAAACAAAAGCAAAAAAACACTTACCTGAAACTCCCGCTCCTGGTCCCGACGCTTCCACCGGCTCCTCTGGCTGCTTTGCATTATGGGAGAGATGTCGTCATGATGACATCTCTCCCATTACCCACTGCGGGAGCCGGAAGATGGCTCCCGCAGTGGGAACAGCAGCAGCCGATGAGAGTCTGACAGACTCTCAGCGGCTGCTGATTACAGCAAACACACAGCTGCCGGGGCCGGCGGCTGTGTGTTTGTGCTTTGTAGTGCTGACCGGACTCCGTCCGGTCAGCGCTACACATGCGGTGCAGTCTGTGTCACAGTGACACAGACTGCACCGGCCCACGACCCCGCATGATGCTGCGGCCCGGGGGGCACATGGCACCCTGCCCCCCGGCCCAGCCCGCACTGGTAAGTGTAGTACCAATGAATGTATTTCTACCATTGTCTACCACTCTCTAGCATTGCAATTATTTATCTTTTAAGTAATTCTTTTTTTCTTTTATTATAACTTCAGTTTCTCTGTATATATGTATCTCTCTCTCTTGGGAGTTTATTTTCTAAGTGTCGGGTTGAAAAACCTGACACTTTTATTCATGTTCATGCCCGATATTTAAAAGGGCAGTGCTTTTACTAGCAGTATCTTGCCAGTTAAAGCACTGCCCTTTTAAATATCAGGCATTGAACACAAATAAAAGTATCAGGTTCTATAACCCAGCACTTAGTAAATAACCCCCTTTCTTTCTATCTACTATCCTGTTTCTATAATGCTGGGTGGACACTGGCCAATGTACCGGCCGTTAAATTGAATGACGTCATTCACAGACATATTGCATTGGCTGTACAGCACAGCCAATTACAGATATATCTGCAGAGGCCGTGGGGATGGGGGCATGATGCAACTCCTGGCCAGCAGGATAGATGGCCAGATGGCAAATGATGGTTGTTCAGTGTATGAACAACTATTATTTGTAGATATATCTGCAGATCAATCGATCTGTGTACCAAGCTTTGTCTCTCTTTCTCACCAACCTCTCCCAGTCCTTCCCCATAGTATATCTGTAAAATGTTACTATCATATAAAACCTTCAGTGATCTTAACCGCAATCAAAGCACCCAAAAAAAAGTCAACACCTGCAAAAGTACTCCCATGCTGCTGAGCACTACTGGAGGAAATATTGTTCAAAAGCTGGCTTCCTCCACTGTGAATTAATCCTTTCAGTTTACACTGCTGCCCTTTCAATCACCAAGCAGACAGAGGGCCTTATTCATAGATGTATGTGAAATTGATATTTACGTACATATCTGATGTTCGCAGATCTGCACTTGAACAGGAGCCGCACTTTGCTTGTGCATATCTTTTTTTGTGATGCAGTGAGACATGTTGCTGACTCTTGAGACCGACAATTTTCAGCATTCCAGAAAATGGGGGAATTCCAGAGCCAGTGGCTGTGTCCTTGGATGTAGCATCACTGGCCCTGGCAGCATCCTAGATATTGTGACTAACCTGAGGGTTACTCAGATGTCTGATGTTCACATAGTTGATAAGATTCTGCATCTTCGGATGCAGTAGCAAATCACTGAAGCTGGCAGGTTGCTTCTTTTTTCACAAGATGACTCCTGCGGCATTTACATATTGTTGCACAACTGCTGCATACAAAAATGCAGTGGCTACCACAATAGCGACCATCTCTGAATCTCCCCCTTAATTCACTTCTATTATATCTTCCCAGTCTACCCAAAATCACTTTGCCAGTTACTCTTACTAAGAGCATATGATTTTGTCATTTACTTCAAAGAATATATCAACACTATTCAAAAAGATATTTCCTCCTGCCAATATCATCAAACCAACTATGCATATTTTTGTATACTCGGAAATCCTCCATTAATTCATTATCTTGAGAAACTAAAGTCATAGTCTGTACTATCATTGGCATGTACAGATCTGCCCAGCTTCAATGTTGCTCATAGCGCAGCGAATCGTGCTATGCCCTCCCGTGACCGGGGACACGCAATAGCGTCTCCATTCAATCCCTTGGAAACACACTCCCATGATCGGGGACACACAAGTGTTTCTCCATAGGATTGAATGGAGATGCACTACCGCTATAGGGGACGCATCGTAGTGTAGCATGGCGCATGGCGTGGTTTGTGGGCATGTTTGTGCAATGATTGGCAATAATGAATGCATTTGTAGTCATAATCCCGGCTGTCGGGATGCTGAAGTTTGCAGTCAGAATGGAACCCGTGACCTCAGCAGTAATGCATGATTTCAGCAATCTTACTGCAGTATTTCTAGCATATTTTCTAGCATTTTGTCAAACCACATTTTGATAGATTTCATGAAATGTGTTCTTGCCGTGAAAGAAAATCTGGACAGCAATTTCTAAAGTTTAATTTTAAAAACTTATAGTTTGTGAGTGGATTTAAAGGGAACATTAGTAAATTCTCCACTTGTTGTGTATGTGTGGGTATAATGCTCCATACTTTGTATAGATAACATAATAAGTGGTAACAAATTAAATTGTTTAAGTTGCCTAATTACATTTGTATGTTAATGGCTTTTAAGATAAGATTCAGCAATGGATTAAGTTAAATGGTGTGCATCTTTCATTCTGTTCACTAAAACTTCAGTTAATGTAAACTTACATTTGATAGAATATAAAAAATACATGGTTTAAATTTTACAAATTATTATTCTCCTTTGTTGATATGATGCCACTGGGAGTCCACAATACCTTGCTTAGTACATAAACAGAACAGTGCAAGCAAAACAAAAGATATATTTTATAATTATATATATATATATATATATATATATATATATATATATATATATATTATATAACAACTGCGGCACATGCAATAATAATAATCACAAAAGCAGTGACAGTTTAAAGCTGTTGTTGGCAATAGGGAGGAGATGATAGTATAAGTGAAAACTACATGGAAGAAGGGCTTAAGGGGCCCACCATATGTATGTCTTAGTCACCCTGTTTGCAGTTGTCATGGCACTAGGGATTTGTTGATTCAGGTCAGGGTCCCTTGGGCTAGGTGTATGTGCTGGAGTGTGAATGAAGCTGGATGGCTTAATTATGCTATTCTTCATGCAGGCCACTAGCAGTAGTAGATAAATTATTATCAGAACAGGTATTATTGATAACAGGTGCAGGCTAGCAGGATAGCCTGTGGCTGTAGCAGTATGTAGGAAAAATTGGAGCAGACTACAAATATAGTGGACCTGGGTGATGTGAGTACAACTGAAACAGACTGCAGGAAACACTGGAACTGAGAGCTGGAGCAGGCTGCAGTAAAATGCTGTGAAGCAATACTGGGGCAAATTTTCTGGATTATACTGGAGAGAAATGCTGAGAAGCAATTACTGGAGCAGGTGTGCTGGAACACACTGAGGTAGAAGGTTTTGTGGATAACCCTGGAGCAGAATGTTATGGAGCAATAAAGGAGTAGGTACTGAATTAGGATTCAGAGTACTAATCCTCAGAGAAAAATGGTTGTACTTAGAATGTATTTTTAGCAGTTCATGATTAAAATAGGACACCTTTAATGCTGTTAAGCTGGGTGAGACATGTGACTGAAGTGCTTGTAGCTGGTTGGACAGAATAGATTATGTGATGCACCTATGATGCAGAACAGCAGGAAATGCTGGCAGTGAAATGACAGCCATACTTTCAGATAAGTGACCATGGGTACTTTGAATGCCACAGGCAACCTGCAGAGACACAGATGGCAGCAAGGTGACACCACTGGAAACAGTAACAGGTACCTGGAACCCAATGAGAGAAAGTGCCTCCCCTCTTAAGTTTAGCCACTGGATTTCCCCCTTCTAGGAGTAGCCAATAGGAGTAGCCTTCAGCTTTGAAAAGGAACAAAAGTGGTTTTGTATCATTCCAAGTGCATGTATATTGAAGGTATTGACCCAAGCTCTCTCCTCAGGACCATATACTTTCCAGTCTATGACGAATTAGAGATGACCATGTCTGAATCTGGAATCATTGATGTTTTTGACTTTATACTCCTCTCAATGCTGTGTCTGAATTTTTGGACAGTCCTGATTAGGAGAATAAAAGTGATTGAGCACCAAATTTGAAAGTAGTTGGGGAAGCAACTAGAGAGTTGCTTCCCCAATATACTGAGGCCCAATATACTGAGGTGCAAATTTTATTGACTGTACCCAAAACTGAAGATTGTCTGGACAGTCAGATTGTTTCCAGATTGTACATCTGGGATAGCTCTACATTTGTTTGTCTGACAGAAATATGTAGCATTGAGATGCTTTAATGAGAAAAGTATTTACCTGCTTCTAGTTTTAGGCAACATTTTGAAGAAAAGACTCAGTGGCTGGAACAGAGGCTGACAGCATGGGAGTGAATGATGGTACTAAGAGGGTGTAAGCCATATACTTAATGAAACAGGATGGATGCAGAGGACTTGTGATAGAGGTTATTGTGGCAATTCTGCCCATGGGAGCAGTTCAGACCAGTTATCCTGAAATTGTGATATGTACAGGCAGAGAAAGGTTTCCAGGTCTTGGTTGACCTGCTTAGTCTGGCCATTTGATTGCAGATGGTACACAGGGGAGTTGTTTAGATTTACTTGTTAGGATTTGCACAGAGATTGTCAAAATTTGGCCACAAACTGAACTTTGTAGTCAGACACAATCTCGACAGGGCACCTATGGAGACAGAAGATTTCCCAGATGAAAAGTTGTGTCAGAAGTAGAACTGGAGTGTACGGAAGTCCTCTAAGTTGTGAAACTTGTCCATTTTGGAAAACCAATCTACTTTAACCCAAATGGTGGTATACTTATTAGAATTGGGTAAATCAGTTATGAAGTCCATGAATATGTGGGTCCAGGACTACTCATTATGTACAGAGGTAGTAATTGTCCTGCAGGAGAATGTCTGGGAATCTTATGTTTTGCGTATTTGGAACAGGCTGCCACAAATTATTTCACATCTTGTTTGAGCATAGGACACCAATAGTCCTGAAAGGTGATCATCTGGGTTTTATGGTCTTCTTCATATCAAGCGAATTGGGAGTAGTATTCCCACTGAAGCAGGTTTTTTTTGCAATTTTGGAGGGAGGAACAGTGTCCCATATAGAGCCTTGGATACTTCAGTAACTTCTGCCATACACTGGGGATCTAAGATGTAGAGGGATCTTTATCCTCAATTGCAGATTGAGAGAGGGCATCTGCTCTGCACTTCTTGTGCCCCAGGTGAAAAGATATTTGGATGTCAAAGTGTGAGAAAAATAGGGACCACTGAACCTGATGTGAAGTTATGCACTGTGCTGATTTGAGGTAGAAGAGAGCATCTTCAGACAACTTTGCTGGATTGGCACTCTTCTTTGTGAGAGCTGTAATTGGAGAGACAACCATAAAATATCCCTGTTTAAATTTTCAATAATAATTTGCTAAACCTAAGAACTGCTGTACCACTTTTAGAGTGGTAGACTGTGACCAATTGAGGATAGCCTAAACTTTTTCTGGATCCATATGCAATCCAGATCCAGAGATGATCTACCCATTGAAGGGAATAAAGTCAAACACTTTATTTTTCAGCTTCAGCTTGCAGAACATGTTGTTTTGTCTGAATCAAAGAATTTCCTTTACAAGTTTGTGACAACTCTCAATATCTCTGGAAAGATGGGATGTCTTTAAGATATACAACCACAGTGATGTATAGCAAGTTCCAGAAGACTTAATTTATGTACTGTAGCTTTGGAAAACAGCATACGCATTGCACAGACCAAAGGGCACTATCAGATACTCGTAATGCCCATTCTGGGTATTAAAGTCTTCCACTTGACACCTTGGTGAATTCTAATGAGGTTGTATACACCACTGAGGTCTAATTTTGTGAAAATTCTTCCTCCTTTGACTGTGTAAAATAATTCTAAGATCAGTGGAAGAGGATACTGAATTTTGATTGTTATGTCATTCAAGCCATTATAATCACACATGGGTGTAGACCCTCATCTTTGTTTTAATGAAGAAGAATCAAGTCCCAGCAGGATGAAACCTCTTTCCAGATTCTCCTTTTTATATTCAGCCATTGACTGGGTTTCAGGAAGTGAGGATGGACCCTTCATCTGGGAGGTGTGTTCCCAAGTATCAGATATATAGGACAATCCCAGTCCTGATGTGGAGGAAGTGTTTCTGTAGCTTGTTTACAAAAACTGTCCAGGAACTTCCTGTAATGTGGAGGATTGGCAGGATTTTCAAAGACTGAGGTGGCACAGTGAGTAAGAATCTGTCTAAGACACCTCCCAGTGCAAGCCAGAACCTAAGGAGTCATATAACCAACATGCACCTTATACTTGCATAACTAGTTTACAGTAATCCAAGGATGAGTTGGTTGGAGGCCTTAGTATGCCCATGGTGAGATTCACTGGAAGAGTCTGCTAAGTGAAGATACTGTATTAACTGGACTACTATTTACCACAGTAAGGGAGATTGGATTGAAGCAGGAGGTTAATGTGTTGGACAACTTACCAGCTGCTCCAGAGTTGAGAAGGACAGATAAATATTGAGAATCCAAGTAGTGTTTGAGAGTTGCATGAATGACACAGTCTTGTTTGAGAGGTTAGTGGGTAGACACACCTAAATTAACTTCTACACCTTCATCTAGGAGCAGATGTTTCTTAACCATTTGGAATGGGACCCTAGCATATGGCCGGTAATGGTGCAATAGAAACACAGGTTTTCTTGGAAATATCTTTCACATTCTCCTTGGGTGAGACAACAATGACATACTTGTATGGGTTCCTCTGAATTAAGAGATGGAGGTCAAAAGAATGTAGTAAGGCAAACCTTGGAATGCTCCACTCTACACCTTTCCTGTGCTCTTTCTTAAAAGCAAAGATCCATCATGTTGCAAATGCATATCAGGCCATCTACTGTAGACTGGTGGGTAATTCTCAAGCATCCAGTACATCTTTAATTCTGTCTGGAGGGCCTTTGCAAAACAAGTGTCTTATTATTCCACTGGAGTTCTAATTAAAGAGTTTGGAATTTTACAATTTATTGTCCCACAGTTGATGAACCTTTACAAAGTCACATTATATATCAGAAGCTGAGGATGTAGTTCTTACTGGTTCATCAAAGAACCTATGAAATGTAGCTAAGAAACTGTCATAGTCTGATAGAAAAGAGTCAGAGATGTCCACACCAGAGCTTGTCCAGAGACTAGAAAGATAATGTAGGCAAACTTGGTTCTTGCTGTTCAAAATTGATACTGCATTGGTTCAGAATTCCCCGGCAAGTTTTAGGATTACTATCATACTTATTCTGCGTCGATAAGTAGAGCTTGGATGCCCAAAGTGGAGAACTGCACCTTACTGGATCAGGCTACTAATATTATGTGGCTTGGATGCTCAGAGACACTTGAATTTAATCCATGGGAGTTGATAATTCCTGCAGGAATTGCAAAAAATTACCTTGATTAGCTTCTTGTTTTTCCAGTCTGAAAGCCAAGTTTTGGAATGGGTCCATTTTTGGAGTAAATTTTTCTGCTGAATCCATTTGACCAGTACAAACTGTCACAGCACAGGGGATTTAATTATTTGAGTCAGGACCCCTTGGGTTAGCTGTGTGTGCTGGAGTGTAAATTAAGTTGGATGGCTTAATTATGCAATTCCTCATGCAGCTGGCTAGGTAAAGCAGAGGATTGATGCTGCAGAGTGACTATCAGAACAGGTATTATTGAGAACAGTTGCAGGCTAGCAGGATAACCCATGGCTGCAGCAGTAAGTATGATAAGTTGGAGTAGAATACAAATATACTGGAACTGGGTGCTGTGAACTGAAGCAGACTGCAGGAAACACTGAAATTGAGCGATTGAGCACTAACGGGACAGGCTGCAGTGGATTCTGTGATGCAATACTGCAGTAAGGGCCTGATTCAGAGGCGCTCACTATTTGCGAGTGCTCGCTCTGAATCAGGGCGGATTTTTTGAAAAACAATCCGCCTCCAGGCCGCTCGCATAGCTGTGGGTGACCACCCACAGCTTTTGTGAGCAGCCTGGCGATGGTTGCGATTATCACGACCATCAGGCTTGTAACGAGTCCCTTGTGGTAGGGTCTCAGATCCCACAAGCCCAAGTGAACTTCCTGCTCTAATAGAGCAGGAAGTTCACTACTGACATTACAGATGATGTCAGTAGGGCCGCCCACAAATGGCAGGCATTCCTTTGGGAATGCCTCCATTTGTCCAGCCACCCCACCTCCCAGCCTACAAAACAGAGCAAGCTGTCAAACAACATCGACAGCCGTCCTGTTTTGTAGCATGCCCTGGAGCAAGTGAAGTTCTCTCTTTTATTTCGGGGTGCGCGTGCGCACTGGCCGACCATCGACCCACTTGCAAACGCTATGCGCTCGTGAGCGGGTCTGAATCAGGCCCTTAATTTGCTGGATTATACTGGAGAAAAATACTGAGAAGCAATTACTGGAGCAGAGTAAAAAGTTTATTTTTGTTGCATTGCATGCGAAATTGCAGATGTGATTGAATTAGCATCCATCTCTGAATCAGGCCCGTAGACTCCAATACTACAAAAAGAAATCATGATCATGAAAATGTTTAGCTCCTAAATAGTTTATTTGGAAAACATTAATAGCTTTTATTACACAGATTGTCTGTTCATTGCAATCTGTCTTTCATATATCCAGGGCTTACACCATGGTGTTTCATTTCTAATACATTTTTATGGTTGTGCACATGTACAGTACATCAAATTATTTTATGTTTGTTATTAAATGTGTGTTTTATTCTATCCATAGGTTCTTTCTATTAAATATTTTTTAAGTGCTGTTATTACCTGTTCATATTTATTGTGCCTTTTTGCTGGAGAGTGACTCAATGCATACTAAACAGCTGCTTTGGACAAGCCACCCCAAAAAAGCGCCTGGTTTATTATCTTAGATAACTCCCCCTCTACTTTGCAGGCTAGCAGGATAACTTGTACCTGTAGCTGTAAGTAGGATATCTTGGAGAAAACTGCAATTATACTGGAACAGGTTGCCGTAAGCACAACTAAAGCAGGTTGCAGGAAACAATGGAACTGATTGCTGGAGCGTTAATGGAGCAGACTGCTGTGAAATGCTGAAGAAAAATTACTGGAGCGGGTTTGCTGGAACATACTGAAGCATAATGTTTGTGCAGCAATACTGGTGCAGGATTTCTTGAGGAACTGGAGCAGAATGCTATGAAGTAGGGATGAGCAGGTTCGGATTTCTGAAATCCGAACCCCCCCGAATGCCCCCGATCCAAGCTTGATCCGAGTCAGGTTCGAGTTTTCCCATCTGACTTGGAACTCAAATCGACGCAAAACGTCATCATCCCGCTGTCGGATTCTCGCGGGTTTTGGATTCTATAAAAAGGCCCCGCATTGGCGCCATTTTTCACTCCGGCTGTGGACAGTGAAGAGGAAGGGTGGGAGTTGTGCTGCTGTTGTTGTCCATAGGGGCTGTGTCCACTCCAAAGTCCATAGGGGCTGGCTGGGCTGTGTTGTGCAGTCTGTTGGTCATAGGGGCTGTGTCCACTCCAAAGTCTATAGGGGCTGGCTGTGTAGTGCAGTGTCCCATAAAGGCTGTAGTCCTAAAGGGGTTCAGTAGTGTTGTCCAGGGGGTGCTCTGTCCATCAGGGGTGCTCCCCCCAAGTGCGAAAAAAAATATTTTTCTGTTTGTTGATGCATTTATGGCTACAGCTCACACAAAGTAGTGCCGAGCATGCACCTGTGTCATAAGTAAAGGGCCAGCAGGCTCAACTGTTGAAGGGTGGTGTAACCCCCAAAGTGTGCTCCAAAAAACAAAATATATATATATATTTTTCTGTGTTTGTGACTTGTGTGCACTGTAGCCGCATGTGCATCACCAAAGTAGCAGTGCCAAGCGTGTGCCTGTGTCATTAGTCAAGGGCTGGCTGGTTCATCTGTTGAAGGGTGGTGTAACCTCCAAAGTGCCTACTGCTACCACTGCTGCTGTTGCTGCTGGGAGTCATTCATCATCCCAGAGAGGAAGTAGGAACACCACTACTTCTTTTACTAAGAAATTGACCCTCCAACAATCCTTAGCAAGGAGGATGAAGTACAACAGCAGCAATCCTGAAGCAAAGCGGATAACTGAGGCCTTCACAGCTATGTTGGTGTTAGATGTGTGTCTGGTATCCGCCATTAGTGCAGTGGGATTTAGACAATTGATGGAGGTAGAGTGTCCCCGGTACCAAATCACATCTAGATTCCACTTCACTAGGCAGGCGATACCAAGAATGTACAGAGACATCAGAAAAAGTGTCCTCAGTGTCCTAAAAAATGCAGTTGTACCCAATGTCCACTTAACCATGGACATGTGGACAAGTGGAACAGGGCAGACTAAGGACTGTATGACTAACAGCCCACTGGGTAGATATATATCACCTCATGCAGCAAAAACAGCAGCGTCACCAGTAGCAGCATCTCAGAAATGCCAGCTCGTTTCAAGGCAGGCTATGCTGTGTATCACCAGTTTCAGTAAGAGGCACACCGCCAACAACCTCTTAGAGAAACAGGGAAATCATCGCCCAATGGCTTACCCCACTTAGACTCTCCGGGGGATTTGTGATATCTGACAACGCCACCAATATTGTGCAGGCATTACATCTGAGCAAATTCCAGCACGTCCCATGTTTTGCTCACACAATAAATTTGGTGGTGCAGAATTTTCTGAAAAATGACAAGGGTATGCAGGAGATGCTTTGCGTGGCCCAAAAAATTTCTACCCACTTTTGCGTTTCAACGACAGCGTGCAGTAGACTGGAGCGCCAGAAACACTCTTGAACCAGCCCTGCCATCACCTGAAGCAAGAGGTTGTGACATGGTGGAGCTCAACCTTCTATATGATTCAGAGGATGGAGGAGCAGCAAAAGGCCATTCAAGCCTATACATCCACCTATGACATAGGCAAATGAGGGGGTATGCACCTGACTCAAGTGCAGTGGAGAATGATTTAAGTGTTGTGCAAGGTTCTCCAGCCCCTTGGACTTGCCACACATGAAGTCAGTTCAGACACTGGTCAGCTTGGGTCAGGCCATTCCCCTCATCAGGCTTTTGCAGAAGCAGCTGGAGAAGGAGCTAAGATGGAGCAATTCCGCTCAGTATGTGGGACTTGTGGATGAAGCCCTTCATTTGCTTTGCCAGAATTCAAGGGTGATCAATCTGTTACAAACTGGCTCTATTTTACCTAAGTTGCCCCCCCTCCAGTGTGTACTCTGAAAGAGTGTTTAGTGCAGCCGGGAACCTTGTCAGCGAAAGGTGTAGGAGGTTGTTTCCACATAATGTGGAGAAGATGATGTTCATCAAAATGAATGATCAATTCTTCCAGGGAGACCAGACTCCAGAAAGTACAGAGGAACCTGGCAGTGGTCGATTCCAGCGGGGACTAATTAATATTCTGTGAGTATGAGGATGTACACAACACTGAAGAGGGTGAGAAATCGGTGGATGAGGAAGATGAGGATGACATCTTGCCTCCGTAGAGCCAGTTTTTGTGCAGGGACAGATTAGTTAACAGCTTGTTTTGTGGGGGCCTAAATGAACCAATAATTTCAGCCACAGTCATGTAGTAGACCCTGGAGCTGAAATGATTGGTTTGTCCTGTTTATACAACATAAGGGTGGGTGGGATGGCCCAAGGACAATTACATCTTGCACCTCTTTTTTTCTTTGCATTATGTACTGTTCAGGGCCTAGTTTTTCAAACTGCTATCCTGTCTGCCACTGCAGTATGACTCATAGATGGGCCACTTGTTTGTACCGCCCACTTGTGTCGCTTGCATAGTCATCCAGCTACCTCGGTGCAACCTTTTGGCCTAAAAACAATAGTGTGAGGTGTGAGGTGTTCAGAATAGACTGGAAATGAGTGGAAATTAATGCTATTGAGGTTAATAATAGCATAGGAACAGAAAACCCCACAAATTCTGTGATTTTAGCTGTTTTTATGCTTTTTTCCAAAAAAATACAGATCCAAAACACAAAACCCAGAACCCAAAACACAGAAGGGTGAGTTTGGCAAAACCAATCCAGATCCAAAACACAAAGAAAGATCCAGATCCAAAACCAAAACACAAACCACGAAAAGTGGTCGGTGCACACCCTTACTATGAAGCAATACTAGAGCAGATACTGAACCAGGATTCAAAGAGAGATATTGTACTGGTAATGTGCTGTCAGTGGTTCCTGATTTAATTAAAGCAGTGCTGATAGGGTGGGTGAGACATGTCACTGGAGTGCTGGAGATGGTTAGATAGAATGGATCATGTTATACCGTTCAAGTTGGTGGCACCCATGATACACAACAGCAGGAACTGCTGGGAGCAGAATGCTACCCTTACTTACAGATAAGTAACCACAGGTCTCATGAATGCCACAGGTGGCCAGCGAGGAGGCAGATTCTAGTAAGGTGACAATGCCAGATCTGGTTACGGGGACCTCAGCTCTGATGTGTGGTACCTTAGACACTGAAAAGTTTCTTTCAGTAGGCTAAATAAATAGAAATTTAGAATTCATGGTTATCCAATATCAAAGTCATAAATTATAAGGGCACAATATTAAGACAATGAAATAAATTGCATTTCACCAATATAAGCTGTGTGAAAGGGTTGGGCATACATTTCAAGACAGCAGCATTGCAGAAATGGAGAAGTGGCCTGTTCCTCACAACATCAATATCAGCAGCAATGTTTCACATGCAAAACTAATGGGTGGCCTTGGAGTGCCCCTTAGTGCTGCTACATATTTAGGAGATGATTTTCCCTTGGTATTCAACAACGAAAGATAAGCCATGACTTTGTCCAGGAATGATGATGTTTGTCCATGCAAGATGACGTTTTGCCTCTTTCTGAGTTCCGTTTTTTTGGAGGGAAAAATCCGAACTCGTCGCTATTAGTGTAACATAACATTTTGCATGCAGATAGACCTGAACTGGCTCACAGAATATAGGCATGCTGCATATCATTTTAATCAGCAGGAGCTGCTTGATGTATGATTTAGATGCATTTGAAGGTAAAAAGTTGCATAAAAGACGTTCGCGCTGCCGAATCACGCCATGCCATAACAACAATTCACACACATCACCAATTGATTTATTTTTAAATTAGTAATTAGTTTAATGTAATGTTTTGCATGCAGATACACCCAAACTAGCTCACAGAATATAGGCATGCTGCATATCATTTTAATCAGCATAAGCTGCTTGTACTATCAATTCGATTCACTGTATGATTCAGATGCATTTGAAAGTAAAAGGATACATAAATTACGCTTGCCTTACAAAGTCATCATGTCTCAGTGAGAGCTGTGCATGCCTATGACACCTGTGCATGCCTGTGACACCTGTACTGTTATTATTTAATACTTTATTACACATTATTCTACAGCCCTGATTTAATGATCAAAATGCTATACTATAGTGTACCCAATCACAGCTTCTGTCAGTCAATTATCGGGCAGTGATACAGAAAATGCATTGGAACTCTGACATCTGTGCTGTGTAGTTTAGGAAAAGTGACACCTCGTGGACAAAACGTTGTATTACACGATATGACTTTTTTCCAGTGCTACGCTATGTTCCATTAATAAACATTCTGTGTGGCGCGACTCAAGACTACTGTGTGGCGTGAGATGCATGGTGTGCTACATGGCTGTATGGAGCAACAAACTAGTTGGGCACATCTGTAAATATAACCAACACAATCTCTTCAAATTGAATACATTCTTGTACTTTTGAGTGTTTCATTTGTCTGTCAACTGTGTGCACATTTTCTAATTGCTAATTGCATGCTACTGCTTTGGCTGTTTAACATTATTTGGTTTACAGGTATTGTACAGTGTTTATATGTGTAATTAGCCTGAAGCTGGATAAATAAAGTATATTAACTCTTGTTGGTTTACATCACAGCTTCTACACAATTAGTAGTAGTTCTTCTATGTTAACCAAGCTGTATTTAAATTGCTAAATACTTTAGGGAAGCTAAACCTTTGGATAATTCTATTACCGAGTCATGTTGTTTACTCTATTGACTTTAGATATGACAATAGTTTTACACTGTAGATACCTATGTATTCAATCCACAAATGTGAGCTTATCATGTCATTTTCAGGTACACCACATATAAACTGAACTGCCTGGGCAATTGAACACTCTGAAGGTAAATTTCCTCTTTACAACATATATAGGAATGTCAGAGTCATTTTCAGCAATGTTTAAGATTTGGGGTATTCTGAGTAGAGATTTTTTTTTTCTGGAAGATGAGAATCCGAAGTTCCACACATTCCAACAATCCATTTCCCTATGCAAGTAACCAGCAGGCAGTTTAGGTTTCTCATTGGTAATATATACTGTTTAGAAGAACCCACTGATAACCATAAATTCTTATTTTATTGCCCCCATCTTTGTAATTGGTACATGTAATGGGCAATCATCACTGTTTTTGCTTTCCCTGGAACACCTAATGCATGTTGATCCTATGGGTTTCTGGGTTTCTATATGCATCTATCAGTATTGTATATATTATCTTGTACCCTCAAATGAAATAAATGGGTTAATTGATAATAATTATAGTTTATTTATAAGAGCACACATATTTAGCAGTGCTTTATTTAGAATATTTCAGTCATTCACATCCTTGCTACAGTGGGTGGAGCTAAGACCATGTTCCTTATCACATGCACACACACATACACATATTATTTTGACTTGAGTCAATTTACCAGTCAGTATATTTGGGAGGTAGCCGGAGCACCCGGAGGAAACCGAGAATATGCAAACTCCACACAGTTAGGGCCATGGTGGGTATCGGACCAAGGACCTCAGTACTGTGAGGCAGTAATGCTAACAATTTTACACCATTCCTGCTGCCCCAATGATTAGAAAACACTGACTAATGATTCAAAAACTCTGGTTTGCTAATGGCCTCAACAGCAAGTTATCAAACTTTCCTAGGTAACAGTATTATGGATTACAGAGCATGTAGAGTACCTTTAATGCTCTATAAATTATCTTACAGCAGTTTTATATATTTAAAGCCTATCACAAATTTATTTATATAATAAGGCATGTTACCATTATTATTACCTAAATAATTATGTGTTCAATTTTTTTCTCTACCGCTCAGCAGGATAGTTAGATAAATAAGTGTTAGTAAGGTTAGCCACAAGAAGGAGAAAACTATTATTAACATTACAGACCTGATGTGTCTTTAAACAGCACTGTATGAAACATATCATTGTATTCCAATTTAAAAGAACTGAAACTATACAATAAGTAATGTCTGTATTCCTTTCATTACTTACCTTCAATTAGTAGCTATACTCCTGTGAAAGCATGTAATGACACTTAATTGATTCTTGGCACTGGAAGCACTACTGTGTACTAAGCCGATACTAAATGGTACGTTATTGCATTAAGAGAAAATTCTGGAATGTATTATCTATATAATTGTTTTTAAGATTATGTTCCTTTCTTAAACTGTCAAAAAAAGAGAATGAACATTCCACTTTGAATTGTATTCATAGTGTGTTATTGCGGACACATCTAGATATAAACTGCAACACAGTGGACCTAATTTTGAGTTTGGAGCTAATTAAGAAAAAAAGCAGAAATGGTGAAATTTGCTTCTGGAACAAACCATGTTGCAATACAGGGGGTGTAAATCAGGTTCAAATGCAGGATTTCTAGAGGGGGGTTTCCAAATGCTTAATTTTAGAGTGAGTGTGGCCAGGCCATGTAGAGGACATAATTAGCACTTAACCAATTTTAATATGCGTTATACAAAGTGTATTTTATGTCATAATTCCAAAATATAAAGGACCAGCAATCACAGTAAGCTATTAGATGAGGTAGTAGGGCCATCCTACCTGACCTGAATGTTTTTATTTCACATGTGGGCACCATTCCAAAGCATGGGAGAAAAACGTGAGTCTGGGGGAGCAGCAGAAGAACCTAGCTCTGCCCTGGACATTTATGTAGATATTGGTCTCCTTATGCACTGGATAGCAGTTTTAATAATTAACCCTATAGATGGTCTATAGCAGTGCAACCCTAATAGGGGTTATCCACTTAGCGATTTAACCAAGCGATTGAATGATAACGATGTCATTGTTGAGCAATCGCTTGCAAATCACGCATGCATTGGGCATGTTTTGGTCGGAAGAGACCAGCAATGCGCATGCCCACTGGTCACTTCTGACATCCGACATTGCCTGTACATGCTGGTCAACCTGACGATCTCATCTGGTTCAGCATGTGCGGGATTGAGGGATGTGCCTGGACTGAACGACTGAACGTTCAGTCTAGGCACATCACTAGATATACAAACTAGAGCATGACAGCAATGTCGTAATTGTGCTCTCGTTTGTATATCTATAAGTGGATACCCGCCTTAACAGTCATGTTTTCCAGATCTCCTAGTTGGGGCACAGGTGTATTCATTACTTGCTGATGCATGTTAAAAGATCCACAGGTAGAGCTAATTATTTAATTTGTGATACTGAGAACATGCAACACTAATAAAATTGTGTTATATACAGTTTCTATTATGTTCATGCTGTGGACTAGGTAGAGGGTTTTCCAGGAAACATGACCCTCCCTTGCATTTGCCTATGAAAATGCGTCTATTTTTTTGCATACAGGGAAAGTATGACTAATTTTGCATGTAGCAAACAAAAACTGAGCATCTTTGTTTCTACATTGAAATTTAAAAATTAGTTAGGACACACTATTCCCAACTAAGGGGGGAACTCAATTGCCCATGATAATTATTCGTGCAGTAAAAACTGGACTACAGTGATTTTTCATTTTTGTTTACAAGCTGTTCAATTACCCTCCGTTTTACCGCGCAAAAAAAATCCTGTTTTCGGGCGAAAACACATAGGATCCGGAATAAGTTCCCAGATCCTATGTGTTTTTGCGAACGTGGCCGCAAAAAAATGGCACTTATCAGGGGTTGTGTTTCACCTGCCTCAGGGCAGGTAAAAAAAATTCCCTGATGATGTTGGCTTCCCGCTGCTGTGTGCTGGGCTGCAGTGGGATGAGGGACACTGCTGCTGCTGAGCAGCAGCAGCAGCAGCAGTCTACTCTCCTCTATGGGGGTGGGGTGCGATCACACTGATCGTGTTCCCCCTGGATCTGCGTATGGCTGAGGGGCTCACAGAGCACTCTTCCTCAGCACTGCCATTTTTTTTCTAAGAGTCTACAGGGCTAATTGAATTAGCCATGGAATCAGATAGCAGGTGGTAAATTAAAAATCTCTCTACACATTATAATTCTGCCCATGTGCAGTGCAACATGGTTTTGCCAAGAGCAATTTATTCCTTTTTCTATTTGTTATTAATGTTGAACCAGACTCAGTATTTTACATATCCATTTTCTACTGTACCATCAAATCACTTTATAACCTAATACTGCTAATATATATCTATATCTTGTTACTATATAGTCTCTTGTGGTCTCAAAATTGTCCCATAATGCCACCACAGTCCCATGCCCATACAGAAACCCATGGTTTACTGTCTGATAACTTTAGTGCTGTCATTGCCCCCACCCTTCAAAACATGAGGTCAGCCAGGTAGCATGCTACCATTATAGAGAAGGGTGCAACAGGTGCAACCAATGACATCCCCTAGTCTTTGTTTGGGGTATTCCTGATTTGTGTAATGTGGTTGGATTTCTGTAGAGAGAAAGGGGTCTATTCATCATACCTAAAAATTGATGGAGGTAATTAGGTTTAGAACCCGCTTGGAGTTCTACCCAATTACCGGGGGGGGGGGGGGAATTCATCATTCCTCCTCTCCATAACTATCTATTCCAAAAAGCTGTCATTTTGCAATGACAGCTTTTCGGGAAATAGAAAGTTTTCCCTCTCTACACTAACTTACAGCAGCTGGAGTCAGTGCTGCACATGCGCTGTTACATCTGTAAAACCAGCGCATGCGCAGCACTACCTACACCTGCGGTAATTTTGTGTCCCCCTCACCTCCCCCCTGTCCCCGCACTTACCTGCCCACTGCAGCACCTCCGGTGGCTGGTCTGACATCCCAGCAGACCACAGTACAGTTTAGAAGAAAAGAAAAAACTTTTCTTTTTTTTTCTAAAATTTATTGTGTTCTGCTGGGAGAACACATGTCAGAGCAGCCACCGGAGCCAGAGGATGAACCAGAGCACAGAGGAAGATGCTGGGGGACCTGCACACGCTGACACAAGTAAGTGTCACCTGCTATTCGCCACCTCACAGTAGCGAATAGTAACTCAATCAAATTCCGAAGAATAATAACACTGCACAATAATGAAAATGTCTCTGATGAGAAAATAGTTACTTCTAATTGATTTCAGCATGCAAAGAATGAATATGGCATTTAAAACTCTCAACTCTGAGTTCCGAGATATAGCCCATTTATGACGATGTAGGTGTATTCCTAGTGAAGTGGGCAGAATGGAGAGAATCTTACCAGCAATCTACATTCTGTGAAAAGGGGGTGGGGCCTAATGACCCAATTAAATGAATCAGTTATTTGTCCCCTCCCCTATTTAAATATATGCGATTCACGGGATTACCCACACAAGATAACTGTGGTGCACTGCGTGACAACCATAGTGAGCTATTCCGCCAAGACATTTCAGCAATGGAACAAAGATATCAGGGTAGGTGAATCATTACTGTTGGACAGTGACAAAAGATGCCCCAGAAGAGGAGTACAAGCAACAAGCAAAGAGAAATCACCCCCATGAATAGGCCACTATATTAGATAGTACTTTCGTATGCTGTAGGTTTGTTTCGTATGCTGTATGTTTGTTTTGTTTTGTGTTCTTATTTGTGATTGATTGAACTAAAACAACTGTTATTTATTTTCTATCAAGAAAATATCACATTATTTTAAAATAGCTTTTCACTATGACTATATTACTAATGTACATACAGTATAGTGCAAGTAGTGTAGCTCAAAATATAGAGCTAGTAAAAACATTCTAAAATCATTTTAGTTTTTCTTGACCTCGAATCAGTAATGTATGACTATTTTTAGAAAAGAAACAAATTAAAAGTATTAATTTGTTGTAAAGTGTAATTTGCAGAATTTGATGAAAAGCATAATTTCCTTATCTCCATATTAATGTATGGGGAGTGTGGAAATTAACGCAGGGGGACTTAACCAGGAGATATCAGTGATATATTTCCTGTGTTAAGTCTCTTCATGAGTACTAAAATAACGTTAATTAAGGAAAATGTCCTTTAAAAAAATATTTTAGTGTTGATGAATAGGCCCCAGATAGTGAAAGAGAGAGAGAGTGTGTGTGTGTTTGTGTGTGTTTTGAGGAGTTACTCATGTACTGTAAATTATATTTTTGGCTAGAAATAACATAATGTTAGGAGTCAATAAGAGAAGTCAACCTATTTGTTCATTGTGAATGCTACTGATCTAAAGTGAGAATTGGGGATCTAGAGTGTTTATTAGTAGCTTGGCTTTCCAAAGAGGACCAATAACTATTTGAGTATAAGACACCAGAAGTTAGTAAAAGCTGCAAGAGAAAATAGGAGAGAGACTGTAGTGAGACTATCTCATCCACTCTTAACTTTGGGAGGTATTCAACAAAGCTTGGAGAGGGAGAAAATAGTAAAAAATAAAGTACCAACCAATCAGCTCCTATCTGTCATTTTTTAAACACAGCCTCTAAATTGTCAGTTAAGAGCAGATTGTTTGGTAATTTATCTATTTACAAGCTTTGATTAATACCCACCCCCTTTGTCCCAATTACTATAGGGACAATTGTTAAGTTTGTCCGCTAAAAAAGAGAGCCACGTGCATCAATCAGTGTTGTCAGTGAGTTAGAAGAGGCTGTGGTTTGATAATGGCCTAACACTGCCTACAGTGATAGCCACACCCCATCTGCCTGATGATTTTAGCCCACCTAAAGATTTAGCCACACCTACAGCTTATGGCTTTTTAAAAATATTTTCCAAGGCTAATTCTCAATCCACCCCTGCTTATGGCCCTGTGTGATGTGGTCTCTATCCATGGAATCCGGCAGTTTGACAGAGATAACACAAAAAAAAGAAAGCCTTTGTTTCTAAATATACAACCAAAACCTCAGTAGTAGTATCAAGAGGCTACCTCAATTTGTGCAGTTTTACCCAATCAGCTGCTAACCACCAGACTAGAAGGACTGATACAGTAACAGAGTTAGTGGAGGCGCATACAGTAGTTACCATAATCTCCATTTGTTGTAGATCAAACTCGGTCCTCAGGACCCCAAACAGTGCATGTTTTCCAGGTCTCCTCATAGAATCACAAGTGAAATAATTATCTCCCCCTATGGTTCTGTCAGTGAGTATTGAATACACCTGTGCAGCTACTGGGTGACCTAGAAAATGTGACCTGTGTGGGGCCCTGAGGACCGAGTTTGTGAACTTCTGTTCTAAATCATTCATAGGTTCATTATTTACCTACCTGCAGGAAGTGTGGCAGGATTTTGTTATTTTAAATTATGACTAAATATTTATTTTTTTGACCATTAACAATGTATTGCTTGAAACGTGATACTTTTTCACCAGTCACAAGTAGGAGAGATTTACCAGTTCTTTGGAACACATCTAGAGTGTTTGATTTAAGATGCATATGTAGATTTGTAATAGTTTTTAATGTGATTGCTGAAGTAATGTTTATGCACAAGATTCAAATACACAGTTTACCATATAGATGTCTTTTAGTTGAACAAAAATGCTTACAGTATAACAAGAATCGCGATATTGCTTAAAGAAGATTAAGTAAAGTTGCATGTGTTAATGATAAATTAATATAACATATATTACTTTCTTTTTACTAGCTGTTATGTTTAATTTCATGTAGATCTGGAATTATTGAAATGTCTAATTTAATTCCCTTGATTCACGGAAGAACTATTACATCTAAACATGAATTCCTCTTCCATTAAAGTAATGCATATTTAAATGCCATAAGGTGGAATCGGAAAAACTGTAAGCTGACTTTCATGTTTTCATATTAAAGATTTATGATATGTTAAGTAAATAAAATGTCATAACACATACCTTATCACAAATAGAGAAGGACACTTTTTTTCTTGTCTTAAAATGCAACTGTCAATGTGAATAAACATGTTATGTTTTAATATTTTTTTAAAAAGGCTTATACCTTTAATATATTACTAATTAGGTGCATGCTGCTTTTCTGAATAAAGATGTTTTGTTTCAGAAATTCTAACAGCATTTATTTTTCATCGGAACATATGTCCTTGACTTGTAGCCTCTCTCTTATGTCAATTACATGGGTCAGTAGTAAATGTTAATACAGGTTAAGTCTCCCATATCCAAAATGCTTGGGACCAGAGGTATTTTATATATCAGAATATTCAGTATGTTGGAATATTTGTATACCATAATGAAATGTCTTGGGAATGGGACCCAAATCTAAACACAGAATGAATGTATGCTTCATATATACCTTATACACACAGACAGCAGGTAATTTTATACAATATTTTTAACTATTTTGTGGCTCAAACAAAGTTTGTGTACATAGTGTACATGCAATTCACTTATGTTTCTTACACACAAAGCATGAAGGTAAATTTATACAATATTTAAATTAATTTGTGCCTTCACCAAAGTTTGTATACCAGGAACCATCAAGCAAAGGTTTCATTATCTCAGTCATGCTAAAAAAAAATCCGTAGTTTGGAATATTCCGTATTTCTGAATTTTTGGATATGGGAGACTTAACCTGTGTATAAAAAGATTAAGCAAACATTCCAGTAGTTTAAAAAATCTCTTCACCCTTATAGACAGAGGCGTAACTAGGGTTTTTGGAGCCTAGTGTAAATTAAAAAACAGTGCTCCCTCCCTCTCAAAACTTCCTCATTAAAAATGTTTTGATTCTTATCTTTCTCCACATAAAAATAAATTGCACTTTTAGAGATTGTCATGACCAGGGTTTCTCGGCATAGGGGATGACAGGTATTACCTGTGAGGGCACTGTGGCATTGTCCTTCTGGTGGAGGGGCTGGTGTCTGGCAGCAGGCATTTGCTGTGTGAGGTGTTCCACAGGCACGGTGTATTTCTGGCTGGGGGTAGGCCTGGTGGTGCTTCCATTCTGCTCTGGTATGACCATCTTGCTTCTGGTCATGTCACTTAGTTGCTCCAGTCCTGGCATGTCACATGCTTTCTCTGCCCTATCACGATTCTGAACTGGGTACTTAAGGTAGTTCAGAGCTTCCCATAGTTGCCAGTGCAACATTTCACAGTGTAAGCTGTGAGAGAGTTCCTGTGCTTCTGAAAAACCTATCTGTTTAAGTGATCACATGTGCTCCTGCTGGATCCCAGCTTCCAAGTAGCCTGCACTGCTCTGCCTGCTCCCAGCCTCCTACTGGACCATCCTGCACCTTCTATTTACCCTTCCCCTGCTGAAGGACCTGTGTCTGCATTTAACCCTGAACCTACACTGCCTCCATTTACCTAGCTCTCTGGTTCTACAATAGCAGGAATGAAATGTTCACTAAAAAATTGCAATTGCATGTAAATGAACACCAGTAGCATATATGTCAGGCATATGTGACATACAGTAATTCCAATGATTTAACCATTAACTTTGCTAGTGAAATAAATATTTACTATTAGGCATCATTAAAACTTAAAAAAACTCTCTACTACAATCTATCCTGTGTACTGTATACAGTCAAAATATACTGACGGTCATCATAATTATCAGTTAATTTTTTTTACCTGCCCCTGGCCAACCAAAAATAAGGTATTGTCATATTTGAGTAATCTTAACATGTGCATAAGTGTGCAGCCTGTATACTGGTCATGCATGGAGCACATTTGCATATGTTATGCTATACAAACTGGTTTAAGTCCAACTAGCATCTACCACTGTGTATTCTATTTTATGAGTTTTCTGCTAAACTAGGATTATGTTCTTGCAACCACTGTTCTTTTCTTTTTTTAAAAGATAATTATAACACAATAGACTTTTGATTCAGCTGAGAAAAAAGATTAGAGGGTACAGGACCGACATCAGGGGGGCACTGCCAGGACTGGAGCCCCAGGCCCAGACACTTGGAGGGCCCACCTGGTGCCCCCTACATTTTGCCCACCCACTACTGCCCCCCTGGCCAAAGGTGGCAGACAGTGACAGGCCTAGCCATGCCCAGCACTCACTACTATCCCCCCGATTGTGCCCCCACCTACCACCATACATTAAACGCAGGCTGTCATGCATCATGCCATACTGTAGCACCCTGGCTGTTAGTGCCCCCCTCTGCTGGGCCTGCTACAGTGCCCAGGGCTTGTGCCACACCTAGAAATGCTTCTGTTTTTAGAACTTAGGAGAATAAAGGAAGACATTTAAAATATTCTTTGCTTTTAGCACCCAGTTGAGATGAACAGAAGCATTTCTAGATGTGGCACATGCCCTGGGCACTGTAGCAGGCCCAGCAGAGGGGGGCACTGCCAGCCAGGGTGCTACAGTATGGCATGATGCATGACAGCCTGCTTCTGGCTGCCATTGCAGCCTGCCTCCACAAACATGGAAACCTCTACAGTACAGTTCTATTCCACCCGCAGCATGCTTCCACACATGAGGCATCCTCTACAGTTCCCTGTGGCCTGCCTCTACACACTTGTCAGCAAACCTCAGCATGATCGTCTCACAGCCCACCTCAGTCAGCACACACTCAGCGAGATGCATCATTGAGAAAAATGCAGTTAAACTCCAAAAATGCGGGTTTGACCACATTTCTCATATGCACCAATTGCAGTCAATAATCCATCTTCCTGATGGTGTTACCCATAGAAGCCTATGGGCTTCTTTCCGCAGTGCTGATAGAGGGATCCAAGCGGATCCCTCCCAGCACCCACCACAGCATGCACAGGAGAATGCAACAACCATAGTGTATGTACAACAACTAGTGTCACCGTCAGCATAAACTACATATGTATTCAAGAGCCATTTTTTACCGTTCTTACCTGCATTATGTGCCAAACAAACGTGAAACACCCATCTGTGCATAATCATTCTACAATACATCACCTAGAGTCACTAATGCTGCACACCCGAGAATGATGCTTGAAGTGGCGCATTCAGTGACACAACAGCTGATGCGACACCTGAACCAGCATACAGGCTGCACACTTATGCACATATATATACTGACATCAGTTAAGGCAATGGTGTCAAACAAAAAAATTCACAGGAGGTGCTCCCCCAGTTTGGATTGTGTTTACAGAATATGAGGAAGAAGTTGGAAACATTCTGCCTTGAATTAGTGGAAGGTATCTATGTCCATGATTTGGTTTTATCACCAACATACACTAGCAGCATCATGTAGGACATGCTTACAATTGGAAGACACTACCCTGCTAATTTGCCAGACCTACCTGGCTTATAGTGGTTGCATACAATGCTGTCTGTAGAAGCCAGTTTTTTGTTTTGTATGCCTGTACAAATTGCATATGTGCAACTTCAGCCCCCTCCCCAACTACACAGGTAGTATCCATAGCTGTAGGAATGTGCATCGACCTTCATGTTTTGGTTTTGGATCTGTATCCCTTCATGTTTTGGATCTGGATTTAGTTTTGCCAAAACTGCCCTTGCATGTTTTGGTTTTGGATCTGTATTTAAAAAAAGCAAAACATAAAAACTGCTAAAATCACATAATTTGGGCCTGTTTTTGTTCCTACTGTATTATTATCCTTAATACATTAATTTCCCCTTGTTTCTGGTCAATTTTAACCACCTCACAGCTCACAATATTGTTTTAATCCAGTTCAGGCCCGTAATTTGCCCCAACCCAGCTGGCTGACTAACATAAGCAGCAGCAGTGGGAGGCACAAATACAGTGGCAGTTCAACTTCCAACATGTTTTCATTAATCAAGAGGCATGAGGGAGATGGGATATATACTGATATACTGATATATATTGATTCAAAAGCAAATTTATGAGGGAGGAGGGGGAGAGCATGGGTGAACAATATGACCCATGTTTTGCCACAAAATCATCTTGATGGTTCAGAATATTTTTTTAAATAAAAGTGGCATGCTGGTGATGCTGTGTGTGGCCATAACATTTTTGGACATTTTCAGCATTCAGCAAATGCATGTACAAAATTTTAGCAGCTGTGGCAGTTCAAGTTCCAACATGGCACAACAGGAAAAACATGTTTTTATTATTCAAGAGGCCTGAGGGAGTTGGAGTATATATGCAGTTATAGGCAGGGAAGGAAAGGGTTAATTTGTAGTAAATTTAATAAAAATTTTTGATTCCAAAGCAAATTTATGAGGGGGGAGGGGAGGCATTTACAAAAAATAAAAAAAAATATTTAAATCGTTCATATTAGTCCTTGCCCCAGAAAAATCCTTGAGTGCTATGCCCTCTGCTGCTGCTGGGGGTGGATCTTCATCCCAGAAGGGGACCAGGTAGACTACTAGTAGAAGTTTAAAAAAACAATTGACTGTTAAACAATCCTTTGCAAGGGGGAGCAAGTATGACAGCAGTCACCGAGTTGCACATCAGATCACTGACACCATAGCAACTATGCTTATATTAGATGTGCATCCAATATCTGCTAATAACAGTGGGGTTTAGACAGTTAACTGAGGTCCTGTGTCTCTGCTACCAAATCGCATCTAGATTCCATTTCACTAGAAAAGCAATTTTCAGCCTGTACAGGGATGTTAAAAAAAAATAATTAGTTTCATCCAAAATGCCATTGTACCCACTGTCCAAGTGGAATAGAGCAAATGCAAGATAACATGTCTGTAACAACCCACTGGGTTTGGGTATTTCTTTCAGCAGCATCAACAGCAGCAGCATCTAAGAAACAGCAGCTCATTCAGAGGTAGACTACTCTGTGTATCACCGGTTTCACTAAGAGGCATACCGCTGACAACCTTTTAGTAAAACTCAGGGAAATCATTGCAAAATGGCTTACCCTGTTTAGACTCTCTTCAGGATTTGTGATTTCTGACAATGCCACCAATATTGTAAGAGTATTACAGTTAGTTTAATTCCAACACATTCCATTCTGTGATGCAACATTTTTAATAAAATGACAGGGCCATGCAGGAGATGCTCTCTGTGGCCTGAAAAATTTCTGGACATTTTTGCCATTCAGCAGGTGCATGTAAAATATTGCAGCACTTGCAAGAAATGTTGAATTTTCCCTACCACTAGCTGAAGCAAGATGTAGTTACAAGGTGAAACTCCTCCCTTTATATGCTTCAGCAGATGGAGGAACAGCAAAAAGCCATCCAAAGCTACACAGTGAACTATGAAATAGGAAGAGGAGGGAGATTGTACCTTACTCAAGCTCAGTGTATAATACTTTCCGTGTTATGCAAAGTGCTCAAACCCTTTGAAGTAGTCATCTATGAAGTGATTTCAGACACTTCCAGCTTGAGTTAGGTAATTCCTCTAATTAGACAGTTGGAAAAGCAGCTTTAGAAACTGGAGGAGATGAAACAAAGTGATTCCACTAAGTATGTTGGACTTGTAGATCAAGTCCTTTATTCATTTCACAAGGATCCAATGGTTGTCAGGATCTTACAATTGGATCAATACATTTTGCTGACCATGCTGGATCATAGGTTTAAGTCATACGTCGTGTCTTTCTTCCCAGAGGACACAGGTCTGAAGAGCTGTTGGCAAGCAGATTTTCAGCTCAAGTGGCATGTGATGCAGTGATGGCTTCTCCTTCAGTTTCTCCATCAAGTGCATCTACTGAGAAAATACTAAACTTTCCCAGAAGACCCAATGGTGGTGCAGATGAGTCAACAACACCAAGTTTTGACATCTGGTCGGGTCTAAAAGAATTGCCTACAATTAATGAGATCTCTACCGTGAATTCATCAGACTATTTTGCATTTTTTAATGTTAGCATCCAAATAGGCATGTCAGTTAGTCCATTTGACTACTGGCAGGAAAAAAAGGCAACTGAGAGGCCCTTGCACAAACTAGCTTTGCTTTACTTGAGCTGCTTTCCCTCCAGTGTGTACTCAGAAAGAGTTTTCAGCAATCGAATAAGGAGGCTACTTCCTCAAATTGTGGAAAAGATGATGTCCATCAAAATGCACTACAAATTCTATGAGTAAGAACTTTACCACCAATTACATCCAAAAATTTCAGAGGCATGTGTTATGTTGATGAATTAATATTTTGTGAAGATGATGTACACACTGATGAGGGTGAGGAATCAGATGATGATGGAGACAACATCTTACCTCTGTAAAGCCAGTTTGTGCATGTAGAGATCATTTCCATCAATATCAGCTACCCATTGGTAGCTTGTTTTGTGTGGACCCAAACAAACCAATCGATTCATTATTGAAGATATTGTTGATGAAGTTGTTGGTGGTGAAGATGGCAACTGCTTGGATTTAGTAGAGAGAAGGGAGCTACCTGATGCTGGACTGCTTGTTGTTACTTTTTTAGCAAAAGTTTCTGATTTTTGCAAAAACTTTTTTGATGGATGCTCTGCAGATGACATTTTACAGGGAGTAGGTTCCTAGATGGTTACGGTCTCTGCCTCTACTTACTCTGGCTTTACAAAGGGTTTAGATGGCTTGACAATTGTTGTTTGGATTTGGGTATAAATAATTCCACACATAAGAAGTGGATTTTTCTGTCTTATGCCCAGGCATAACAATGGGCTATTTCTTATCATGGGCAACAACTGTTTCTTCCACTGGTGCCTGATTTACACAAACATCATCAACTTCCTCATCATAAACATCCTTATTAGCATCAGCTAAACAAATATCCTCCTCATCCTGGTGCACTTCCACAGATGCATCCTCAATTTCTATATCAGCATGTTCACTTGTGATACATCACCATAAGAGGCAGAACCATCAGTCATAAATAAAGGCCAAGCCCTTAGCCTTTTCTTGCCACTTTGTGTGGTGAAAGGCATATTGACAACTTTCCCTTTGATGTTTTTTTCTTTACCAATGTAAAAGATTACTTTTTTGATTTTAGATACCCTGACTTAAGCCATGTATGCCCTTGGGCATCAGCTTTAGTACATGACATAGATGAACTAGTATCATCATGACTGGAGGCACTGGCAGGAGCTACAGCACTAGTATGTGGTTCCTGCTCTCCTCTCAACTGATCGTTCTCCATATCAACAAACATGAACCAAGTGGGGTACAGCACACACATCAATTTGTACCAATTTTATATATTATACTACGGCATCAATGACCTACAGTGTCACAATATTTTATTTTGAATATTACACTATGGTTCAACTTACAGTGTCACAATATTTTTTATGAATATTACACTGCAGTTCCACTAACAGTGTAACAATATTTTTTCATAATAATATATTGCACTACCACTTACAGTGTCACAATATTTTTTAGTAATAAAATAATGTGTTTCCACTTAAAATGTCATAATATTTTTATGAAAATTATGCTGGGCTACCACTTACAGTGTCACAATATGTTTTTAGGAATAATACACTGTACTACCACTTATACCCCTTTTATATTGCAAACCCAGCTCTGACCTGGCATTTTGAACACAGGTCCAACTCAGCTGCAATCCTGGGTTGGCCCTGTTCACAGTGAACCTGAGCCAGCTATGTAAAACCTTATGGATGTCATTAAAAATTTACTTTTTCAGGCTCACAAAGATAAGAACACAAAAGGGATCACAAGGGAGGGGTGGGGACTCCTCACAGCATTGCAGGAATCATGGCTGATGAATTACCATTGTGTAGCCCTGTGTTCATGAGTGTTTGTGCTTTACTGCTATTCGATTCAACCAGTGAGAGCATGATGCAGCTTCTGGTAGCATAGTGTACAGTTCACTTCTTAATCACTCCAATTAGCCATCACTGTAATGATAGTAGTGGTATTAGCCCCTTTGAGACTGCCGGAATGCTGCCTCTGCTGTTATCTGAAGTGTTCTGCCTGTGTGTCTGGCTGCTGACATCATCAAGTGAGACCCAGGAACATTCAATCAGTGGTGTTTGCTTAGTGCCGGGTTGGATATCCCGGGCAGGGCCTGTTCACACTGCACTTCAACCCAGCTTGTTCCCATGTTCAAGCCTGCTTGATTGCAGGGTTGAATGCCAGGTTACTAGACCTGGGAATTTGTTTGGTGGCGCATTCACACTGCACCTCGACCCAGGTCGACTCGGCAATATCCCAAGTTATTTTCGATTTGAAAGGGGTATTTTGAAAGGGGTATTACAGTGTCAAAATATTTTTTAGGAAAAATGCATTTTGTTTCCACTTACAGTGTCACAATACATGTGTGAATATTACACTGTGCTACCACTAAGTGTCACAATATGTGTATGCATATTACACTGCGGTCTGGCCAGCAGCATCACAGTATAAACAATAAAATATAGCACACTTAGGTACAGCACAAAAAAAATATATTATTAATATTATTATTACAGATTTTATTTTTAAAAAATAGGAACCCTTGGATGGCATAGCACCCCAAGACTGACAAAGCACCTCTGGAGGACACAGTATCCCCTTTATGGACAGAGAGAGCACCCCTAGACCAAGAGAGCAACCCTGGAGGACACATCAGTCCCTTTGATGGATGGACAGAGCACCCCTGGAGGACACAGCAGCCCTTCATGGATGGAAAGAGCACAGACAGAGCACTTCTGGTGGACACTCACGTCTGTTCAGTACAGTCTCCACAGCCAGAGTGAAAATGAGGCCGATAACCGGGGACCCTTATAGATTAAAAAAACCTGTGAGAATCCATCAGCGGGAGAATGATATTTCACCTTGTTTTGGGATCCGAGTTATTTTTTTTCTTTTTTGTCCCCTAACTCAGATTCATCTGTCAGACTGCCAGATTTTGAAATGCGATTCATGACTTTTAAAATGCACTTCCATATGGTTCACTTTATGTACCCATTATTAGTGGAGTTCTCTGATATATCAATATACAGTGTAAAATCTCTCTCTCTCTCTTTCTCCCCCCCCCAAAAAAAAATTGAGTCATATTTGTGACCGATTCATTACAGTAGCATCCTGAGTTTTAGATATGTTATAGGTTCATTGGTGCTAGATTAAGAGGGGAATATAGGTATATAGGGTGTTATATAAATGGAACATATGTCTTTAAGTTTGCAGGTGGGCGTTAGAGGCATTTATGAAGACTTTGTATGAGTGGCTTTAAATGGCACAAACATATGCTTATAGACATTTTTAAGGACCCCACATTTAAATACAACATTTATTTGGCCAAAAACACTTGCTTTCTATCATCACTTCACTGTTTTAGAAAAATGTATATAACAGCTATTTCCCATACTTTAGGACCCCCAAATACTTTTGGTAAGACCACTAATACTCTTGTATATTGTTTTGCTATATCAGTTTGCCTTTCTTTTAGGGTGCAGGCAGTTTTTACCATTTTTCCAAATAATAATCATGGCAAAATACACAAAAAATTGTTAAATGTTTGCCGCATCGCAACTTTTGCAATTGGATTGTGCGAAAAACGGGAGCACGCATAGCCAAAATATGCAAAATAATTGCACAAAAAGTTGCAAAGTTTGTGATAACTTAACACCCGTTAAGTTATTGCATTATCGTGGCTAATTGAATTCCCCATATAACTTTTTAATAATCATTTTAAACTTTAGTATTCACTTCATCTCCCAGTTACTCTCACCTACTTTACATTATTTATATCTCCTTATACTATTGAAACTCCTTATAGATACTCATAGTACTAGCGCACCTTACCAGTTTTTTGTTTTGTTGTGCTACTCCCTAGAGATGTGCGCTCACACCCATGTTTTGGTTTTTGTTTTGGATCGGTATCTCCTATGGTTTTGGATCTGGATTGAGTTTGCCAAAACTGCCCTTCCGTGTTTTGTATTTTGGTGTTGGATCTTTTTTTAAAAAACAGCTAAAATCACATAATTTGGGCATATTTTTGTTCCTACAGTATTATTAACCTCAATATTATTTATTTCCACTAGTTTCCAGTCAATTTTGACCACCTCACAGCTCACAATATTGTTTTCATCCAGTTTAGGCCCAGAATTTGCACCAAGCTAGCTGGCTGACTAAGCTAAGCAGCAGCAGTGGGTGGCACAAACACATGGCAGTTCAACTTCCAACATGGCACACCAGGAAACAAATGTTTTTATTATTCAAGAGGCCTGAGGGAGTTGGAGTATGTATGTAGTTGAAGTCTGGGAGAAGAAGGGTTGATTGGTAGTAATTTTAATTTAATTTTTTGATAATTAAGTAAATTTTTGAGGGGGAAGGGTAGGGAAGGCATTTACAAAAAAAGTTTTACTCATTCACATCAGTCCTTGCCCCAGTAGAATCCTTGAGCACCATGCCTGTTGCTGGGAGTGGATTTTCATCCCAGAAGGGGGCCAGGAAGACATCTAGTAGTGCTTTCCAAACAATTGACTAAATAATCCTTTGCAAAGATTCCACTTAGAAAGCACTTCCCAACCTGTACAGGGATATTAAAAAACATAGTTAATGGCCAAACTGCCTTTGTACCCATGTCCACCAGCATAGATATGTGGAGAAGCGGAACAGAGCAAATGAAAGATTTAAGGTCTTTCTTGAGAATACTGCACCTGCTTCTGCTGCTAGGAGATGATTTTCATCCCAGAAGGGGACCAGGAAGAGTGCTTTCCAAAAAAATTGACTTTTAAATGATCCTTTTCAAAGATTCCACTTGAAACTTTTTCCCAACCTGTACATGGACATTAAAAAAACATATTTTCTTAGTGGCCTTCAAACTGCCATTGTACCCACTGTCCATTTAACCAGCACAGATATGTGGACTAGCGGAACAGAGCAAATGGAAGATTTCAGACTTGTGGTTTAAGTCTTACATTGTGTCTTTCTTGAGAATCCTTGAGCACCATGCCTGCTGTTGGGAGTGGATTTGCATCCTAAAAGGGATGAAGATGTTGTTTCTTCTTCACAATGGAAACAGATCTGAAGAGCTCAAGAGGCACATGATGCAATGATGGCTTCTCCTTTAGTTTCTCCAGCAAGTGCAACTGCTAAGAAAAAAAAAAACTTTCAAAACACCCACTGGTGATGCAGCTGAGTCAACACAACCAAGTTTTGACATCTAGTTGGGTCAGACTCAGACTCAGACTCAGAATTTTTCTACAATTAATGACACCTCTATCATGAATTCAACTGATATGGTCAGGACTACTTAAAATTTTTTAATGATATCATCCAAATAGGCATGTCAAACAGTCTGTTTGACTACTGGCAGGAAAAAAATTTAATTTGGAGGCCCTTGCACAAACTGGCTTTGCTTTACTTGAGCTGCTCACCCTCCATTGTGTACTCAGAAAGAGTTTTCAGCACAGCCGGGAACCTTGTCAGTGATCGGCCTGAGACTACAGTACTTCCCCAAAATGTGGAAAATATGCTGTCCATCAAAATTAACTACAAATTCTATGAGAAAGACCTTTTCCATCAATTACGTGCAAAAATTACAGAGGCTCCTGTAATGGTGGATTCCAGCGGAGACAAATTAATATTGTGTGAAGAAGATGATGTATACATCACTACAGATTCTACCAGCACCAGTGGCTTAACTTCATCCCAGGTGCCTGGAGGCAAGATAAATGCTGGTGCCCCCCCAAACTAAAATGTACCACCCCCCAGAACCTATGCCAGCCCCAACTGCTGCCGCCCCCCTTATGCAGTGCCTTTTATATTATGCCCCCAGTAGTGGTCCCCCTATGCAGTGCCCGTCTATGTAGTGCTCCCCAGTAATGGTCCCCCTATGCAGTACCTCCAGTAGTGAGCCCCCGGTAGTTGCCCCCAGTAGTGAGCCCCTGGTAGCTGCCCCCAGGAGTGAGGCCCCTGTAGTTGCCCCCATTAGTGAGCCCCCTGTAGTTGCCCCCAGTAGTGAGCACCCTGTTGTTGCCCCAGTAGTGAGCACCTTGTAGTTGCCCCCAGTAGTGACTTCCATCACTTCCATAGTACACTGCGGGACCCGGAAGACGGAGGGAGCTCCGTCCTCCGGCTGCCGCCAGGGGTTTGAATAGGAGCCGGGCGCCCGGCAAATGGAGGGTGCAGGGGGTGCGACTGCACCCCTTGCACCCTCCGTAGTAACGCCAATGGAGGTGGAGCGCTGATCAGCGATGCTCCTTCTCCATGCAGCTCCCGGGGACAGTGGAGCCAGGTGCCCCCTTCAGGGCTGATGCCCGGTGGCAAATGACTCCATTGTCTCCGGGAGTTCTGCCACTGACCAGCACCTAAGCCTATATCATCCCATCCTGTGTTGTGTATAAATTACAGCTGCGCTTCCTGTTAGATTGGGGATTCATTGTCCACTTTAGTGGATGTGAGCTCCATTTTAGTCCAAATCAACACACCCCCTAGACATCTTCTGACCTGGGCTACACTCTGGAATACGGTTGCATGGAGTTACCCAACTGACTCGCTGAAATTCAGATAGAGGGGCCATGGGTAGGGAGTAGGGACACTATAATCAGAAAATGCAGTTTTAGCTGCTTTATTCCATTTTTAAACCATATAATCTATTTTCACCTTTTGAAAATATGTTTATGTGAATCTCAGCTGAGGCTTTTGTGATATCATTATGTTTAGTATATTATGCACGTTATTTAGCAATTTGTTGTGGTTTTGTAGTTGGCATGTAGACTAATCATTTATTCATGATTGAGGAAAGAAGTGAAAATATAAAGAAAATATGTATTTGTTCCACTGAGAATATAATGATTGTCCCTAAAAACAATACCATTGATCGGTAAGGATTCTCCAAACAATAAAAGAGAAACAGTTAATAAAAAACATATTCAATAATTGTAACAAAAATAATAAAAATAACCATAGATATATGAAATCTAAAAAGACAAGTATATCCATGTATACACACAAATTTGTGCATATCCCTGTACATGTGTAAACCTACACATGTCCATCAATACACACCTATATAGATAATAACATACAAAAAAGTATTTATGTATATATATATATATATATATTTATTATTAAGAAAAAGACCCTCTATATAAATAATACATAACTCCATAAATTACTAGGTATGTGCATCAACAAATATAATTCCTACAGATTATTGTGCAAAAAAACAAATTATTATGTTATTATGATCAATGATGATGAAGCTAAAACATATATATTTATAAATAACCCAAATCAATATTATTCACAAAAACCTTTAATAAAAAAGGGAGTCAGAAAATAGATGAAAAATTTATTTATTTATTTATTTTATTTATTCTTTATCTATTTGTTTTTTTAATTTTTTATGATATCCAACATGATATCAGTATGAAATAATAACAATAAGTGGAAAGGAGAATTCATGTAGGGATAGGACCAGGAGAGAATGAAAGTATATATTTACAGGATTTTATAAAAAAATCGATCTCAATCGATTCATTAAACCCTTGAGGTTGTAACATCCTTAGGGTATGAGTCCAATAATTTTCATGTAAGCAGAGTTTATGGTATCTATCACCACCTCTATCAGTTGGATTGATCTGTTAAATACCTGTACATTTTAAATCACCAAGATCTTTAGAGTGTATATTCCAAAAATGTTGATACATTTGACTCTAGATTTCAGGATATTATGCTTATGTTCTAAAAAGTGAGTTTTGAGACACCTGGTGGTTCCACCCACGTATTGTAGGGTATAGCTACATTCCAATATATATATCATGAATGTGCTGTTACAATTTAAGTGGGTTTTAATCTCAAAAACTTCACCTGTAATATTAGATTTAAATGTTTTAATTCTGTTTGTAATAAATGAACAAGTGGTACATCTAGATGCACCACATTTAAAACAAACTTTGGGTTTTTCTAGATTCCACTTCTGATTTAGGAATTCCGTCTTCTGAGAGCATCTTTTATCTAGAAAATGGCTCTGGGTGAGAATGTTCCTAAGATTATCTGATCTTTTAAATACAACACAGGGATTATTAGGGATTTCTTGTTTCAGTACTGGATCTTGCATTAGGATGGGGAAGTTTTTATTGAGAATCTTCCTAATCTGTATAGAAGAGTCATTATACTTGGATATAAAGGGTACTTTGTTATGATGAAATCCTTTAGACTTCTCTCTAACTTGAAGCAATTGTGTTCTCTCAATCTTCCTACATTCATCTAGTGCATGTCCAACTAACAAATCTGGATAATTCCTTTCTTTGAAGGCTTCCACCAGAGTAGCTGACTGTTCTTCAAAGGAATTTGGATCAGAGCAATCCTGTTTAATATGGCAGAATTGACCTCGTGGGATGTTCTTAATCCAGGGTCTATGATGACCACTGTTAAAATATAAATCCACGGGTTTCCTATAGGTCTTGGTATTTAACTTATGATTTTCAATAACAAGGGAAATGTCTAAAAATGCGATCTCATCTTTACTGTGCTGTTGTGTAAAAATTAAATTAAACTCATTGTGATTGAGTGAAGTGATAAAATCAATGACTACCTTAATCACCATCCCAAATAAAGAATAAACCATCTATAAAATGGCAATAAAGCACAAGAGATGCTCCGAGCCCGCTCCCCCACACATGGACAGCCTCAAAGGCGCCCATGTATATGTTCGCAAAGCTTGGCACGAATCTCATGCCCATCACCGTTCCAAGTGTCTGTAAGTAATAAGTGGAATCAAAAAGAAAAAAATTATGAGTGAGAATAAAGTGAATAGAGTCTAATATAAACCATCTCTGCCTCTCTGAGTTCTTAATTAAAGCTTCATATACTTGTTCAATACCCAAATCATGGGGTATATTTGAGTATAGAGCCTGTACATCACAGATCATCAGAAAGTATGAATCCTTCCATTCAATATCCCTGATTTTTTTGAGAAAGTCTGTAGTATCCCTAACATGTGATCTCAGAGAGGTGGCTATTGGTTGTAAAAAATAATCAATGTAGTGCGATAAATTAGAAGTGAGGGATCCTACACCAGAAATAATAGGCCTCCCTGGGGGTGTCAAAAGTGATTTGTGCACTTTAGGTAAGTGATAGAAAGTGGCTGTGATAGGGTGTTTAGGTAGTAGATAAGTTCTTTCTTCCCTTGTTATGAGATTATCACAAAGAGCTCCTTCCAACAATTCCCTCAATTCAGCAGTGTACTCTTTGGTGGGGTTCTTTTTCAAAGCCATATAGCAATTGACATCCCCTAATTGTCTAAGACTCTCCATTTTGCAACCCTCAGTATTCTGGATGATGACTCCCCCGCCTTTATCTGCGGCCTTGATGACAATGTTGGGGTCGCCACCCAGATCACGTAGTGCTTTCTTTTCTCCTACTGTTAAATTGGTGTTGAATCTATTCCTTCTAAGGATGTCTTCCCTGTTTTGTTTTGACATAAACTATGGAAATCATTCATGGTGGTATGGTAAAAAATATCAATAGGGGCACTCTTCTGATTGATAGGAAAAAAATTGGACTTATTACGGAATATCCCACTGTTATCAAAATGATCATTAAGATCAAATAATTTAATTGTATCTGCATTAGAGGGTGAATTTCCTGTTGTTCCTTCCTCTCTAAGTTCTTCTAGTAATTTTAGAGAATCCTCATCTGTTTCATCCAGAACAATAATATCACTAATATCATCTTTATTTTTCAGTGCTTTGGTGGCAAAATACCGTTTTCTGCACAAAGTTTGAATACACGGCATCTATTCAATTCAACGAACAAGTCAAAGAAGTTAGCACTTTTATTAGGTGCATAATTTAATCCTTTTGTTAATTTTTTTGTTGCTTATTTCTATTGAGGAACTACAGAGTTCCTCAGGAACAGCTGCTTAATCAACCTCAATATTCTCACTCTTCAGTTCCCTCTGAACTAACTAGCACCGACTGGTTTCTAACTGCTCTGTGTTCGATGAGTGGAAAAACTCTGATTTCCAAATTTGTCCATGGACAAGTTAATTTCTTGGTACACTGGAAGGGATATGGACCAGAGGAAAGATCATGGGTTCCCAAAAGACATTTGCATGCAACACTTTAGAGGAAGGATTTTTCAGGGAGTTCTCAGAAACACCCGGGTCTAGGGGTTCTTTAACCCCTCCTTAAGAGGGGGTGGGAACTGTTATGAGCCATCATGACAGGTCACACATGCTGCAGGTTCCAGCCAGAGCTGAGAGGGATAACAGGCAAAGGCAGCCATAGTGAGGTCTGGTCCAGGCTGATTGCTCCCATTGGGAAGCCTCTGTGAACATGCAGCTGTCAGCTGCTCATAGTGGTAATTACCAGAGGCTGGTCTCCTTTGCTCACACATCATTGGATCTGACTTCTGTTATAGGGCAGACAGCCCATTCCTGCCTTGCCAGATGTACTGTAGTTTCTTTTGGAAGTTGTTCTATCCGGTTCCTGTATCGACTGTTTGGTATCTCTGGTTCATGTCCTGGCTCTGCCTTGCGTTACCTGTACCTGTTGCAAGTATACCTGAACATTCATTGTACTGCAAATCCACTCTGCAAGCCATTTGTGTTATGTACTGTTGCAGTTCCATCCTGCAATATTTGTAAATATTGCTTGCTGCTATTATACTCAGCAAAATGAGGTATGGTCCAAACTGATTGCTTCCATTGGGAAGCCTCTGTGAACATGCAGCTATCAGCTGCTCATAGTGGTAATTACAAGAGGCTGGTCTCCTTTTTAGAGCACAAATGGAATATTGTGAAATCTCAGATTAGCCACAATATCTATCAACAATTTGCCAAGTCCCATTCCAGTAATCCAGCAGACATTAAGATAACAGGTATTGAATATATCAAGACCACTGTTAGAAGTGGGGACAGGTTTCATAAACCTTGTACTTGTGAGAATTACTGGATCCATACATTACAAACATTATACCCAGACAGTCTCAACAAAACCATAAAAATAGACTTTTGAGTCTTCAATTTTTTTCTATTGAATGTCCCTTTTCCCTTCTCTCTTTATGTATTTGTGAATGTAGACATTATCTATATATGTTTTCTCCAATTTATTGAGGATTCCATTGAGCGGTGAATATTTAGAATGTATATTTCACTATATATATTGCACTTTATGTATTTGTGCCTTATTGTGGTTATTGTTAGTATTCCTTCAAGTTATGCATGGCTGTGCGGGTGGCGGTTATGCCCATCTGCTTAGCTGTTCATATTGAGTTTGTGTATAACTAGTATGGTTGAATTTAGCTAAACACAATATGTCTAATCAAATTTAATGTTCATTATATTTCCTGATAGACACAAAATAATTTCTCAGTGTGACAAGAAAGTTCTCAGGATACTTTTTGATACATGGTCTTCTAACTATGATTATGTTTTATATTATTGGTTTTTAATTATATATACATTTTTCATGTGTTAAATAGGGTTTATCATACTGGTGACCCAACGTACTGGACTATATTTATAATTTTATTTATAATATTTTTTAGATTGAAATAAAACTACAACCACACCATATTTTACATGAGACCAATCTCTATTATGTAACCACAGGTACATGGAATTAATTAAACCTATAATCATCAGGATGAATAAATAGCACTACTCTGATTGCACTAATGCATCCTCTGATGAAATTACCCAAAGGTGAAGATACGCGTTAGGAAGGAAGGAGTATTTGCTGCTAACTTCATAGCAGGGATCTGGCAATTAGTCCACAAACATTGTTTCCAACCTAATTTGCCACTGCCACTCCAGTATAGAAGTGGTCATGTTTCTGGCTATTTCTTCTCACCAGATTCATACCAGCTAGACATTACACCTTCTCTGCACTTGCAGCTTCCATCACACCACAGACGCCGACATCACTGTTCACACAGCGGGAGCGCGGAGTCTGTGGCAGGCAGCAAGTGGTCCGAGGACCTCACATTGGACACTACTGAATTGTCCCAGCAAACCAGCCAGAAGCTGATAAGCCCCTCTGTATTTACAGCTTCACGCATGGTAGAGACGTCGGTCTCACCGTGCGGACTCAACATGTGTATGGGGACTACTGCCAAATGCCGAGGGTCTGGAGATCCATATTGGACATTACTATATAGATTAACTGCCTGGCCAAGGCTGTGTTAATGCTGGACTCTACAAGTTCAGGCTGCAACATGATCAGACATCAGGGTGAGCACTTACACCATATATTAATAGCATAGACATTGCTACTATATATTAACAGATACTCACTCTCAAAAAGCTGGAATTGTTTGGAACAATGGATGTTTTGTTTCTTTTATAGATGATCTATTTGGTTACAACAATTGCATATTGCTATAGTAACCGTTCAGTTTTATTAGTGTATTATTTAATTATATATTTTGAATTGTAATTGCTTGGACCCATGCAAATTTTTTTATGTGTACAAATAAAGCATGTTTATTATCATCTAATCTACTTGTTTATGGGATGACCATAATATCAGCTAGTAGGCTGAGCGCAGTTCCACCAAATTAGTTGCTTCTTTCCCATATTGTTAGGTCTTCAGAGACTTAATTGGAACAGCAGTTTACCTATTGGTTTGGTATTATTGGTAGATTCAACCAGGTCAAATAGCACCTACTGGTCTGATTTATTGGGTTGCTGCAAATCCACTCTGCAAGCCATTTGTGTTATGTACTATTGCAGTTCCATCATGCAATATTTGTAAATATCTCTTGCTGCTATTATACTCAGCAAAATGAATATGCTAATATTACCTTTGTACTATTACTCCAATTTTACCTAACAAACTCTTGCTGTTTGTATAAGACCCTACTGTCTGGAGCTTAAGACTTGTCAGCATCCTAAGTACCGGTGAGTGCATTGTACTCTTGGGAACAATGGGTAGTTGTTATAGGCAGAAGCACTACCTAAAGTGACTCTATGGAACTTATACAAATACAGGGGAGATTCATTACACAGACATACTCCTGGCAATCGCCAAACCCAAACATGTCCATCTGACCTGAAAAGTGTAAATCATGATTGATCACTGTCACGGCTGCAGACACTTGAGACTCCTGGGAGGAGGCAGGCCTACTAGGAACAATAAACTGGGGTGGCTTTAGGAATTACCTTTTCATGAAATCTCGGTAGCACAGAATAAAAGTAAGTAGAATTTATTCACAGGAGAAATATAATAGCAACGTCTCACATAAAGTCTCAACAAAACAAAAGTTCACATAAGCAATAATGAGTATAGGAGAAAACCCCCCATATATAGTCTTTAACACAGAAGAGCTAATATGGTAGGGAACCCCGAGTCCAGTATGAGGCCAACACCTTAGGATGGTATAGAGGAGCTTCACCAGGGTGGAACCCTGTAGTGATGGAAATCTGGTGCAGAGTGAGCCCTGTGATGTGGCAAAAGATGGAGCAGGGTTGAGCCCTGTGATGCGATGAGGTCGGAGCAGGGTTGAGCCCTGTGATGTGGTGAGGTCGGAGCAGGGTTGAGCCCTGTGATGCGGTGAGGTCGGAGCGTTGAGCCCTGTGATACAATGAGGTTGAAGCAGGGTTGAGTCCTGTGATGTGGTGAGGTTCTGGAACAGGGTTGAGCCCTGTGGTGTAACTAGAATCCAGAGCGGGGTTGAGCCCCACGATGCAATGAAGGTTGAAGCAGGGTTGAGCCCTGTGAAGCGGTGTGGTTCCGGACAGGATTGAGCCCTGCAGTGTGACTAGAATCCGGAACAGGGTTGCGCCCCACAATGCGGTGATGATAACTGTAACGGTGCAGTTGACAACTGTAACGAAGATGGGTTTGATGATCACAGGAGTAAGAGACAACAGGCAAAGTAAATAGTGCAGCAAAAGGTGAAACCACAGCAGTGGAGAAGAAAGCAATACTTAGGCAATGGCTATGCTGAGCTCTGTAGTGTGGCTGGTAATTGGCATCAGAAGTTTAGCTGGAACTTGAGCGGAGACATAGCAAAAGCCACAGCAACCCACAGGCACAGCAGCGATCTGGCAGGAGTCCAAGAAAGACCTGAAAGTAATGTTGCACAGACATTGAGAAACAGTTAGTAACAGGCTTTAAACTAGAGGTCTGTGATCCATAGGAAGTTCAGAACATGTGACCCAAATGGAATCAGGTTTGAAATAATGAGCAATCTAGGAATCCCACAACCTGACAACACCTTGGAAACAGATCACTTTAACTCTCTATCCCCTGTATGTGAAGAATGCCGGCAAGCAGGATAGCTCCTCCAATGACCACAAATGAACTTTGGAAAAAGTAATCTATCTTTATGTACTGAAATAGTTGCAGTCCTGACAATCACTCAATAACACTCATTGCAATTGTTTCACTGTCCAGGAGCAAACCATTCTCCTTGCACAGGGGTGTCCAATCACTTTTGGCAACATAGTTTATATAATTCCTATTTCCATCATTTGATGAACAGTATGCAAGTTAGATCCCCATCATCTGCTAGCAAATATACAAAACAGAACACCTATATTTGAAGACTTTTACATAAAAACATACCCAAGCATCTGATAACCTATAGAAAAATAATCAATACTAGGTGCAATAATGTACATAAGAATGCTGTCAAATGAATAAGGCTATATAAAGCAGCCGCCCAAAAGGTAAATCTGAATGACTAGAAAATGAGTATTATCTGATAACCACCATTACTTATAATTTTTTACTACGATTGGATCCGCTGGTTTCTTTTTTTTTCTATAATGAATTTCAGCAGCCAATCAAAATGCAGTGACATTTAATTAAAAATAGATATGAGGTGCTGAAATTCAAAATAACATGCTTCTACAGCAATTGATAGTACTACTAGATCTCCTTATACTGCCTTATTCACACAAGCCATACATTAGGAATGATGGTGGGAGGAAGAGGAAATAACCTGTAAAATAATAGATATGTTGTTATACTGTACACCGATTCTTTATGCGCCATATGATGTGAGAAGCCTAACTCAACTTAGATGCTCTAACCCTAGTAGTGGCTTTTCTACTTTTTCCTGCATTTAGCATCTAATTTGCATCATAGACACATACAAAATCACTTCCAGTGTCCTGGGCATTTAACACTAGTATTATTGTCACAAATAGGTTGGTATAAAGCATGGATGGGGAACCTCAGGCCCGAAGGATCATTTGGTCTGGCCCTCTGAGCTTTTTGCCAACCGCTGGCTTCCTGACAGTGAAATCACGGCATGGGACTAATGATAGGCATCTAAATACCGATGTTAATCTGGGATGCGCACACCAGCGCTACAGTATACCCTCCAATTGTATCGGAAGCAGCTGGGCACAGAGTTGTTCAAGCTCAAAGAGAAGCTAATATAATAGAATTGTAGTACCCAGCGCTAACTTATTATATATTAAAGTAAGAGGAGTTGTGTATAGTGGTGTATAGGATAGTTATGACAAATACAGATGGCTTTACAGCAAAGGAAGTTTATTAAATAAAATATGTGTGATAAGGAGTCAAAAAAAGCTCCTCTGTATGGAATAAATGCGAAGTATTAATGTTCAAATGGATAACCAAATATTGTTTAAAAGGTAACAGTTCCTGGACACTGGTTCTGGTGGAAAGATGAGAGAGCTCCTTTAGGGTGCCTCTTTCCGTAGGTCACCAATGGGTGCCTACATATCCCTGGGCCAGATTGTATAAATCCCTGATATAAGAGATAAGTCTCTAGATAGGTGTGTCTACACCTATGTATAGGTTGCAGGTAAAATAAGGAAACCCCTGTATGGAGTCCCTTTCCGTATAGCACCTTGTGCCTACATCTCCCTGGTGACAAATATCTGACAACCCGTGGTTAAGGTAGTAATGGAATGTGCATATAGCATATCTCGTAAAAAGGACTGTCCCATACAGGATAGTGTAGGGTGTAGGTATACCCTTGTTGGGACTTACCTTCCGTATGAAATATCGTACGTGCCCTCACTAAGTAAGTAGGTGTGGATAAAAGAAATGTGCAGACTAGTGAAAATAAGACAGGGGCGGCGATCTGCACTCCTGTCCTTACCGTTGGCAGAGTGGTGTTCTATCAGCCAGACGTCCTGGATCGTCTGCAGCTGATGCGGGCAGCTCCCAGTCACTTCTCTCTTCCACAGTGCCTGTGCCTTTGCTATAAAGCCATCTGTATTTGTCAAAACTATCCTATACACCACTATACACAACTCCTCTTACTTTAATATATAATAGGTTAGCACTGGGTACTACAAGTCTAAATACTGATGCCTATAATTAGCCCTTTGCCAAAATCCTGATGCCCGGCATACCGATCGTAGGTAAGTCGGCATCGGTAGCGGATAGCCATGGGAGGGGAGGATTAGGTTTATGGTCTCCAGGGGGGACTTAGGGTTAGGCACCCCCCAGGAGGGTTATGGTTAGGCTTGGGAAGGGGGGTTAGGGTCAAGCACCCCCGGGTGGAGGTTAGGGTTAGGCAACCCTCCAGGAGGGTTAGGTTTAGGGTGCGGGGAGGGGTGGTTAGGTTTAGGCACCCCTGGGGGGAGGTTAGGGTTAGGCACCCCTAAGGGAGGGTTAGGGTTAGGGGGAGAGGGTTAGGGATAGCCTACTTACCTTCCCCATCGGTATTTCATCCGCCGGGCTGACATCCGGCAGTATAACATACCCATTCCAATTTGAGTTTACATGCCTATGCTGTATTCACTTAATTTTACTATATATTGCTTATTTGTCTGATTTCAGCATTAAATGCCTTTAAAAGTGATCATTACTAGTATATACATTAAGCAATAGAAGGCATTTCACAAATTTTCAACAGTATGATATATATTTTTTAAGCTAGAAATATAGGTAATATAGTGTCCTTTAATAGTTCCAGTCTGCTCAAGGCAGCCCACAGGTTACATAAAGCCTTTAAGGAACCCTAGTCCTATATCAATTATAAAATATTTTGTTGGTGATTTATAAATTAATGTCACACATTAAAAAATAAGTTGGGCACCAGCCGGAATCTAAAAAGTATAATATAATGTCATATTGAAAAATATGAGTTGACTATATTCTATGAGTCTGTCGTAAGACATTTTAGAGTGTAGAAAATATTTCAGCAGACTGCAGTACCACACGATTAAGATTTACACTTAGTCACTTGAGGTAAACTGACAGCAATAAATTCAGGTCAATGTATTTATCATATGCTGTACCTTCCAGTGGTACTGTAGACTACTAATGTGTTTGACTATTAACTGTCTAGAAGAACTTAGGGCAAGAGTTTTCACAAATATATAGAATATTTAATAAAACATTTATATATATTTTTTTTTTTTTATTTGCAATGAAATCATTTCCTTCATAATGATATCCAAAACACAAATCATTTGTTTATGATGTAAGACTAAAATGCACAAACATTTTAGAAATCCTTCTTCACTACTGTATTTGGAAAAAAATATGCACTTAGGACCTTATTCAGAGTCGCTTGCAACCGACTCGATGTTGGTCCACAGGGCATGCGCACGACGGAGACTGCTCCATCGTGCGCATGCGCGAGCCCCTGTTAGCAACAGATCACCTGTCGTTAGCGGGCTCAAAGCAGATGGAGCGAGCTGTCGATGTTGATTGACAGCTCGCTCAGTTTGCTGGGCGTGCAGGGGGCGTGCCCGGCCAAACGGAGGCGTTCCTTTCGGAACGCTTGCCGTTTTGTGGGCGTCCCCACTGACATCATCAGTGATGTCAGTGAGGAGCTTCCTGCTCAAACAGAGCAGGAAGCTCCCTGGGGCTTAAGGTTGACAAGACCCTACCCTAGGGTCTCATCGTAAGCCCCGATGGTCGCGATGGTCAAGACCATCGTGACCATCTCCCTTAGTGGTTGTTAGAGCTGTGGGTGTTAACCCACAGCCTAGCGACCAACATGGAGGTGGCAGTTCAGGATGCAAGTGGCCGCCCTGTTTCTGGGTGACCGCTTGCATCCTAAGACCACCTCTGAATGAGGCCCTTAATCTTTGTATGGTCTAGGAAAATTAAGGAATGGTTATTGCACTAAAAAGCAAAAAGTAAGAGATTAACACAAACCTCTGGGGTTAATGATGCAAATAACTCCCTTTCCATGTCCATATTATACTATACTGTATTTTTTTCATATTGGTGACTTGCACTACTTTGCATATGGAGAGACAGAACAGGGGATGGAAGCTGCATATAAGCATATGCCAAATGCAATAGGCATTTAAATGGGTTGGGTATGAAATGCTGACGGCCGGGAAGCCATCTGACTATATCTCGATGCCGCAAGCCCGAATGCTGAAGATTCAGACTGGGGCTGGTAAGTACCCTAACTCTCCCCTCTCCCCCCCTAACTCTAGCACTTCCTTAGTGGTACCTAATCCTAACCTCCCCCTGGTGGTGCCTAACCATATCCTCCCCCCCCCAGGGGTGCCTAAACCTAATCCTCCCTCTCCACACCCTAAACCTAACTCTTCCGGGGTGGTGCCAAGCCCTAAATCCACCAGGGGGTCCTTAAACCTAACCCTCCCCCCTGCAGCTAAGTGCTAACACTGCCCGGATTACCTTCATTTGGGAAGCCGTCTGTCTACATTCTGGCATCAGGATATAGACGGGCAAAGGAATTTCAATGCCTGTCTTTAGTCCTGCATCGGTAATTAGATGCCGGAACTTAATCAGACGGCTTCCCGTCCATCAGCATTTTGACTGTATCCAATTTAAATTCATCATGGATAAGCTCTTCTTCATGACCAAATATATAGACAGCAATACATATGGTCATATCTCTGTGGGCACACCCACAATACCAGTGCACATGGACTGTGCAGAGGAAACCCAACATGTCCCTTGGCACTGAACACTTCACCCACCACTTACAATAGCAATAGAGCAAACTCAAGAATGGCAGCCTAATACACTGTGATACCTCCTCAGGATTAATAGAGGTATGTATGACATTCTAAATGCTTGAATAATGTATTTGCTCATCACCAATGATCTTCAATTCTTATTCTTCTTACATACTTTAAAGTTTATTTTTGACCCATATTACTGTAAGATAACTTATCTGTATGTACTGTATACATTAAAGATGTATGGGTCCAGTTCTCAGAGAACTGAAAACAACCGAATGTAGTGGTACCAAGTAGAACCATGTCTGAGTTTGGAATCCCTTCGTGGTACCAAGTCAAACCGAGTATCGGTTCCGATCTTCCTATGATTTTGAGCTCGGATTTGAAAACTGAACTCAGGTTTTGGATTGCATGCTAACAGTTCAAAATTACATAATTTTAGCTGTTTTTTTTTTAAATCCAAACCCAAAACATGTGAGAGTGGTTCATCTAAATTCAAAGATGAATCTGGATCCAAAACCAAAACACGGGGGTCAGTGCACATCTCTAGTATAAATGGATTTAGAATACTTAAAATAGACATATATTCTATCCTGAAATTATGACAAGGAAGACATATGTTGTGACAACTTTTTCAGCAAAATGTTTTCGGTGAAAATTATTTAGGGTTTTATTTAACCAACAATAACAAATTTCAGCATATACTTAAACATTCTTCTTTTTAACAACCAATGATTTTTTTCTGATGATTCTCAGTGTGCCTGAATACTGTTGAGTTTTGTTTCTGTAAAAGTGACTGCAAAAGACACTGTGTAAAAATATGTTTGCAAAGTATCCACTAGAATGATTTGCACATACAGGGGGAACTTTGTAGTATTAGTTTTTTAATACACATGATTAACTGCACAGCAGTATTGTTTTGGGCCATTGAGGAAATCTGTGCAATTCTCCCCTCACCTTTAGACTGATCAGGCAGGGCCGGCTCCAGAGTTCTGAGCACCCTGTGCCGGTTCTTGAATTTGGGGGTGTGGCCTAATTACATAGGTCACGCACCCTGTGTCAAGTTATTTTTAGGCGTGCCCGCATGCTCCAAATAACGTCAGGCTGGGGGTAAAGCCCAGCACTCCGTCACTGGCTGGGCTTCCCCCAGCCCTCTCCCATCAGTGAATGGTTGCCGCGCACATGTGTGCGGCATCCATTCACTCTCCGGGGGTCCGGCACTGCCACACAGCTGTGGTGGTGGGGGTCCCCAGCCTCCTGATTTGACCACCCATGGAAGACTTCGGCCCGCAGGTGGAGCAGCGGGACAGTACTGTACCACTGGAATCGGGATGCTGGGGAATGGTGCCACCCTCTGTGGGTGGCAACTCTGTGCTACCGCACTGGTCAAACACTGCTAGACCCGGCCCTGTGATCAGGACAGCATCACATAGTTATTAAATTATGTCTTAGATGCTTTTATTGAAGAGAAGCCTCAAAATGCAAGAAAAGAAGATAAGACATATAGTAAGTAAACCAATGTAGAAAGAACCAAGGAGGTGGAAGGGTGTGAAGTAGAGAGAACCGGGGAGAAAGAGGGCGTGAGGAGTAGAGAGATATGGGGAAGAATATGGTGGTGGGACATAAAGTGAAGAGAACTGGAGAGAAAGAGAGGGAAGGAGGGTTTTGACCGAAGAAAACTGGGAAGGAAGAGGATCAGCAAGGCTTAGAGGGAAACAGAGGAGGAGGGAGGGAACAGAGTGGAGAAAACATAAAGGAGGAGACAGTGAAGATGGTTAGAGTGAAATTAATAAGTACAATTTATATAATGCACCTGGGGGTATTTTCACTAATAAATTAATGGTGAGGGCTTCTAATTTAACAGTATGATATAAAACTGTATTGGTGAAGTGACTATGGGGGCACGTTTTGATTGTTGATGGCTAGTAATTGAATGTGGTGCTGAGTGGAGAAGGAGGGCTATATTTTGCATGTAAATAATTAATATGGGCTGTTAGTTGGGAAAACAGTTTATTAAATATAAGTGTTATTATTTTAATGTATGTGCTGGTTGCACGGAGGGACACCCATTTGTTAAACATGGGAATTGTTGATTTAACGTTGAGGTTGGTTTGGGGGAAAGAGGACTTTCCATAATTTATATTCTGTTTTTAAAACTTGGCCCTTTTTTTCCAAGATTCAAAAAAAAATCAACTTAAGAGAAGAGCAAAAGCAAATAGTGAATACTAGAAAAACTTGTAGGAGCAGGGCCTTAGGGAGGGTGGTGCAGCCGGTGCCTCTGCACAGGGCGGAATCTTCCAGCGGTACCGGCCACACACTTCTCTGCACCAGAGTTCTGCAGGAAGAGACCTCCGGCGGTGGAGCACGCCGAACAGTTAAAGTCAGCATAGGATCCCGCCCTCCCTCCTCCCCTCAGAAGGAAAGGTAAGCGCTCAAGGGGGGAGGAAGGGGGCGGAGAGTGAGTGAGAGGGGCAGCAGTGCTGCACAGGATGCACTACCATCCAGCTATGGCGCTGGGTAGGAGAGTGCTTTTCAGTCTGCCAACTGTCTGATTTTGTGTGACTCTCCCATTTGGACTGTCCCCACTTCAAGGTAGAGATGTGAATACTCGTATCAGTTTGGATTTTCCTGCCAAATTTTCATATCTCAGAAAAAGGCAAAACATCATCTTTCATGGACAAACATCATCTTTCAGGGACTTTTGTCTATGAAAGATGATGTTTGTACATGAAAGATGATGTTTCGCCTTGTGAAAGTTGACGGGAAAATATGAATATGGGGCGAAAATCCTAACCGATCCAAGCTTGCACATCTATACTTCAAAGACAGTTGGAAGTTATGTCCTGCTTCACACTGCTCTGCTCATGTACCTAACAGTAGTGCGTGCAGAATTGCCCATGTATTTGAAGTGTATTTTAAGGGTATGGTGAGTTTCCCTGCACTAGATAGATGATACCCATACTTTGTGAACTGTTCCAGATGGAATGGTGACCAGGATAGTTAATCTTCTTTATTTTATCCCCTCTAGTGGCTAGCAACACATCTTCAATCAGCAGTCCATAACACTTTAGTGGTGCACCGCCACCCTTCAGTGGGCCTTTTCTATACTCATGCACATGTTGGACTAAATAAGAATGCCATTTTCTACTGTTTTCCTACTGGTTCTACACATTGTTTAAGCATAGCAATACATAAATTCATATACACAAACATGCACCCTTGCACGCAACCACACTAGCCTGCTATAGTTCCTTCAAACTCCAACATTGAAACCTTCTTCAGTTAAACCCACCACCCATCCCCACGAATAATCCCCATGCTGTCATAATATAAATACATCAAAACATATCAGAAATCAATGCACACATTCATACCTACAAACATACACAATTCCTGTATCCAACTATAATTCCTCCAAACTACAATCAATGCTTACCAAAACCCCTGCTAATCATTACCATGCTGCTTTATTATACATGCATACAAACGGGATACATTTAGTATCCCGACACAAAGGATGCCAGCACTTACAAAACTGGCACCGGAATCCTGACATGTCAGAATCACGGTATCTGCATCCCAACTACTTGCATCCCGATGGTAAGTAGTGGGGTTGGGAGGAGGGTTAAGAGTTAGGCACTAGTGGGGAGGGTTAGGTTTAGGGTGCAGGGAGGGGGAGGTTAGATTTAAGCCCTAGGGGGTGGTTATGTTCAGGCACCATGGAGGGAAGGTTAGGGTAGGGAGAGGGTGGGGGTTAGGATATCTACCGACAAGTGTCGGTATTCTAACCCTGTTGGGATGCCTGAGTTGGGATTTTGACCGCCGTGATTCCGAGCACTGGCATCCTGTACCCAACCCATCCAAATATTATTAATTCAACACAGAGGGAGGCTCTGAGGAGCAAGTAAATAAGAGAGAAAGGAAATAGAAACCAGTGAAATTGCATAGGCTCTTCATGACAAATGAGGCACTGGCTCCAAGTGATTTGATAGGCTGCATACTCAGAAATATTGGTCATCTTACAAAGGATCTAATTCATCTCTGCACACAAATGCTATCACAGCTGCTATCTCTCATGGGTCAAAATAGTGAAAATATGCTAATAACTCCAAAGCCTCCCTGAGCATAGTGACACCCACTGCTGCCAGCATAAACGTCTTTATCCTCAACACAGATAGGGCAGCCTTACAGCTTCTCAGTAAGTCTGACTTGTCTCAAACATTGCATCTTTTCTGACATGCTGAGAGCTTTCATGCTGCGAAGGAGATTGCATTGGCTAATTTATACATGCCCATGTAAAGGCGTTTAAATGGTCCTAATTTGCATTTGCCTAGCCACCCCCAGTTACGCTTACTACTTGTCATGCACTTTGTGATGGATTCCTTATGTGTGCATAATTGCTAATCAATCACCGCACAGGTTCATTGTGGCTGCAGCGCATACACAATAGCTAACAATCTTTTCATTTGTGTGAAACATCAACTTTGTGTCCAGATCTGAATCAGGCCCAAAATGTCTGTCTGGTTTACTTTAAGACAGTTTGTATATTATGGGTTTTTATTTGTTATGTTTATTGTATCGTATATGTTTTAAGTGTAGACTATCATTCATGTCTAATAGATTTGGGTTTCTCTGATTCACTTTACAAACATCCTTTTATTAGAATAGTCTCAACAGTCACCTGTTTCCAGTAATACAACATTTGTGTCTTTGCTGTTAAAGGAGAGAGGTAGCAGATGGCGAAGTCAATGTGAACAGCTTTATAAGAGTTTATAACAATTTAGTCCTGAGGTACTTTAGTTAGAAAAAACATTGTATGCAATCCTGTCATGAAAATGCCAAATTCCATCCATGACACTAGATTGATTGACTGTCTGAATTGTATTGCAATAGTACACCTCAAATGTATGATTTATAGGAAACTAAAAATAATTCTGCTGGACCTTTTCACTCTCTCTCTCATTATTATTATTATTATTATTATTATTATTATTATTATTAGTAGTAGTAGTAGTAGTAGTAGTAGTAGTAGAAGAGCACAGACTTGATGCTTAAACTTTTTGACATATGGTCATGCAGGAAATTGATGATTTGTACTAAATTGTGTGACACCATCCAATAGATGTGTTTCTACTGTATATAGTACATGTATTTTTATTAATTGGCTTACTGTTTTATGATTTCACATATTCATGCATAAAGAAAATAATAAATGACAGCTTATTGTAAATATCCTTATTGTAAATATCCTTTTAAATATCTTGGAAAGAAAATATAAATTGAGTAGTTTTGTGAGTTTCCAGTGATGGATCCTGCTGGCACAATATTTAGTTATTCTCACTAGTCAACAATTAAAATTTTTTTTTGCGACAACATAAATTAAATGGGGCTATTTTTACTAATTCGTACATGTTGAATGCAAATTTGGAAGTAAAAAGTTCGTAGTACAACATGTTTTTATCTTAGAGTTGTGAGTTTCACCAATGTAAATTAACTGAATGGCTTAAAGCAAAGGATAATACTTGAAAAACAGTTAGATTTGATAACACAATGTGGCCCTCATTCAGAGCCGTACGCTATTTGTGGTCGCTCGTTTAAAAACAAGGGGTGGCTATTCAAATGATCCGTACGCACATTGCAGTCTGTTCACACCTCTAAGTCTGAACGAGCGAGCAAAACATACGCTCGTTTATTTGTTAAAAACGCCCCCTGGCCGCTCGCATCCTACGTCATGTCCGCTATTTATTAGATTAATCGAGTACATCGACCAGCGTATGAACTGCTCGCTATTCTTGTGGTTGGTGTTTGCTACCACAAATTTGCTAGCAGTTCTGGCTATAAAATAACCCAGTGACGTGGTCAATGACGCTGCTGTTTTAAATATGCACACCCATAAAACGCCCGTTTTGACCTTTAAGCACGCCTGCGTTCGGATCTCCACTCCCCATTTTCAAGCACCTTCCCCTGTTACCACCCACATACGCCTCATTCTGTCACTCAAAATAGCAGGCCCTCGCTATATTGCGTACCAACGATTTTCGGCCGCACTGACTGGTTCGCGCATGCGTACTAAAAACCGTACGCATGCGCAGATGTGCAAACATCGCTCGGAACGAGCGTACTGCCGCTAACGAGCGGCTCTGAATGAGGGCCTGTATTTTTAAGACACACATATATATTAATAATTAAAAATCCTCACAAAGGTGGGTGCATACATGTGTAAGATATATAACTAAAAGTAATCTTTTGCACTTATGAGTAGTGTCGTCCTCCCTAATCAAAAACCAGCAATAATCACCCATCAACACTGGATTCCATCTCCCTTGATACTGTTGCTCCATTGTGGGAATTTCTTTATGGAATTGTTCCCCTTGCCCATCATTCACAGCTCCCAAATTTTTTGGAAAGAAGTCCAGGTGCGAATGTAAGAAATGTATCTTCAGAAACATATGGCACCCTAACTTTTTGTAGTTACAATTTTCAGAAACTAAGCTGTCAGCTCTTTATGCACAATTTACAGATTTTTGAAGTTGTAAAATACACACAAACCACAGATACAAAGGATGCAGCTAATTCTGGTACATTAAGTTTATCTGCAAAAGTTTTTTCTTTTAATGGTAGTCTAATGTACTGGCCTACAAATATACTTTCCTTCAACTTGGCATCCCTCAATTTTAGATTTTAGAATTGTAGAAACTGTCCTTTTAAGTACTAAAATCTTTCACCATTTTCCATAATCTTTACAAAGTATTTCATGAGCCCTAATCTATTATGTAATGGAGGGAGAAACACTATTTTAGGTTTCACTAAAGGTGCATACTTGATACTGTGCATTTCATGGACAAACACCTCTCCGATGGGCCAGTTTTTTACAATGTAATGCTGCTGTGTTGCTTGACTATCCCATGAGCATAGAAAACAACAGTACTTAATTAAACCACCCTGCAGTTCAATTATATACTATTATAGTTGAAGACCTTTAACAAGATTGACATGACTTTGTACATTTTTTCATAGCTACCAAATAAGTCACTAGTACTTATGGTTTGGTGTTCCCAATATGTAATTTGAAAATCTCTCAGTTTTTGTTAGACAGAATTAACAATTTACTAAGTGACTGGTTGATTCTCGCCCGTCTATTGGAACTGCAAAATCCATGCTATTTGTATTCACCCTTTATCTATTTCTTCAGAATTACATAGCACATTATACAGCACATACAGTACAATATGTGGTGACTAACTTTTATCTTGACCACTTACACAGCAGCCCAAAATAAACATACAGTAATAAGTTTGCATTAGCTTCTGCGTGATCTACCAATGTTGTGATTTTACTGTAAATTGTCAACAAATATAGCAAAAACTGTTAGGTGAATTTATACATGCAGAATGTTTTTGCTCCATTTTAACAAATTTTTGCAAAACAAACACCGCACTCAAATTAGACAATTTACCACTGCAGGTTATAAACCAAAACTATCTCTTGCAGTAAACATTTATATTGTATTTGGTTTAAATCAAATGTAGACAAACTTTAAAGATTAATACACTCCTGACAGCCACTTAACATGGATGGGGTGGGTCAGAAAAATTATGAGTTATTGCATAATAATTATTTTAACAATACATATTGTTTGCAGTCGCTATCCCTCAACTTTTAAATTGTAAAGATAGTGCCCATTTTTTAAATAAATTCAACATAGAAAAGGATGTAGTTCAATTCCAGATGGCATAGTTAATTTTTAAGCATTTTCAAGTGGTTTTTAAGATATTTTTGCTTTGATAGAACATTTCTAGTATCATATTCTGAACCAGTACATATAAGTTAACAAAACAACAGTTTTCACCCATGTTGCTGATACTTTGTTGAGTAGTTATTATGAACAGCTCCTTAGACACCTGATGAAGATTTTCTTAAATAATAAACCCAGTGAACAATTTATAAAAGTGTTTAGATTGAATATACTTTACTGTACCTGTTTAAAAGAATGCTCTATATTAGTGCCTGCAACAACAGATTTGTTGCATATGTTAATTAGATTATTAAACAGCTGTTTAGTTTTTATTATTACATAAACGAATCTGTTTCTATATACATTGTTTAAAAATAGCACTGGATGTTTTTGTAGTAATGTATCATATTTTAATTAGCCTGTCAATGCAGGTTGAGCATATTGCGTAAGACCTGAACACTCAGATTTTCATTTACATGGCTCAAAAGCTTGGTTTGGAACAAAGTTATTATCCCCATCTTACAAAATATGTGACATGGTAAGTTGCAACTAATATTTCTGTGTACTAGCAGCACCTCTTCTTCTCAAACATGGCTGACTGTCTCCATTTCCCTAGTGGAATTGTTCCAGTTTCTAAACTTTTAAGCTTTGAAAACAATACAGTACTAAATATAGTGTTTAAAATACATAAAGCTTCCTTAAAAGAGGTGTATATAAACATATCACAATGATTGATAAATATTTAAAGGCAGACATATAAATCAAATTGTTAGTTAAACCCAACTGTAAAATACTGTTACTCTTTTATAATGAAAACCACCTGGTTGCTATCTGGGCAAGGCATTACCTACGGCATTACCAGTCAGTCACATTACATCACTTTACTGCAGTGGTTCCCAAAGCACTGTCACCAGGGACAGTGCTTTGGAAGCAGATGTCAGTTCTATTTTCCCCCAGTGCATCATGTATGGAGCCTGAGCCAGAGCAGAGGTGGGGAGGGAGGCTGCGGTTAGGCGCTGTGACTGGGGTGCCAGAGGGAAGCTGCGTTCTTTTTTTCATTTTCTTTTAAGTGCCTAGCAATTGGAGCCAAAACGGAAGCAGAGGTGGGGCTGGGCGGTGTGGGGGGCGGTGGTTAGATTTGATCATACGTGTGCCAGCAGTGAGCTGGGCTGGGCTGCCTGTGTTGATGCTGCAGCTGGAGGATCTATGGAGCTGAAGGACCACCAGCATTAGTGGATCTCTGTAGGACAGGTAAGTAAAGTTGGCTCCTGTGTAAAGAATAGGAGGGGGGACGGATATGACCTGCACTGGTATAAGTACTATCTGTATACAGTAGGTAGGGGGTCCACATAGAGAACTATAGGGGGGTGGGGATGGCTGCAGTGAAACACAGGGAGAAACATGGAAGGGGCTGCACAGGGAGACACAAAAAGGGTGCTACTAAGGGAGACACATGGAGAGGGCTGCACAGGGAGACACATGGAGGGGACTGCACAGGGAGACAGTTAAAGTAGAAGCAATAGGAAGGGGTTGGATATGAGCTGCACTGGTATAAGCACTGTCTGTATACTGTAGGGAGGGGGCCCACATAGGGTACTATAAGGGGTGGAGATGGCTGCAATGGAAAGCATTGAGGAGGGGGCTGAAAAGAAGACACATTGAGGGGACTGCACAGGTAGACAAATGGAGGGGGTTCCAAAGGAAGTCACATGGAGGGGGCTGGAAGGGAGACACATGGAGGAGGGGCTGCAATGAGAGACACATGGAGGGGACTGCACAGGGAGACACATGGAGGGGGCTCCAAAGAGAGACACATGGAGGGGGCTGGAAAGGGACACACATGGATAAGGGGCTGCAATGAGAGACACATGGAGGGGGCCGCATAGGGAGACACATGGAGGGAGCTGCACAGGGAGACACATGGAGGGTGCTACTAAGGGAGACACATGGAGGGGGCTACATAGGGGCAGCACAGGGAGACACATAGAGGTGGCTGCATAGGGAGACACATGGAGGGGGCTGCACAGGGAGACACATGGAGGAGAGGGCAGCAATGAGAGACACATGGAGAGGGCTTTAAAGGGAGTCAAATGGAGAAGGGAGCTGTAATGAGAGACACATAGAGGAGGACACATTTTGTTGCATATTGTTTTTATTTTGTTCTTATTCCTGTCAATGAGTGCTGTAAATTGTTTGTTGAAAGAATTATAATTGAAAAAAAAAAAATATATATATATATATAAATTATTTTTCCTTGGATTTATGTGTATTATTTTTGCAAATAAGTTAACAAGTTTTTCTCTCCCGAAGTAAATACTAATTATGTTATTTTGACCCATCTACTTTAAAAAAGGTACTGGTCGGTAATTATTTTGGGGTGTCTTGAAAAAATCATGGAGATCCTAAGGGTCCCTTGAACTGAAAAAGTTTGGGAACCACTGCTTTACTGTGTTATCTAAAAGTGTAATAGGGAAACATATTTACCAAGACCTTGCATTTGCAGATCTTCATTGTGGATGCATATCCACAGCCTCAGTTCCCCTTCATACCCTAGGCACAGGAACTGGTTCAGCAGGATGCTCCTCTACCATCTACTCCTCTACCTCTACCATCTACCTTCATCTACCAATCATTGCTACACTATTCGTGTTTAAGATAGCTCTTAATTCACTATGCCTTAGTGATGGCCATCGATAGCTCTACCATTGGTAGGCAATGATTTTAAACTATTACAGAAACCCATAGATACTTGAGCCATCAATGGATGGGTGCTGTGCATGCACAGACCTCCATCTTCGGGTCACTGGTGGCGATGTTCCTCAACATCAGGCCATTGGTGCTAATGTTTCAGCATTGGTGGCCCACCATTGATGGAAAAAAAACATTTGCAATGATAGGTGGCAAAACTATTGATGGTTAATGACCATCCATAGAATTTCATATAGTACAGCTGTCAATACTCTTATTGTCTACCAGACCATGGTTTCGACTTTTACAACTTGTATTATGCTATGATATTCTGTGTAGCACATGCTGGACTTGTCACAAATCATGCTGCCTAACTATTGTTTATGTCTTCCATCCGCCATGTCCCTTTAAACTCTGGTTCATTGTGGCTTTTTCTCTTATAGTCCTGGACTATCCTTCAGTAGTACTCCCTTGCCACAAACCCATGATATAGTTCCTGTCTCTCCTGCTAGCATTTTACTTAGCATACATGTACTGTACCAAATCAGTCTCTGCTGTACATCCTATTCTCTCTGTTTATTATTCTCTCAAGATAAAAGAATTATATTCTAAAGAAAACTGGCAACCTACTCATGTTTACTGTGACAGTAATGTATGATTATACTTTAATATTTTTATAGCAAACTATCATAATTTGTTTAACTTGATTTCTGTAGTCGGTGAGATTAAATAACACAATTCCTTCAACTTTATGAGCAGGGCAGATAACAATTAGTTTACTAATGTAACGCTGTTAAATCCTTTCCCTCTTCAATTTTTTCATTTGTGGAAATCAATTTCTATTGTTTAAAAATAGGAAGAATATCCTGTTTCCTAAATCTAGTGAAAGTTATAATGAATGGATTAAGTGAAGGGGAATTAAAATTACTTCTACACCAAAAAGAAGCACAATCCTCCCATGCATCCCTATGTGTATTAAAATAATCCCTTAATGTAAGATTGCCATGAAAATGGTACTGTATACTATAACACAATTTCAAAATCAATTTATTTATGATGGTACGGTATTTAGGTACAAAATATAATCCTTACTTAATACACATATTTCTCTAGGCATATTGCTACAGTTTGATAAATTGAGTACCACTACTTCTTTCTTGTTTCTCCTGTTAAACCAGGGAGTTGTGTTATGTCTAATTCCTGCCTGCTATAGGGTTCTTGTCAGTTTTTTCTGTTTTCTGTGAGTAGTGATACTGTATATGCTTTTTTTTAAAAAAGCAGAATGATTTCAATAACTAAACTATCTCGAAGTGATTCAGAGATGGTTGCAGGGAAAGCATTGGGTGCAAGTTGCTGATGTTTTCCCTCTGTGTCCAAGACACACTCAGCATGTGTCCTTTTGGTTACCACACAGAGACGCAGATCAAAATTGCATAGGAATTTCTGGGTGGTAACTGAGAGGGTAGTTAACAGACACAGGCATGTGGGTTTCAGTGACTGCATCTAAAGACACAGTTGCACTGACACTGGTGGCCAATCTGAGCCTGCCCCATAGGCAGGTGCATTGTCTGATGGTGTGGCTGATTGGGTGCATCTATAGTGTGTCTATGTACGCACATCAATGGAATCACTCTGCAGTCAGTGAGCATCTTAATAGATCACACATTGGCCTTAGCATTACCATAAAGGAGGCTGCACCAAAAGAAGCAGCTGCTACTGAATGCATCCACCTCTGAATCATCCCCTCAGTGAGGATCTATATTAGTTATTGTTCTGCAATAATGTGTTTATCTATTCCTCTGATTACTGTACATGTCTAACCATATATCCCAACTCTCTCCTGCAATCATAGATATAATTTCCACTCTTTGTACTCTTTTACTCTACCTTTTTATCTTTGTTTTTCTTTAGGGCAAGCAAATCTGTCTTACAGTATATGTTTTAGCTCCAATATTCTAATTTTACTAACCAATCAACTGATCTGTTGCCTCTCAAAACAGTTAATTTTTTTTTTCAAAAGTAATAATTTCTGTATTCAGGTTCTTAATGTATTAATTAACTTGTTCAATTACAAGGCCCAAAAAATCTAAAGAATATTGATTGAAAATTTGGTAGAACTGTTTACAGAACTATTTATTATTATGGTCTATTTTGGGCTAAAACTGTGTTTCCAAATTCTAATTATATTGAACAGTCATTGAACAAGCTTCTGGGGCTCTGAAAGCATGAAATTGAAAGGGTTAACTTTCTGTAGTTTGGGAAAGAACCATACCCTTTCTTCAATTAAGATGAGTATAATAAGCTTCCATGTGGGAGAGATATATAGATGCTATTTTCACAATATGGCTATTAGAAGGGGAGTGGATTTTTGAGGAGGGATTTGAGGTTACTGGAGAGGAGGCAAACACCATCTTCATAGAGTGGGGACTCTCAGATCTATGTCTTCTGATATGATGTTCTTTATCAATACTTCACTTGTGAGTGCAATTTAAAAATGCTAAAATATAGTTAAATTAAGGCCCATTGTTCTGTTGGGGCTTTGTGCATTAATAATATAATATGTTCATGATACAAGTAAGACTTTGGGAAGATTATTGTTATACTAAAAATAGATATGATGTAGGCAAATATGACTGTTATGTTGATAACATATTAGGACATGCTTATTTTGTATTATATCAAATTTGTATTGCCTCACATTTTGCAATAAAGTATATATTTGTTTTAATTCAACCTTTAGGATATGAGGCCCTTAGTTTCCAAGAAAAGAAAATCCAGATGAATGTGTTGAAGGTTTGGATGACATTATGTTCCTCTTAGAGCCAATGTTAGTGTTGTGTCTCCTCAAAGGCAGTAATGTTATGGTAAGTCCTTGATAAATTGATATAATGGGGCTTATTCACAGCTGTACACTGCTGCACAACACTACGGCATCAAATGTTAGTAAAATCTATTTGTTATTAACTCCCTGCGTGTGATGAACAAGGAGTTACAGAGTATGGTGAAATTGGGTTGGGTATGGGATCCTGGCTGTCAGAATACCGACAGCGGCATCCTGACTGCCAGAAACCTAACACTATAAGGTAAGTTCTCTACTGCTAACCTCTAACCCTCCCACCCCAGTGCCTATCCATAGCCTCCACCCTAGTGCCTAACCCTAACCTCCCTCTAATGCCTAACCCTAATGCTAAATTTAAACCTCCCCTAACTCCCCGATACTTACCTTCGGGATGTAGGTGGTTGGTATACTGGAGCTGGGATTCTGGCACCGGTAATTAGACCATCGGCATCCTGTAAACCGGGATGCAGACTACATCCTGGTGAAATACATTGAGATACTTAATGAGGGCTGATACAGTGACAGTGGAATGCAGGTAAGCTTGATAAAGCAGATGAATTTAGCAATACTGATGAACTTAGCAAAGCAGGTGATCTTCAGAAAGCAGATTTACTGTATTTCAATAATAATGGCAGAAGCAAACAATCCAGAAACAAACAGTAGGATAATAATCTGGTGAATGGCAGCTGTTCCTTTGCTGACAGACAAAGACCACCTGAATGAATAAGACCACAAGTCCCAAAAAAATAATAATTAACAGGATAGTGGCAACCTGATTAATGGCAAAATGTCCTTTGCTTAGTACGCACTGAACACAGGAGCAACATTTATCCATAAGCAGGAAACACCCTGGAATGGCACCATGCAGCCAGTATCACTGTGACAGTACTGTCCATAGCATCCTTTGAAGGGTACAGGCAGGCACCCTGCTATGTGTACACTGCTGAACTCTGGGTGCTGACTGCCCCTTTCCCTATTTGCAACATCATGTACAAAGGGGACAGGGTGGCACAGGGTGCTGTTAAGCCCTTCTAGATCACAAACTCAGAATGAAGAAGCATTTTGTCCAGGAAATGGGCTTCAAATGCTCCATCATGAAACCTTGTACTTGGTAATCATATTCTAGATCATGTTAAGTTGAATGTAAATTGCATCTAAACTACAATCACAATATTTAACCCCCCACCCCCCAAAAAAAACAGCATATTGCTAACCTTGGTGAGATGACTCTATGAGCAAAATTCAGCCAGATCAGTAAGAGTAGAAATACACACCTCCTGTCATGGAAGAGTTAGGACTTGGACCCAGAGTGGAGCTAGGAGAGGTCTTCAGAGCAGATTGCTGGTACTGGAAGGATGCAGATTTCAAAGGGGTATGATACATGAGTGGTCCACTGGCAGGTGGTTGCCCGGATGGAGGTAAACCCAACAGATATGCTGAGTACTGCCGACTGGTAACTGGCTGACTGGGGAGAAGTGCAGGTTGTTTGGATGTCAGCAGGAGTTCCCCTAGGGGTGGTAGCCTGGAGAAGCACTTCTGTCTCACAGAGGTCAGACAAGAGTAGCTGGAGTCTGGAGCAGGTAGGGTCTGTGGATAGTAGCTAGGAACAGGTAACAGCAAGGGAGCACAGATAACTAGTACCCAGCTTGCACTGGGATTAATGTTGCACTGGCAAAGAAAGGACTGCTCAGCAGCCCTTAAATACCAAAGGAAGTGCATGGTTGTTAGGATTCCTGATAATGCTCTGGCTGGATTGGCTGAAATTAGTCACCTGATGAAATCCAAGATGGCAGCACCCATGTCGCACTGCAGGACTGTCTGAAGTGACCCAAACTGACACCTGTATTCAGAACTCTGTCTGTGTAACCCTGAAGTATGCAGTTCTCACCTCCAGATTCCACACCCCTGCCAGAGAGACCCTGCCACAGCATCCGAACAGGAAGGCTTGCTGGCCCCTGACACACGCAGCCCTGTTCGTGACACCTCCTTTACACAAAGAAGCATATGCTCTTGTTTTATGAGAATAGGTGTAGCTTCACAGTGATAACAGTTAATGCCTAAAATATATTGCACAATTCATAGCACAACAAGAGACAAAGACAAAATGGAAGTTTTTATTTATATCAAATTAATACATTTGAAAAAAATATGCTTTATTACAGTGGATTGCTTGTTAATATCATTTTAATAGTGAAAATATATAGCAGCAGCAAAATTACTATAGTATTAGTATAAGTGGGAAGGATTCAGGTACATTTAACTAATAAGAAGCCAGGGGCACACTCAGGATTCCTAGAGGGGGGTTTCCAAATGCTTGATTTTATACTAAGTATGGCCAGTCCATGAAGCATTTAACAAGCTATAATCTGCAACAAACAAAGTGTAGGTAATATTTCAGACATCACCATAAGCCATTAGATGCAGAAGTAGGACCAGCCTGTCTGTATCTAAATATACATACATAAAAGAGAGGCAGGGACCAAACTGGTCCAGCCCTCTGAGAAACTTTTAGTAAAATTCTGACTGCCGAGCAAGCACAACATGAATGTCATGCCTGCAATATGAAATCACAGTCCAGAACATTCTGGAGGAATGAAGGCCCTAAAATAAGGACATAAAGGTATGATAGAGAGCCTCCTCATTTTTCCTCATGTGGAAAAGATAAGACCGTAGGGTATTTGGTGCTAACAATTACTGAGCTAGCCCCTCCATTTTGGTAAGATAACCTGCCAACAGTGAGATGGGCAAACATCACCAATTAAAGCAGCAGAGGGCACAAAGGGCCAGATTCAAACCAGCTTGCTAGGAAGCGTTCGCACGCAGCAAGTCGATTTTTTCATCCTGCGCATGCGTACGCATCGCAGTGTGCATGTGCGAACCAGTCCAAGTGATCAGGAAGCATTCGCTCTCTGCGCATAGACAGTCCATCTGAATGAGTGACAGGTCAAGCCTTGTGTGGGTGGTGACAGGGGTTGGGCTATTAAAAAAGGGGGAGTGGAGGTGCAAACGCAGGCATGCCTGAGCATCTCAACGCCATTTCAGAGGTGTGCATAATTAATACGGAGCATCATAGTACACGTCACCTGGTTGAGTTTTACACTGAAGTGCTCACAGTGCTTATGGTAGGGTATGGTCAACCACAAGTGCTACATTTGCTCCTGATAGTAAAAATGGTTGCGTACACATCCTGGAGATGACGTGCACAAGTGGGCATCTTAAGACAGGCTGGTGGGCATCTGCATACACAGAGCAATCGCATGCTAAGTCATAGTGGGCATGCTTATGCCTTGCTGTACGATCACCTGCCTTGCCATCACTTACCTGAATTTGCATACACATCTAGCAAGTGGGTCTGAATCGAGCCCAAAGTTCCTTAACCAGTCTCAGTTGAACCGAGTGAGTGCATCTACGATAAAATTGTTGATGCACCACAAAGCACATATTACACTTTAAGCACTGCAAAATGAGATGCGCAAGAGAAAACCAGTAACAAAAAGGGGCACTGGCAGTTAATAGCATGAACTACACTAAAATGATTAAACCAGTAGATGACATGGAGATTATGCAATGCTCTCCCTACAAATCAATTGCCACAATGATAGGGAAAACTCCAAAATAAGAGATTCCTGAAAATCCCCATGGTGGGGCCACTCAATGACTCACAGAAGGTTTGAAGAGGAACTGAGGATTACAACATCAGAAATTGGGAGCTGAGACTCCTTGACAAAATCCATCTACAAAAACTGCACCACCTCTGGAATTGGGTACCACTCTAACCACTTATCCTTGGCACCCACATTAACAAGTAGTGGTGCCTTACTGAGAAGCCCCAAAGCCAGTGGGTCTAGTGGCTGTGATAGGTCCAGATAGTTTAGGGTGGTTACAGACTGAGTGAGGGTCTCTGCATCACAAACACTCGTGTCAAACTGACATGAGTACCAGAGCCAGGTTTTCTGTTGCTAAATGTATAACAAATGGGCCTTTGAAATAAGGGCAAACACATAAGCATATTTGCTCCTATAAATCCTATCTGGCATTCATGGTCACAGCCCTTGGAGAACTGGAGTATTGGTGGTTTTCCCAGAATGATGGCACACAGGCTGCATGCCAGAGTTTCCTCCAAAACAACAGTATGGACACAGCCATGTTGGACTCTGTTACCTGGTGCTCTTCCTCCACTCAGTGTGCTGCTCCCAGACCATCTGATTGCAGCATCCAATCCCTGGGAATCCTCCATTATAAATTCCATTTCCAGACTGGCCTCTATTGCCTGTACAATGTTGTTTCTTGCTAAAGTTACAGCTCAGTTACTCTGTAACTGAATGGTTCCAGTCCATTATATCCAGTTCCTATATCTGGTAAACAAGTCTCCTTTACTAATAAATGAGGTTGTGACAACCTGCACTCACTTTAGTGATGATAAGCTGCTGGTATCCAGGGGTCTATCCCAGTTCCCCTAATTTTACAATATGGATAATATATCACGAATACCTGCGCTAGATGTATTAATTAATCTAAAGAGTGTATGAACAAAGACCTTGCCCATAATGAAATATGCACTAGTACCAAGGTGATATAAAAGGTATTTATTGTAAATATAAATATATTATGGAGCAGATAAAAATAGGTTCTCAGGATAGTCACAGTGCTAACCTTATCCCTAATGTACCTACAGTGATGTGGGATTTAGCGAAAGGGAATGAGGGGGGAGGGAAATAAGTATGGAAATATATGGAATTATTCTTTAACTTCCTGAATGGAAGGTGGGGAAATTATCCAGGGGTAGTGCGTTGAGGCACTAATGATATATGTTAATAAAATGGAAATAGCTGTCAATCACTGTATGTGCACCAATTCCTAATCAGAGGTGACTGTCTCAAATCGATGTGAAGATCTCGTAAAGTACAAATACAAATGTTCAGGGTATTACGCTCTGGAGGGGCGGCGTCTTGTGCCCTCCGGTCAGAAAACTTACCCTATCCTCCTGATGCTTGCTTCTCATTCTGTTGCGTGGCTCCTGATTGATGGATGAGGTGCTCTCTGCTGCTGGCTGGAATCACCCTCAGCAGAGGGACAGCTCGAGTCCCATGCTTCCGTGAGGTCACCTGGCCCTCCGCCGCCCACCGCTGCTGTTAGGCAGCTCTACACACTCTGGAGGAGACTGGTCCATGTATAGATGGTTGTAAGGTGCATGCCTAGTTACGCCCTCTGTGTGGACGCTCAGTATGAGCAGGGAGTGGTAAGCTGCATGTGATGAGAGTGGATGTGGAAGTCAGGGGTATGCAGGGTCATGTAGTTTGATTGATTAAGTCTCCTATACCATCTTGCACACCAGTCTGGTTTTTACCACTGTGACTTGTTCTTACAGCCACCATTGATTCTAGCTGATACCTCCAACTATTGCTCTCATCAGATGCTTCCAACATTGGACTCATATTAAATGAGTTCTTCAATTCTTCAATACAGGTCACCAACTGATCAAGTTCATCAATTCATCAACATCTGACTCATATCAATTAAGTTATTTAAATCATCAACATCTGTCTCAAACCAATCCAGCTATCAATCCAGCATCATTGGTCCCAATCCAATTCTGCTCATTCATTCAGTATTATCATCTCCAGTTCTCATTCCCACCTGTTGTTTAATAAAGATATTCTATTTCTGTCCATGCCTAGGGCCCATCATTCACTGTCCTATCTTTATCTTCTCACATCATTACATGAGGATGTCCTGGCTCAAACCACCCAAGTTCCTTCATGCATCTCTGATGTCTCATTCATCCTCTCATGCCTATTCCTACTCAAACCAACCCTCAAGTGTGACAGTCTGATGTGACCACATGTCCATTTCAGCAAAAGAGGAGGCAGCACCAGCAGCGCCCTTCCCCAATAGAGCAACAAAAAATTGCATCAGAACCTCCACTATGAAACCAACAGTTTAGCAACAGCACCCACATCCAGTGGAGCAGAGGGAATCTCAAAATTATGCAAGAAGGCATGTCCCACCCCCTATTGCAGAAGACACTGAAATATGAGCATGGCTGTGGCCACAGTGAGGTAATGTATGGGAGCACTCCCAATCCATCACTGCTAAAGCACTTAAATGCTCCACACTCCAACCCTCATCAATATAAACCTCTGCACTGGAGGGTAGCCAACAGGAAAAGAGGCAGATACTTCCATGCACACCACTCATAAAGTATAGAATTCCTCCCACTGATGAACATCAAAACATAACCCACATCCTATAAGGCTCTTCCCCAACAGCCATGAGTGTTTACATGTCCTTAGGCAAATTAAGCCCTCAATTACTTTAAGGAGCCTATTCATCATTAGGACTGGGCAGTCCCTGATATTTAAGTATGCAAATTGCTGCAAGTTAAGCTAGTGGATCCATGAGTACCAGTGAATTTCAAGGTGATCCGAAAAGCAGCTGTCCCTGTGATCAGTAACACTACTGCAGAAGTAGCAGTGTTACTTACCCCTCCAGAGCTGGCCTTCTGTGCATGCATGGCCTGAGGTCAAGCATACACATGGACACCGGTCTCACAGTGAAAAGGTGATGGTGTGGATCCCTCTTCACAACCCCAGACCTTCTTGTTATAGGAAGGACCAGAATTCCAGGAATCAAAGCCAGTTAAATATGGTGTTGGTTCCCACAAGCAAACTCTGAAAACAGTCAGTTTTTGGAGATGCTGAATATTAGGTGGCTCTATCTGGTCCCAAGTAATGAATGGGCCCCTTACAAAAAACATGCAGAAACTAGCATTGATGAATAGGCCCCTATGTCACATAGTGGTTTATAGCCACACAAAGGCCGTAACCACCCCCTAAACCCAATAACTTAATATGCAGATGTAGATATATATAACAGTTGGTAAATACGAATGTGTCCTTTCTCATCTAGCCTCAATATACCTTTTGGCATGATATGCCTGGCATGAGTGAGCTGCCAGGTCCTGCGCAACTCTGCTAGCATCAGGCATCTATTGTTTGCTGAAAATGTATCTAAGTCGCAATACGATGCAATGAGGATGTACATGGAGACTGTGCTGATTAATTTGATATGTGACACTTGTATATCTGTGTGCATCTGAGACTGAAGACAGAACTTGGTGTGAAAAATAGCTGTGGCTGTTGCATCATAGCACTTCATATGCTGATTGAGAGACAGATATTTTCAATAAATAAATGTTAAAATATCAAATGAATATTCATTATCAGATTTCAGTATCACTTAATATCTTCACAGAAGTAGTTTTATAACATAGTAGGCTAGCAATGGGGATATGTAGGTACTCTATAAAGCCCTGGTGTACATGCTAAAAGATTAATATTTTGTAACTGGTAATATCAAGGAGTTTATATTTAGTAATCAAACTCGTATTTTTATCCTTCTAATATAACTGGAACCTCATAGAAATGCATTAATGTTTATATTCTGCTGTTTCCACAACATTTCCCAAGCACATAATTGAGGCTTATTGCTAATTTGCTCTATTGCTAATTGCATGCTATATAGAGCCAACACTGGCATCCAATTTGACCTTGTAAATTTCAACATGCTATGAAGGAATGCACAGATTGGGTGGGACACTTAGGCTGGGTACACACGTAAAGATTTTCTGTCCAACCATCCAACTAGTTGATTGATTGGAATGAAAATCTGGTAACATATGGGAGTAACTGATGATCAGCAATTTGCTCCTAAATGCCAGAAAACAGATGAAAATGGTCATCAGACAAGTTTGTTAAATGTTTGATCTAAACAATTTGTTCAAACAACAGTTTTTGCCCATTTTCTGGTGTTTGGGAGCAAATTGCTGATTGTCATTTGCTTTCATTCCCTACCAGATTTTCATTCCAACCAATCAACTAGTTGGATGGTTGGACAGAAAATCTTTATGTGTGTACCCAGCATAACTGAGACCCCAGCATTGCTGGGGAGAAAGCTGTCTCTGTCAAACCACCAAGCAAATCATTTTTGCCAATGTTAAGCTACAGAGCAGCTTACACAGTCTTAAATAAGTGAACTCTTTTGGTCTAATGTGCCCATAATACATTGGGATCAGTTTGTAATATTGTATCTCTCAATAGAGGCATAACACATCTACTGTACTCTTAAGAACTTTCAGACAAGCTCTTCCTATGCCAAGATAAATTTTCAGGATGATCATTGTGAAATGCTGCTCATTATATTTTTTAATTAAGTAAAATATGATTATTAGGGATATTGTGGGTCATGTGTATTATTTTAGTGTCATCACCAGCACCTTATTCTTTATTTTTTCATTGTGATTATATCCTGTGGAACTAGCCAGTCCCACTTAGTGGTACCTATGACATTTATTACCTAGAGATTATGGTCCTGATTTAATGTAAGTAGAGAATTCAATAAAGGAAAAATTAGCTCTTAACACAAACCAAGTTGCAATGCAAGGGGTGCAAACACACAAATAGGCCAGCAAGAGAGGCCAGCACAATACATGCTAAAAAAATGTAGAAGGTTCAGTAACACCCATTTATAAAAATATGGTAAGCCACCCGCCATGACAAGGAACTTCTGCTAAGATGATCCCTAAACTAGATAATAATAGTCCCCGCATTGAGGCATATATTCGTGTATTTTAAATTGAGAGCTAATTCACCTGGAGGTTCCCCCAAACCCTCCAATATGGCACTACAAGGTTCAGGATTCCTCCCATTCTTTTCTTGTCTAGATTAAACCCTCTATTACACATAGCTGGGATAGGCAAATAAATTGATAGAACAACTTGTGATTTATTTATCAATGCAAAGGGTGCAAATGCATTTATTCAGTTGCATTCAGGGAATACTTAACACTAGCTGGTTTTGTATATACCTAACAAATATTGGGCAGCTTTGTTTTTAAATTGAAATTTACAATTCAGCTAGGAAACTCCTCTTACCTATTGTAGATCTATGTGTACATTTTCAATCTGCTCTACATGCAGTGCAACATGGATTTGCCAAGGTGAAAATCTGATCTATCTGTTTTCCATTGATTACATTTGAAACATTACCTTTACTACAGTTTAGAGCTATAAATTATTGGTTTAATTCAGTATTGACTTATGTAAACATCCAACTTACCTGTACTATATTTTATGCATTAGTACTTCCACAGTGCAGATATAGAACAATTTGACATTTGTGTGCTATTTGATGTTTTCAGAGAACTATATATAGTTTCCCATTAGAGATGCAGCAGATTTTCTAGAAGCAAAGAAAACGCTATGTGGCAATGCAAGACATTTTGAATTTTTAAGGACAAATAGTATAGTTAGTGCAGTCTTAGAGATCAAAAATGTAAACATCTTACAATTTAAAAAAAAAGACCAATATCATTAGATAATACCCACAATTTAGTATATTCAAGGACTTTTGCAAGAAAAATAGAGGACACTTTGAATCATATGACTGATATTTGTAGCTAGTAAACTGATATAAAGCACTACACTTTAGATGCAATCACATTTAATGGCTCTAGTATGAGCCCACAGAATTCATGAAGGGTATTAGCCACACTACACCTCCCCACCTGGTGGGTTATGTTTCATTTTAGGTAAAGTCTTGAGTTTCTTTTGCAACTAGTTCACAACCGACCTAAAAGGCTCAGGGTTCAAATGTTTTAGGGTGAGAGTATAGAAAATGTGAGAGTTTAGCAGTAAAACTCACACTAATACATTGATCGACTTGTATTTTCAAAACAGGAATCACTTGGATGAGAGTTTAAGTCTTGAGAGTTTTCTGAGTCTGAAAAACATGCAAGTGCCACTGAAGCTGGCCAATCGGACGGCATGCGAACGATGTGGGTCATCGTGACCCGGATCGCACTGTTTACACTGCAGGGTGCCAATAGGAATGACCCATGGCCAACCATGCAAAGTACTCGAGTTTGATCCCTGGATCCCTGGACCCGGGTGGATCCATTTACACATACAAAAATCCCAGGTTTGTGTGCATCAATCAACCAGAAATTTTTAGGTCGGTGTAAAAGTGGTATAATTGTAGTGTAGCTATACAGCATAAGTAATGTGTGTCTGAAATTACATAACTGATTAGTTAAGTATTAACCATTGGACTATTTACATTTATTACAGTCATAGTCTGTGTCCTTGTTATAGATACTATAAGTTAAGCAGCAGAACTTTCAATACTTCTACCAATAATGTATGTAGGCCTACATCACTTAGGAAGCCTGTTTTTTATGTTTCTGTACTAATTCATTGACAATACATGCATAAGGAAATGCCTTATAATGGACTTAGATAAATTGTAAATGTATTTTTATACTTTTCTTTGCCATTACGTTTTATTGGATTACACGTGTGATTGCACAGGTTAAAATGCTTTATGCTAATCAGCAAGCTCATGGTGCTCACATGTGCCTACTATTTTTATGCTGGCTTCTTTATTGTGTAACAGAGTAAGGACAAGACTAATAACTTGTTACAAAAGACAATTACATTCCATAAAAACATAAATATTTAAGTGATTGTTTTCTGAGGATGCTCAAATACAGTAGTTTGGCCTTTTTAAAATTTGTGGCTCAGTTTAACAATAAGCCATAACCCCTTTAGCACTCACTGCATACATTCAGTATTTAGCAAATAACGGTAAGCTTAGGTTTTCTGCTCTTTGTACCTGTACCTGCACCACGTAGGTCATCTGTAGATGGTGATAGCAGTACGGACACTATTGGGGACACAGAAACAGATTTTCCAGCTTCAACATAGCCTTCCAGCTCTACCGAAACCCTGCCAGGTGAAAGTGCATGTGCAAAAGACCATCATGTAAGAACATTACTCAGCAGCCCATCACATATTTGTTGGTATTGCTGTGATACTAAACAAAATAAGCCATCTGCAATTAATATAGTTTTTAAATGGTGCCCATAGTAAAATCAGTGAATACCAGAGTAGGTTAATGAAAAAGCTGTGACATAATTTTAGAAATGGAAAACAAACTATACAGTACATAGAAATTTATTAACAATGGAACTACAATTATCCCTTGGCTCTCAGCAATGTAGAATCAGTGGTGTTGCCAATCCCACATTTGGTGTAAAATGTATTTAACCTCGTAACGAGTGGAGAAAAGCACAAGTGTAAAAGCTGATTAGTTACTAAGGGCAAAGTATCCACTTCTATACTTTTACACAGTATGATACATTTCTCCTTTATTAATCCATTGATGTTGATTCTAAGATGTCTGACATATGCTTCCATAGATGTTGGCAATAGATTAATTGAGAAATACAGATTATATAGGCACATACTGTATTACTAATGATTGTCTATATTGAAATAGATCACTATACCCAGGCATCATAATTGTGATCAAGTGAGAGGTGGAAGCATTGGTACACCTAAAATGTACTAATGTGTTCAATTTGAATTATTTGTGACAATTATGGCAACAACATTAATTCAATAGTACTGCAATATTGAGAAATAGTAAAACCAGCATGTACAGTAGTTTAAATAAGGAAAAGTAAATTCAAAATAAAAATAATCATCCAGGGTTTTAGCTGGATTATAATGTGCCCTGTGTTGACCCTGTTGAACATGTGATGTCATGAAATGACAACCCAACAAGGGGGTCACTGGGACCACGATGAACCTGAGCTCCCAGAGCATCCTAATGATGCAAGGGGCAGCGCTGCAGTGGCTTACTGGTGGCAACAGGTAGAAGCTGAGAACCCAGAGTTGTGACTATCCAGACTGCAGGCACACTGCTTGTCAAATATAAGTGCAGACTCTGCTAGCACCGAGCATTTTTTACACCCGAAAATTAGTCTTGGAGAAAAATTTGGTGCTTTAGCAGATCATGGCCATTGTACAGGAACCACGGTGGGGTGAGATTTTGCCAAGTAGTCATGAGAAGGATCAAGATGAGATAGAGGACATGAGAAGAAGATCTGTTAGCGTGTTCCTGCTTTGGAAACTCTCTTGCTCTGGAGCTCGCTACAAAAGAGGCGGCTGTCGATGTTGATTGATAGCTCGCCCCGTTTTGTAGGCGGGCCGTGGGGGTGGTTTCCAAAATGGAGGCATTCCTTAAGGAACACCTATCATTTTGTGGGTGGCCGCACTGACATCATCAGTGATGTCAGTGGGGAGCTTCCTGCTCCATCAGAGCAGAAAGCTCCCTGGGGCTTGCGGTTGCCGAGACCCAACCTTAGGGTCTCGTCACAAGCCCCGATGGTCACGATGGTGAGTACCATCGTGACCATCAACTTGGTCGGTCATTAAGCTGTGGGTGGTAACCCACAGCTTAACTAACGACCATGAGGACGCACTTCAAAAATGAAGCAGCCTCCCGCATTCAGAAAGAGCGATCGCTTCTTGCGACCGCCTCTGAATGAGTGCCTGATATCTCAAGTAAAATCTGACCCACAAAATGCTATTTTTAAATGTGATGTGGGAAGTAGGCACCTATATGTGCATCAGTGAAAGGAGAACACAGTCACCAGTGCCACATACCTACTAATTATACTAGTACTTAGATTGCTATCCACCATTATATCATTCTCTCACCGTGTGTATCCCAGATGCATCAGAGACTTTTCACATATACTATGGACCAATTATCTTCGATTCAATGGAATTGTATTTGAACTGTGGTTCATTGCAACTTTTGCTGTACGTTAGAGAGACAGATAGTAAGACTCTCATTTCCACTCTGCAAACACCAGCGAACACCACCAGGGCTCCAATGAGCAGGCCTGCAACCCTCCCCTCACACAGATTTGCCCCTATCTCTCTGTCCCTCCAATTTCTTCTCCCTCCGCCAGCCCTCCCCCATGGTCAACAATTAGTTGTTGTAAACAAACAATTAATGTGGACACACCTCTGATGAAAACTCCAGGTGTGAAGAAATGGTTAGCAGTTCAGACGTTCTTTTGAAATCCACCTGAATATCCAGGTGGATAGTCAGGTGGATGTTCTTTTGATATCCACCTGAATTTGTCCCATGTGCTGCCGAGTATGTGTACTTGTCTGCAAGTGTTGCTGCAAACTGGGTATTGGTGCAGCACTCTTCCTCACCGGCTAACCCAACAATGAGCTCAACACCATATTCTACCTATTTGCACCCCTCACTGTGGAGTAGCCACATCCCAGCATTAGTGGTCACGGCTGCCAGGTGATAGCTGATCTGGTTAGAGGACCAATGCTGTCAGTCTGTGGCTGTCAAAATTCACTCAGAGTTACAGCAGAGGCAATTACAGATGCTGACCCTCACTAGGAACCTGCCTTGGAAGGATTACCTGTGCTGGCAGTTGATTTACAGTACCATCCTAATCACAAACATCTAGAGACATTAAGGGCACTTGGGATTAAGAGCCTCATTCAGAGGCAGTCGGAGGATGCAAGCGGTCGCTCAGAAACTGGGCGGCAACTTGCATCCTGACCGCCCGCCTCTGTTGCAGTCATTAGGCTGTGGGTTAACACCCACAGCTCTAATGACCGCTAGGGTGATGTTCGCAATGGTCAGAGACCATCGCGACCATCAGGGCTTAAGACGAGACCCTAGGGTAGGGTCTCACTTGTCGTAAGCCCCGGAGAGCTTCTGGCTCTGTCAGAGCTGGAAGCTCTCCACTGACATCACTAGGAATGTTAGTGGGGCCTCCCCCAAATGGCAGGCATTCCCATGGGAACACCTCCATTTGGGCTGCCACCCCCCCGGCCCGCATTCCAAATGGAGCGAGCTGTCAATCAACATTGACAGCTCGCCCCCCTTTGGAAAGAGCCACTACGACCAGCGCTGTCGGTCGTAGCGGGTCTCATGCATGCGCACAAGGGAGCTGGCTCCCTCGTGCACATGCGCTCTGGCAAAACATCGAGGTGGCCATGCGGTCGTAGACTGTACTGCCGCCTCTGAATAAGGTCCTAAATCCCTAGCCAGAGGTCTATTGCCAGCCTGCCACTCTACCTAAGCTACGGTATGAGCCAAACCTAAGTACAGTATCAATGGCATCCATTACCTATCCCTAAGGTGACTATATTGGCTTGAAGGCACAATAAACAAGGTCACCAATGCATGCAGCACAATTTGCTTCAACAGGGGACGTGAGTATTCACATATTTTTCAACTATCTCAACTACTTTTCTTTTAATTGATTCATTTCACATCACTGTCACAAATCGCTTGCGCACCTTGTTACATACTCATGCCCTGGTGGTCGCTCCTCTTCTGGGACATCTTATTCTCCAGTCACCCATTCACACAGTTCCTTATATTGTTGAACAATGTACATGCTATACTGGGATGGCACCCACAGTTGCTAAGAGACTGAGACGCTGGACGGCTACACGTAATCTTGGGAATACTGGCTGATATGTTCCCTCTCACCTTTGGACTATCCTCAATCACCTGTCTGGCAAGTCTATTGGTTCCTTACCTTTTATTAGCCAGCTGGTTCAACGCCGGCTTGCATTGAACCAGCATGTCTTCTGCTTTCTGCCAGTCATGTTCCTGCCCATCTGTGCCTGTTCCTGTGTTTTACCTCTGCATCGTTGTACCACTTAGTTGCACTCTCAATACACCATCAAGTGTTTGTCAGTGCAATGAGCAGCAGTATTCTCTGGTCTGTTCTGTGCCTGCGGCCTTCCCGTCATGCGGTTATAGTACTCCATCTGGCAACTTCCATGCTACTTAAATCATCTCAGCCCTCAAGGCCGCACCTTGCTGCTGAAGTCGCACCTCACCCTCAAGGCCGCACCTCAACTCTCAGGGTCACACCTTTGCCCCTAAGGCCATACCTTGCTGCCAAAATTGCACGTTGGCCCTCAAGGCCGCAACTAGACTCTCAAGGTCGCACCTCAGCTCCCAAAGCCGCACCCCAGCTCCCAAAGCCATACCTAGGCCAATAGCTCTACACTTAGACCATCTGAACCAGATCCATAGTCTGTACCTAGCTCAGCCGCATTAATTCCAGTAGGCCCTTCGGATAGCTGTGTAAGCCCCTACTAGCCCAAGTTTAAGACCAGGTGGCCACCTAAGTACCAGTGAGTGTCTATAGCTCTAAGGGAACATAACTCAACAGTGTGGTTCTAGGGGTGTCATAGGGGTGATTCATAGGTGACTGTAACAATCATTGAGAATAACATTGATTATTTGCACCAAAAAGGGATTAAATACAGTTTTCCCTGTTTTTGTATTTTAAATGGGACTCTAAACTGAATGACACTTTTTCCTCTGCAACTTAACACTGGAAAATAACTTTATTAATTTATTAAGTAATTAATTTTATACATGTTATTGCAACTGATTCAGTTACAATTCTTTCTGTGGATACCAGGAGATCATATTTATTTTTTATTATTTATTCATTGTAATAATGTGTATGTGTAGTTTTTAGCAAAAGTCTGTTTTTGAAAAATAATGTATCTTCAATTTTAGACAGAGATTAATTATATTTATTTTAATTCGGTTTCACCATATTAGCATAATTATTGTGGCAGAGCGTTGTAATTCCATTTATTAGTTTTTGTAAACATCACTACAATTCTTCACTCACATACATCACATACAAATGTGTCCTTTCTTACTGCTGTTTCAGTCAGGCCAAAAATCCCTAATTGTATTTTTTCACTCATATTGTGCATCTTATTCGCATAATTAAAACAAATAGAAGCAGTGGCCGAAGTGGAAATTTTGAAGTGGAGTATGGAAATATAAGGGGGGCTTTATTAGGGGTGGCCCAAATCCTGAGCCACCCCTAATATTCCCATACCCCTACTTCCTTCCCTCACAGCACACCTCCCATCACACCACAGCACACCCATCACACCTCACACCACACCCCTTCCACCTCACGTCACTTCATCTTGCTCTGTTCTGTTGACCATGGCACTCCCTTCCCCACTTCTCGGCGGTATTTTGAATTTAACACTGGTCATGAACAAATGACAGCTCGTGGACTGGCAGCCAATTAGTGGCAGCCATGTGGCTACTTCTGATTGGCTGCCAGTCTGCTAGTAGTGACTGGCTTGCAGCCGGGGCCAAATTTAAACAAGCATCTGCTTGTTGACTGGCCCTTGGACAGTGACAGTCCCAGTGCTGGATGGGTGCCAATATGCCGCCGACCTCCCCTGATTGACTGCTGGTACATGAGCCATCATTGGCTTGCAGCTAGAGACAGATTTAAACAAGCAGTGAGCATGGGTGCAGTGAGGATGGGTTCTGAAGTGAAGTGATGGTATGACATACAGTTTAATACTGGCACACTTCAAGCACTGCTTAGAAGTGACCAAACTACATTGCTAGCATACAGTGATTCATTTGATGTGCGGCATTTGCATATGTGTGTGTAATTGTGTCTGATTATGTGTAAAAAGTTCTCCAATGTGATTGTCCAAAACTTTTCCTCACACCAAGTTCCACTGTGCTTTATCTGCGCCTTTGTATGTGTGCAAAACTAATTCATGAGTCGCAGCCTAGCATCTCTGATACACTATAAGGAGCTTTTTGCTGCATCTGCGATGTGACTAAGAAAGAAAAATATGATACACTATTCCTCTCAGAGCAAGTCAGTCATGCCTTGGCCTTCATGCCATATGGTGTATGGTTACTCAGGACATATCTGTATCTGGTTTGTGTTGTTTTTTCCTCAACCATAATTACAAAACAGAGGTTACACACACTCACCCACCTAGGAAGTACACACACAGACTTACACATTCTACAGCTCTGTACCCCTTTTTCTTTTGCATTATCTACTGATCTATCCTGGCACAGTAGCTCCTGACATCCACCCTTACCATACTTGGGTTACATGCATAATGCACCTTTCCTCCCATATTCTGTCTCTCCAGACATAAGGATATCTATGTTAAAGATGTATTTGTGGATGCCTTGCTAACTGGAATACTGTACATGCTGCATCATCCCCAGTGAGTTCACAGATTAAAACAATTCATATCTGGGTAGGTATTAGGACCACATTATTAGATTATTTTTCTGGTATATGGAGTGTGCTCCTGCGTAATATCCATGATGCTATATAACTGAAGCATTAGTTCTATACCAAAATGGCCACCAACAGTGCTACTGTACATGTGCTGTGCCACCTTACCACTGTGTTTGAGCATCACAGTACTACATGGACATGGAGTGCTCAGCTTTGGTGAGACCCCACACTGCCACTGCACATACATGACCGGACAGTCCATTGTATGCTCCACTCCATCTCCACTGTCTCCTGGTGTTACTGTGCATATGGCTGTACAATCTGTGCACTGCAATAAACCTAAACTCCCAGTAAGTTTCACTGCCTGATATGCCTCACATACTGTACTAATTCCACTGGTGTCTACTATTATTCAATGTGTGTATATCACTATCACTAATAGTACACACATAGTAAACACATGTCAACAATGTTCCTAGCTTCTGACTAGTAGAAAAATAATTACAAATGATTTTAGACATTTCCATGATTTTTAAAAATACAGTAGCAATGTAGTTTTATGTGGATTTGGAATGTTTTTTATACTTCTTTGTTTGCAAATGTATGTTTTAAAAGATACCATGTGAACAATAATCATATGTAAGGATTCATCTGCAAAATGAGTAATTACATATATAATATACAGTAATAATCAGTTAAGATTATATTTTACTTAAAAACACTGCATGTATCAAATTTGTTTAAATCTAGAGGTGTTAGACCAGCAATTCTGAAACTGAATGTTGCAACACCATAGCCTGTCACTAGTTGGTCCACGCATACAATGACAGTGGGGTGACAAAAAAAGACCAGGTCCAGCCAATCATCAGTGTAAGGGGAGGAGAATGTGCTTCCCTGCTCTCCCTCCTGCTCCAGGATTTGCACTGCCAATTAGCTGAGCAAGGGGAGGAGAGTGTACTTTCCTGCTCTCCACCCTGCTCCAGTATGCACACTAGCCAATATGCTGAGCAAGGAGAAGAGAGTGTGCGTTCCTGCTCTCCCCCCTGCTTCAGGATGCACACTAGTGAGAGAGATAAATGTATTCCCCCCTATGTAATCAAGCATATATAGTTATAAATAATACTGATCTCTGATTATTACTTTAATATCTCATGAACTAATAACCTTTGCTGGGAATGTGTGTTTCTGCATGTTCCCCTTTGTTTAGGATCAGCTGATTTAATCTGTGGGTTATTTCCCCTGCTGTCTCATCTAGAAATTTATAGATGCTTAAATGTAACAAAAGTCTTGGTGTCAGAAGTGTAACTTACAAAATATGTTTAATGTGTGAAACCACCTTAGCACAATACAGGAAGTGCACCAGTCTCTGGAAATACCTTCATATCTAAAGATTAGTATGTCTTACTTCTCCGAACCACATCCTGTTTTTTGTAACAAATGAGATGCTGTGTGTTTTAAAGAAATTGCTATATTAATAGAAGTGGAATAAACGAGCGTGAGTCTCAATCTCTTAAACACAACCTGCTGTTTGATTATTGGGGCTCTCAGTCGACTGGTAAGGGGAAAACACAGAACTGACAATAGAAGGGACTTGGTAGTGGAACATCTCCTACATTTCATGGGGGCTCGAAGGAGGGAGATTGATAGATCTCGATCCAGGATTTCTGGGACCAGTGCCGCTGCTACAGAATAGATGACACCATGTCTGCCTGCTGTACACAACTACTGACAATCCCGGGTGAGTAATTTCACAGTTATGATTTCAACTTAATTACTCCGTCAGTGTTTGTTTACTGCCTGTGAGACAGTCTATCTATATGTAGTAAGTATACCTGGTATATTTTGAACCCGATTGTCTGTTTCTGAATTATTTTAATGATACAGTAGAAATTAATGTTATATGAATGCCATGCAATAACTGTTTGTGTACTGTTACTCTCTGGTATAAGAAACATATTAATGAATACAACTGTCAATTGCAATCTGTAGGTTCTATTGTACATTCTGGTGTTTTACAAAACAAGGATATTTCTTTTGTGGTCAGTATTGGTTGTCATGTTGATAAAGACATAATTGACAGATTTGTAGGACAAGGGTTCCCTGATTGTTTGGTTAGTTTGCCTATTAATTTTGTACCTCTGCAATTTGAAATACTGTGTTATAGTGATAGTAGAAAATTACCCCTGTCAATACAGAGAATTATTGAACAAGGAAGTCCCAGTGTTTATTCTGAACGTATCAGTCAGTGGCAACAGAAAACGAACAACATACATAGAAAGCTCAGAAAATAATAGATTTTAGACTAATTATTACAGTAATCTAAGCAGTGTGATAAGTGTGAGTAGCCCACTACCGTATTATCCCGTGACCTGATCCCTCACACAGATAATGGGTGCACAAGTTAGTACAAGGACTAGGGAATTGAGTCCCCTAGAAATAATTTGTCAGAGAGAGGGCGCGAAAGCTCTCAAAGGTATTTCTGTTATTTTCAAAAGAGCAGGATTTCCACCTGAAGGTACGTTAGACCCTGACAAATGGAAACAGTTCAGAAATAATAATATAGACTGGTTGACGAAGAAGGATTATTTGGAAACTGTCACAATATGGCAAACAGTTACACAAGAAATAGAGGATGAACATAGGAAAAGGTCTGATTTAAATGATGTTATAGATAACCCACCACCATATGTACCAGTTAGACTGGCAGCTCCATCAACTGCAATACAAAATGAAGTACCCACATTAACATCCCAGAACCTGCATCCCAGAATTGATTTAAATACCATTCAAGGGTGTGGTATAGAATCACAAGATAAAGTAAATTTAGATATAACTAGAGGAAGATAATGTGCGTTTTGTCATTTTTGTGTCCCAGAGGGTTCAGAGAAATGTCCCGCCTGTGATAACTGGGTATCACCTGATGTCCCACCATGTAATCTGGGTAGTAATGTAACTAATACTTCCCTTACAAATAAACAAAAAATTTCATATGTACTAAAAAGACTGGCACCCCATAACATGAGTCCTTGTAGGAGTGCAATAGCGGGTGCTGAGGGACATCACATTTTACCTATAAGAGTACAAACATCTCCAAATCCCAGGTTTAATGCAGAGCAAGTAGATCCTGCAAATGGTCCTGAATACATTGAACAAGAGGTATATAACCCATGGTTTCAATTGGATATGTTATGAATTGTTAATGATTTGCCTGATATCAGACGACATCCACATACGTTTTATCAGAAAATGGAACAGGTTATAACTATTTACAGACCATGTTGGGTAGATCTGGAACAAATTGTAAAAGCATCAGCAGGGCATGGAGAATATGATAAAATGATTGCAATCATTGTTCAGGGAGTTCAACAGGGCAGACCAGAAATAGTGGCACTTCCCACAGTAGAAGCAAGATATAGCCAACATAGTGGAAACTTGTTACTAAATAGAATAAAATGGAGATTTGCAGAGATTCAACAAACTGCTCCAGCTGCACCAGATTTAGTTAAAAAAACAGACACAGTACGGGCATATTGTGATAAACTAATTACCAGACAGGAAGAAGAAGGTTATCCTGTTACAGAAGCAGCAGGCGCTAGGCTGTGTAAAACAAAGTCTTTGAATGGACTTAGAATTGACTTGAGAACTCAGTTATTTCAGATCAGACCGGAAGCCATGGTAATGGATATTGAAGGAATTTTACAAGTATTGGAAGGGATTGAAGAACGTTGAACAGGATAAAAGAGACCGTAAAGCTACAAAAGCACAGGTAGTGATGGTGAATCTGGTTCAGAGTCACCCACCACAGCAGAGAACAACTGCAAAGCAACCAACTAAAGGTTATACACAGAGGAAGCAGTATGACTCCCAAGGTAATGATATGACAGGCAAGAGTTTCTTTTGTAAACTTCCAGGACACCAAAAAAAGGATTGCAGAAAGCATCAGAAATATTTGTTATCACAGCGACAGATGTCTGAACATCTGTACACTTCAGGAATGCAGCACCCACAAGCATGAAGATATACAGCTCCTGTGTCATCAGTGCCTGTCTTTGCTTCACTTCAGGATAACACCACACCCACAGGTACTGTCACTGTTACTTTACCCACAGGACAAGAACTCGACTGTGTGATTGATACAGGAGCTCAAAAATCAGTTTTTATGCATGATCAGATCCCCCCTCAACTTCTTACTACAGAGATAATACAAGGCACAGGTCAGGGAGGTCAAGAAATGCCTCTCAAAGAAAGTAAACAACTCTGTCTGCTTATCAATGATGAACCTACTCCAGTTCCAGTGGCATTCCTTACCTCTCCCACCTGTCCGGTGAACCTGTTGGGAGCAGATATACTCGCACTTATGCAAGCCTCAATACAATACACACCAAAAGGAGTCAAGTACACCAGCAATATTCCAAATGAGGTGAGCAATAGTATTGAGGCTGCAATACAAGTTTATCTATTTCAGGAACATCCAGCAATTGACTCGCTGCCACAATGGATTTTAACTGTACCTGACAGACTGTGGTCAAAAGGAAAGACTGATGTGGGACTTCTACAAGTGCAGCCAGTACAACTATCCCTCAAACCAGGTACCATACCAGTCTCTGTTAAACAGTACCCACTCACACCAGCACAAGAAAATGCTATTTCACAACAGCTGCAAACATACTAGGACATAGGGGTCATAATACAATGCAGGTCCCCTTTCAACACCCCTCTCTTCCCTGTAAAGAAGTGGGGTACAGGAAAACAAGGAGAAGTACAATACAGACTGGTTCATGATTTGAGGGAAATAAACAAGAGACTTGTAGTCAACACCCCAATAGTACCAAACCCACATACTCTCCTAAATCAGATACCACCCTCAGCAAGATGGTTCATCGTAGCAGACCTTGCAAATGCTTTTTTCTCGGTCCCTATTACAAAAGATTCCCAGCGTCTACTAGCATTTAAACATAAAGGAAAACAGTATTGCAGGACATGCTTGCCACAAGGGGGTGCCACTTCACCAAGTGATTTTTCTGAAGCTATGTCCACAATACTTCAAGCATGGAGACCTTTATTTCCAGATGAAACTCAACTCATCCAGTATGTTGATGATTTACTGCTAGCTACCACATCTGAAAGCAAGTGCCAAGAAGAGACTGTATCCTTCATAAAGTTCCTGGAGGAACAAAACTGCAGAGTTTCCAAAGAAAAACTACAACTAGCAAAACAGAAAGTGATCTTTCTAGGACATTGCATCTCACACGGCACAAGGCATCTAACAGAGGAAAGGAAGAAGCTGATATTACAAGCCAAGGTACCAAAGACTATAAAACAAGTCCGTTCTTTTTTGGGTCTCCTAGGATATTGCCGCGAATGGGTCCCCCTTGCCTTGGTATTCATGCAGATACTGTATGACAGCACCAAAAAGGAGGGCCCATATCCCACTCCCCAGCAGATGGAAGAAGCAGTGACGCAACTCAAAGTAGCTGTCACCACTTCCCCGGCCCTAGGCTTACCTGATTACAGCAAACCCTTCACCCTATACTGCCACGAAGAAAAAGGCCATGCACTAGGAGTGCTCACCCAAAAACATGGACTGAAGCAATGACCAGTGGCCTACTACTCCTTGCATCAGAGCGGTAGCAGCAGCAGCAGTCTTAAAAGACAAAAGCACAGACATCGTACTTGATCATCCGTTAACTATTCAAGTACCCCATGCAGTAACAGAAATACTTCAACAAGCCAGAACTAAACACCTTTCAGCAGCGAGGCTAACCAAATATGAAGTGGCATTACTCAGTGCAACTAACGTAACTATAAGAAGATGTACTACCCTCAACCCAGCCACTCTCCTTCCAAGCTTACTCCAGCAACAAGAAGATCCTGAATCACTAGATTCAAGAGGAGGGAGAAATAGGGTCTATCCAGACTTACATGCCTGCACCGCAAGTGATGAAGAGCAAAATGATCAAGTAAGGGACGATAAAATATACAATTCAAAAAATTTTGACTGTCATGATTGTCTGGCCCTTATGGATCAAGAAACCTCACCTTTACCACATGTTACAGACACTGCTCTCCCAAATGCACACTATGAACTGTTTGTAGATGGCTCTAGATATTATGACAATGGGACACCTTACACAGGATATGCTGTAACCACACAAGATGACATCATAGAAGCAGGACCACTACCCTCACATCTATCAGCACAAGCAGCAGAAATAGTAGCTCTCACAAAGGCTCTAGAATATGCAGAAAAAGCTACAGCCAACATCTATACAGATTCAAGATATGCTTGGGGGGTTACACAGGATTACGGAAACATATGGAAAAGCAGAGACTTTAAAACAGTGACAGGCAAACAAATACAGCATGCAGAACTTATAAATCAACTTTTTCAAGCACTTGAATTACCCCATAAAGTAGCTATTATTAAAGTTCAAGCACATACCAGAAATCAGACCAGCATAACCAAAGGGAATTGCACAGCAGACAGAGCAGCAAAACAACCAGCTAAACAGCCTTACAAAGGCATAACAGCATATGTCACACAAACTGAAGTTATAAGAACAATGCCAGATTTCCAAGACCTACAAAAACTCCAAGAACAAGCAGGACCAGAAGAAAAATCATCATGGGAATGGAAAGGAGCCTGCAAGGAGGAATTCACAGGACTATGGAAGCAGGTAACCTATTATGCCTACCAAGGGCATTGTACTCCCCCATTTGTCAAGAAACTCATGGTCTCATGCATATAGGAAAAGACCAAATGGGAAACCTAGTAAAGGAAAGGTGGATAGCTCCAGGATTCTTCCCACCAGCTGCACGGTTTATACAAGCCTGCTGGATCTGTGGGATCTCCAACCCAGGACAAAAGGTAAAGACTACCATGGGAGCCATTCCAAAAAGTTATTTTCCTTTCCAGAGACTGCAAATTGACTATATTCAGATGCCCAAAGTTGGGATTTATGAATATGCATTGGTCTGTTTAGACACCTTCACAAAATGGATTGAGGCCTGGCCAGTAGCCAAAGCCACTGCAAGGAACACAGCAAAAAAACTCCTCTCAGAAATCGTCTGTAGGTATGGAGTACCAGAGGTAATTGAATCGGATAGAGGTACACACTTCACAGGAGAAGTAATGACTGATATCATGGAAGATTTGGGGATTCAACAGGCCTTTCACATGCCCTACAGGCCACAGGCCAGTGCCCTAGTAGAGAATTCAATGGAACTCTTAAACTTAAGATATTAAAAGCAGCACAAGAGACAGGGAAAAATTGGTTAGAATGTTTACCAATAGCTCTGTTTAGCATAAGAACCACCCCATCTAAAGCCACAGGGCTGTCTCCATATGAAATTTTGTTTGGGACTATCCCTAAGATAGGATGTTATTATCCACAAGAAATGCAACATAAACATGCCAACTTAACTGCATATGTAAAAGCCTTAACTGAAAATCTCACCTCTCTGCATTCTCTAGCTTTCGCCTCTCTCCCAGATCTTAGTCCACATCAGCTGCAACCAGGTGACTGGGTCTATCTGAAAAGACACGTCAGGAAATCGCTGGAACCCAGATATGATGGGCCATACCAAGTGTTACTGACTAGTCCAACATCGGTGAAAGTTAAAGGGAGAGAGACTTGGATTCACACGTCACATTGCAAACTTGCTAAAGTTAAGTTTGATTTTTAAAAATATGATCATGTGGAAAGAATTAATGGGTCCTAATCCAGATAGAGGTGTGTGGGGATGCATTATGTGTATAAGCCTCTTTATAGTGCTCACCTATACATATTTCTTTGGAATAATGATAATAGAGGCTGAGGAACAAAAGAATTTTACTCAAACTAATCATACCTTGACAAGAGGAAAAAGGGACGTTGCAGTGTGGCCCAACTCAGTTATACAGTCTCACATGATGGTAGCTCGAGCATTGAATTTGACTGATTGTTGGATATGCACACATGCCAAAGTCAGTGCTAGGTCCATGCATTGGGAAGCAGTACCACTGACTTTATCAGAGCTTAAGGAACTTAATTATAGTCTGGGCAGCACATATAATAAAACGATGGCAGATACTCCTGTCTCACTTATAACAGCATATACCATCGGATATCCACAATTATGCATAGAAGCACCTCCAGTCACAACGAAACAAATCTTTCCAGATGGGTTCGTATTAACTCCTACTCAGGCACGAGTAGGACAGGTAAAATGTTCACAGGCCCATGTAAATTTCACAACAAATTCCACTCATAACAGAGGATATTATCTAGGATGGTGTGACAAAGGACAACTGGTAGTACACCAGGAAATCAAAGTACAGATTAATCAAACCAATACAATTATACAGGAATGGTTCAAATCAAACGATTCATGTATAAATAATCGAGACATACTAGGCCCATACTCCCAGAACATAAGTGAATATCGCAGAATAACCCAACACAGCAGAGATTCAAGTGTGCTTCAAGTGGCATACGGAGTGGTTCTGGGATATACATATATCTTAGAACAAGGGTTGCATTTTCTGTGTGGGAGACGTGCTTATAAGTGGATACCTTATGGGGCTTCAGGCATGTGCACTATAGGACAAGTCATTCCTGCAGTGCGAGTTCAGAAGGAATATACTGTAGAACAGGTGCAAGCTGCCCAACATACTCACCAACTAGCCCGCCGTAGTATAAAGAAAAGTAATACACATGCACATGACTTAATATTCATTCCATGGTATAAGAAAATGGGCTTAGCACTAGCAGGAGGTACAGTACAGAATGCACATAACATAGAAGCCCTAGCAAAACTGCTAGACAATGTAACCCAAATATATGATGAGACATTTAGATTGGTACTAGATGATGTAAAAATGATAAAGAGGGAAGCACAGGCACATAGAATGGTATTGGATTACTTGACAGCAAAAGAAGGTGCATGGTAGTTGCAGAATCCTGTTGTAATTACCTCAATAGAACTGACTCTATAGAAGAAGCTATAGAGGAACATTTAGATAAAATACAGGACTGAAAGGAAGAATTCAGAAAAAAACAAAATTACCCTGAATATGACATTTCCACAGATGGATGGTTTTCCTGGCTCAATCCAGCTAACTGGTTTAGTGGGATAAAAGGATGGATTGTGGGAATTTTGATGTTCCTTCTGAAAATAGTGAGCCTAGGTTTATTGATGTATGTATGTCTTAAAGTGTTTTTCTGTTGTTTTTCAGTTTGTAAGAAACGTGTGACTAACGCATTGGACTCCTCCAAATACAAAGAACTGCAGAAGAGCTGGGCAAAGAAAAGTCATGAACAGCTTACGAGAATGGATATGTGTGATTCACGCCTTTAAGCCCCTCGCTCGGACAGTATGATCAGCATCATCTCAGTGGGGCCATAGCCATTAGCACCATTCTTCCTAAACTGTTTGCTTTACTGAATGATAGGTAGACAAATTGTACTGCTAGAAGCTCAACTGCTAGATCAGATTAATTATAAAAAGGAGGGAATTGAGAGAGATAAATGTATTCCCCCCTATGTAATCAAGCATATATAGTTATAAATAATACTGATCTCTGATTATTGCTTTAATATCTCATGAACTAATAACCTTTGCTGGGAATGTGTGTTTCTGCATGTTCCTCTTTGTTTAGGATCAGATGATTTAATCTGTGGGTTATTTCCCCTGCTGTCTCGTCTAGAAATTTATAGATGCTTAAATGTAACAAAAGTCTTGGTGTCAGAAGTGTAACTTACAAAATATGTTTAATGTGTGAAACCGCCTTAGCACAATAGAGGAAGTGCACCAGACTCTGGAAATACCCTCGTATCTAAAGATTAGTATGTCTTACTTCTCCGAACCACATCCTGTTTTTTGTACAAATGAGATGCTGTGTGTTTTAAAGAAATTGCTATATTAAGAGAAGTGGAATAAACGAGTGTGAGTCTCAATCTCTTAAACACAACCTGCTATTTGATTATTGGGGCTCCCTGTCGACTGGTAAGGGGGAAACACAGAACTGACAATCGAAGGGATTTGGTAGTGGAACATCTCCTACACTAGTCAATTAGCTGGCTAAGGGGTGGAGAGTGTGATTTCCTGCTCTTCCCCAGTTCCAGGATGTGCACTAGCCAATTAGCTGAGCATGCAGAGGAGACTGTGCTTTCTAGCTCTCCCCCTTGCTCCAGGATGTGCACTGGCCAATTAATTGAGCAAGGGGAGGAGAGTGTGCTTTCCTGCTCTCCACCCTGCTCCAGGTGCACTAGCCAATTATCTGAGCAAGGGGAGTAGAGTGGGCTTTCATGAATACCCCTCCTTATCTGGCTTTTTAAAAAAAAAGTCCGATCCACACCCTGGCTTCCTGCAGCACTAGAGGAGTCAGGAGCAGTTATGCAGCTGCAGCAGTGCAGATGCTTCCGCATAGAAATATAGAAACATAGAATTTGATGGCAGATAAGAACCACTTGGCCCATCTAGTATGCCCCATTTTTAAACATATTGTTACCTCAACACTTATTGATCCTTACTTCTTCTGAAGGATATCCCTATGTCTATCCCATGCATGTTTCAATTGCTCTGCTGTCTTAGCCTCTACCACCTCTGATGGGATGTTTTTCCACTTGTTCACTCCCCATTCTGTGAAGTAATTTTTCCACAAATTTCCCCTGATCCTACCACCCTCCAGTTTCAGATGTCTGTCATGAAGAGGAGAAGGAGCAGGCAGCCAGAGACTCAATAGAATGGGATACTAAGAGGAAAGGAGTCCAAAGGTAAGAAAACTACTGTACAATGGATAAAAAGAGTACAGTTGTATAATTGGTGTTGGTAAAGCACTGCTGGAAGTGTGTGCTTGGGGAACAATAAGGCTTTATTACATTTATCTTTATATCTTAAAATGCTTTTGTCATGTACAGTATGTGGATGTCACTCTTCTGTGTGTCATGGCATAGAAAAGTTTAGGCAATCTACTTATCGTACAATAATTTGACAAAAGCCTGGCATCTGCACTGTGCTGTTGGGGGATCTGGCTCCTTCCACTATCTGAAGGGACCTAATTTTTTAATTAAAAATCCCTGAAAATCATGCAGAAATTGTAGTTTCAACAAGGTTTCAGTATTGGGGCAATTTACCAAATGCCAAATGCAGGAGCTATCAGATATATCAGCTGGGTCTGAACGCAAAGTAACACTTTACCTTTAAACCTTTACAGGTAGGGGCTGTATATAGATCCTGTATCCTGGTATATCCACAATGATAAATCCCCCATAAATACATTCCAAATAGCTGCAATACAGATGTATTGCAAATGTTTGCATGCATTGTGGCATGTGATTTTCCGTGAACGCATATGCCAGGCTGCGGCAGCATTTTCACCATGCAATACTATGATCGTGGGTTCGGAAGCAGCACATGTGCCCATGTGGCAATAATGCATGGTAATTTTGGGTGATTTTGCAATAATAGTAAATAGACCCCCTATAGTCTTTGGTTTCCCTTTTATATCCACTTCCCTCTTCACATGATGATGCAGCTATTATATGCAAAAAATAAAAAATAATTGTCACATGACATGACATTTTTGATTAATCCAGTATAAAAAAAGGCATATGTAATAAACTGTTTTTTTATTCCTTGTTAATAATTGATTTTTCATTAGTTCATAATTCCATAACCTCATTATTCAACATTGTTTGTATTCTCCTTTCTAATCAGGGAGTTTATATAATTTGTAATAAATAAGCAGTCTGCCTACACACAGCACCCATAACTTAGACTGAATTATTTATATAATACTTGTGTTCCCAATATGAATTTGTATATGACTGTATGTTTAGTCACACTTCTAATAAAAAAAAATCTTGAGAAAAATAATGATTTTAGCCCAAAGCAGAATTCTAAACATTTTATATGCCTTGAAAACAGTTCTTTGTAGGGAAAAGTTTGAAATGTATAATTAATCTTGCATAAATACATTAGCTCTCTGTTTTTGGTAGTAAGGTCTACAGTTCATCAAATATTTAGTTTAAAATAACAGTACTTGAAATTGTCAGCAAGCCCATGAAGCAAGCTAACCTCGATAATGCATCAAAATTGAGTCGTAAATCAACAGATCTCTTATACTAAGAAAGCTGTCTTCTTTCATTAAGTTTCCCAGTTCTTATGAATTAGCAGGGATATGCCATGCAGCATTAAATGCAATGGGGTAGGTATCATATGAAACAAATGGTAGGTAGTGTCAATAAAATTGCTACAATGGTAGAATTTCACATCTACCAGGTAAGGAGGGTATGGAGGAATATAGTTTGAGCACAGGATTAAAGAATGACATAAGATAATATTGAAATAGATCAGTCCACAATTGTCATGGTTGAACCCTAGTATGGGTGTCATAAATATCAAGCGTGGAGGTGCTCCCTTTGAGAGTATAGGTATATAAGCGTAGTTTGGGGATAAAAAAGAAAACTCTCATTTTGGGGGCACTCATACAAAATTATGTATCAAATGAACAATTAACCTTTATTAAATATACATTAAAAAGTTCATACTCGCCACATTGCACCTGTGCGGTGTGGGTCACGGCAAGGGGATATATCACAAGTTTTGAAAGCTGAGTGAAATATTACAAGGTGGTATCAGAAATTCAGTAATGGTGTGATTATCAATTATTTTTCTGAATACCTTATCATATGGTATTAAAACCAAAACAAAATTAATAGCATAGTGCAGCAACCAATCACTATTATCACGGTGCAGTGACCAATCAATATATCAGCAAGCACGGAAGTGTCAGTAATTTCTCTAAATAGTAGTAAAAGAATATATAAGAATGTAAATATATATAGAAAGATCACACTGTATTCACATAATCATAATATACATATGTTAGATAGGTGATGTGAGAGAATCAACACATTAATAGTTACATCCCTTAAAACATGTATTATATCTGCGAATAATCAAAGTATAGAGGGCAGATTACCAAAAGACCTCCAATAAAGTTTGCCAAGGTACAAATAGAAAAAAAGAATACAGGTAGAGATGAAATCAGACTAGTCCCTTGTGTGGGGTGTCAAAACAGCAGCTGCTGCATGTTATTATGCTATATCAGTGAATGACATGTGAGCGTGCTGTTAGCTCACCCAGGGGTGAGAATGACTGAATTGAGCATCTACTTTTAAATCCAGTTCAAAAAAGGGTCCTGGTATAGATAGTGCAGGAGCCTATTCTGACTGGACTCTAATGAGAGTGCCCATAGAAAGGGATATAGTGGGTAGTTGTGTGTAGTGAGATTGTAGGTAACACTGTATAGGATCGGAGTCTATGCTGCTGCCAATCATATACCATGGGGTTGTTGTGAGTGGTGAGAAGCACAAACCCTGTATACAGTGAAAGAAAAAATAAGGTAATAGCTGCAATGTGACTAATACAGGGTGAGTAAATCTCTGTTTGCCAAATAGGTATTGCAGGGTCACTTACTCACACATGTAATGTTTAGTCACTACTTGCGCTTGGAAAGGGAGAGAGTAGAATGTACCTGGGTGCTCACACATAGAGCCGGCATCAGATGGAAGAAGTCTGCCATGTAGAGAGCATGACTGCGTGCTGCTGATAAGGATCCCACCTATACACAGCGGGATTCACGGGTCTGAGACACGCGTTTCACTGCTGCTTCCTCAGTTAGATACTAGTGAAGTGAAATACACAGGTGATCTTTAACTTGTGTGCCGGCGAATCGGAGGGTAGATGCCCTATGTATAAGTGAAACACACTGAATGGTTGGTCCTAGTAATGCCTCTCCTTATTGGCCAGATTATAGAGAGAAGGGTGAATGAATCATAGGGAGGAGGAATATTTAAATGAAGCTTGTCACTGACTGAAAATCCAAAGCATCAGGAGAGGATGAGAGAGGCAATCTCACAAAAATGAAGAAATTAACATCTGTTGCCAGACATTTTTTGAAACATAATAATGGAACAACCCAGGATTTGAAAGCCTTCGTCTTAGAACACATCAGATTAGGTGTCAGAGGCGGTAATCTGACAAGGGTGTTACTCCAGCAAGAGAGTGAATGGACCTTTAGGCTCAATACTGTGAGCCCCAATGGACTTAATGAAATGATTAACTACAATACATTTTTATGAAAATACATCTATTAGTACTTGTTTGTATAGAATCTATCACTATGGAGAGGATCACTTAAATTTTATTTTCACTCATATTCACAAGTTTTGTTCTACATGTATGTGTATGCAACCTTGCATGCTCCTATTATTGTCTTTAATTTTATTTTTGAATTTATTTTTAATTATTATTATTATTATTATTATTAAATTTTATTTTAATTGTATTTATTATTATTATTGTTATAGTTATTATTATTATTGTTATTATTTATATTTATATTAATTTTATTTCATTTTACTCTATTATATTTCATTTACTATTTCTTTTACTAAGAAATTTTCTCCTTAATCATCTCCCTTTTACTATATACAATGCACGCATTATATCATTTTGCATTTCACCATGATAATACCAATTTTTATATATTTTTAAATAATTTTTATTGATGGACTACTGAGCCATCACTGACTATGGTTAATTCAGTATCACCTATTTATGCATGTGTATGTATATACATACACATAGAGATACACATCTAGATATGGATACACCATTCTTCCCTTCCTTTATATCTATATTAATAGATCTTATCCTACCCTCTAACCTTTCTATATTTTCTTACTCACTTCACATATAACTATTTCAACTATCCATCTATCTCATGTATTACACCTGTTCATTGCTAATACACTGTATATATTTTTCACTCACTTACACATAATAGCTGCATCTTCTTATATCACATGCACCCCACATGGCCTTCACATCTATTTAACATTCTTAACACTTCTATTCTGCTCTACTTCACACTTAATTAATATATGTAGTGACCCTATTGTCCTAAACCCATATTTTACACTGAAACTAATGTCCTCTCTCATTCTCTCCTGATGTTTTGGATTTTCAGATCATGACAAGCTTAATTTAAATATCCTTCCTCCCTGTGATTCATTCTCCCTTCTCTCTATAATCTGGCCAATAAGGAGAGGCATTACTAGGACCAACCATACAGTGTGTTACACTTATACATAGGGCATCTGCCCTCCGATTGGCCAGCACACAGGTTAAAGATAACCTGTGTATTTTTACTTCACTAGTATCTGACTGAGGAAGCAGCAGTGAAACATGTGTCTCAGACCCGTGAATCCCGCTGTGTACAGGCGGGATCCATATCAGCAGCACGCAGTCATGCTCTCTACATGGCAGACTTCTTCCATCTAATGCCAGCTTTATGTGTGAGCACCCAGGTACCTTCTACTCTCTCCCTTTCCAAGTGCAAGTAGTGACTAGACATTATATGTGTGAGTAAGTGACCCTGCAATACCTATTTGGCAAACAGAGCTTTACTCACCTTTATTAGTCACATTGCAGCTATTACCTTATTTTTCTATCACTGTATAGTATACAGGGTTTGTGTTTCTCACCACTGACAACAACCCCATGGTATATGATTGGCAGCAGCATAGACTCCGATCCTATACTGTGTTACCTACAATCTCACTACACACAACTACCCACTATATCCCATTCTATGGGCACTCTCATTAGAGTCCAGTCAGAATAGGCTCCTGCACTATCTATACCAGGACCCTTTTTTGAACTGGATTTAAAAGTAGATGCTCAATTCACTCATTCTCACCCCTGGGTGAGCTAACAGCACACTCAAATGTCATTCACTGTTATAGCATAATGGCATGCAGCAGTTGCTGTTTTGACACCCCACACAAGGGTCTAGTCTGATTTCATCTCTACCTATATTCTTATTTTTATATTGGTACCTGGGAAAACTTTATTGGAGGTCTTTTGGTAATCTGCCCTCTATACTTTGATTATTCACAGATATAATACATTTTAAGGGATGTAACTATTACTTTTTTGATTCTCTCACATCACCTAACATATATATATTATGATTATGTGAATATACAGTGTGATCTTTCTATATATATTTAAATTCTTATATATTCTTTTAGTACTATTTAGAGAGATTACTGACACTTCCATGCTTGCTGATATATTGATTGGTCACTGCACTGTGATAATACTGATTGGTCACTGCACTATGCTATTAATTTTGTTTTGGTTTTAATACCATATGATAAGGTATTCAGAAAAATAATTGATGATCACACCATTACTGAGTTTCTGAAACCACCTTGTAATATTTCACTCAGATTTCAAAACTTGTGATATTACTTTTAAATTTCATGTTTCTGTTTTTTGTTTGTCGATACCCCCTTGCCGTGACCCACACAGCACAGGTGCACTGTGGCGGGTATAGACTTTTTAATGTATATTTAATAAAGGTTAATTATTAATTTGATACATAATTTTGCATAAGAGTGCCCCCAAAAAGAGAGTTTTCTTTTTTCTCCCCAAACTACATTTAGAATCTCACATCTGTAAAGTAAAGAGAGATTTGACTAAAAGCCATTTTAAGCCAATGTTATAATTTAGGCAAGACATGAATTTCAGTGTACTAGTGTAGGGTGCATAAAAAACAAATACTATTATTTTCATTGCAAAGTATCCCCAACAATATTTAGGAATCATACAATGTATTGTGCTCACTTTGGTGATAACTCAAAGTCAGGTCTGATGTCCCCTGGCTGCAAAGACAGAGTAATGGTGCATACACACGGTCAGATTTTTCCTTTAGATATGAACGATAACGATTTAAAAATCGTTCAGTCATTCATATCTGAAGGAAAATCTGACATATCTGACATGCCTGAACGATGGACGATCTACAATGCGCGTTCCCGTTTGTCAGATAACGATATCTAACATCTGATGAGTTTGCAGTCAGACTTGGACGATTCCATTCATTTTAATGCAGTCAAAAATCGTTCAGTCGTTCAAATCGTACAAATCGTTCAAAACTTTGGTAAAATCATTCAAATCGTTCAATCGTTCATCTGACAAATCTGACAAGTCTGACAAATCTGACCGTGTGTATGCTCCATTACTGTAGACTTTCCAACAGCTACGATAATCAATGCTTGATCTTCAGACTCTTTTGCAATGAGGACATAAAAACTGATACATTTGTAGATAAAAATAAATAAAAGAGATAAAAAAAGAAGTTGGAAAAGTATGGGACCACAAGAAGTAGAGGAACTACATGCCTGCACATTCCAACAGAATGTTAGCCTCAATTTTAATGTTATGCTTGTGAAAGTGGTTTCTCATTATACAGCTGCAGCTTATGTTCTCTAATCTAATAGAGGGTTGTCTCATATTGTGGGATATACAGTACATCAAGCCGTGGAGAGAGATAAAATACCAACCAACCAGATCCTGTCATTTTACAGGCTGTGTTTGAAAAAGGACAGTTAGGAGTGGACTGGTTTGTAATTTTTTTCTCTTGGATGCATGTATATACAGATAGGGGTGTAAGTTCATACCAGCAGGCATTACATCATTTACAATCAGAATGGATTATATGTGCATATGCAAATTATTTTACCTATATTCCATTCTTAATGTAAATGATGTCATGTTTGCAGTAACTTCCTGCACAGTTTATCTTTAAGATTCAATGAATGGTGATTAGCATATAGTAACAATTATACATTAACAAATATATAAATTAAATAAATACATTATATAGTCTCCCTAATTTTAATAGTGACATGTCAAGAGGCATATTTGTAGGAGGGTGCAAATTAATAGTTTGCAGTAGGGATGCAGTAGGAATAGTTTGCAGTAGGGATGGCCATCGTTGTCCATTGATGATCACCATCAATGGCTCAAAAACCATCTCTGGTGAGCCATCGATGGTTTGCACACCTCCTTAGAGCCTGGCAGGTCATGGATCAATCAAAAATGGTGGGGCTAAGCTCCATCTATTCAAAAAAAACATTGGTTCCCTCTTGCCCATCTATGGCAAAACCATCAGCCATTGACAGTTAGCCATCGATGATAGCTTATTGTTGATGTCCATCCCTAGTTTGAAGGGAAAAACCCTAGCATTGATCCTGTTACCATATTAGAGTTGGAGTTAGGATTTAATGCATATTTAGTCATAAATACCTTAGGTCCCAGAGTTGATAGTAAGGTCCACATTTTATTAAATATTTAGTTTAACATAGCAGTTTCTGAAAATGTCTTCATGCTCACGAAAGCAAGCTAACCTAAATGCATTAAGAAGATTTCATAAATCAACAGATCTGTTATATGTAGAATGCCATATTCTTTCACTTAGCTTCAAGGTCCTTATGAAATTAGCAGGGATATAGAGTATCATGCAGCATTAAATGCAATGAACTAAGGCCCTGATTCAGAGCCGCTCATAATCGTCTGCTCGTTCGTTCTGACCGATGTTCGCACATCTGCGCATGCGTACGGATTTTAATACGCATGCGCGAACCATGTGCGGCCGAAAATCATTTGTTCGCTATATAGCGAATGCCTGCTATTTTGAGTGACAGAAGGAGGCGTATGTGGGTGGTAACAGGGGAAGGTGCTTGAAAACGGGGGTGTGGAATTCGAATGCAGGCATGCTTAAAGGTCAAAACGGGCGTTTTAAGGGAGTGCATAATTAATACAGCCAAGTCATTGACCACGTCACTTGTTTTTTTTTTACTCAGAACTGCTCACAAAATAGCGGTTGAAAAAACCAGCCACAAGAATAGCGAGCAGTTCATACGCTGTTCGATGTACTCGATTAATCTAATAAATAGCGGACATGATGTATGGTGCGAGCGGCAAGGGGGCGTATTTTTCAAAATTACAACCGCAAGTTTTGCTCGCTCGTTCAGACTTAGAGGCGTGAACAGACCGCAATTAGCGAACGGTTCATTTGAATAGCCACCCCTTGTTTTAGAACGAATGACCGCAAATAGCGAGCGGCTCTGAATGAGGGCCTAAGTATCATACAAAACAACTGGTGGCTAGCATTTCTCCCAGTTGTGAATCAGCCCCCTGCATCTCACTGTGGATATGAATACTAGAGCTTAAATTACTTTTGTGGAGATGCTGTGTTTTATTAAGTATTTATTAATTTAGTACTGATATAGTCATGGATCTTGTGCCAAATGTCAAGCACCCACAACAGGTATACTGGTATACCTTCTGACAGGTGTATCTGCAACTGTTTCCATTTTTTATATCCATTATGCAAAATACATGAGCCTCTAAATGTACTGTACATAATATTATTTTACTAATGAAAAGTATTTCCTTTTTACTATAGCACATATTTTTATAATTACTTAAGCAGAATTATTTTGCAATGTGAGGTTTACAGTACTACCTACAGTATATAATTAGCCTTTGCTCTTAAATACAGTATTTCAGTATTACTGTAACTAGGGATGAGCCGGTTCAGATTTCCAAAATCCAAACCCCCCTAGCCCCCCCGATCTGAGCCGGGAACCGTGCCCGACTCGACTTTTCCCTCCAGACTCGGTTCCCAAGGCAAAACATCATCATCCCGCTGTTGGATTGTCACGGGTTTTGAATTCTATAAAGGTCCCATGATTGCTGCCATTTTTAATTCTGGCTGTGGAGCGTAGAATGGGAGGGAGCTGGGAGCTGTTGGCTACTACTAGTACTGTGTGATACGTATAATACATTATATACTGGGCTGGCTGGCTACTGTGAAGAGGGAGGGAGCTGATAGCTGTTGCTGATGCTGGCTGGCTACTGTTGTCCATATACATAGGGGCTGGCTGGCTACTGTTGTCCATATAGGGGCTGGCTGTTGTCCTGTCAATAGGGGCTGGCTGGCTGTAGTGCTGTGTTCAATGGCTGCTTGTCCTTCAGGGCTGCACTCTTTACTTACCACCAGTGTTAAAAAAAATAAAATATCTGTGAGCGTGCTGTGTTAGCCACACCTGTCATAAGTGTAGGTAGGTGCGCAGTGGTGCTGTGCTCCTGTCAAGGGGCTGCTGCCCAAAAATAAAAATAATTTTTACAGCGGCTGTCCTGTGGGTTGTACGCTGACCGTCATCAAAGTAATTTTATAGAGGCTGTCCTGAGGGTTGTGCATTGCCCATCATCATCAAACTAATTTTTACAGGTTCTGTCCTGTGGGTTGTATGCTGCCTTTCATCAAAATCATTTATACAGGGGCTGTCCTGTGGGTTGTACACTGCCCTTCATCAAACAAATTGTTACAGGGGCTGTCCTGTGTGTTGTTGTACACTGCACTTCATCAAATATTTTTTTACAGGGGCTGTCCTGTGGTGTACACTGCCCTTCATCATCAAGCTAATTTTTACAGGGGATGTTCTGTAGGTTGTATGCTGCCCTTCATAAAAATAATTGTTACAGGGGCTGTCCTGTGTGTTGTATGATGCCCTTCAACATCAAAATATTTTTTACAGGGGCTGTCCTGTGTGGTGTATGCTATCCTTCTTCAAAATAATTTTTAAAGGGTTATCCTATGAGTTGTACACTGCCCTTCATCATAAAAATTATTTTTTACAGGGTCTGTCCTGTGTGTTGTATACTGCCCTTCATCAAACTCATTTTTAAAGGGGCTGTCCTGTGTGTTGTACGCTGCCCTTCATCAAGCTAATTTTTACAGGGGCTGTCCTGTGGGTTGCATGCTGCCCTTCATCAAACTAGTTTTTAAAGGTGCTATCCTGTGTGTTGTACACTGCCCTTCATCATCAATATAATTTTTACAGAGGCTGTCCTGTGGTTTGTGCACTGCCCTTCATCAAACTAATTTTTTATGGAGCTGTCCTATGGGTTGTATACTGCCCTTCATCATCAAAATTATTTTTACAGGGGCTGTCCTGTGTGTTGTATGCTGCCCTTCATCAAAATAATTTTTAAAGTGGCAGTCCTGTGTGTTGTATGCTGTCCTTCATCAAGCTAATTTTTACAGGAGCTGTCCTGTGGGTTCTACGCTGCTCTTCATCATCAAAATAATTTTTCAGGGGCTGTCCTGTGTGTTGTACGCTGCTCTTCAACAAAATCTTTTTTACAGGGGCTGTCCTGTGGGTTGTATGCTGCCCTTCATCAAAATCATTTTTACAGGGGCTGTCCTGTGGGGTGTATGCTGCCCTTCATCTAAATCATTTTTACAGGGACTGTCCATTGTGTTGTATGCTGCCCTTCATCAAGCTAATTTTTACAGGGGCTGTCCTGTGGGTTGTACGCTGCCCTTCATCAAAATAATTTTTACAGGGACTGTCCTTTGTGTTGTACACTGCCCTTCATCAAGCTAATTTTTACAGGGGCTGTCCTGTGGGTTGTACGCTGCCCTTCACCAAATCATTTTTACAGGGACTGTCCATTGTGTTGTACACTGCCCTTCATCAAGCAAATTTTTACAGGGGCTGTCCTGTGGGTTATATTCTGCCCTTCATCAAAATAATTTTTACAGGGGCTGTCCAGTGTGTTGTATGCTGCACTTCATCAAAATATTTTTTACAGGGGCGGACCTGTGTGTTGTATGCTGCACTTCATCAAAATATTTTTTACAGGGGCTGACCTGTGGTTTGTATGCTGCCCTTCATCAAAATAATTTTTACAGTTGCTGTCCTGTGTGTTGTACGCTGCCCTTCATCAAAATATTATTACAGGGGCTGTCCTATGTATTGTACGCTTCCCTTCTTCAAACAATTTTTGTCACAACCCTGGCTAGTTTTTACCTTTTGCCTTGAGGCTTATCTCTGCCAGCTGCTCTGTGGATCTGTGTGTGCAGTTCGCCTGGGAGATCTGCTCTAAATCATGCTGGCTATAACACTTCTGTATGTGCATTTGGACTGTGCTCTCCTTTCCACAGTGATTATTAACCTGGGCCCTTCTCTGTCTGTGAACACTGCTAGCCTGACCGTATCCACCAATTCCTGCCAGACCCAGGGTATATACATCCTCCTCTGAAAGCATTCTGGACCTGAACATCTCATTACTTGCCATGGTGTACAGATTGTGGTATATCTGTTTCTCTGTGTACAAGTGTATCCCAGGCTCCTGCTGGCAGCAACCCCAGGTGCAACTGGATAACCTGCTGGTTCTCAGACCAGTCATCCTGCTTACAGCAATACCTGGCAAATCCAGAAATCCTGCTAACAGCAATACCTGGCATACCCAGAAATCCTGCTAACAGCAATACCCAGCATACCCATAAATCCTGCTAACATCAATACCCAGCATATCCAGAAATCCTGCTAACAGCAATACCTGGCAAATCCAGAAATCCTGCTAATAGCAATACCTGGCAAATCCAGAAATCCTGCTTAAAACAATACCTGGCATACCCAGAAATCCTGCTAACAGCAGTACTTGGCATAGCCAGAAAACCTGCTGGTTCCCAGACCAGTTCATCTAGCAGTACTGCTAATAGCTATACCTGGCACATTTGGAAATCCTACTGGTTCACATCAGTGAACGAGCTGTCCTTCAATTACATGGAGTCCAGTTACCTGCCAGTCCTATCCGGTGATAATCCAGTCATCCTCCATTACACCTGGAGTCCAGTTACCCTCCGGTTCTAACCAGAGTTCCAGTCATCTTCCATTATACCTGGAGTCCAGATATCTACCCCTTCTTCACATGGCTTCTCAGCTGCATCAAGTAGCTCCTGTGCTACCATCATTCTTTTTACAGCTTCCCAGCTGCACCAAGTAGTTCCCGTGCTAGCACCATTTTCCATATGGCTTCCCAGCCAAGGCTGATGCTCAATGTCTAATTAGAGGGCATGTAAAATCAAAAAAGCCAAAGTTCAGTAAAATGACCCAAAAAATTTAAATTGTCTGAAGAGAAACATAAACTTGCCAATATGCCATTTATGACATGGAGTGGCAAGGACTGGCTAAGGTCCTTCCCTATGTTCATGACTAGTGGTTCAGCTTCTCATGACTATGGAAGCCCTCCTCCTCCTGCTAGAAAATGAAATGAGTTAACCTTGGCAAAAGCACAGCAAAAAACTGTGCATTCTAATTCTAAGAAGATATCACAAATCCCCAAGGAGAGTCCAAGTGCAGTGGCAGTTGCGATGCCTGACCTTCCCAACACTGGATGGGAAGAGGTGGCTCCTTCCGCCATTTGCACGCCCTCTGCAAGTGCTGGAAAGAGCACCCACAGTCAAGTTGCTAATATTCAAATTGAAGATGTAACTGTTGAAGTACAACAGGATGAGGATGATGGTGATGTGGTTTGTTTAAATCAGGCACCAAGGGAAAGAGTTGTTGTCCATGGGATGAAAAAGCCCATCATGGTCATGCCTGGGCAGAAGACCAAACTTTCCACCTCTTTGGTCTAGAAATATTTCTATCTAAATCTGGACAACAACTGTCTTGCCATATATTGCATATGTAATAGTGTTATAAGTAGGGGTAAGGACGTTAACAACCTAGGAAAATCCTCACTTATACGTCACCTACAGCACGTCCATAAAAAGTTACTGCCAAGTTCAGAAACTGTGGTTAAGACTGTAAGCAATCCAGGGACACCTTAATCCCTTTGTCCTATTGTATCCAAGTGCCTGCAAACCACACCATCAACTCCTTCCTCAGTCAGGATCAGAAATAGTCCTGCAGGCCATGTAACTGGCATGATTGACTCCTCTCCTATCCGGGATTCCTCTGGAGGATCCTGCATTGCTATGCCTACTGCTGCCATGGCTGCTGTTGCTGCTGGGAGCTGTTCATCATCCCATAGAGGAAGCTGGAACACCACTACTTTTTTTACTAAACAATTGACCCTCCAACAGTCCTTGACAGCTATGTTGGTGTTAGACATGCATCCGGTACTCACCATTAATGCAGTGGGATTTAGACAATTGATGGAGGAAGTGTGTCTCTGGTACTAAATCCTGTCTAGATTCCACTTTACTAGGCAGATGATACTGAGAATTTACAGAGATGTCAGAAAAACTGTGCTAAAGAATGCAGTTGTACCCAATGTCCACTTAACCACAGACATGTGGACAAGAGGAACAGGGAAAACGAAACACTATATAATTGTGACAGCCCACTGGGTAGACATATCACCTTATGCAGCAACAACATCAGTGTCACCAGTAGCAGCATCACAGAAATGCCAGCTTGTTCCAAGGCAGGCTATGCTGTGTATCACCGGTTTCAGTTAGATGCACACCGCCAACAACCTCTTAGAGAAACTGAGGGAAATCATCGCCCAATGGCTTACCCCATTTAGCCTCTCCTGGGGATTTGTGATATCTGACAATGCCACCAATATTGTGCAGGCAATACATCTGGGCAAATTCCAGCACATCCCATGTTTGCTCACACAATAAATTTGGTGGTGCAGAATTTTTTGAAAAACAACAGGGTCATGCAGGAGATTCTTTGGGTGGCCCAAAAAATTTCTGCCCACTTTTGCCATTCAGCGACTGTGTGCCAAAGACTGGAGCTCCAGCAAACACTCTTGAACCTGCCCTGCCATCACCTGAAGCAAGAGGTTGAACTCAACCATCTATATGCTTCAGAGAATGGAGGAGCAGCAAAAGGCCATTCAAGTATATATCCAGCTATGAATATAGGCAAATGAGGGGGTATGCACCTGACTCAAGCACAGTGGAGAGTAATTTCCAAGTTGTGCAAGGTTCTCCAGCCCTTTGAACTTGACACACGTGAAGTCAGTCAGACACTAGTCAGGTCATTCCCCTCATCAGGCTTTTGCAGAAGCAGCTGGAGAAAGTGAAGGAGGAGCTAAGATGGTGCGATTCCACTCAGTATGTGAGACTTGTGGATGAAGCCCTTCATTTGCTTTCCCAGGATTCGAGGGTGGTCAGTCTGTTGCAAGGAGACCACTACATTTTGGCCACCATGCTCAATCCTTGGTTTAAAGCCTACATAGTGACTCTCTTTCCGGTGGACACAAGCCTGCAGAGGTGTAAAGACCTGCTGGTGAAAACACTGTCAGCTGAAGCGGAACGTGACACAGCAGCAGCTCCTTCTATATTTTCTGCTGCAACTGGGGCTGCCAGGAAACAACTTAGATATCCTAACCAACCCACTGGCCGGATGCAGGGCAGGAAAGACCTGCCAACAATTTCTGACATGTCTACTGTCACTGCATATGATGCTGCCATTAACAGAATGGTGGAAGATTACATCGGTGACAGTATCCAAGTAGGCATGTCAGACAGTCCCTACCTGTACTTGCAGGAAAAAGAGGCAATTTGTAGGCCCCTGTACAAACTGGCTCTATTTTACCTAAGTTGCCCCCCCTCCAATGTGTACTCCGAAAGAGTTTTTAGTGCAGCCGGAAACCTTGTCAGCGAAAGGTGTAGGAGGTTGCACCCACAATATGTGGAGAAGAAGATGTTCATCAAAATGAATTATCAATTCTTCCAGGAAGATCAGCCTCCAGAAAGTACAGAGGGACCTATGGTGGTGGATTCCAGCAATGACTAATTAATACTCTGAGAGGATGAGGATGTACACAACACAAAAGAGGGTGAGGAATCGGTGGATGAGGAGGTGAGGACGACATCTTGCCTCTGTATAGCCAGTTTGTGCAGGCACAGATTATTTGCCAGCTTGTTTTGTGGGGGTTTTAAAATGAACCAATCATTTCAGCCACAGTCATGTGGCAGACCCTGGTGCTGAAATTATTGGTTTGTTAAAGTGTGCATGTCTTGGTTATACAACATAAGGGAGGATGCGAGGGCCTAAGGACAATTCCATTTTGCACCTCTTTTTTTTCTTTGCAGTATGTACACTTTGGGGCCTAGTTTTTCAAACTGCTACCTGTCTGCCACTGCAGTGCCACTCATAGATGGGCCACGTGTTTGTGCCACCCACTTGTGTCGCTTAGCATAGTCATCCAGCTACATTGGTGCAACCTTTTGGCCTAAAAACAATGTTGTGAGGTGTAAGGTGTTCAAAATAGACTGGAAATGAGTGGAAATGAATGTTATTGAGGTTAATAATAGCATACAAAAAAAAATGAATTCTGTGACTTTAGATGTTTTTATGCTTTTTCTCCAAAAAAATACAAGTCCAAAACACAAAACCCAGAACCCAAAACATGGATGGGTGGTTTCGGCAAAACCAATCCAGATCCAAAACACGAAGAAAGATCCAAATCCAAAACCAAAATACAAAACACGAAAAGTGGCCGGTGCACACCCCTAACTGTAACCCATAAAATTGGAGCAAGATACAAGTCCTGTATAAGAAAGCATGTGAGGGCTGGCTAAAATGTTTCATTATCACTGAGATAGCTGGGTTAAATGTGTTTCTTTACTTGATGTAGTGCTTGGGTTAACTCTAATTTGGCAGAGTGCAATGTTGTGCTTGATGCAGTATCTCTAACAGATATGATCTTATTTTCAATAGAGCAGGAAGGGAGAAAGGTTCAACAGCAGAATGGGCAGCAGAACACATTGGGAATTGGGAGATTGCTGAATATACTGTACATTACCTATTTATGACAGATTGTCCCCTAAGAATTTTAGAAAACACTCTTTCTGGAAGATCCTCCTGTGCATCAGACACCAGGGGGTATATTTACTAAAGGTCAATTTTTTACCGTTTTTTTGTACATTTTTTATTTCAGGGACTAAATCATACATTTACTAACATGATTTTTACATATTTTTTTAAACAATGTCAAAAATCATTTGTTTCTAAATGTGTGAATTAGGGGTATATTTACTGAAAGTCGATTTGGGTCCATTTTGTTCGATTTAGTTTTTAAGGGTCTAAATCACACATGCACTTAGAGATGAATAAAAAAACAACTGTTAATATATGTGTGATTTAGGGTATGTGTATTTGTGTACATTTTTGCTCAAATTTTGTTCAATGTTGGGTTGATTTTTTTGTCGACTTTGTGTTTAAGAGTCTAAATCATAAATTAGCATTCTAACAAGCAGCCAAATTTCACTGTAGATTTTGGACGTGTTTAAACATTTAGAAAAAGAATGAACAATACACTGTTCATGATGTAACTAAGAACAGCAAGCTACTATCTTTGATTTCATTATTAGCCAACATCATTTCACTGAAGTTGTGGTTGCAAACAATTATGTTATTAAGGTCCTAAAATAGCTTTCCACTTTGGTTTTATGTAGTTTTCATAACAGTGAAATTATTCTTAATTGTCATTGTTCTCAATTTACAGTCAACAGAAAACAGCTTTATAGCTACCCATGGTGACATTAGGATTTGTGCTGGCTCTTACAAATATAATTTAATTTTTTCCCAGTGTTACAATCCAAGTAATATCTTTATTTTGCAGGACCAACAATTTGCTATTGTTAGAGCTGTTACTATGTTTTGGCTTAACTGCCTTCAAGTGTCTGCATAATTATTGTTTAAAATATTGATATTTAAATCCATAATGACTTTGATGAACGGTTATTTTTTTTGTACTCTATGTGTTAGTTAGAGGCTTTCTATAGCATAGTTTGAGTTTCAATACTTTCAGCTTGTCTGTCAGGCTCCAGTTTTAACAAGGTTAAAATACGTTAATACCATAAAAGTTTATGTTACACAATAAACTAAATAACAATAATAATGCTCAACATTGTCCTAGTTACAAAAAATATATATATAGAAATTAACTATTTCATAGAGTATATTCAATGTGGAAATCCATAAAACAGACATCCATGTCCTGACTGAATAGCATCATTATTCAAAGAAAACAACAAGTAGCTTGTGAGTCAAAGATGGCAGATGCTTTATTTATAGGCCCTGTCTCAAACATCTCAAAATCTCTAACCATTTTCCTCTGGGCATACCATCTGTCATAAGTTTTACCACCACTCCCTCTTTGAATACACTGGCTATCTATTGAGCTATCTTGTGCTTTTCTGGATCTGTTCTTATCCCAAGGAATAGACCCTTGCACTGTACTGTGAGGGTGTTGCCACCATTACTGAGGAATTGCATGCTGAGCCTTCATGCACTGTGAGCACTTCTGACCTACCCACCTCTAGATCTAGTGCAGCTGTATCCAATGGCTGCCAAAGCTGCAGGAGCCACTAGTTGCTGTTGATCCCTCAGTCAAACCAGGTCCTTAACACTGGGCTCTGGTTGGCCTGCCATATCTGACTCTGCTCCCTGATCCTACTCCTCGGAGGACCAAATGCTGGGTAATGTTGTGTAGTACATGTGCTTAATCTACTCTCTGTCTTCTGGCTTACAGCCCCTGTTGGTGGCTGTCACTGTAGGATACCTTGTGTATTACCTGGTGCCCGCTCATGGCAAATATGTAATTGACAATTGTAAATGCTTTTGCAGTTATCACTTTTGGCTCTTGCACGCAGTCACTGTCAAGAAGGACATGCCTTTATTTTTTAACCTCAGGTAGGAGTATTGCCCTCCTTGTTGGTTTCTATTTGTACATTCTGCTCCAGTGAATCCTGGAACCAATTCCACTTCATTCTATACTCCAAAGTCCACTAAAATAGAGATTTGTCATTTTTCTGGTGACATCAGCCCAGCCGCACTGTTATTATTATCACTAAGACAGACTTTTATACCTTCTTAAATCTGAAATGCAGCAACACTTTATTGTGGATTTATTTGAATTCATGTAGTTTTATATAATAGTTAATAAAACAGTGTTACACTATATAGCGTTTTCTTCCTGTTTCATATTAAGAACAATCTGGACACATGGTTTAAGACTATAGGATTTTGACCACTATTTATTACAAGCCTGTACATAATTTCTGTGAGTAGTGTGATCACTTCAAATACCCATAGTGTGTTTACTTTCTACACATGCCCCCTGTTTAGGTTATTGAAGGATTTGGGAATTTCTGCTACATTGTTCACTTATATTTATTGTAGTGAACTGACCTTAATATAGAAGTGCTTGTTCATCAATTGTTTGTTTCATGTTTTGTTATGGTGGTTGGTGATTACCACCTGTAAACATAGCTGCATCTATTCCAGGTGTGCAGGAAATATATTTTTCATTGTGAATTCACTTTCACTAACACCCCCACACCCCTATAATAGACACATAAGATGGACCGCCTCCGCAAGTCTGTTAAGCCACCTTCCAGTCACTGCCCAGGAACACTCAGCACTTTTCCAAGCCATATCTGACCTTAACAGCATGTTTCTGCATACACTCTGTGTAATGTATGCACATCTGAGTTTTTAAGGTTTTGTACACACACAGTAGCAAAAAATTGCTTAACTGCTATACACTATTATGACAGTAATGTCGATCCTCCAATCATAATTATACTAAAAATGTTTCTTTGTGAAAATCACTAACAAAAGTTATGTATTAATTAAAACACCTCTATGAGTGCAACTATCACAAAATGACAACTCTTTCTCCCTTTTATATACATTGTTTATTATGTTTTCAATATTTTGGTATAGTATTTTGATATGCACCCTACACTTCACCACCATACTGTAGCTCATTTATTGATCAAAAACATTGATATTCCACCTTTAACATAGAAAGGAGTACCAGAAAGGGCTAGCCTCTTTTCCTTCCTTACTTTTAATCACACTATTGATCTTTTAATTAAATGGCTAATGAACACCAATGGCTTTTTTTGGCATCAAAATAAGCAATAGAGTAATTCAGATGCTGTTTTTGTAGTTGACCTACTACTCTTTACATTCAAACCCAAACACTCTTCTTTTTCAGGAATGTTTTTTTTATTAATTTTGAGAAGTCAGATGTTCTGGCCATGTTTAAATGGGCAAGATCAGGCTGGTAAGATATGTTTTTATTTCCAATGGGCGAATAAGTTCATTACATAATTGGGAATTGCATGACTGACACATCACTCTCATCTCTCCACATATAACATCAATCTGGTCATTCAATGAATCAAGAAATAATTGATTATTTGACAAAGCTTAATTATTAATATTTGGGGCCAATGTAATGTCATCAAAATGGCCATCTTCTAAAGCTGTTTGATGTTTTGTAGATGACCACCCTTCACTTTAAGAAATCTGATCTTCTTAAACTCAAAACTGACATATCCCATTTTATTTTAAATAAGCAAAACATAGAATTGGTATTCTTAAACCTCCAAAAACCTATTCAAAGAGGAAGGGTATTCTGCTCAACATCAAACAATATGATATGTCTTGCTTGCTCCAATTTGTGATTGATTAGATTAGAATTATAAAAATGATTACAGTGACATGGCTTAGAAATCACATTTATGTTCTCCTCTGTCTCTTAATTATTTCTTAAATGCCCCTCTGATCGCACTGAATTCACTTATTATAGACAACATCCTCTTATCCTCTACCTGTCAAGCCTGGAATTTTATCAGAAAAGTTTATGACCTTCAATTAACAAATTCCTTATTAATCCCCTTTGCAGGTAATTCAGAATTTCAGGGTGGTGAAACCATATTTTGTTTGGTCATCTTCACCTTCAAGGTCCTTCTAGGTCCATCTCACAATCCATTGACATTTACTGCAGCTGTAGAGAAATATGAACTTCTACCTAAACATACACTCCAATATTTACACTGCTCATTACTTATTATTGGTTCTTCCCAAGCTGAGCAAGTAAGATTTTGCAAACTCTATATACACTCTCAATCAATATATGTTTTACTCTACCTCGATTCTCTATGCAAGAACTAGACTAGCAATTGGTGCTGAAACAGATAACTCAGGAGTTCAGAATGTACTCCTGAACTCCTAGTTCTAATGACCACCAATATCTTAAAAACTTTCCAACTGCAACTTGTAATGGCTGGTAGGTATCAGGAAATGATATACAAACTGATACACCAGGAATATCTCTCCATGAGGAAAATACAGCTAGTGTATTTAGCCTTTCCACTAATGTCACTTGCCAAAAGTGTCAGGTCACAGTGGCAGATTTATGCATTGTTTCTGGGATTGCTATTTTGTCCAACAGCTCTGGAATGACCTGATTATTTATGGCAATAACACTTTAGGCATATAATGTACTCACACAGAGCAATGGATGATTTTTGTTTATCTTGATGATCAATCTGGAATTCCCTGACTTGATACACAATTATTAATGATCTTCTCAGCTGTGGGTTAAAATTCCATCATTCAACAATGGATAAATGCTTCTAGACCTGTACTAGTAATAGCCACCACTATACTCTTATTTCAATTTAGCATGGATTGGTTAGAAACAGCACAAAACAATGAGCTATTGACACCTGCATTAATCCAGGGTTGGATTAAATATATCCTGGCACTTCCACATTCTACTAAAAGCAAACTATATTTCACTGTTCCTAGAATTACTCATGGTACTCTTGCCAATTATTAGCTGACAAAATTCCCATCACAACTCAATCTTTTTACCAATGACCACTTGTCCTGCTCACACCAAATTGTTCATGCATTATTTCTATCTTTATTCTCCTAAACTATACCAGTGTTTGATTCATTGCCCTATGGACTCTGGGCCTGATTCAGAGCTGGACGCTCTGACCAGAGTGCTCGCTCTGAATCAGGGCCCTCCTACCTAAACTTGGAGCTGTCTCCTGGCCACTCGCATAGCTGTGGGTGACCACCCACAGCATATGCGAGCGTCCAAAAAGATGGTGGCGATGGTCAAGACCATCGTGACCATTGGGCTTGTGACAAGACCCTGCGGTAGGGTCTCTGTGACCGCAAGCCCTGGAGTGATTATCAGAGCCAAAATCACTCCCACTGACATCACTAGTGATGTCAGTGGGGCCGGACCCAGATGGCAGGCATTCCCATGGGAACACCTCCATCTGGCAGCCACACCCCCGGCATGCCCACCAAAGGGGGCGTGCTGTCAATCAACATCAACATCATGGCCCCTTTGGTGCGAGACCCACAGTGACGGCTTCCCCGTTGCTAGCCGGGTCTCACGCATTCGCACTAGGGCACCATCGACCCACTTGCGAGTGCTCAGCACTTGTGAGCGGGTCTGAATCAGGCCCTCTGTGTGAGCATTAGTTGTTTTTATATTAAATTACTGTTATGTTTACTACCTTGGCAAATACTACATTCTGTGTAGTTCTGTATAACCTCCCTTTTCCTCACAACTACTGTAGTACCCTCTGTGTAGTTCTCTTTCACCTCTCTTTTCCACTTTGTCTTTCTTTGTGTAGCCTGAGGGCCTAATTCAGAGACAGTCACAAATGCCTTCGCACATAGGGCCTGATTCAGAGACAGACGCTGTGAAAGAGCGCTCGCTCTGAATCAAGACATTATTTTTTTTTGTGCGGCCTCCTGGCCACTCGCTTAGCTGTGGGTGACCACCTGCAGCTAATGCTAGCGGCCAGGATGATGGTCGCGATGGTCAAGACCACTGCAACCATCGGGGCTTGCGATGAGACTCTTGTGGTAGGGTCTCGTGGCTGCAAGCCCCAGAGAGCTTCTGGCTCTAATAGAGCCGGAAGCTCTCCCACTAGCATCACTGGTGATGTCAGTGGGGCCACCCACAAACTGCAGGTGTTCACTTGGGAACGCCTCTGTTTGTGAAACCACCCCCCCGCCACACCTACAAAATGGGCGAGCTGTCGATCAACATCATCAGCAGCCCCTTTTGTAGTGAGCCATGGAGCGAGAGAATTTCTCTCTCGTTCTGGGGCTTGCACACGTGCAGTGCAACCACTGTGCATGCGCAGAGCCCACCATCGACCCGCTTGCGAGCGCTCAAGTGCTTGAGAGCGGGTCTGAATCAGGCCCATAGTTCCAAACTGGGTTAGTCTTTGGACAGCCCCTTTCACACAGGTTATTCCTGGGTTATTCCTGGGTCAGCACCATTCACATTGCACCCATGTGCAGTGGAACTCTTCAGGTGGTGCTTGGAGATTACATCATCTCCAAGCGCCAATCTCCCCATATTGGAAATAGGGCCCAGGTCAGATGAACCAGGACACTCATTTCTACTGATCCCAACCCAGGTCCTTCCCGATTAAAACCCTGATAGCTACCTGGATTGCATTTCCAGGAAACTGGAGCCAGGTTGACCCATTTCCACTGCAAAAAAACTTGGGTTCATGCATGCTCACATGCAATAACCTTAGATTTTGAGGTTAATGGAAAAGGGGTATGTGATATTTTTCAGATGTCAACATTTTCTCTCTATCATCATTTTGCAGATATCAACATCTGGTATTGCAAGCCTGACATTGCAAGTACAATTCTTCTGGCTGCAGAACAGTTTGGGGAAATTTGTAAACTGGGATATTCACTTATAAAAAGCACCACCAATAATGTTGAAATGCTGTAACATTTAGATGTTACTTAAATGAATGTAAAGCACCTTCTTATCTGTAATTAGACTCTGATAATCAGTAATAGTCACAATAACTAAGGGATTTTTCCTGGATGACTCTTCTTGGCAGTGCCTCAATTTTAGATATATATTTTCTTCCAAAGGAAAAGGGGTTGGAAAGCAGTCAACTTGGGGAAACCCCTGTTGCACTGCTGTGCCACTATGAAACAGTAGCACAGCAGTGGTGGAGAGGATGGCAGTTTAATGAACTATACTACTCTAAATAATTAATTCATTAATCACAAACTTACTGCCTAAAATTAAATGCCAAGTAGAAAACATAATATATTACCAACTCACTGCTCCAAACAGTAAATCATGGGCCTCAGACCAATACAGTCCATTTAGCCAGAGTAACAGTCTAGTAGAAATCGATTGATCTATGATTGTTTTTCACACCGGGACAGGAGTAAAGCTACAGTAGTGGAACTTATCTGCCACCACACTAAGTGGACATACAATGAGATAGGGAAATGAGGGACTGTTACCTTAACCATGCAGTTTTATTAAAAGTCTTGACATGTTTTAGACACCAGAAAGAAAAAAGATTTTTTTGCACTTATTTTTGGGATGCAGCTGACATGACCACACCCAGTTAGTACAATAATATAATTTACATCTTCAAACCACACTATTGAAATATAATTTAATTGATTTATAAAATACTTATTTTTTTTATACCAGAAAAAAAAAAAAATTCCACTTTCACTATTTTTAGATCCAGTATAGGGACCTGTCCACAATCATTAATTACTGGAATATATGCTTTCTTTCAAAAACACACTCTTGATAACCAATTTAAATTGAATTATAAAATATTTTAAATTTTATTTTACACCAGGAAAAAGAAATTCACTTTAGTTATTATTGGGTGCAGCTGACGAGGACACCACACCCAGTAAATACAGTAATACACACTCCTTCTCAAAAACACACAATTTTCCCTTGAAGTGTGTTTTAAAATGATTTATAAAAGACTTCAGTTTTTTTTTTAAACAGAAATAGATGTTGTCTTTAGGGTGCAGCTCACCCAAATACAACACAGTATTTTTCAGACAACTATGCTTAAAATCACACTCTCTCTGTCCTTTTACACAAGTGACAATATATACTGCAGTATACATAGATAAATTTGTGAAAAACAATTTGTGAACTTCAAGTTCACTTTTAACAAACATACACAAGAGCCTCTTTCTACTGGATTGTAGGTGCTACTAGTGTCTGACAAAAAAACACACAGTGACAGTAACCTGTTTGCAGTTTGCACTGGGTTGTAGTTGCACACTAACAAACACAAAGAAAGTGATAAAGATACCTGCAATCTCTTACACCCTTCTGATGCACTCCATCTACCTACAGCTCTCTCTAATGACATCTATTGAAGCACAACTACTGCCCACATGCTTTCCATACACTTTCTAGTGTGAAATAGTGCCTGATCATTAGGGAGGGACTTCTATATACTGTATATTGCAAAACACATGATTCAAGATTTCTGGGAAATTAATGTTTTGCCTAATTTTGTCGTCTGAACTCTATAAAACTGAACTTCTCATCTCTAATAAACAATTGTAATTAAAGAAATGCATATATACCATTTGGTCATTAAAAGATGCTACTAGACTGATACAGTACATGATACAGTTTAAAATGAATACTAAATTCAGACTTTATTCACATAAGTAAATTCTGACATATTCTCTTATATAATGCTAAATTGAAAATGAGTTATTTTTAGAAGTGGTTTTCTCTTGGGATTGCAGGCTTTAGTTTTATGAGCATCATTAAGCAGAAATTCAGAGCAGCTTATTTTTTTAAACTAAAAAACTATCCTACATTTTCAGAGTTAATTTACTATACCTGCTGTTCATTTCAGGATTTTCAATTTCTTTAATATGTTCTCACTTACAGTTTGTTTTTTGAGCAGACACACATTGTAAATTCTATGAATTGCTTTCCCTTGAGGCTTGTCTCTTAATGTTATAGCTGTGTCAAGGTGTCTGACAATATTCAAATTACCATATGTTGAAATGGGATAGAATTACTCTTTTAAAGATTTCAATTCTTCTGTAAAACTATTCAGACCTGACATTTTGTCACAGTTTAATCAGCGTGCTTCTAATTTAAAAAAATAGGTGCAAATAGATGGTAAGCTAGGTATAAGAAAATGGTGTTGTCTAAGCTGTAACCAACAGAGTATGTTAATGCTGATATCTTCAGGTGTACTTTAAAATAAAAATATATATTGCTAGAACAAAATTAGTTCCTGATAAAAAAAACACTGCATGAGAGAAGGTGCCTACTGGTATGCAGTTTATACTGTGTTACAAACTTATCTATTGAAATCTATACATTTGTATGTTTTCTTTTTGATTGGTTTCAGTGACAAAATAAACTGCTCAACTTCACAATGTACAGTAGCAATTTGATTTTATGGGGCATATGTATCAAAGCTTGATGTGAGATAAAATTGTGAAATATATATCACCAACCAATCCACCTCTAACTTTCATTTTGCAGGCTGTGTTTAAGAAATTATAGTTTGGAGCTGATTGGTTGGTGATATATATTTCATAATTTTATCTCACATCAAGCTTTGACACATACAGTATGATCCTATATCCACAAATTTTGGTGTAAACTCATCTGATGAGGAACACAGCTAGAACATTGGCAAAAAGCTAAAAACATACAGTATGAACAACACATATGATACACAGTTAGTTCAATCCACATTCCATTCTTTAATTCTGTGGTTCTCAAACTCAATCCTCAGGACCCCACACAGTTGATGTTTTGCATGTCACCTAGCAGGTTCACAGGTGTAGTCTTAAGTCACTGACACATTTTAAAAGTTACACAGCTGGGGCTAATTAGTTTACTTGTAATTCTGTGAGACCTGGAAAATACGCACCGTTTAGAGTCCTGAGGACCCAAATTGAGAACCTGTGCTTTAATTGACCCAGTATGCTAATTTGTATCTTGCTATATTGTCAAGAACATCCTGCATTTCATTACTTTTTTCCCTCAATCATTAATAATACATGTGGCCTTGGTTGGACATTCCTCTGCTTCAGACAAAAAAAATGCACCTCTCTGGACATATAGAGGATTCCATGGCAAAGTTGCAGAGTGGGAAATTGTGTATTTGCTCTTATTTGAGCTGGTTTCAATTTGTTGCATATTTTAAAAGATGCTTGAGTTTCAATATAGATTGTAGATGGGTTAAATTGCTGTAAAATTTAGCACTGTGTTTTGTAGAGGAAGCAGTTGTTTTGCAGAGGTACAAAGTTCCAGGGATACAATCTTCTGGTTCTGCTTTTGTTTTGCCACCTAAAATAATTCTGTTCCATTCTGTTTTAGTAAATTTGCATATTCACTGAGTTTGAAGTTTATTATTAGAGCTGGGAGCACAGCAATCAAGTTATCAATTCATTATGCTGTGTAAAAAAATACACACCAAAATGGAATAGCAATAGATACATACATACATACATACATACATACATACATACATACTAGATGATAATAGTAATGCAGAGATCTCAGTTACATACATTTGCAAACATATGGTAAGCCCCCAGCCATGGCAAGGCATGTCTGATCTGGTGGTTCTACACTACATGATAATACATGATAATAGCACATAATTTTGGGTCATACATTTATGTATTTCTAAATTGAGAGCCAATTCACCTGAAGATACCTCAGGTTCCTCCAATATGGCACTATAAGGATCAGCATACCCTTCAACTACTGATCCCATCCATGCCTCCCAAAACAGGAGAAACAGAATGGTAGTTGCTCAAATCAATGTATTGGTCCATAACAAGTGCATATAAGGAATGGGTTAATCTAGACTACAAAAAACGAATTCCCCCAGTACACAATAATGGACCAGAATAAGAGACATAGGCCCTGATTTAGAGCCGGACGCTCTGACCAGAGCGCTCGCTCTGAATCAGGGCCCACCCCCATTAATATGGAGCATCCTCCTGGATGCTTGTATAGCTGTGGGTCACCACCCACAGCATATACGAGCGTGCAAAATGATGGTCGCGATGGTCTTGACCATCGCGACCATCGGAACTGCGAGTAAAAGCCTGTGGTTGATTTTTTCAACCGCAAGGCCAGGAGTGATTTTGGCTCTATCAGAGCCAAAATCACTCCCACTGACATCACTAGTGATGTCAGTGGGGCCGGCTTCAGACAGTAGGCGTTCCCTTGGGAATTCCTCCGTCTGGCAGGCACGCCCCCGGCTCGCCCACCAAAGGGGGCGTGCTGTCAGTCACCATCGACAGCATGCCCCCTTTGATGAGACACTCTGAGTGAAGGAAAGTCCTTCGCTCGTCGGGTCTCGCGCATGCGCACGACGGAGCTCCCTCCGTCGTGCGCATGCGCAGTGGGGACCATCGACACACTTGCGAGCGGACAGCCGCTCGCGAGTGGGTCTGAATGACCCCATATATCCTACATGATAATAGTAATGCAGAGATCTCAGTTACAGTACATACTGTACATTTGCAAACATATGGTAAGCCAACTGCCACTGCAAGGCTCCTCTGCTTTGGTGGTCCTATGCTACATGATAATAGCTTCTACTTTTGAGACACACATGTATGTATCTCTAAATTGAAGCCAACTCACCTGGAAGCACATCAGTTTCCTCCAATATGGCACTACAAGGGTAAGCATACCCTCCAACTACCTATCAAATCCATGTCTCTCAAAACAGTTTTATACAGAATGATACAGTAGTTGCTCAAATCAATTTATATGGTTTTACACAATTGTCTGTGAAACAATCATTTGCAAGAGGAACCAATTATGACAGCCACCATCATGTTGCACAGTGAATCACTGAAGTCATACTGGGTGTTAGCATTAGATCTGCATCCAATATCCTCCATCAATGCATCTGGTTTTAGCTGAATAGTTGAGGTCATTTGTCCACACTATCAAATTTCAACTCAATTCAATATTACCAGAAGAGCAATAACTCACATGTTCCATGATGTTAAATAAAAAAATTATTGCTTGCTAGAAAATGCCACTATACTAACTATCCACTTAACTACAGATATATGAATGAGTGATATTGGTCAAACAAAAATAACATGACTGTGACAGCCCACCAGGTGGGTGTATCTCCTTCAGCAGCAACAACAGTATCTAGCACACAACACCAGCTCATTCACAGGCAGGCTACTCTCTGTATCACTGGAATCACTAAGATGCATATTATTCTGTGGTAAAAACTCAGGGATGTGATAGCAAAATGGCTTACCTCGTTAAGACTCTCCTCAGGATTTGTAGTAATTGATAATGCAAGTAACATAGTACAGTATGAGCATTACAACTGGGTAAATTTAAACATGTACCATGTTTTGCACACACAATAAACTTGGTCATGTAGATTTTCTGCATTCAGCAACTGCATGAGAAAATTGCAGCAGCTGCAAAAAAGTTCAATTTGCCATGCCACCAACTGAAGCAAGAGGTAGTAACCAGATGCAATGCAACCCTTTGTATTTTTCAGGGACTAGAGAATCTGCAACAAGTCACCAATCTGTACAAATCAAGTAATGTGATAGGGACAGGAGGGACATGTTACCTTATTGCAGCACAATGAAGAATACTATTGGTAATATGCAATCTAATGAACCTGAGTCAGGTCATATCCTTATTTAAACTACTGGAAAAGCATCTAGAGAAGCTGCAGGAGGAGATGCAATCTCCAGTAATTATAATTGGATCAAGTCTTATATTTGCTTAGCCAGGCCTAAAGGGTTTGAAACATTTTGCAATTGGATCACTGCATGTTCGCAACCTTGCTTCATCCTAGCTTTACAGTAAGTCATATGTAATGTCATTCTTTCCAGCCAACACAAATCATAAGAGATGCAAATAGCTTATTGTGAGCAAGTTGTCAGCTCAAGTTGCACATAACATGATGACATCTCCTGATTTAGTTTCTCCTGCAAATGCTACTGCCAGGAAAAATACTTATGATGATGAGCAGGAGAAGGAGAAGAAGTAAACTTAGCATACCAGAGTGAAACAGTATGACATCTGGTCAGGCTTAAAAGAAATTCCCACATATATTGAGACCTCTATCTTGACTCAATCTGATACAGTAAGTATTGCTAGAATAGAGGAGGAATGTTTTAATGATAATGTACAAATTAGCATCTAACATAGTCCCTTTGACTACTGGGAGGAATAAAAGGCAATATGGAGCTACTTGCACAAACTAGCTATGGTGTACTTAAGCTACCTACCCTTCAGTATGTACTTAGAAAGAGTGCTTAAACTTGTGATTGATTGCCATAGGATGCTCCTTCCAATAATGTGGAAAAACTGATGTTCATCAAATGAACTACACATTTTTTGAGTAAGTCATTTGTCATCAATTACAGAAACTGTAACCATATATCCTAGTGGGGACAAGCTAATATTGTGTAGAATGATATTAACTACAGTGGTGCAGGGGATGTTGAGGATGAGCCCATTGGTAGCTTGATTTTAACCAAACACCAAAATGTTTTCTTTTGAGGGACCCCAAAAAAACCAAGCACTTCAGCCACAAAAGTGGTAGTCCCTGTTGCTGAAGTGATTGGTTTGTTAAACTGTAATTTGTAATATGCAATATAAGAATGAGTGGGAACACCCATTTCTATTATGAACCACTTTTCATTATGGAGTTTGGGCCTGATCCCATAAGGATCGCTATTGCAATTGCAATAGTGATTACACATGCAGTCTCATTGCAAAGATATGCTAATGATTACCTTACACACATCCATAATACTTAGCAAGACTGCAAAGCCATCAGTAACATCAAGTACCATCGCAGCCTCATGCACACTTGCACAAGGTCAGACCTTACTCAGGAATTGCTAACCTCATTGCACGCAGTGAAATTTCCAAGCAGTGTATGGCATTGCAATGGCTAATTTATGCATACCCCTGCAACAGCGTTCAAATGAACAGGCACGCCTGTGCTTTGTCCGCCCCTCCCTGTCACTACACTCAAATGGTTCTTCTGTCAATCAATCTGCAATGGGTCTGCATAGTCACTGTGATGCATGCACAGAACGCAACAATTTCCCATCTGCATGTGTAATCACAATACCAATCCTTGCTGAATCAGGCCCTTTGTCCACCTTGCTGTATTGGTGTAAAAAATACTAGCCTGTTACTCCATCTCTATTTACATGTACTGGCCTGAGGCATGTGTCTTAATTGTTGGAGAAGTTGGATATTATTTTATTTTGTACTAGGTTGTTACTCTGGCTTGAAACACCAGTATTGGCCTAAGGCCTGTGATTTGCTGCTCTGGATTCAGTTTGCATTCTCACATTCAGAACTTTGTTTTTTAATAATTTGCTCCATGTTTAAGATTTACTTTTCCTTTTAGAAATAAATGCTTTACATTCCAATAAGTACTCCTCTTCCAATCACCTGTACGGGGTGTGATTTGCTGTTTGGAGTAAGAATGATGGTGATCAAGTTTTTTTACTAGACTATACTCCATCAGCAATCACCTCTACAGACTTAATCCCGTGATTTGCTGTTTGGAGAAGTGTATTGGAGGGATTTGAAAATTGTGACTATATGAGCCTGTCAGCTCCAGTGGTGTATTGATACTGTGATGAGGAGGCTTCCCTAGATAGGATCTCCTCAAACAGATCATATGATATTGTAATACTATAATACACATGGACGTTGCCAACAATATTACACTAACCTGATAATATCTATATTACCCATGAACACTTTCATTTATGTTCAGAAATATATATGACTGGTCTATTACAATAAGAAATTCTATTGGCGGATGTTTGTACAATCATTTTATTTTAGAGAGATATATACAATCTGAAAGTGTAAATAAGCTCTTATGAGTGTTTAATGATTACTTACCTTAACTGTATGGGAAATTGAAGAAAACTACCTACCAATAATCTCGATCACTCATATGTATAAAAGCAGAGATAGTTAGAATAACTCTTGAGTCTGTACTCCACAGTAATATATTCAGAACACCTAGAACACTCTGGAAACTGAAATCTACTGTAGAATACAACTCATATAAGGTGTCTGAATATTTCAGTCAATGTTAGCAGTGGTTAAACTGCAACTGATTTAAGACATTTGTACCTGAAACAAACATATTGATGTGTTCATCACTGTCATTCCCTTTGAATAATGTTAATTCACTGACAGTTTGCACATCTCTTGATATATGGAAATCTTCTAATCTATATTTATATGAAAAGCCTCTGATGTCGCACTAATGAGAATTTGATACAAACTGCAATATAGTTGTGTCACTGATGTGTTTCTGGATGGAATTGACCTAATAATAGATGGAATCCCATCCACAAAGCATCTGATAAAGGGGTTTTTTACATTTGATAGTGCATTTATCTAAAATAAGGAACTTTCTAAAAACCACAATATCATTCACAATATTTCTGATGTGGATAACTCATTTCAACTTTATTCATTTTTTATTATCAAATATTTGCATATTTTATGTAGATTATTTTGATAATCATGTTCATTTGCATATGTGATGTTTGTTTACATATTTTTTAGGACCACAAGTATTAGAATACTATGTAATGTCCAATAAATACTGTTTATCTATTTTTTATACTTATGGGCATATTTTTTATTATTTATGTAAATTATTTACCTCATCAGCACTGTCTATATATTTAGTTTAACAGCTCTTTACATCTGAACAACCTTTACATCATATTGGAATTTGTTATACAGTACATAACTAAGGCATAGCTATTACAAGACCTATAGTTGCCATATGACAGCTTTATGGAGACACTGAATGGAAGTATAAATGTGCAGCATATTTTAATTACAGTTTCTACCTTTATTCACACAACTTCTACTTTTCAAACCTATTTTTGCTGTTCTTTTAATAAATTTTGTGATTTTAAACTAAATATAATAAATGTTATATTTTAATATTTTGTTTATTTAACACACAGGTCAATTAATTTCCTCTTGTTGCATTTCTAATATAAACTCTAATAGGCTTTTACTTTTTAGTTCTTGATTATAGAAAACATTCTCTAGGGTCATACAGTTTATTAAACTGCCATCCTGTCTGCCATTGCTGCACCACTATGTTTCATACAGTATATGTGCAGTTTCACGCAACGGGATACGCTGCAGACTTCGCACTGCAGGGGGACTGTGATTACAATGTGTAACCAGCATCACCATTGTGTAGAAGACATCTAATAATGGCCTTAGTTGATGTTTATCCTGGTCTGGAGTCTCTTCTTCTGACCCAGGTAGCCCCCCTCCTATCTGTCCTGAAGATATCGGGCAACGCACTCGGTGCGCGGACTTCATTATAGAGACATCGCTAGAGTGTAAAGCTGGATGCCGCACTTGCACATAGGAATTCATTATTGCACTAACTATCATTAAGACAGTCTCATATAATAGGACACACTGCAGGCTCTGCACTGTAATTACAATGTGTAACCAGCATCACAATTGTGTAGAGGACATCTAATAATACCATTGTGTATATCAACCTATATGTGACATTGTGATATAATATATATGCTGATCTAGTTTGTGTGAATAACTTCACTCAATGTATTTATACCACTGATGTGTTACTACTGATTAAACCTGATTATAACATTGCACGTATACCCAATGCCTTCTTATTTCAATCCCTAGAACGTTATTACAGCATAAAGAGACACATAACCCATACTATAGGATGGCATGAACACTCAGGATTAACATACATAAACTAATTATACAAATAGGGGTTTGAGCACAGGATCCACCAAATGCTTCTTGTATCTACTGGAAGGAAGGACATCTTTCAGATCCAGCAGCTACGGCTGTTTCAATATGTACAGTGTCTATTGCACCTCCATTTCTCTTTGAGTTTTGTCTGAAACACTTGCTGCAAAGGACACCTCACAGTTCAATATAGATGGGATTTCTCAACAATAGATGCGCCAGGGATCTGAGTGCAAATACACTATTCTCTCAATTTACAGAAAGGAACCCACATAAAGCAGACATCCAGAGCTTTTTCACCACATTCACACAACTTAAAAAAATATTACTAAAGAAAACAAACTATGAGAGGCCACGGAAACATTAAAATGGTATTTAAGTAACCATCAAGTACCCAAAGGCCTTAAAATTAAGAAATTACTGTCACACCACACAGATGACGTAAGTTTTACAAATCAATGGAATAAAATCTTTACAGACTGTTCACTTAAACTAATAGAACTACTGATCGATACACAAACTCATTGACCTAGATAAAAAAAATAGAATGCCTAAATTCATTACTAACTCCAATTGAAAAATACAAAGAATTGCACACATTGACGGAACTGACTTTTAATAAATTACGAAAAGGGGAGGATAAAATAATCTCTACCAAAAATAATAAAATTCTAAGGGACAAGTTCGGAATAACAAAACAAACACAAACTGTCAGAAAAAATAACAAAGCTTAAACAATAAAAGCACACACACCCAAAGAAGTACAGAATTTTCAGCAACACAATCAAACTCCTCTATCTCACATACCAGGAGTACATGATGAGGATCCACTCCAACATACTGCATACTACAAACAAAAGGCACAATCATTATGATTACCCATACCTTCCTGCAGTCCAAACTCCAGCACAACCAGTAATACATCATTGTATGTATCACTGCATTTGAGCAAAACAAATTACAGAGGATTTTACAAATCATATCATACACCCAAGAACCAATCAGAGAAGGGGTGGGGACATAGTGAAATTTTTGAATCTTTTCTACACCACTTTCAGCATCAGCACCTGAACAATTGTACACCACATTGCTATAGACTAACACTATACTGTGTATACCAATACCCCAGAGTGCATCCAGCTCTGGCCTGATCACGTATCCCGGCCCGATCACATGTCCCTGAAGCAACAGGGGAATCCAGATGCCTAAGCCAGAGAGCTGTGCCCGCAAGCCATCAGACATTGATCGTAGAAAAAAGGAAGAAGATCCCAGCCACACAATGTGGCAAGAGGCAGGCGGATCTCTAAAAGTGGAGGGGATGCCTTGGGGAGATTGTACATGATCAAAACCGGTGACTTCCCCTCCCCAGACAGAGGATTACACCACTGATGGTCCAGTGGCACAGGGCAATGTCTGCAACAAGACAAGGCACTTGCCCTGGCCTTAGTTAATGTTTATCCCGGTCTGGAGTCCCTGCTTCTGACCCATGTGGCCCCCCTCCTATCTGCCTTGAAGACATTGGGCGACACACTCGGTGCATGGACTTCATTATAGAGACATCGCTAGAGTGTAAAGCTGTATGCCGCACTTACACTCAGGAAATCATTATTGCAATAAATATCATTGAGACAGTCTCACACAATTAGACACACTGCAGGCTTTACACTGCAGGGGGACTGTGATTACAATGTGTAACCGGTATCAATAGATGTGTAGAGGACATCTATTAATACTATTATGTATATCAACCTATATGTTGATCTAGTTATGTGAATGACTTCACTCAATGTTTTTATACCACTGATGTGTTACTACTAAGTAAACCTGAATAAATCATTGCACATATACCCATTGCCTTCTTTTTTTAATTTCCTAGAACGTTATTACACCCCAAATGAACTCAACACCCATACTAAGGGATGGCAAGAACACTCAGGATTAACATCCATAATCTAATTATACACATATGGGTTTGAGTGCAGGATCCACCAATTACCTCTTTAATATAATAAAGGTTATATTTTTAATATTTTGTTTATTTAGTGCACCACATACAGTGGTGGAACTGCCGGAGAAAATGGAGTCAGTTGCTGCTGGGCACCAGCCCTGAATGGGGCAACTCATCCATTGTCACCCTTTCCATGCTGTACCTGCAAAGCTGTGGACAGAGGAGCTGCTGTGGTGAATGAGCCTCGATCAACATCAGCTGTGCTCCTCCTCCTTGACCTGCCGTGGACTACACTGGTCACATAACATGTGATCGCGACTCTCCCTGAGCCTGCCCGACAGAGGAGCCGTGAGGGTGACAGTGCTGCCAGGTCGGGCGTGTAACTTAAGGGTTGTGTGGCGGCTGTCACTGCAGGGACACTAGGGAAGTGGACGGGAGTTGGGACAGGCTGAGCAGTGGCTACTGTGGCTGAGAAACATTATCATAAATGTAAGCCCTATAGGGGTGGGCGGAGGGGTAGGTTCTAAATAAAGTGATATATTTAAAGAACTTATTTTTTTATCTCTGTCATGTTAAATTCATGGAAAGTGTAAAGAGCAAGATAGTGTAAATATAGTGTAATCACGTCTTTAAGATAGGTCAGATACACTTTCAGTGATATATATATATATATATATATATATAATGAATTTTATTTTCTTGTGTCCATTGCACTGGAGGTGTATTTAATATTATCACAAAGACATATCATAAAGACATTATTACTCTATATTTTGTATATTTACACTATCTTGCACCAGCGACTGAGTCTGGGGGTAGATATTTGGTGGAGCAACTTCCCAGCATGTGATGCAGTCGCCAGCAGACTGGGCATTTTGTGATTTGTAGTCCCGCCACATTGGCAGTCTAACAGTATCTTGATTTAAACTCCACATCAGTTGGTTTTCCCCTCGATCATGGGTATCAGGAGGGCTCCCCAACCCACATCAGGTGACTTTCGCTTACATCAGGAGGACTCTGAGCCTCATGCTAATTGCACCATACAGCTTATCTGTGATTAATGCATACAGATGTGTCCACATACATCTAACCTCCGTGTGACACATAACACATGAGTGTAGAGTGACTCGGTAGCACCGAGCATCTTTTCATGCAAATTTTTACCTTCACATGTGTCTTATTCACACATCGATGCATATAGGGCACACAGCAGCTACTGATTAAAATGATCTGCGGCAGTCCTATATTCTGAGTGCGACTGAGGCTGTATCTGCATGCAAAATGCTACATTACAGTGTCAGCGGCTGGGACAGGGGACTCCAAATTATATCTTTCCTCCGGACATCTAGGATGAACTTGCGCCACTGACCACATAAGACAATTAATTTCCTATTCTTGACTTTCTAATATAAACTCTCATAGGCTTTTGCTTTTAATTCTTGATTCATAAAAACATTCTATAGGATCATACAATTTATTAAACTGCCATCCTGTCTGCCTCTGCTGTGGTGCTGTTTCATACAGTAGATGTGCTATATTCTGTTAACTGCCATGTGTTTGTGCCTCTGCTCTTTTACTTTAGCTAGCCATCTCACTGCAGCATTTAGCCAATATTGGTGAAAACAACATTGTGAGCTGTGTGCTGGTCAAAATTGACTGGAAATGAATGTTATGGATGTTAATAATACTGTAGGAACAAAAGCAGGTATAAATTACATTATTTTAGCTGCTTTTATCCATTTAAATAATTGAGGGTGTTTTGACAAAACCAAAACTCAGTGATGATTTTGAACCAAAATACAGTGCTCCTCTCTAGTTGTGGACAAAGAAAATGAAACCAGGTGTGATTAGATCATAATCGAATAAAAGGAGGGAGTAAATCGGATATTGCTTTGATGTTTGAAAATGGAGACATTCTGTGCTTGACACAGGCACTGGTGTGAAGAAAGTAGAAATTAATAAAGCTAAGGTAATGAAAATGTAAAATATGTGGGTCAATAAAAATATATGTAAATATTAGCGATGTGCGGGATCGGTTCTAAGAGAACTGACAACAACTGAATTTAAGGGCTCCGAGTCGAACCGAGTCCTGGTTTGGATCTTCCTGCAGTTCGAAACTCTTATTTAAACAACAAACTCGGGTTTTGGATTGCATGCTAGCAGGTCAAAATGACATAATTTTAGCTGTTTTTTTTTCTTCAAAACACAGATCTAAAACAAAAACATTGCAAATCCAAAACCAAAACATTAATGAATCTAGATCCTAAACCAAAACCAAACACGGGGGTCGGCATGCATCTCTAGTAAATATATATATACACATGTGTACAATATTGTTTGGTGTAGCAAACAAGAGAATGTTGCAAAAAAAGAAAATTAGAATATTGGCATTGAAATGTAGTGAAAAAAATAAGGATAATGTTACCGAATAAGGATGTGAATATGTTTTTTAACTGAAAGGTGGCTAAGGATGGGTGAGAGTATGTTAATGCTGTTTGATATGGCAGTAAAAGGGCAGGCAGTAGGAATAAAAAAATAAACAATGTACAATTGATAAGGAGAATAAAGGAATAACTATATTAAATATAATATAAGAACAAAAACTGCAAAAGATAGCAGCAACATATAAGAATAATTAGATTCAAATAAATATTTAACAGATGCTATTTTTTCATTGGGCTCTGATAATACAATCTGAGTTATCAATATTCTACAAGCACTATTGCATATTCTCTTTTTCACATCTGAACAATTTGCATGCAAACATTTTTTTGTCTTTCAGATATTGCCTTGACTGTAATAGTACTTAACTTTGATTTGTTAGTAATATTTCCATGCAAATTACAACCTGGTTTAGATATTTTATAGCCTTTTCCTTGCTTTATAGCAGCCAATAATTTTCATAATTCTGTAAGCTTCTTAAAGGAGTCCATGGTTGCTACAACATCTGGAGAGGTTAGAAGGGTCAGTGTACTTACTCGACTCTGTAATTCTCTTCACCTGGCTTCATTTAATGCCTACTATATTTTGGCAATTAGGTTTTAAGGAATTAAAAATATATTAATGAATCATCTGGAAAAACAATTAAACTTTTGACCATGCCTCCTTCAGTATTTTTTTTTCAATCTGCTAAATTCAACATGTAAATATTTTCTGTATTGTACATGAACATATGTCATGTTTAAGTTTGTACTATGCAGAGGTAGTTCTCATTTGGAGATTCAGTGAAGTATGCAATTAAATCCAGGTTTCCAAAAATTTTACATTTAACTGAATGCAAACGCTACTGCATTTAATGTTTATCCAGAAGAAGGCAAACAAAATGTAGGCTTGATGCTATGGTCTCATTTGAATCTGAACTGTAGGGGGAGATTTAATGTAGCTTGGAGATGGATACAATTATTATTATTATTATTATTATTATCCTTTACTTATATACTTTTGGAGATGGAAACGGCAATACTGTGAGAGGTTCTGAATGTATGGTTTGAAGGAGAGGGAAGAGTCCAGGATAACTCCAAGACAGTGCACTTTGGGGCTAGAGGAGATATTTGTGCAATCAATTGATAATGAAATTGTGGGAAGTGAGGTTATGCAAAGAGGGTTGGAAGATGATCAGCTTAGTGTTAGACAATTAAGTGTAAGAAAGCACTGGTATGTCCAGGAAGAGATAGCAGAGAGACACTTGGACTTACGAGTGAGGAGAGGGGGGTAAAGGTCTGGAGAGGAATAGTAGATTTGATTGTCATCAGCATAGAGATGATATTGTAGGTCAAAGGAGCGGATGACCTCACCTAGAGAGGACATAAAGAGGGAGAATAGTAGAGGTCCAAGAATAGTACCTAGGGGAACTCCTAATGTAAGAATAAATGGGGGGAGGAGGTCATGAGAGGTGACAGAAAAGGAATGATCATCGAGGTAGGAGAACAGCCAGGAGAGGGCAGTGTCATGTATACCGTATATGGCAGTAGAGAGGGAGAAATCCAATGGACTTTGTCAATGCAGAATCAACAGTCTAGTTATAGGAATGGGATCTACAACACTTTTGCAGCAATCAAGCACTGTAATGCAGGGTGGGTTTCTTTAAATAGGCTGTGGAAAGGTGACATTATCAGGCAAGGTGAGAAAACACTTGAGTGATCTATGCACCTTGATGCCAGACAACTAGTTAGTAGGTGGAGTACACTATCAAGTAATTTGGGGATACTACTGTTATCAGAAACAAGTCACCAGATAAATTTCTCTGGCAACACCAGAGAAATTACTGCATTGCAGCTGACAGTGCTCCCACATATAAGTAAGTGACACTTGTGACAATATGATTTGACATACAGTACTTTCTACTTAGATAATTTCCATACCGTGCACTATTCACAAGAATATATCATGGTACATATGTATCTATTGCAGAGGAGTAGCATGGAACAATAGCACCCGGAAAATGTGCATGTCATAGCGCCCCCTCCCTGTACTGAACTGTGCCAGTGGGGTATAGCCAGCCTGTAGGGGAATACTGAAGTGAAGAGAAAACAGCAAATAGTGGCAGGATCATGCTGGGCATTGAGGTCCCATTGGGGGAATAGAATCTGACATTAAGGGATAGCTCCTTGACACTGCTTTATATATGTATAGCACCTAGGATCTGACTTTTATCTCCTTTGAATCATTGCTATTAGTCAATAGAGGAGATTTTATTATATATTCTGGTCATTTAACCTAAATTGACAGAAAGTGAATTTCCACAGGGTGCCCAGCTTTTTACTGCAATTACTGCCCCAAGCAGCTGTCACTGGAGTGAGAACACTTATGGGAATCTCCCATCTCAGCTATGCAAACATACATTGCACCTGTATTAAAGTGAGTATTACTAATCATGTTCTGTCTACAACCATTATTATTATTTCAGGTCTCCTAATATTTTGTAAAAGATCTTTCAAATAACACTGTGTGGTCATGCACGGGAACACCACCATTACTTTAAAAGGCAAATCAGTTACTTTTTTTAAATCTCATACCTTATAATTTAAGTTTAGGACTTTACCTCAGATGTGTCACTTTTAAGTCCATTGAAGCACAACAAATGAATGAGGAGAGAAGGAGGGAAGGGATCAAACAGGGGAAGGGGAGAAGAATGTGATGATCAGAGAGGGGAGGTGACAGAAACCAATAAAAAAGGAGAAGTGAGGGGCAAAGGAGGGCAGTGACATAAGCCAATTTGAAAAGGATAATTGAGGTGTAGTGACAGAATTCAATAAGAAAGTAGAGGGGGGGACAAAGAGTTGATCATAGAGGGGTGGTGACAGAAGCCAATAAGAAAGGAGAGGGGTGGGGGGCAAAGAGTTGATCAGAGAGGGGTGGTGACAGACGCCAATAAGAAGGAGAGAGGAGGGGGCATAGAGTCGATCAGAGAGGAGTGGTGACAGAAGCCAATAAGAAAAGGAGAAGAGAGGGGGGGTGACAGAAAGGAGTGGACAGGAGGGAATTATAGAGGTGAGAAGTGAATGAAATCAATCTGACAGGAAAGGGGAGGGGAGGCAATCTGGGCATCTTGAGAGAGCATGCAATGGAGAAACGGATCTCAGATCCATAACAGGCAGCCGTCATACTGTGCAGCGCCCATGAATTCCGGAACTCTGAACCGCGCCCTCTGTCTATTTTGGTGCCTGCAGCTCATGCTCCACCAAAATCACCCTCGTTATTCCCCTGATCTATTGAGACTGCCAATCTTTGGGGTTTTCTCTAATTACTGACAAGCTGTGTGTTTAAAAAATATATATTTTCATATTTTATTCCTTTTCGGCTTATTTGTGTTTGACATTGCATTGTTTGATGGCTTCCCATGCTAGTTTATATACACTAATGATGTTTGAAGTTGGAAACGGAACTAGCACCTTGTCCATATTGTCCATATTAAATATATATATATATATATATATATATATGTATATATATATATATAAACATATATTTATATATATGTATATAACATATGCTCTCTTTGTGATGCCACTGTCAGTACTGAGATACTGGATTCAGTACTCTGTTTGGGACTGTGCATTCTACAGTGAAGCTCACAAGCCATCACTTTCAATTTTGGGAGCTTTGGGCCTGATTCAGCAAGGAATGCACGGATGCGGACGCAAGCACCCTTCCACTGCGAGAATATGCTAATCAATGCACATGCATGGAGACTGCAGCACAAGATGCAGATGCCCAGCCCCATATTAAGCCGCCCATTACCCTTTGCACACAGCCTGATCAGCACGCAAGATAGCGTAAACATCAGTAACATCGATAACCATTGGAACCATTAGCATAATATTGGTTGACCTGACCTGCGGCAGGATTTTGGCTGCTTCATGGGTACAGCTTACGATATGGCTGTGTATGCCGCCGCACTGCCTTAATTATGCACGCTCCTATAATGGCGTTATAATACCTGTGTTTGCCTAACCACCCCCGATCACCACCCACAAATGGCACTTCCTGTCAATCAATATGGGAAGGGTCTGCATACACACTGTGGGGGTCATTCAGACCCGGTCGTTAGTGCCGATGCGCTCAGACCGGGTCGATGGCCCCCCACAGAGCATGCGCATGACGGCGCTGGCACCATCGTGTGCATGAGTGAGACCCACTACGACCGTCAGCACCGGTCATAGTGGGTCTCGATCCAAAGGGGGCGAGCTGTTGATGTTGATTGACAGTTCACTCCATTTGGAAGGTGGGCAGGTGGGGTGGCAGCCCAAACGGGGGCGTTCCCATGGGAACGCCTACCATTTGGGGAAGGCCCCACTGACATCACTAGTGATGTCAGTGGAGAGCTTCCAGCTCAGACAGAGCCGAAAGCTCTCCGGGGCTTACAACAAGGGAGTCCCTACCCTAGGGTCTCGTCGTAAGCCCCGATGGTCGTGATGGTCTTGACCATCGCGACCATCACCTTCAGTGGTCGTAAGGCTGTGGGTGTTAACCCACAGCCTTACCACCACAAAGGAGGACATCTTGAAAATTCAAGAGGTCCTCCCCTCTTTCAGATCGACCGCATGCTCTGTGCGACCGGCTCTGAATGAGGTCCTGTGTGCAGTCTGTTTACCATAACTCAATTGCACTGGCTAGTTCACGCATGCGCAGTGCAATGCATACAAATGAGCCGTGCAAAAACTTCAGACAAGTACGTCCGTTCTCTCCTTTGCATTCCTTGCTGAAACAGGCCCTTTGTTCGGTGTGCTGCAGTTTCTGAGATACACATTCAGCATACACCTTATGATATGCGCAAGTTTCATGAGGTATTGATTTAGCTTAGATGTATTTGCCAGTTGATTGCTATGGTTTGTGGTGAGTGCTTTTGTTGTTATTAAGTGACACTTCTGGTCTGCATTCCAGGGTGTAATACATGGTTTATTCTGGTGTTTTTTGTGTAATTGTTAGTGCTATTTAAACCAGCCCATGGGACACACTCTTTCATCTGTTCTGGGTGGGTTAGGTTGTAACTTATTCTGATTGCTGTATCCTTTCAGGATAGAAACGTTGACTATACCTAACCTATGGATTATTTTGGTGAGTGTAGTAATTTTTTATATAATAAATCTGAGGTCTTTAGTGGCAAACCATACTCTTTACACATATATATATATATATATATATATATATATATATATATATATTTATGATGTGGATGCAGAGGATTGGGTATGAAATCCCGGCTGCCGGGATGCCGCTGGTCAGAATACCAACAATGGCATCCTGACTGCCAGAATCCTGACACCCATAGGAACGCATGGTTAGTAGGGGTGTGCACCGGCCACTTTTCGTGTTTTGTGTTTTGGTTTTGGATCTGGATCTTTTTTCGTGTTTTGGATCTGGATTGGTTTTGCCAAAACCACCCTTCCGTGTTTTGGGTTCTGGGTTTTGTGTTTTGGATCTGTATTTTTTTTAACAAAAGCATAAAAACAGCATAAATCACAGAATTTGTGGGTTTTTCTCCTCCTATGCAATTATTAACTCTCAATAATCTTCATTTCCACTCATTTCCAGTCTATTCTGAACACCTCACACCTCACAATATTGTTTTTATGGCAAAAAGATTGCACCGAGGTAGCTGGATGACTATGCTAAGCGACACGAGTGGGCGGCACAAACACGTGGCCCATCTAGGAGTGACACTGCAGTAGCAGACAGGATGGCAGTTTGAAAAACTAGGCCCCAAACAGTACATACTGCAAAGAAAAAAAAGAAGTGCAAGATGGAATTGTCCTTTGGCCCTCCCACCCACCCTTATGTTGTATAAATAGGACATGCACACTTTAACAAACCAATCATTTCAGCGCCAGGGTCTGCCACATGACTGTGGCTGAAATGATTGGTTCGTTTGGGCCCCCACAAAACAAGCTGGCAATTAATGTGTCCCTGCACAAACAGGCTCTAGATGTCGTCCTCATCCTCCTCATCCACCGATTCCTTGGATAAAACAGGAAAAAGGGATTTAGGTGTCCCTGGACTGCTTACAGTCTTAGCCAAAGTTTCTGAACTTGACAGTAACTTTTTATGAATGCGCTGCAGGTGCCGTATAAGGGAGGATGTTCCTAGGTGGTTAACGTCCCTACCCCTACTTATTTCAACTTTACATATGGTACTTATGGCAAGACAGTTGTTGTCCGGATTTGGATAGAAATATTGCCAGACCAAAGAGGTGGAATGTTTGGTCTTCTGCCCAGGCATGACCGTGATGGGCTTTTTCATCCCACGGACAACAACTGTCTCCCCCGGAGCCTGATTTAAACAAACCACATCACCATCAGAATCCTCCTCGCCAACTTCCTCCTCAGTGCCAGCTACACCAGTATCCTCATCCTGTTATACTTCAACAGTGACATCTTCAATTTGCATATCAGCAAGTGGACTGTGGGTGCTCCTTTCGGCACTTGCAGGGGGCGTGCAAATGGTGGAAAGAGTCACCTCTTCCCGTCCAGTGCTGGGAAGGTCAGGCATCGCAACCGACACCACACTTGGACTCTCCTTGGGGATTTGTGATATCTTCTTAGAACGCACAGTTCTTTGCTGTGCTTTTGCCAGCTTAACTCGTTTGATTTTTTTAGTGGGAGGAGGGCTTCCATCGTTATGTGAAGCTGAACCACTAGTCATGAACATAGGGAAAGACCTTAGCCGTTCCTTGCCACTCCGTGTCGTAAATGGCATATTGGCAAGTTTACGTTTCTCTTCAGATGATTTAAATGTTTTTTTCAAGGTCATTTTCCTGAACTTTGTCATTTGGGATTGTATGTGCCCTCTACTATGACATTGGGCATCGGCCTTGGCAGACGACGTTGATGGCATGTTATCATCTATGTCATGACTAGTGGCAGCAGCTTCAGCACTAGTAGGAAGTGGTTCTTGATCTTTCCCTATTTTATTTTTATAGGAGAAAGTTTGGTCCTCCATTTATGTTATATTGATATATACGTGCGGCTAAGGCGCACACAAACACAGAAAATAATATTTTATTTTTGTTGGAGACTAGTGCACTTTGTGGGTTACACCACCCTTTAAGAAATGAGCCAGCTGGCCCTTTACTTATGGGACACAGGCGCATGCTTGGCGCTGCTCCTTCGTTGATGCACGTGCAGCCACAGTGCACACAATTCACAAACACAGAAAATATTTTTTTATTTTGTTTGGAATGCCCTTTGGGGGTTACAGCACCCTTTAGCGGTCAATCCAGCCAGCCCTTTATTTATGGGACACAGGCGCACGCTTGGCACTACTTTGTTGATGCACGTGCGGCTACTGTGCACACAATTCACAAACACAGAAAATATTTATTTATTTGGTTTCGAGTGTACTTTGGGGGTTACAGCACCCTTTAATGGACAAGCCAGTCGTTCCTTTACTTATGACACAGGCGCACGCTTGGCACTACTTTGTTGATGCACGTGTGGCTACTGCGCACACAATTCACAAACACAGAAAAAATATTTTTTTTTAGCACTTGGGGGGAGCACCCCTGATAGACAGAGTACCCCCTTGACAACACTACAACACCCCTTTAGGACTGGGACACTGCACTGGACTTTGGAGTGGACACAGCCCCTATGGACAACTGACTGCACAACACAGTCCAGCCAGCCCCTATGGACTTTGAAGTAGTGGACACAGCCCCTATGGACAACAGCAGCACAGCACAACACAGCCAGCCCCTATGGACTTTGAAGTAGTGGACACAGCCCCTATGGACAACAGCAGCACAGCGCAGCACAGCACAGCACAGCACAACACTCCTCTGCACTACACTACACTACACTGCACAGCCCAGCCAGCCCTAACTCCCACCCTCCCTCTTCACTGTCCATAGCCGAATGAGAAAATGGCGCTGACGTGGGTACCTTATATAGGATCCAAAACCCGCGAGACCCGGAAGGCGGGATGATGACGTTTTGCCTCGATTTCAGATCCGAGTCAGGCGGGAAAAGTTGAGCCTGACTCGGATCGGCCTCGGATCGGGGGAGCTCAGGGGGTTCAGATTTCAGAATTCCGAACCCGCTCATCCCTAATGGTTAGTATTTTCCCAACCCCTACCCTAAGCCTAACCCTCCCTCCCCAGTGCCTAAACCTAACCTCCCCCCTAGTGCCTAAACCTAATCTTTCCATCTCCCCGCACCCTAATCCTGACTCTCCCTCCACAGTGCCTAACTCTAACCCTGTCCCTAGTACCTAGCCCTAAACCACCAACCTAACCTCCCCCTAACACCCTGATACTTACCTTCAGGATGCCGATGGTGCTGGGATCCCGACCTGTCGGGAATTTGGCACCAGTTTTTAGACCATCGGCATTCCACATGCCGGAATGCCGACTACATCCCAGGTGCAGACATCTGTGACACTCCAGTGCAAAAAACGCAACAGCACTATAAAAACTGTTAAGCAAATATCCACAAAAAAGGCACTCTTCAGACTTGACAAAAAAGTAGTCACAAGCAGGCCAGCTTTTCTAGTTTCTCTGAAGTACAGTATTCCCTGATGTTGAAATAAGTATTCTGAAACATTGGAAAAGCAGGACTATCTGTGATTACTTTTTTGTCAAGTTTGATGAGTGTCTTATTAGTGCATAGATATTTTTTTTATCAAGTGGCAAGGACCATTTTAAATAATAGAAAAGGTGGGTGAGGTTAATTTTAAGTTATATCTGCCTGGGAAAGGGAAGCCCTAACAGATCTACCATGTATTTCTTTGACAACATTGCAAAGATCCAGTAGATCTGTTAGCCACCACAGTCCCTCTGGTAACCTCATAACCTTTGGTTCCTGAAGTAACAATAGCCAAAACACTTTCAACTATTCAACAGCATCAGTCTAAAGAATTTCTTGTAAGAAATAGAGATCTGTTTTCTGACAAACCTGGTAAAACAACAATCATTAAACATTACCGTACATAATTACTGAACCAGTAGTTATGGTTAACCTAAAGCCCCTTTTGAATACCAAAATCCCAGTGGGAATTTGTGTCAAAATTTTTTTTAAAATAAGTTGGAATTAGATATAATTGGAGATTCACATAGTAAGAGGTCTTGTCCCATTGTACTCATCACAAAACCTGACAGGAGCTTACACTTCTGCAATGATTTCCACAAATTGAATAATGTGTCTAAATTGGATGCCTACTTATTGCCTCGTATAGATACATTTTTTTGGAGGACTGGAGACAGAACAGTACTTAACCACTGTAGACTAAACCAAAGGGTACTGTTACATGCCATTGACATACAAGGCAAAATAATAAACATCTTTTTTATCACTGGAGGGTCTGTTCCAATGTAAGATGTTGTAAATTTGGTTACATGTGGAACCCACCACCTTTTAGAGGATTATTTATAAATTCCAAAGACTCAATAGACAGTATGCTGCTGCTTATTTCAATGATGTAGTCATCTATAGGCCTGATTGGCTGGCTTACTTACCCAGTGGACAAGCAGTTTGGATCCCATCTGTGAGGCAGGATTAACAGCCAACCCAAAAATGTTTTGCTTAGGGATGGAGGTGAGGTATCTTGGTTACACCATAGGCAGAGGTTTGATAAAGCCCCAACTTAATAAAATTGAGGGAATACAAAATTGTCCACAACCCAAAATAAAATTATGAATCACAGGGTATAGATTTATACCCAATTTTACCATCATTGCTCTACAATTTACTGACCTTACCAAGGGTAAACAGTCTGATATGATTAAGTATATTCCTTAGGAAGAAAAAGCTGAAGCACCATTTTTGAAATGGACAAGACAATAATCTTAAGTTACTTTCGCGGTTCTCACCATTAAAGTCAATGGTGAGAACCTGTTATGATCTGCGACAGCGGATCATCTTGGTGGCAGGTACCAGCTATACTTGTCACTGGGACACTGCATCTTGTCCTGATCCATGTTCCAGCTGTTGCAGGCAGCCAGATTCTTGCCTTGTCTGTGTTTAGCTCATAGCCTGTCATTCCTGTCTGTCTGTGTGTTTGTCTCAAGTGCTCACTAATCACCATCTGTTTGTGTGCAGCTCAGGTGCACACTAGCCTGTGATTAGGAATAGCTCTCTGCTGAAATGGCTTTGATTGGACCCTGTATTCCTTAATTTACAGCCAGCCCTTCACTCCATGCCAGTGATATTGTCTGACATGCTATGTTTGTTGGTCTGTTCTTAGAAGCCTGAGGGGGAGATTCAGACTCGGACGCTAAACCGCAATCGCTCGCATCCAAAAGGGGCCGGGTATGCAAATTCCATGATTGCACTGTCTGGTGCAAGGATGTCCTCTATGTCTTAGAGAGCAATGGCAGTGAGCACACGCTGGTATAAAGATGCCCAATTGTATTTCTTAGCACATGTCATCTCCAAGAAGTGTATGATTAATCAGCAACATCGAGAACCATCGTAGCTGCACGCAGCACTTGAGTTAGACCCTATCCCACCACAAACACTGCGAGCACTGCAGGCTGAAATACAACCAAGTGACATGTACAATGATGCTTCCATGCTAATTATGCACACCCATAAAACTCAGTTTTGATGCCCAGACATACCTGCGTTCGCAGCACCACTACCCCATTCATAAGCACTTTCCCCTGTTACGACCCACAAACGGCACTATCTGTCACTCAAAGTAGCGTCCAGTCTGTGTACTATGAGCACACAATTCCCGAGCGCAGTAGTGACTTGCGCATGTGCATATTGATGCATACGCATGTGCAGACAGGTGTATATCGGCTATAGCATGCATTTGCGGCTTAGTGTCTGGATCTGAATCAGGCCCTGAGTTCTAGCCAGTTTTCCTAGTTCAGCAGTTCTGGTGTCCTGTGCCTGCCAGTTGGATCTGTACCTTCCAGTGTGTTTTCCAGTCGTGTATACATCTGTCTATGTCCTCACAGTTTGGACTCTCCAAAGCAGTTACTCTGCAGTTGCAGTTTATCACTCTGCTACCCACGATATCTCCATAGCACAGCCTGTACATCTATTGGCTCTCAAGCTGCATCTCGGCGGTCATAGCTGCACCTCGGCCTGCAAGACTGCATCACATCCTGTACATCTATCAAGCCGCATCTTGGCAGTCATAGCCATACCTCAGTCCACAATGCCACTTCACAGCCTGAACATCTATCGGCTCTCAAGCCACATCTTGGCGGTCATAGCCAAACCTCGGTCAGCAAGGCTGCATCACAGCTTGTACATCTATCGGCTCTCAAGCCACATCTCAGCTGTCAGTGCCGTACCTAGGCATGCAAGGCCACATCATAGCTTGTACATCTATTTCTATTGTGAAATCCCACTGCTGAGCCATCATTCGGGTAGTACTGTCCTTAGAGGACAATACTAAGTTTGTTGGTCTGTGTATTTGCGTTTTTTTGTTTTGTCAAGCCTGGGGATGCCTACGTGGAATGAAAAGGACGTGATCCATGTAATGGAGGAGGTAAGTATGGATTTTTTATTACAGGTATTCTATGGATTCCTACTGGACAAGTGGACATGGTGGCTTCTGACATACATAGGTGAGTATGTGAGATAGCGTGTGTATATGTGTGTGAGCATGTGTGTGTGCATGTATGTTTTAATAAACTTTTACTTTCAACAGTGAGTGTGTCTCGTGTTTATTTTGATATTTATTTTACTGTGGAACTACAGGTATCAGTGGTGCTGTAATGCCCAGCATGCTGGTACTTGTGGTTCTCCAAGTACCAGCATGTGGGAGGGCTTGCTGGGACCTTTAGTTCCACAGCAAAAGACAATATTTTTACTATCATCAAATGGCACACACTACACAATCAACCTGACACCCAACATTTCAGGGGTCCTGGGGATAGCCCCGGGCTGTAAGCCTGGGCCAGGGGTGCCCTGGAGAGGGGGAATCCTTTTTTGGGGCGCCCCCAGGTCCCCAGGGATCCTTGGCATGGGCTGACTAGTGGACAAGGGTGACGGTTTGGCTGGGGAACCCAGTGAAAGGGTTCCACTGGCTGTGGCATTACCCCCCCACTAGAAAGGGTCCAGTGCTGGTTATGGTTAATACAGGGGACCCCTACACTTTTTGTCCCCTATATTTCCAAAATCAGGACCAGCTCAGCTGAGCCCAGCTGAGCCCAGTTATGGTTGTGCTAAATACAGAGACCACTAAACATATTTTGTCCCTTTTATTTTGGCAACCAGGACTGGCTCTAAAAAGCTTGGTGCTGGTTGTGCTAAATTCAAGGGACCACTATGTCATTTGTCCCCTGTATTTTCACAACCAGAACCGGCTGTAAAATTCTCAGGGCTGGTTGTGCTTTAGAGATGCATGGACAGATCTCATTGATTTTGTTTTTTTTTCTCAGACATATGCACACACTAATTGTATTGATCCATGTGTGCATTTCTGAATCATTTTTTTAACATAGATGCCTGCATCACAGATCTCACTGATCCATGCATGCAGTCAGCTATCTTTAAATCTTGCACGAAAGTTCCTTTGTTAAAATGTGCTGTTTAAGCACCAAATTGTGTCCTGGAGTGCTGGGGAGTGTTCAAGGGAAATCATTCATGATATCACATCATGAGCACATTGTTCTGTGTGTCAGGACCTTAAGAAGCAGTTCAGGGCTGGGACAATTAGTGCCAGTGAGCCTCTTTGTCTCCCGCTGCTGCCCTTGTGCACTGCCTTGCTGCTGCCACTGCTCTACACCCATGCTGCTTCCCCTGTGCACAGCCCCACTGCTGCCACTGCACCACATGCCTGCTGGCTGCCCCCTGCAGCCGCCTCTCCCTCGGCACCCCCAATACACCTCCTATGTGCTGTCCCCTCCATCGCCAGCACTATTTTATCATTTTCTTACCCTTCTCCCCTTCAGGTGACCCAATTTGCTGCTCCCATCCCTTATACTTAATAAGTAATAAAAAAGCAATGAAATTCCATAGACAAAAAAACTTATGGTTTCACATGTCCCATTAAGGCAATTTTAACATGATCTGAAATTTCACAAAGCCTACTGAATTTCTACCACTCAAACTAAAAAAAGCCATGAAATTCTGACCATTAAGGCTGATGCCTTAATGGACTTGTTCCTTGCATAATACAGATATGGTTCCATCTCACCCTGTGGTTAACTGCAGATTCAGCACTCTCACAGAGTGAGAAGGCTGTCACTCACAAAATGGTGGAGCTGCTAATTCACAGAATTGTGTGAAAATTATGTCACTTATTTGGATGTTAAAATTTCTAGAACCGAGGGTGGTTTGAGCACTTGTCTTTACAGTAAACCTACTGACATGAACACGTTGCTGCATGTGTAAAATTAACATCCGGTGGCTGTGAAAAATGGTTTATTGTTTTCTCAATTTTTGAGAGTCTAGAGCATTACATCTGATGAAGTTCAGGCTAGATCTGACATTGATGTAATGTTTGACAGATTTCTGAGTAGAGGTTATGTCAGGGGTGATTTAGAGGCTGCAAACCAAAAGGTGGTCTCTACCCCACGAGACAGGTGTCTTAACAAGAAACCCTTAGCTTCTCAGTCCAAATTGCCCTTGTTCCCATTTGTGAGCACTTTCTTTCCCTCTAGCTAGGTCATTAATAAAACCTCTAAAAGGTTTTGGCCTGTGGTAAGTACTGATTCTAACATCCCCTCTCTGAAAAGCACTCAACTTATTAATTGCCATAAACATGGTAGGAATCTCCACGATTGGCTTGTCCGTAATGATGTCATGGACAGATGTGTTGTTAATACTAAACATTTTTTGTCTAGACCTACAGGATGTTATAGGTGCACAGGTTGCACGACGTGCAGTCACATGGAGACAGGTACTTACATCACACACCCACATTTACGTTCCAAAATACATATTAGACATGTTTTGACTTGCACAAGCAAGTTTGTAGTGTATGTGATCAAATGCACTTGTTGGATTGCTTGTGTGTGCATTCAGAGAGAGGGCTGCGCAGCACAGGTCTGCCATCAGACTAGCCTTAAAAGGCAAGAGTAGTGACCAGTCGGTCATGCGGCATTTGTTTTCAGCTAGACATTCTTTGGCCACCCCGATTAAGGGTGGTGAGGAAATTACTACAATTGGAGGCTTTATGAATTCACTGCCTCAATGCAGTAGCCCCAATGGGGCTTAATGAATATTTGGGTTTATCATGTTTTTTAACCTATTCTGTGTCTGTGTATGCTTTGATATGATGGCTATGCATGGATCTATTATGTTAGCACTTTATTGTGTTTGTGGGTCCTTTTTCTTATGACACTTTTTTGGCTCTATGTCCCAATGTCATTTTGGGGCACAAATATATGTCTATGTGTGCCTCTGATATCCATCTGTTTTGTATTTCACATGGGTATTCTATGCTCCAGCTAGCCACATGTCAGTACCTTAGTTGCTAGTCTTTATTATCTAGATAGCTGCATTTTTTCTCAGCATTTAGTGATTGTTTTGTGCTATTTCAGTTTCATTCATGTATTTTCTTCTGCCATGCGTTACTAATACTTATATGGGTGTATATGTTTTCTTTTTCTTGTATTTGAATACGATTTCCATGGTGATTCAGCACTATTAGGGCAATGTTGCCATGGTCCCTGCAGGCTGTGTATACATGTGATGCGTTGCATCTGACGTTATACATGTGTGATGTGCGTGTCACATATGCGCGCTTTGCCCGGCAGTGGTGTCTGTTGGTTGGGGTTCTTGTATGCACTTACTATTTAAGGTAAGAGTTTGATGTTATTTCTAATGTATGCCTTGAAGAAAGATGTAATAAACATCATAAGCAAGTTTCTAAGAGTTGTTTATCCGTGGACTTCCTGAATTATTCTGGATTTTTAACCCCATCAGATGCTTCCATGCAAAACCGAGCTTTTCATGACATGGTCATATCTGATGAAACTGTGTCAGAAACACTCACTGGCAGCTGCTGAAAGATGATCTTAAAGCAGCCGCCAGGCTCAGCAGATAGTGCCAGCCCCTCATCTCCCACCAATTCCATGAACTCCCCTCCTCCTTCCCTGGGCACAGTAAAGGGCAATCCTCACAAGATTGCCTAGCTTCGACTGCAGGAAGACAATCTTCCTACAGCCTGACCTCACAGGTCTCAGGGCAGCCTTGGCTGCCTGCACCACTCTCCACCCATACTGCGATTGGTGATCCCAATAGGATCACTAACAGCCGGATGCTCTGAGCTAACTGAAGCCATACCTCTCCACAAGCATCAGCCCCTTTCTAAGGCAGAGGTGCAGCAGTGATGGGCAACCCTTAGGATCACCCACTCCCTGCTGCTGGCTGCTTTTTTTGCAGGACTCTCACATACTTTTTGAGTTTACCTACCATATCTATGGGAATGACCATATCAAAAAAAGAACAGAATTGGCCATCTGATTGGACATTCCATTTGTATGGGCCATCTTATTTTGTTGGATATTATTTGACCAACTGTCAGGTTTTGACCTAGGTTTGGCTATTATTCACCTCAGCGCTGACTTCCCCTGACCTCTCGGGCAGTCAGACACCAGGTGCAGCTGCGAGTGATGCGCTGAGCATTACTCCTGGGTTCTGCTAGGACATCCATGTGTTTCTCCATGATTTGGTTTCTGCATTACCACCATGGATGCAGCCATGATGGTCTACATCACATGATTAGCCTTTACCCAATGGTAGCATTAGTTACTGTCTGCTGACACCATCCTCCAAAGGATCGCTACCTTAGGGTATTTAGCCGGGCTCTGGACAACAGGAAATTGCTTCTACAACATTGCTACTTCCAGTGATTACTTAATGTTGCAGCATTCAAGGTTCCACTCCCTTCTTCTAGTGCAACATTCCTAGTGTTATACGCAGTGTGTGTTCTCAGTACATCATCTGAGTACTATCTCCTAAATGTAATTCTCCTGTGTCAGTGCTGCATCTGGATCCACAGTGTGTGTACTTATGGACTCATTCAGGTTGGTTTGCAAGGCTGCTGTTACAAGTTGCGGGCATGAGGATGTAGAAATGTAATATCTCTAAAGTTCCTGTGTAACAGTAATGTCCACAAAACCCCATACAGTACCTGGACTTTTAATTGGCACACAATATGGGTAATTCTCAAAAACAAATTACAGTGAGGGGCTGATAGTTTTAGTAGTGCATTTCACTCTACTCTACATAGTGCTAGGGCTTCCTTATCATCTTGATGTGGTGGTGTTGGCTTGGAAAAAACTCTATTAAACTGCCATTATGGACTTAACAGTTTAACTTAGGAGAGACTCTTATAGAGTCTCTAGAAAGAATCTCCTCTGACTTCTAATTGGTTGAAAGATTCAATCAGACAGGGAGTAAAGCTGGATACACACTTTGCAGTTCACTCTGCTGATCAGATAAATGCTCTTTAAACCTCAGAGTGATTATCAGATCAGTATGCACCCTGTACATACTAAACTATTTTTAGCTCAGGATGTGCTTTCTTCAAGGGGACAGGGAAGTCAGTCACCACCATTTTTAAGCAGTACCTAAAATTCTGACCTCCTGAACTGTGGCAGGAGTTTCTGAAGTTGTTTATTAGGTAACACTCCTAAATACCACCCAATGTCATTAGTGGGCCAATCAGTTGATATTAGCTGAATGACCTGATAATGGCATAGGTATGCACTTAGCTTTATACTATAATTCAAATATCTTCACTCTAACTTACTGCACATGTATAGGGACATGATAGCTTCAACCACATTTACCAAACCTTTCTCATTCCTGCATGGCACAGTGAACTGGAAGAAACCTGAAGGTGGCATCTGGAGATGGCATTTATCTGCAATATCCCTAATCACCTTCATGGGTATGAGTAAGGTTTCCAGCATTAGGCTATGAGTAGTTCCATTAGAGTATTGGGACTTTTTTTGCTTCTATACTAAGTGGCCAATTACAGTATTATGACCACTAGGCAATTTAGTGCTAAGTAGCTATTCCATATATAATGCACACACAAAATATCTGATTCTATATAAGAATGGAAAGACAAAGATATAAAGAGAATAATGAAGTCTATCATTCATGAAATAATGGGTAAACAATGCAATTTGATGGACTTTGATTAGGGAATCATTCTTGGATCTTGCAGTATTAGCAAAACAGTTGCACTTTTGAATTGTTCGAGGGTGGCAGAGTGGAACTCACAGAGTGGAGTGTGCAAGGACTGTAGTCATAAATAGCTACTGGATGCTCGAGAGGAACGGAGAGTGGGCAGATTTGTTCAGTCCCAAAGATGTGCAACAGTACATCAAATAATGGATAATCTGAATCAAGGACCAATTAAATTCAATCAGCCTCTCAATGAACAGTTCAGCACACATTAAACAATGAACAGTGTGCCACACATTAAATAACATGGGCTACAGAAGCAGAAGGCCTGGCCATACACCACTGCTACAGTATCTGCTGCAAAATGGGTAAAATGCCTCCCGTTTGCTCAGGAACACAGGAATTGGACAGTAAAGGATTGGAAATGAGTCATGTGGTCACAAATCTTGTTTTCAATTACATCATGTAGATCAGGGGTCTTCAAACTTGGCCCTCCAGCTGCTGTGGAACTACACATCCCAGCATGCACTGCCACCTTTTTGATATAACAGCATGCTAAAACTATGTGCAGTGCATGCTGGGATGTGTAGTTCCACAGCATCTGGCGGGCCAAGTTTGAAGACCCCTGATGTAGATGGTAGGGTGAGGATATGGAGACAACAGAGGAAAGCATGGTCCTACTGGATCTGGTACAATCAAAACTTCAGAAACTGGAATATGCATTTGTGCTAATATTCTGCACAAAACATACCAACAGTTAGTATAAACCATGCCAAAAAGAATTCAAGCCAAATTAAGGACAAAAGGTGTACAAATCATAGTACTAACCAGGTAGTCATAATAACTTAGTCACTCAGTCTATAGTAATTATTGCTGGTCAACAAACCTTAATTACTTACACTAGAGGGTAAATCTATTAAATTGCAGTTTTACCAGGAAGTTGAAACCGCTGAACATCACCAGCAGTTTTGACCTCCAAATTTCTGGGAGGAAAGGGAAGGGGTGGTGGGTGGGGGCAGCACTGGAACAATTTTATTTTGCCCCCCCAACATAAAAACATTCTGATGCCCCTAATTATGTGGAAACCATTTGTATAGCAATACAATCAATGTGGCTTTGCCTTAGTTTTTAGCATTGAAATTCATGCCTTTCAGAAAAATAAGAAAGAAAACAGAATTACTACAATGTGTTTTTCTTTTACTCTAGGTGGTTTATGGTCTATTTTGGGTTGTATTTTCCTTTTTTAAGATAATATTGGGACATTAATAAAATGTTTGTGTAAACAAGTAAGTATTGAAGCTGTTTCTGAAGGTTTCTAGAGTGTAGGCCTCTCTGTGCAAGGAAATGAGTTCCAAAAAGTCGTAACTGCAAAGCTATATGTTCAACCCCCAAATTAAGTAAGGGAGAATCCAGGTACTGTTACAGTGCATACACACATAACGATTTTTTGAACGATTTAACTATAACAACGTCATTCTAATAGAGCAGGAAGTCTACCTACTGACATCACGAGTGATGTCAGTAGGGCCGCCCACAAATGGCGGGCATTCCTGCAGGAATGCCTCCGTTTGCCCAGCCACCCCCCTCCCCACCTTCCAAACAGGGTGAGCTGTCGATCAACATTGACAGCCGCCCCTTTTGGATGCGAGCACCGGAGCGAGTGCTTTTTGTGCTCACTCCGGGGTTCGTGCACGCACAGTGCACTGGCACACCATCGACCCACTTGCGAGCACTATGCGCTTGCAAGCGGGTCTGAATCAGGCCCAATATTCCTTAAACCTAATATACAAAATTACTCAAATGACATAGGTGTAGCATATTTTTTAAAGTGCTTGTTTCTATAGAAAAGAAAAAAACAACCACAGTGACCTGTGCTTCTAATTAATTATGATTTTCTCAGAGTGAACTAATTGTAAGAGATTATTTAATAAACAAATGCACTTAATCACACTTCAGTCCCCCATGAAGCAGCTGATCTCTGCACAGGCAGACTATGGGCCTGATTCAGATCTGCTCGCGAGCACTGAGCGCTCGCAAGCAGGTCGATGTTGGCCCAGTGTGCATTCGCACGACGGATCCGGCTCCGTCGTGTGCATGCACGAGACCCGGATAGCGACAGCCAAGCTGTCACAGACGGGCGTAACTAATGCATTGGATGTGACCTGGTCAGGTAAAACACTCCTAACTGCGGTTGCATTCCATGCATTAGTGCCAGGCAAGTACTTAAGTTGCTATTTTTAACCGGAAAGTTATTTTCCGGTTAAAAATAATTGTGAAAAATGACAATAAAGCAGGGTCACACAGACCTCTCAGCCATTCAGACAGCTGTTGAAAAGTGAGGCGTGGTGGATTGATTATTTAAACACCGTAAAAACCTTGTGGCTTAAATGATTTGTTGCAACTTAACTGTTTGTTGAAAGTAATTAGAGACCTGTTGAAATGTAATTTGCTTATTTAGCTGCATGTTTTTTAATTGTTGATGAGTTTCCATGGTGATAGTGATGTCACTTTACCCTTACAGGAATGGGCTTCCGAGTATGGACGTCACTTCCGCACAAGTGTGCTACAGTGTATGTCGGAAGAGAAGCAATCAGGGAGGTTACTACATGCACGGGTGTCATTATTTAAGGGAAGATGTTGCATAGATTGTCTTATGTTCCTGATGAAGGTTTTTGAATAAAACCGAAACTGTTGAATGGCTGAGAGGTCCATGTGACCCGTGACAGTAATAGACATAAAATAAATACCTACTGTAACTATTTCAATATGTTTCAATAAGAAGACTTTATACATGAAAAATAGTATATACAATTTTCTTTTGCAAATAACAAATACAAAAGCATATACTGTCAAAATCATAAAAACTGGTGTAATCCTAGAGGTTTGTATCACATTAGGAAGGAGTTTTGAAGGAGTTTAAAATGTAGCTACATGAAATCTTTATTTCACTACATAATACAGTATGTGTCACATTGTGACATTTTAAAAAGCTGCCAGTTTTTTTATCCTATTTTTTGCTGTTTTAGTCATGGCTGTAGTGCTAAATATAGAAATGCTAAATTTAAAAGTGCATTTTAAACATAATTTTGGTGTTATTCCGACATTATTAGATTTTATCTTCTGCTGATATCGATTGTGAAAGGCCCAACCTTTCTTCTTTATCTTGCAGGTAGATCAAAACCAGGCATTGCTGCAAGTTATTCTGATACAGTATTTGCAATAATCTATTGATTACTAGGTAGATTAAAACCAGGCATTGCTGCAAGTTTATTCTGAAGTTTGCAATAATCTATTGATTATTAGGTAGATCAAAACTAGGCATTAATGCAAGTTTATTCTGATGTTTGCAAAAATCTTTTGATTATTAGGTAGATCAAAACCAGGCATTGCTGCAAGTTTATTCTGATGTTTGCAATAAACTATTGATTATTAGGTAAATCAAAACCAGGCATTGCTGCCAAATATCACAAGCATATGTTTTTTCTTTAGTTTATAGATGTATAGATCAAGTTGTTAGCTTTTTGGTATTTCTTACTTGTTTGCTTCATTTAATTTATTGCTAGCCATTCAAGTGGGAGGGGATTGGAGGTTGTTTGTAATCATTGCATACACATGACAGGTTTCATTATTTAAGAGCCTCTATCAGGCTATAGAGCCTAGCTGTAGTGATAAATATAGAAGTGCATGTGAAACATAATTTTGGCAATATACAGGCATAAAATAGAAGTATTACACCCCAACACCAAACTCAACAGAAATAAAAACAACATTTGGACAAAGTATCATTAAGAAATGTGAGTTCAAAAACTCTTCACTACAAGCAATCTATTTGTTTATTGTAATAACTTAACACTTTACTTGCTAATATTTATGCTAGCTTTCTGGATTGCCAAATACCTCAAAGCTCACTCTATTCTGTGCCAACTTCAGTTTTCCTCCTAGAAATAATGTCCTATTACTTTAGTCCTTTGCCTTGCCTCACGTCATATATCTTCTAACACAATCTACTTTAACATTCAAATACTCTAACCATGAAATCTCCACTTCTACTCCCCTGAATAATAAACTTTTATTATTGTGCAGACACATATTACCATTGTATTCTCACTTGCTTTTCTGCAAATCTCCTACACTGTCACTCACATTCATACTTTATTCCTTCTTCTAGTTTTCCACCCCCTTTTCACATCAGCCACACCATGACCTGGTTTTCTTCCACTTCCCCTTCACTCAGTGTCTACCTAATCCTTTGTCCTGTCCCATTTTTCCACCTCTACCTTTTCTCCCTTGTCTCCTCTACCTCCTCCTTCCCTTATCTCCCATCCTCTGTCTGCATTCCCCCCTCTCCTCTCCCACTACTACACTTTCATTTTCTTCTACCCCACCATGATCCTACTTCTCCACTGTTAATCCCTCCTCCAACCCTCATCTCCATGTCACCTCATCCACCACCTAAAGTTTCCCTTCCCAGAACTGGTGCCCACACAATCTCTCCACTCTATTCATCTTGGTCCCCAAAATTAGTCTCACATACTTGTTATAGCAATCCTGATAATCTCATTCACATCTCTCCCAAAAACACTGTCCCTTTATCCTGTGCCCTCTGGAATGCAAGATGGGTCTGTAATAAATTGGTTCCCACTCATGACCATTTCATCTCCAACAATTTGCATCTCCTAGCCATTACTGAAACCTGGATTTCACCCTCTGACTCCACTTCTCCTGCAGCTCTCTCCTCTGGGGCCTCATCTTCTCTTAAACCCCTCATGTCAGAGGTCACCATGGTGGTGATGTTTGGGTCCTTCTATCCCCTTGTTACTGCTACCAACTCATATCCTCTTAACTATCCGTTACATTGTCTACATTTGAGGTTCATGCTATATGCCTCCTCCAACCAGTACACCTGCGAGTAGCTGTCAGTTACCATCCCCTGGCCCTCCCTTCAAATAACTTGACAACATGAAAACTTTGCTTCCTTGTTCCCTCACTTTCTCTCCTCAGACCTTACATGCATTATTCTAGGTGACTTCAATATTCCAATTGATATCCCCACAAACTCCTTACCCTCACATCTTCATCTGGTCTCTCCCAATGGTCCTTCTTATCCTCCCATGTGAGTGGGCATTTGCTTGATCTGGTCTTCACTCACAGTTGTGATATTTCTGATTACTCCAATTGCCCATTCCCCCTCTCTAACCTTCAGCTTCTATCTTTTAACTTATCCTTCTATCCTTCCGCTCCTCTACATCCTAAGGCCACCATCACTAAGTGTAACATTGAGGCTATTTATACCATTTCATTTTCTTCCCTGCTTGACTCATTTCTCTCCCCTATCCTCTTTCTCTCCTGCCCTGAACAAGCTGCTTCCCTATACAATGCCTTCCTTACTTATGTTCTTGACTCTGTTGCTCTGACCATAACTACTCACCATTGCAGATCACACCTCAACCTTGGCATTCCAGATTCACCAGATATCTGCAAAAGTGTTCATGAACCACCGAGTGACAGTGGAGAAGGTCACACTTTAAGGCAGATTTTTTCCATTTCAAATTTATGCTCTCATCCTACAGTGCTGCCCTTTCCCTTTCTAAACAGTCATATTTCAAGCATGTCATCTCCTCCCAGTCCTCAAATCCCCAGCGTCTCTTCACCACCCTGAACTCCTTGACCTCTCTGCTGCTTTTGACACTGTTGACTACCAGCTCCTGCTGCAAATCCTTCACTCCCTTGATCTACACTGTCCTCTCCTGGCTTTGCAACTACCTCACTGACCAATCCTTCTCTGTCTCCTCTCATGACTCCTCTTGTCCCCCTCATCCTCTTTCAGTAGGTGTTCCCCAAAGTTCTGTTCTTGGACCACTCCTATTCTCCCTCTATACATCCTCTCTAGGTGAAATCATCAGCTCTTTTGACCTCCATTATCATCTCTATTCTGATGATACTCAGATCTAACTTTCCTCCGATGTCCTCCCCCCCTCTCTAATCAATCATATCTCCAACTGTCTTAGATGTCCGATCGATTTCTTAAACTTAATATGGCTAAGACTGAGATGATCATCTCCCCACCCTCCCACATAACCTCACTTCCCACTATTTCTTTATCAATTGATGGCACAACTATCTCCTCTAGCTCCAAGTGTGCTGTCTTGTAGTTATGCTGGACTCCTCCCTCTCCTTCAAACCACATATCCAGAACCTCTGTCATTTCCATCTCAAAAATTATTTCCAGGATCAGAGCCTTTCTAACCCAGGATGCTACTAATACCCTAATACACTCACTGTCATCTCGAGATTGGACTACTGTAACCTCCTTCTTTCTGACCTCCCCAACTCCCATCTCTCCCCTCCCCAGTCTGTCCTCAATGCTGACACTCGACTCAGGTTTCTCTCCAAACACTCCTCGTCTGCCTCCCTTCTCCTACAAGCCCTCCACTGGCTCCCCTTCCTCTTAAGAATCCAATTCAAGGTTCTCACATTCTCTTTCAAAGCCCTCAATCATTCCTCTCCCACTTACTCTCTGACCTCATCTCCCTTCACTCTCTTGCCTGACCTCTTCATTAAACAAATGCTCTCACCTCCAAGATTTTGCCGGTGCTGCTCCCCACCTTTGCAGCTCTCTCCCTCTCCCCATCAGACTCTCCACATCACTACAATCCTTCAAATGGGTTATCATGAACCACTACTTCATCAAAGCCTTCTAGCTCTCATCCTAACCTGCTACTATATGCTCCATCTTCCTTGTCTATCCCATATGTGTCAGCCCCTCCCCTTTAGAATTTAAGCTCTTGTGAGCAGAGGCCTCTACCATCTTGTGCTTCTCCTTACTTTATTTTTATTTACTTCTTACTCCTCAATAGGGCACCTAACACTTGGTTGCTTATGCTCAGTTGCTTATTTGGGTGTGAAGGTCACCAATGTAGCAATGTATATTATACCAGTCCTCTTCCTGCATTGAGTTAGTATTGTACTGTTAGTCACTATTTTGGTACTTTGTAAGGTGCAGTGAATCTTTTGTGGTGTCATATAAATAAATGACAATAATAATCTCTTTTAAATATAAAGTAAAAATTTTAATATGTTGGTTTAACAATGTTTTTTTTTTGCAATGTTTTTATTGAAGTAAGATACACATGGGCTTGTTTCAAAGTTATACACTCTGCCATTATTTTTGCAGTTCAGCGATTATCAGTAAACTGTGAAGTTTCAATAAACACGCAGCAATTATTTACTTACAATGTGATTGATGGTCGAGGTGGTTTTAGGGGAGTTAACGGGAAGTTATGGCAAAGAATGCAAATATGTTATGACCATTACAGGGGCAACTCACATCCTGCAACTGCAATCCTGTATGCAAGAAAAATGGCTCCTGTTTCCATGGCCATTCTGTGTGAACATAAGTAATCAAAGGATCTGTGACCAATGCTGCATCTTTGTGCGCAGATGCTTGGATTTGCAAAGACGCTGATGGGAGCTCAATACATTCGTCAGTGTCTGCAACATTTGCATACTTTTGTACAGCAGCTCCATACACAGATGCAGCAGCAGCCTCATTAGCATCAGGCCAAATGAACAGGCCAATCAAGAAGCAGCAAGGTACAACATTTCAAAGGGGTCAGGTGCTTAAAACCTTCATGGCACATTCCCTTGCTCCAACAAAATGATTTATTTAATTTGGAGGTAACACCAGACCTCAGAGTCAGACAAAGACCATGTGTCCTGAATAACACCAAATGAAGACACTCCTGAGAATCTAAACAATTGACTCTACTGTGACACCCCTGCACATAGCCATACACAAAATATAGTGTATGTAGAACCCAGAGGAAAATCAGGGTTGTCAAACAATGGCATTTGAGCAGAGACAAAGAGAAGGTTGCCTCTTTAAAAAATTCAACACACCAAGGTATTGTCTATGCAGATGTGTCCTCTTACATCAAGTGAGCTGTCAGACCCTAAGAAGCTGTGGTAGCACTGAGCATCTTTTTTGCTGAAAATTGTTATATTCTGATGTACCTTTCTTATAGCAATGAATCATCAAGTATGCTGTTTATGTAGTTTATTTCTTATTAGTAATACTTGCATTATTACAGGTTGATAAATACATCATCTCCTCATTGCTGTTCTTCTCCTCCCTTCCCCCTATTTCCACTTCATGGTCACATGTCCTTCTGGCGATGTAATCCGAAAGCCGACGGTCTAAATCCCGACTGCCAGCTTCCAGATAGTGTAATCCCGGCATGGTAGTAATGAAAAGGCATAGAAAACTTGATGCCTGTCATTAACCAGACGCCGGAAGACTGACGCCCGGCATACCAAACGAAGGTAAGCAGGGCGCCAGGCACGGGCAGCCGTGGGGGGAGTGTTATTTTTAGGGCTCCCAGGGGAACACCCTCCCCAGGAGGGGTATTAGGGTTAGGCACCCCCGGGGGGAGGTTAGGGTTAGGCACCCCCCCGGGAGACTTAGTTTTAGGGTGCGGGGAAGGGGGGATTAGGTTTAGGCACTTACAAGGGGGTTTAGGGTTAGGCGCTTGGGGTGAAGGTTAGAGTTAGGTACCCTTAAGGGAGGGTTTGGTTTAGGGTAGGGAATTAGGTTAGCGATACTTACCTTAGGATGATTGGGATTCTCACCCTTGCTGGGCAGCCACTGTCGGGATTTGAACCGCCGGCCATCCATTCTGTGCTGCAGGATTCTTAAAGATACACTATCACATCTTACTATTACTTCACAATGCACATACACTATCTATATAGATAAGATACTACATCTCCCCCTTCCTTTCATATACTTTTAATTTAGACACAAAATTTTTTATTTTCATTCAACCAAGTAGTGTATTTATGAAATTATACATATATCTGAGCATGAACATTAACCCAATACACATGAAACTGGAAAACCTTCTAGAACAACAAGTTACGAGCCATAATTAAGAGTCATATCTGCTCAATAAGCATAGCAGGAGGTTTAATGACTCTGCCTCTTTTTGTCTGAATATGTGATCCTTCACTCAAAGAAACAGACTCCATGATATGATCACTTGATGCTTAAGATGTTAAAGGTACTGTGATGACATCCTCTTGACTTGGTCCATTAGAAGATAAAGATGGAATTATCTTCTTGAAATGGGACACATTCCTTATCACTGTTTGATTGTCATTTCCTGCAACATTCATTGGACCTGATTCAGACCCGCTCGCTAGCAAGCGGCCACTCGTTGCAGACGCTGTTCGCTAATGTAGTTTGCAGTGCACGTGCGCAAACTAGTATGAGCAATCGGAATGTGCTCGCTCGCCCTGCCATGACAGCCCAGTGGAATGAGTGACTGTAGAGGCTGTTTATGGGTGGTAACAGGGCAGTACTAATGTGGGAGTGGAATTGCGGTTGCAGACGTGCCAGAGTGTTTCAACGCCGTTTCAGGGGCATGCATAATTAACAGGCAGCATCATAGTACATGCCACCTGGTTGTTTCTTACACTGAACTGCTCGCAGTGCTTGCATTAGGGTACAGTCAACCGCAAGTGCTGCAGTCTGATCCGATTGTTCCCGATGTTCCAATGGTTGTATATACTTCCTGGAGATGACATACCCTAGTGGGTGGCTAAAGACAGGCGGGTGGGCATTGATAAACTCAAAGTGATCACTCACCAGAGACATAGTGGGCGTGCTTATGCTTTGCCGTGTGAGCGGCTGCCTTGACGTCACTTAGCTGAATTACCATACGCTGGGAGTGAGCGGCCGCATCTAGGGAGCAGGCCTGAATCAGGTGCATTGTTCCTTTCTTTTTCATTATAGTCAATGGACTTGGGTGAAAAGCAGTCATGTCCTTGCATACTACTTTTTGTTTCACTAGAACACAATCTCCTTCTTGTAAATCAGAATAAATAGCTCTCCTTTTGCGGTCTACATATTGTTTAGTCTTTTATTTATTAACAGAGTGCCTGATTCACTATGGATTGCAATACTGCGTATGCCCACAGTTAAACTGCAATAGTAAGTCAAAGCAATCTCGGCACCACATAAGGATGCCCACTTTACCATATGCACATGCATAATACTTAACAGAATAGCAAAACCATCGGTACAATCGAGTACCATCGTACCCATATGCACACTTGCACAAACCCTGACCTTACTCAGGAATTGCTAACAGCCACGCATGCTATGGGACCTCACACTACATAAGGCTTCGCAGTGGATAATTTATGCACACCCCTGAAATGGCATGCAAACATACTGGCATGCCTGCGTTTGGCCTATTACCCCTGTCACCACCCACAAACGGCACTTCCTGTCAATCTCTCTGTGATGGGTCTGTATAGCTGCTGTGATCGCAGTCCCGATACCAGTGGCTGGTTCATGCACTTTGATGCATATTCATGCACAGAACGCAACAATCGTCTGATTGCGTGTGTATTACCAACTCCAATCTAAGCTGAAACTAAGCTGAATCAGGCCCAGAGTCCATCTTTTAACCTGATGATCTTTAACGAAGGAGTCAAATTAATTTCCTGGAAATGTGTATCTGATCAGTTTTCTTTGAAGCTTTAATGTCTAAGGAGGGACATTTGTTGTAGAGAGAGGCATTGATCAATATTGTCTGAGAAAGTGATTTAAGGATTGTTGAATTGGAATTCAGGATACTTTACAAATCTTTATTTGCTTTCCAAGTTTGCGCATGAAATGTTCAACCAGATCATTATCTTGTGGCCACAGGGGAGTGATTTTTTTTTGTCGAATTCCAAAATGTTTCATGAATTTGCTAAAATCAACCAAACTTGAAATGGTAGACCATTATCTGTCTTTACTGTTCATGAAATTCTATAAGTAGTGAAGATTTATCCAATGCCGGTACGACAGATGTGGCAGATGTTGAAGATAGTATTTAAAGAACAGGATATTGTGAATATTCATCTTACAGCCACTAGTATGTATTTATCATTGTACAGGGGGTCACAGAAGTCAAAATTGACATTTTCCCAGATATTGTCAGGTAGGTCAGTCATCCATAATGGTTCACTACTAATGGTCAGTCTTTGATTTCTGATTCAACATGTTAATCCATGGAGGGAAATCATACCTTTTCACGTAAAAGTTGTTTGAGCTTTACAATTCCTACATGACTGGCATGAGCAATGTCAATTTCTCACTTCTCAAAACAGCTGGAATGACAATTTTATCACCTCTGAGAATGATTGAATCATCATGCACAGTTAGTTCTTGACAGTGTTTATGAAGTGCTCTAAAGTCTTGTTCCTCATCAGTTGAAAATAGAAACTGTCCCAGCTGCCAATCATTGGAAATAATACAATTTTTACTGCTAACAAACTTTAACTGAGGAAGAGGCCTCTTTGATGCTGTCACTAGTAAATGAAACAGGAATTGAATTGTTGATAATACAGTTCACATACTCCTCCACTGAAGTAGACTGCGAGATGTCAGAAGGCAGAGGTTGTCTAGACATGTATTTCAAAGGATTATCAGTTCTAGCTCTATGAATGATGGAGAAATTGTATCCCTCTAAGCATAAGCCCCATCACTGAATCCTAGCTGGTTGATTGGATGTAGGATTTCCAAAAAGTGTCACCAATGCTTGATGATCATTGTGGATGGTAAAATCAATGCCGTATAAAGAGAGATGAAAGCATTCGCAACCCTTAGACTATTGCAAGAACTTCCCTTTCTGGCTGGGAATAATGTTTTTCCACCTTTGTCAAACTGCAACTCGCACATTCTACATTATTATGATCCCCATGGGTATTCACCTGAGTCAAGATAGCTCCTAGCCCCACAGGACTAGCCTCTAAAATAAGTTCTATTTTCCAGGCAGTGTTGGTAGGTTTCGACATATTTGTGATAGCCTGAACTTTTTGTGTATCAGGACCCCATCTTGAAAGAAAATTTGAGCAAAAAATGTCAGCTTCTTTTGAGGAAAGATGCATTTATCTTTTTTCAGTATTAAATTCCTGTCTTAAAGACATGAAAACACCTGATACAAAGCCACATCATGTTAATGGCATGTTGCTCCAAAAACCAGAATATCATCAATGCAATTCAGGGATAGGGAACATCTTGCCCGGGAGCCGTAAAAGGCCAGTGTAATCTTTTGGTCTGGCCCTTGGATCTGTTTTCTGCTAGCCTCATCTGGCTAGCAGGGTGCCTAGAATGGCACCCTGAAGCCAGAATCTAAGCAGCAGTACCACCTGGAGCATCCTTAGGATGCAATAGATGGTCACACCGCTGCCCTTACAGCTAACCAGAGCATCCTCAGGATACTCTGAACATTGCTGTAATCACCGGTGATTGTGGTCCCGTCCCATTAATGTCACATGGAGGGGGCATGGCCTGCACTGGGCCTGCAAATAATGTTATGTATTTCAAAATGGCCCTTAGCAGAAAAAGGTTCCCCACCCCTGCTGTAAATGATGGCAGTGTTATCTAATGTGATGTTGGTTTTTGGACTGACCTTGTTTTTTCTGACCTGATTAATATTATTATCATTTATTTATATAGTGCCACAAGTGTTCCACAGTGCCTTTCAAAGCACATAAACAAATAGGTGACCAGCTACTTACAGTACAAAAGAATACAATGCAGGACAAGGACATGAATAATATACATTGCTACATTAGCAAACATAACACCCAAATAAGCAACTGAGCATAAGCAACCAAGTGTAGGTGCCCTAGTGGGGAGTAAGAAGTAGATGAAAGTAAAGTAAGGAGAAGCACAAGAAAGTAGAGAGTCCTGTTTATAAGAGCTTACATTCTAAAGGGGAGGGGTAGATAAACAGGTGTGGCACTGGTGGGGTAGACAGGGAGGAAGAAGCATGTCGCAGCAAGTTAGGATCAGAGCTGGAAGGCTTTAATGAAGTAGAGAGCAAGTTTGAAGGATTGTAGAATGGTGGAGAGTCTGATGGGGAGAGGGAGAGAGTTCCAAAAGTGGGGAGCAGCACAGGAAAAATCTTTGAGCTGGGAATGGAAGGAAGTAATCAGTTGGCATGAGAGGCGGCATGCATTTATTGAATGAAGAGAATGTGTAGGAGTGTGAGGTGAGATGAGATCAGATATGTAAATGGGAGAGGATTGAGGGACTTGTATGCAAGTGTGAGAACCTTGAATCGGGTACTGAAAGAGAAGGGGTGTCAGTAGAGGGCTTGTAGGAGAGGAGAGGCAGATGTAGAGCATTTGGAGAAGAAGATGAGCTGTGCAGCAGCACTGAGAATGGACTGGAGATGAGAGATATGGGAGCTGTGGAGGGTAGATAGGAGTAGGTTACAATGGAATTGGTATGAAATACCTCCGGCTGCATGGCCGGCGGTTCGATTCCCGGCAGCGCCTGGCCAACAGATGAGCAGAGCCCTGCAGCGGAAGCCTGACAGTGCTGGTAATCCTGATCATCCCTAAGGTAAGTATAAACTAACCTAACCCCCTAACCCTCCTTAGGGGTGCCTAACCCTAATCTCACCTCTGTGCCTAACCCTAACCCCCCCTTCCCCACTGCCTAAACCTTAGTCCCCTGGGGGGGTGCCTAACCCTAAGCCCCCCCTGGGGGTGCCTAACCCTAACCCTCCCTCCCCCTAGCCTAACCCTAACCCTCCAGGGGGGGTGCCTAACCCAAAGTCCCCCCGGGTGCACTAAACCTAACCCTCCCCCTTCGATCGGGATGCGGGATGCCTATCTCCCGGCATCTGAGAAATGTCTGGTGTCTACATCTAGACACCTGGCATTTCACCCTCGCTGTGATATGACAGTCAGGAAGCCAGCTGCCAGTACTATGGCAGCCATTTTCCCAAATGTATACCGGTTACAATAGTCCAATCTGGAGATGACTAGTGAGTAGATGAGGGTTTTAGTAGCAACCTGGGTGAGAAAGGGTCTGATCATGTAAATATTTATTAGATGGAAATGACAGGACTGTGAGAGGTTCTTTCTGGATATGTGGTTTGAAGGAGAGGAGAGAAATTGGTCAGTATTTGGAGCAAGTGTTAGGATCAAGGGTAGGTTTTTTAAGAATAGGGGAGACAAGGGCATGTTTGAATGCAGAAGGACCATGCCAGATGAGAGTGAAAGATTGCAGAGATGGGCAATATGTTAACAATCACAGGGATAGAGGTAGAGGAGGAGAAGGAAGGGATAGGGTCAAGGGAGTAGGTGAAGGGGGGAGGACCAGATGAGGGCCATGACTTCTTCTCCAGATACAGGGGAGAAGGATGTCAGAGTCAGTAAAATGGATGGGGAGGGGTGATCTGGGAGAGGAGGAGGTGGAGAGCTTGGGGACTGGTGGGATATGATATCCTGACATATGTGATCAATTTTAGACATAAAGTAGGTAGCAAAGTCAATGGCAGAGAGCAAGGAGGGGAGGCAAGTTATGGGTGGATAGAGGAGGAAGTTGAAGGTATTGAAGAGACACTGGGGATTTGAGGACTGGGAGGAGATGAGGTTCTTGATATACTGTATGATTGTTTAGAGAGGGAAAGGGCAGCACTGTATGATGTGAGCATAAATTTGAAATGGAGAAAATCTGCCATAGAACGTGATCTTCTCCACTATCACTCAGTGGTTTGTGAACACTTTTGCAGGTATCTGGTGAATTTTAAATGCCAGGGTTGAGGTGTTAACCTGCTAGGGTGAGTAGTGATCACCGCAGCAACAGAGACAAGAGCAGAAGAAAGGGAGGCATTGTATAGAAAAAGCAGCAGGGCAGGAGAGAGAGAGGATGGGGATAAATGTGGGTCAAGCAGGGAAGAAAAAAATCGGTGTCAATAGCCTCAATGTTATGCTTAGTGATGTGGCCTTAGCAGGTAGAGGAGGGGAAGGAGAGAGGGATAGGTTAAAAGAGAGAAGGTGATTGTCAGAGAGGGATAATGGGGAATTGGAGTAATTAGAAATATCATAACGGTGAGTGTAAACCAGATCAACCAAATGCTCACTCCCATGGGAGGGTGAGGTGGTCCATTGTGAGAGACCAAATGAATGTTAGGATCTGCGATTAGCAGATCATCTTGGTGGGAGTTCCCAGTCATAGTTGCTACTGGGTCACTGCATCATGTCTTGTCCTTCTTCCGGCTGTTGCAGGCTGCTGGAAATCCTGTCTTGTCGGTGTACAGCTCATAGCCTGTCATTCCTGTCTGTCTATGTGCAGAGCTCAGGTGCACACTAGCCTTTCATTAGTAAAAGCTCTGCAGGAAATGACTCTGATTGGACCCTGCATCTTTCTTGGGCTGCATCTTACCAAGGACATCTCAGCTGCACCTCGGCCACTGGGCCGCATCTTGCCAATTACTTCTCAGCTGCCTCTGCTGCACCTCGGTCACTCGGCCGCACCTTGATAAATACATTTCAGCTCTCTAAGCCGCACCTTGGCCCTATAGGCCACAACCAGAACCTAGTGCTTCTTTGTTGTATCTGTCTGGTCCATGTTTCTTGTTTTTTCTGTCCTTGCCTAGTACATGTATTCTTGTCTATTTTGTCCTTGTCTAGCCTTGCCAATCTTGTCTAGTATTGAAATACTGCAAAATACTAAAGCTGTGGTAATTCAAGCTCTTAGTCCATAGACATACCCAGACCATTTACATTTGTTGCTGCTAGTGCACCCTGTCAATACCAGTTAGTTTCACTCTCTGCAGCCACACTCCAGCTAGTCACCATAGTGGAAGGACTGCCACATCATTACCTTGTTTAGTCCTCAGTCAGCAGTCCTGTGTTCTCATATCCATATGTTAAACAACATTATAACCGACCAAAACATAGACAGTACTGGAGTGTTTCAATATGGTCTCACTTCTGTCAAATCTGGTTCAGGTTTTGCCTAGTCAGACCTCAGTCATGAACTGCTACAAGCCTTCCTTGGATTATCATCTTGTGTGGATGTGCTGCAGCAGCAAATAATTCAAGCCTCCCAGAGTTTGTTGGATGCAACTACCCATTGTAAGAATCTATTTAGAGAGGAAAAATTGGACAGCACCTCAACTGTAATCTGTTCAATAACATCTCAGTTGATTGATCTGATGAATCCTAAGCTCCCACGGAAGTATCATTTACAGACTAAACAGTTACAAAAATTGTTGTACAGTACTAATGTGTTAGTACAAAGGGCTTGATTCAGACCCACTCGCGAGCGGCTGTCCGCTCGCAAGTGGGTCGATGGTCTGCACTGAGCATGCGCACGACGGAGGGAGCTCCGTCGTGCGCATGCGCCAGACACGACGAGCGAAGGACTTTCCTTCGCTCGTTGTGTCCGATCAAAGGGGGCGTGCTGTCAATGTTGATTGACAGCATGCCCCCTTTGGTGGGCGTGCCGGGGCGTGCCTCCCTGACGGGGGCGTTCCCACAGGAACGCCTCCCGTCAGAAGCCGGCCCACTGACATCACTAGTGATGTCAGTGGGAGTGATTTTGGCTCTGATAGAGCCAAAATCACTCCGGAGCTTGCAGTTGAAAACCTCAACCGCAGGCTCTGGCTCGCAATTTCGATGGTCGCGATGGTCACGACCATCGCGCCCATCAAAATGCACGCTCGTATAGCCTGTGGGTGGTGACCCACAGCTATACGAGCGTCCAGGAGGACGCTCCATGAAAATGGAGCCCGGCCCTCATTCAGAGCGTGCGCTCTGCTCAGAGCGTACGGCTCTGAATGAGGGCCAAAGTTTTTTTGGGAATTTTCCTTACTTTAACATTATTCCATCTTTCCCAACAAAACCGAAAAAGGTGATAGACTCCGTTCCCCCAACTTCTGCAATGCTATCCTCTGTGCAGAAGGGAAGTGGTCATCATATATACTTATGACCCAGGCTCTCTGAAGCCGAGCAGCAATGTAATATAGAAAATTGCCTTTGCTTGTACTGTGGGAATGCCGATCATTTTATTGGAGACTGAAAAAATGACCAGCCCCATAGTCCTAGGCCTCAAGTTGACTACTCGCCTTGTAAGCCTATTTATGATGCAGGCTCCATTATTCCCAATAAAGGTTATGAGGTTCCCAAAAATGAGCCAGTTATTTATAATTGGGGTCCCATTACCAAGGCACCAATCTCAAATTTGGGAACCATTTAAACTATGACTCTCATTATACCATCAGAAATTCAGTTTTTTATTTTGCAGGAAGAATGTACGATATTAAAATCGATGTCTTGACCTCGAATGTGTCTACAAAGAATATGACCAATGTTCACACCTCAGAAGAGGTGCCTGAAGTACCAACACCCATAGAAGTGTCTGATGTACCCACTACTGTAGAAGTTTCCGATGTCTAAATTGTCCAGACCCTAGGAGGGGACTTTGATGTACCAACCTCTAATGATGAGTCCAACTCCTGAAGGGGTTCCCAATATGCCTGTTATCCAGATTCCAGAAGGGGAGTTCCATGTATCAACTTCAGTAAAGGTGCCTGATGTACTACACTCAGAAGAGGTCTCCATAGTACTGCTCCCAGGGGAAGGAGTTTAAAGTATCAACCTCAGTAGAAAGGTCTGAAGTACTGACACCAGAAAGGGAATCCAATGTATCGACATCAGAAAAGGTGCCTGATGTTCGTACCACAGAAGAGGTCTCCAAAGTACTGCTCTCTGGAGGGGAGTTTGATGTATCATCCTCTGAAGAGTTGTCTGAAGTACTGACACCAAGAGGGGAGCTTGATGGCTTCAGAAGAATTGTCTGATGTACTGGGCCCAGGAGGGGATTCCAATGTACTGATTTCTATTGAAGTTTCCGATGTACCAAACTCCGTTGAGGTGTTTGATATGCCTACCCCAGGAGGGGAATCTGCAGTTCCATGCCCAAGAAGAAAGTCTGATGTATCTAGCCAAACTATGAATCCTCAGTCTGTTGTGTCTTATCAAGACCCTGATTGTCTCATCTTTGACGAGAAATTGGAGCAATTTCAAAATGTAATGCTTAAATGCCTGGAGATTCCTCCAGATCTTTCTCAGTCTGAAAGAATTCTGTTCTTGCTTTCAGCATTTAAAGTAGAATCTAAGAAATGGGCTAAGCCTTACATCAGATTCTATGATCCCATTCTCTATGATCTTGATGAATTAATCAGTGCTGTCCTTAAGAAGTTTGGGGGTCCTTACATAGAGATTGTTGAGCCTTCTGAAAGTCCAGCTCTTGCTACAAAAAGATCTTTTAAATCAAAACCTGCTAAGACTTTTAAGAACCAGTCAGCCAGCAAGTCTCAACCTCCTCAAGATTGTAGTATCTCCTCATTTTCACATGAGACTTTTCCTACATATCTCCATTCTGGATGCTTGTTATTATATTCTGGGAATGAATGTCATATGAATTCAGAAATGAAGAAACCATCAGCTTCTCAATCAGTGAAGTATTTAATTCCTGATAAAAAGGGTATGGTTCCTCCTTTAGATTACGACACTAGATCTGACTATGACTCAGTAGCAGATGGAAGATTCCTGAAAGAACTTCCTGTGGATGATAATAACATATTTATGACCACCATTTTTAAGTCTAAATAGGTGGGGAAGAAGAAGAGGCATAATTACTGACATTGGGGTGCCTGGAGTCCACCCTCAAAGTGGGGGTACTGTAGGAACTGCAGAACATCTTGGTGGGAGTCCCCGGTCATAGTTGCTACTGGGACACTGCATCATGTCTTGTCCTTTTTCCAGCTGTTGCAGGCAGCTGGAAATCCTGTCTTATCTTTGTACAGCTCATAGCCTGTCATTCCTGCCTGTCTGTGTGCAGATCTCAGGTGCACACTAATTAATCATCTGTCTGAGTGCAGAGCTCAGGTGCACACTAGCCTGTCATTAGGAAAAGCTCTCTGCTGAAAATGGCTCTGATTGCACCATGCATCTCTTAAGTTACAGCCAGCTCTGCACTCAGGGCCAGTTATACTGTCTGACACCCATGTATGTTGCTCTGTTCAGTTACCTGAGTCCTTACCAAGTTCTATTGTAATTCTATTCTGATCCTGTCTATATTGCATCCCGCAGTATTATTACCACAGTCCTGTCTGGTTGTGTAAGTCATCATTCAACGTATGTTATCTGCAGTGTTTTCCACCTCGTTGCTTCCAGTTTGTGTCCCTGCTCCATCTGAGTTCAACTGTCTGCCATCTGGTTCCTGCTTTATGGTCTGCTAGGCCTTGTACTGTGTTAGTATGACCATGGTTCAGCTACTTCACCTTGGCTAATGGCCAGCATCTTGCCAAGTACATCCCGGCTGCCACAGCCACACCTTGGCCACTGGGCCACATCTTGCCAAGTACATCTCAGCTACCACAGCCACACCTCAGACACTAGGCTGCATCTTGCTAAGGACAACTCAGCTGCCTTAGTCGCACCTCGGCCACTGGGCCACATCTTGCCTAGTACATCTCTGCTTCCACAGCCGCACCTCGGCCACTGGGCCGCATCTTGCCAAGGACATCTTGGCAGCCTCAGTCACACCTTGGCCACTGGGTCACATCTTGCCAAGTATATCTCGGCTGCCAGAGCCGCACCTTGGCCACTGGGCTGCATCTTGCCAAGTACATCTTGGCTGCCACAGCCGCACCTTGGCCACTTTGCCGCATCTTGCCAATTACTTCCTGGCTGCAAAAGCCACACCTCAGCCACTGGGCCACATCTTGCCAAGTATATTTCAGCTCTCAAAGCTGCACCTCGACCAGTGGGCCGCTCCTTGCCAAGTACATTTCAGCTCTCAAAGCTTCACCTTGGCTCTCTAGGCTACATCCAGTACCAAGTCCTTCATTGTTGTGTCTATCTGGTCTATGTTTCTTGTTTTGTATTTCCAGTCCTAGGAGGAAAAGTGGAAATTTAATAGGGAAGACATTGAATATTAAAGTAGACTGTATTAGAAGATAGATGCCATAAGGCTAGGCAGAGAACTGAGGTAGAAAGACATTATTTCAAGAGGTAAACTGAATTTGGTACAGATACAGTATGGTTTCAGGTGTTGGAAACCAGAGAGCCAAGACACATATTAGCAAGAAAAGTATTAAGTTCTTACAATGAGCAGACAGAGGCCCTGATTCAGAGCCAGGCGCTCTGATAGAGTGCTCGCTCTGAATCAGGGCATCTTTTTTTTTTATGCAGTGGCCTCCTGGCCACTCGCATTGCTGTGGGTTGCGACGCGACCCTCAAACAGAGCCGAAAGCTCTCCACTGACATCACTTGTGATGTCAGTGGGGCTGCCCCCAAATGGTAGGTGTTCCCACGGGAATGCCTCCATCTGGGCAGCCACCCCCCGACCCGCCCACCAAAGGGGGTGTGCTGTCACTCAACATCGACAGCACACCCCCTTTGGTGCGAGACCCGGAGTGACGGATTGCCCGTCGGTATCCGGGTTTCGGCAATGCACATGACGGAGCTGGCTCCGTCGTGTGCATGCGCTCTGGGCCACCATCGAGTGTTGTGAGCGCTCAGCACTTGCGACCGGGTTTGAATCAGGCCCAGAGTCCAGTGATGAATGCCCTGGTTATGCAGACAGCAGTTGCTTGTAGTGAAGTAATTTTGAACTTACATTTCTTGATTATACTTTGTCCAAATGTTTTGGTTTTAGAATTGGTTGAAGTTAGAGTGTTCTCCTTCTGTTTGACAACAGTTTAATGGTGGTATAATTCTGAACTTAGGTTAAAAATGTAAAGTGCACTTTTAAATGATGCACTTATAAATTTAATGCAGCAGCAGCTAAAGGCCTACAGCCTAACAATGAAACTTAAATAGTGATAGCTGGCATGTGTATGCAATAATTGCAATCAGCCCCCAATACCCTCCCACTAAAATGGTTAGCAATACATTTCCTAACACAAGCAATCAATGAAGATCACAAAGCTAACAATTTGGTCTAGTTATCACCACACTGCACAGATAGTTCAGACTGAAATATTCTCTGAGCTGGATTAAGGGGATGCTCAGGGGAATAGTACCCCTGGGCACCCCTCTCTCAGGGAGTCCCCCAGCTGGAGCTGCTCCCCCCAGCTCTAGCTTCTGCTGCTCCCCTCCCTTGACTGGGCCAGTCTGGTGATTGTGAATGACTGGTCCTGGCCGATGCCTGCGACACTGCAATAATCAAAAGGAAGCAGGCATTGAGTAGCGGCCAGGGCCAGGCTCACGTGACCCAACTGGAACAATAAAGTTATTTTTTCTGCATTACACACATAACATTGTGACGTCAGCATGCTAAAGAAGAACAGAGAGACTGACAGTTAGGAGCTGAGCCTGCTGTCACCATCACTGCAATGAGGAGGACTCTGGAGGAACAAGTAGAAGATTCATCATACAGGTAAGTGAAGAAGGGGAGGCTATAGAGACACAGGGGTGACAGGCTGTGGCTATAGAGACATGGGGGGCTGTGGCTATAGGGAGAAACTTTGGGAAGAGCTGCAGCTATAGATAGAAACATGGGGGAGGGCTGAGGCTCTAGATAGAGACACAGGAAGCAGGGCTTTCAGATGATTCTGCAGTTGGAGACTATGTAGAATATTGATCCACATAATGCACTGTCTTTCTCCTGGATTTAAAATGCTGTGAAGATTGTTTCCTTTTATGCTTTGGTTTCCTTGGATTTGCAGACAGAGGAAAAGTGATTCAGTTTGCCACATTCAGTGCAACTTTTACCAGTGGCAGGACAGTCTCCTGAATGTGAATAGAAGCGTACACACCTGTACCATGGAATTAACACACAAAAGGCCTGGGCGCTCTATTGAACCTGTATTGAGTAAAGCTCAGAAGGTGTGGCTGCCAAAGTGCAGAATTGGAGATTGCCTGTCTCCAATGCAAAAAACGGCTACAACAAAGAAATACTGCAATGGCACTATACCAACTAGAGCATAATATCAGACCAAATTAAAAAGTGATAATACAATGTTTACTAAACATGAATAGGTAACATAGATTAATGACAATTACTCCCAGGACCACATATATCACATATAATACATAAAAACAATGCTGTTCATAGTGGGCATGAATGATTGAAATCAAACCCGTATAAAAGGTCAGAAAAATTCTGATCCATACAGCTAAAGGTGGAAGAAAAGTCACAATGGCAATAAAGTGTCCAATGTTTGTTGGAATAAGGGTAAGTCTCCACACTAATGCATAAAGATCCGCAAGTGGGGTGTAGTATTGGATGATGGTAAGTATAAATGAGCAGTATGCTCTGAATACGCACTCTGCTAATGCCCACTACTAGACTCCAGTCTAAAACAGGTAAGGAGGCTGCGGGGTAATCTGTGTTAATCTGTGTTAAGCTCCAATGAGAGGTTGGGACAGCGTGGGTCCTGTGGCTCCTGTAATGATGAGCTAGTTCAGCTGCAAGCGGGTTGCCTCGGGCGTCGACGCCACGCAGTCATGCTCACCTGACCACTGTGGGTAAGTCTGCACACAGGCTGTGTCCACCGGATAAATCCGTGGATGAAAGGCTTGCTCCAGCAAGATGTTAAGTGTGTGGCAAATGATGAATAACCTGCAAATGGAGAAACACCTAGGGCTTTGACGCATTTCCCCGTGCTGCACGGCTTTATCAAGAAGCAGGTGTCTAAAATGGAAGCAATGGAAGTTGTGATCCTTTATAGTGAAGTCACTCAATTGATTCAGGTGTTTTTGGTCTGATTAGTAATGAGGTTTTCCAAATTGTCGCTCCCCTGCCAACTGTCTTATGGATCTGTGTGTTTGGACACTTTATTGCCATTGTGACTATTCTTCCACCTTTAGCTGTATGGATCAGAATTTTTCTGACCTTTTTTTCAGGTTTGATTTCAATCATTCATGCCCACTATGAACAGCATTGTTTTTATGTATTATGGCCCTGATTCAGACCCACTCGCGAGCGGCTGTCCGCTCGCAAGTGGGTCGATGGTCTGCACTGAGCATGCGCACGACGGCGAGAGCTCCGTCGTGCGCATGTGCCAGACGCGACGAGCGAAGGACTTTCCTTCGCTCGTTGTGTCTGATCAAAGGGGGAGTGCTGTCGATGTTGATTGACAGCATGCCCCCTTTGGTAGGCATGCCGGGGGCGTGCCTCCCTGATGGGGGCGTTCACAAGGGAACGCCTACCGTCAGAAGCCGGCCCACTGACATCACTAGTGATGTCAGTGGGTGTGATTTTGGCTCTGATAGAGCCAAAATCACTTCGGGCCTTGCGGTTGAAAACCTCAACCGCAGGCTCCGGCTCGCAGTGGCGATGGTCGCGATGGTCACGACCATCGCGGCCATCAAACTGCACGCTCGTATAGGCTGTGGGTGGTGGCCCACAGCTATATGAGCGTCCAGGAGGACACTCCATAATTATTGAGGGCGGCCCTCATTCAGAGCGTGCGCTCTGCTCAGAGCGTACGGCTCTGAATGAGGGCCTATATGTGATATATGTGCTCCTGGGAGTAATTGTCATTAATCTATGTTACATATTCATTTTTAATAAACATTGTATTATCACTTTTTAATTTGGTCTGATATTATGCTCTAGTTGGTATAGTGCCATTGCAGTACACCTGTAACATGATCTAGATTTACAGTACTTGACTCCAGATTGCCACCTGTGTCAGTATGTCATTTATTGCACACTTGCGTTTGATTCATGCCCCTCTCTATGTCTTAGCATGTGTTTCTGAAAGCTCAAGACTTCTAGCATATTGCTGCAGCTCTGTCAGTGTCATTTCAGATTGAAGAGCACATCTGCACAACTTTCCACATGTGCCAAATGCAATTAGCTGCTGTTTAATTCCATCTTCAACATCATGGAAATGACATGTACTGGCAAGAATCCTTAATCTAATAATGTACGCATCAACAGATTCAGTTTGCAGTTGCATAGCTGTCATGAGCAGGAATTTTTAATGTGATAGGCTGCATTTTGGAGCAAAATGGGCAGTCAAAGATTCCCTGCACTTGGTATATTCCATGGCTTCTGCTTCTGTCATAATATCATAAAGTTCATCAATCTTGGGACCAGCACTGATAAGTAGCATGCTTTTTTGTTTTTGCTGTCAAATGTTACCCCCATAGCTATGAAAGAGGAGTGCGATACGGTGCCTGCTGCCATGCTGGTGTAATTCTGTATCCCACCTTGCATTGCACCCTCTCACCTTCAGGCCATATAGGAAACAGACAGCCCTGCAAACCTCAACTGGGAATGACGCGATGACCTAGGAGGAAGGAGATGAGATGAAAGCCGTCCTCTATGCAAACCGATATGCCCTACTTAACTGAAGACTACACAAAATGACTTCAGGTTTTAAGTGAAGATCATCACTGGTGCTTTTGGCCTCAGATCCTGAGTTTTGCTTATAGGTACTCATGCACCAGGTGAAGACTCAACCTTGCACTGGAGTGCGAAGTCCACTGTACTCCCTGAAGAAAGGAGGATCTGCCAAGACAAATTGACAGTAATAGACAGATGAACATAAAGGTGCTCACCGGTGGTACTCTTGGACTCTGTCCCGCTTGATCCCACACACAGGTCCCTGTAGGGGAGAGAACAATATGCCGTGCTGGGCTCTAACCTAGTCTAGAAGTGTGTCACCCTTTTATATTACCTAAATATACATAAACAACAGCCCTAACTCACTGGCTCGACTAAACAGTATGTGGTGCGACAGATCTTCCTACTTCAACAAGCAACAATGCTAAATCAATTTACCCAACACAACACGCAAATCAATACTAGGATGGTTAAACCTTACAAGTGACCACAGGTTAATGATGTAAGTACTGTCTTTATAAATCTGACTATCAAGAGCTGGCCAGCTTCTCTCTTAGGTGACTGGGAAACACTTATTAGTTTAGTGGGAGCCTGACAGCTCTCCATGGGGGACTTGGAGGGTGAGTGTTATTTCGATGGGAGCCTGACAACTCTCTACGCAAGGAACATTTTCAGAGGGTGGGAGCCTGACAGCTCTCCATGGAGTACTTGGAGGGTGAGTGTCAAATGATGTAAATAAAGGCACACTTCACAGGAGACAGTGGGTCAGTGAGCACGTTAGATTTGCTTCGGCTCAAAAAGACCTGATGTTCTTGCACAGAGTCATCGGTATGTGGCTGCTCTAAGACAGAGTGTCCCCATTCCTCAATGCGTTTCTCCGCTGCTAGGGGTAGCGGTTTCCTCAGAAGGTAGGTTTCTTGCTAAACTAAGTCATTAAGAACTCTGGGCCCGATTCAGACCCAGTTGCTAAGCCACGGATGCACACTATGGGCAATTATTGCCCATCTGCGCATGCAGCAAAATACACATACGTGAACCAGTCACTGCATCCTGGAATCATACGCTCAAAGTACATTGTCTGGACGCTACTTTGAGTGACAGAATGTGCCATTTGTGGGTGGTAACAGGGTAGGTGTTGTGTACGGGGGAGTGGTGCTGTGAATGCAAGCATGTCTGGGCATCAAAACAGAGTTTCATGGGTGTGCATAATTAGAATGGAAGCGTCATTGTACATGTCACTTGGTTGTATATCAACCTGAAGTGATCACAGTGCTTGCGGCGGGGTAGGGTCTACCTCAAGTGCTGCGTGCTGCTCCAATGGCTTTCGATGGTTCTGATTAATCATACACTTCCTGGAGATGACGTGTGTTAAGAGAGAAAAGTGGGCATATTTAGGCCGGAGTGCTTTCGCTCTGACCTCGCTCTCTAAGACATAGAGGGCGTCCTTACACCAGACAGTGCGATCACGGAATTTGCATACCCCTTTTGGCTGCGAGAGAGTGCAGCTTAGCATCCAGGTCTGAATTGAGCCCTCTGTGTGCTGTTTAGGAACAGAGATCAAAGAGTGGTTTATCCTAACAGAGACAGTCTGCAGAGGTGTGTACTGATCAGTGTGTGTGTTTATTGACATAAGTCTGTGATCCCAAATGTCTCAATTTTTAAAAGAGCTGAAGGAATAATTAACAGAATCCCTGCTCACTTGACCCTATAGCTTCTGCCAGCAGGACAATACATTCTTAGCTGAAAAGGGTTAAAATCACCCAAGAGAGGGGGTAAGGGAAGGTGCCTGGAGAAGCAGGCATAAAAAATGTGACACACTGGTAGTTCAGTGTTGATTCTGCATGGGGCTATCGAAAGGCACAGAACCACTTAAGTCAACGTGGTCCGAGTGGTTTGTTTATTTTTTATTTTATTTCTGAACTTGTGAGTAATTGTGTGATTCCTTCTTAACATTAATATCCTTGTAACTTTTTGTAACTAAGCTTTGTAGATATTCTTGAATTAAAACATTAATTCTAGTTCTGGCCCTGTGTTTTTATGACCCAAGGCCTCCTATGGCTCATGTTACCTATATTTCTAAGTATTGATAATTGTGTGTGTAGGTGGAAGCAGAAGCCCACCTTTTGCTTTAGCATTACAGTTTTCTTCTGCTAGTGGCAGTTACCCAGTTTAATTAACCACACATGTTGAGGTAACTTGTAAAAGTCACGGGCAGCGATTCTCAGATTGGTGTATCTGGAGGATCGGTTCTGCAGTACTGTTACACTCTACCTATTATACCAGTGATATGGGCTTTTAGTGTGCCTACCTAATGGTGGGCACAATTTATAATCTGGGCCTAATGCCCTGATTACCTTATTGTGGGCTCAGGCCTAAAGGCCTGCCTACTTGTGGGTATGATAATGATCTGGGCCTAATGCCCAGAACACCTTATTTTGGGGCTCAGGCCTTTTTGGCCTGTCTACTCAGGGGTATTCTATAGTGTTCTGGGCCTAATGCCCAGAGTGCTTTACTTAGGGCTCAGGCCTATAGGCCTGCCTAGTGGGATTCCAGAGTACTTTGGGCCTACTGCCCAAACCACTCTATAGGGGTGGGCACAGTTGGCCGCCTACCTACTCCTACCTACTACCTTAGTGACCTGGGCCTAATACCCAAAGTCACTCAATCCTAATTTGGGTAACAACTCTATAGGGCTTATTACCCCTATGAAGACTGGGCCTTATACTCACGTATTAGAGGAACAGGCCTAAAGCCTGACTCAACCACACAGGCTTAATGTCCAATGCCAGGTGCTCTAGGGAGTTATAAATAAGTGGTAGTGGCCCAAGGCCGCCTACATAAATTGTTGGAAGAGACTGCCATAGGGTGCTTTGTTAAGCTCTTTTGCATTGCACCACTGCAGTCTTCTCCTCAGCCAAAGATCCAACTGCTGCCATCCTCAAGGCTCAGCTGCCATCTTTTTGTTTGATCCTGCTGTCTTGTTGCTTAATTCTGCCATCTTCTGGCCTCTTCTGCAGCTGCTAGAGCTCTTCAGGAGAGGTCTGTCTCTCCTGCCAGGCAGCATCCAATATATGATGGCGAGCAGATCTATGACACATGATTTCTGATTGGCTAACCATGGCCAATTTCTATTGGCTGCCAGTCCATGAGCGGTGATTGGCTCGTGCCTGGAGCCTAGTGTACCCGAACTCCAAACCGGCGCTGGGAGAAAACAAACAGCCCCAGCTCCGGACTCTTGCTACAACCTACCCTCTGCTGCTGGGAGCAACTGAAAGGTCCCTTCCTCAAGTACCCACCACATGTGCACCTCTTGCACTGGTGGAAGGAGCTGGGCGATCCCTTCACCAGATACCTTTGACCTCTGTACCACCAATGCTAGGGACAAACTCACTGTCCCAGCAACGGCTATGGATGTGTCCCGCAGAGGACACATCATCACTGCCCTGTCACGCTATACCATTGCTGGGATCAGCCACTTGATCCCAGCATGACTTTCCACAGCTTCAATAAAATGATCAAACAATGCAAGCCATTGTCTCCAAATTTCTGCAGCAGGAATTAATGCTAGTATTAAAGCCATGGTGAATGTGAGTAAAGTAGTTGAGTTTGAGTAATGAAAAGTTCATCCTTGTTGCCAGTTGTTATATTCTGATGTACTTTTTCTAATAGCAATGAATCATCAAGTATGCTGTTTATGTAGTTTATTTCTTATTAGTAATACTTGCATTATTACAGGTAGATAAAGATATCATCTCCTCATTGCTTATCTTCTTCTCCTTCCTTCCCCCATCTCCACTTACTGATTCCATTTCCTTCCTTTCTGCAGGATTCATAAAGATACATTAGCCCATCTTACTATTACTTGACAATGCACATAAACTATATAAATAAGATACTACAAAATTGTGTCTTAGTCACAATGTGATGGGACTAGGATGCACCAGAAGACTTCACTAATTAACTTGATATGCAACACTTGTATTCAGGTCCACTCACGCACACATGTACAAATGTCACAAATCTCAGTGGTCTGCTATGCTAGCAATACAGCTTTTCACTTCCAGTAGTATTATTTATGTGAGTAAGATGCAGATTTCAGCAAAAAGACACTTGGCATGGCCAAGTCACTGGGACCTTATGCACCAAGAGGGGCTATTTGGCTTGACTAAAGCCACAGTATAAATGTACACATCTGTAATGGTGGATGTTGGTGGCAATGTATTTACGCTTCTTGCCATTGTCATCTTTAAAGGTCTGTATGTACGTAGTTAATCCTTGAGTGTGTAGAGTCTGAACTCATGATTTACTGTACAACAAATACAAACAGTGCTTTGTGCACTTGAACTGGGAGCAGCAAAGGAAAAACCACTAGGCATTATCTTACCTGGAATAAGGTATATCTGAAATGTATAAATGAGAATTCTATGCTCCTCTATTGAGATAATCCTGAATCCTGCTGGTATCAGAAAACAAGTTGACAAAGTTGACTTTGATTTGTGTTTTATTTGCTTCTAAAGTTTGTTTAAAATAAATAACCCTATGATTATTGGATATTGGTGTTGGAATGCGAACCTAAGAAGGGTTACTGTTTGAATTATATCAGTGAGAAAGATACCTTGATATGTCTACAAACACCATGTTCATATAAACATACATGTAAGCATCTGTGTCTGGTGAGAATGCACACAGTGATTTGTGGGACAAATACAGACAGAAGCTTACCTACCTTGGAGGGTTCCTCACCTATATATGCTATTAAAGACACCTTTTATGTGTTTTTTTTCATGTTGCTCAAGTAAGAACACATGTGAGCTATCATTTCTATCACTCCACCTATTTCACCTTTAGGAGTGTTATTGGTTGTTTAGTCACATTCTTATTAGATATTGATATCACTGACATATATACATTTGTTTTCCTCATTGTATGACCATTTCTGGAGGAAATATTGGGGAATTTAAAAGCATCAGGAAAACACCAATCAAAGTGGACTTTGTCAGCTTGTTTCCTGATACAGTACCAGCTGGATTTAGGAGTAACTCAATAGAGGAGTGTGGAATTCTCATTTGTACATTCCATGATTTACTGTGTTTATTGCACCGCTTAAAATACTAGTTCTGACCAAAGTGGAAATGCATAACTTTGCTGGTGGGAAGAATTATTAAATGAAGCATTGCCATTCAAGAGATCTGTGCAGTACTTGCAAGCTCACCTGTCAGAGGCATGTCATTTATTTGGGTAGGATTGCAGAAGTTTTGTTTTGTAAATCTGGGGTCTCTATTCTAATAATGTGAAAAATAAAACATTGATTGTCATTGGATGTTCTTTTCGGTTCTGAAATGTGGTTTCTTGGCAGGTGTGTGGTAGATTCAGGCTTAGTAAATATATATATACTTATATAAACCCACAGTTTAGAAAATATACCCCCTATAGTCTTGCCCTCACAGAAAACAGCAGACTGGAAATTATAGTCAGTTAGAGTAGGAACTGCACAACACATGGAGATGGTCTCCTGAAAGAACATAAGATCTGCTCTTGCAGCATAAATCCTCCATAATCTGAAGATCAACTATCGAGGATATTTAGGCCCATAGTATTACAGGATGCAACCAATTGGGAAGCATAGAAAAGGTGGGAGTATAAGAAAAAATAATATCTACAAAAAAAAAGTATAATGAAATCCCTGAAGCCCTAGATGATAGAAGCAGATCCAGGCCCAAGAGAAAACATATATTTTGGGGCACTAGGGTTTGTGACAGCAACACAGGCAAGTCCGGACCATTTTCTGGGCATGCTCTGGTAAGCCTGTGCAATTTTGTTTGCAGCTGCAGAGTGTCTGTCTAAAGTCGCTCTGTCTGAGACAACATAGGCTTACTCAGAAGTTTGTTGTGTGATTGATGTTGCCGATGTTCTCTCTTCTGTTCATAAGCAGTGGATACGAGATGCCAGAGGTGAGCATCTCTGTGCACAAAACTTCAGAGAGGAAAGCCAGCACATGTGCAGTACACATCCTACACATGTGCAGGTCCCTCACAATCGGAGTAGAATGCAAACCATCCGTGTCCAAGTGTCCCTTTTCTGCACACCAAGGATGTTTTTATGTTATACCTATTGGGATTATAATTATATACAACAAAACTGCACCGGCGGACATTAAATTTATTGAGTGCATACATGTACCTGACTTTATCACCTAAGGCGGATCCACTCACTGCCAGCTCCCATAGTGGAACAACTCACTGGGACCTCTCTGGATGGCTACACAGAACTGATGGGAGCTTCCCTAGTGACTGCTTAAACCAATGTTACAATCCCTGCCAGTCCTGCGGCAGTGAGGAGAGGTTTTATTTTCAATCTTTAGGCTTCCCTTGTGTTGGAGCACTGACATTGGGACCCATCTGTCTGCAAGAACTTAGGGCCTGATTTAGACCCGCTCGCGAGTGCTGAGTGCTCGCAAGCGGGTCGATAGTGGTCCAGTGCGCATGCGCATGATGGAGCCGGCTCCATTGTACGCATGCGCGAGACCCGGATAGTGATGGGCAAGCCATAGCTCTGGGTCTCGTACCAAAGGGGGCGTGCTGTCGATGTTGAGTGACAGCATGCCCCCTTTGGTGGGCAGGCCATGGGCGTGGCTGGCCAGATGGAGGCGTTCCCATGGGAATGCCTACCATCTGGGGCCAGCCCCACTGACATCACTGGTAGAGCTGAAAGCACTCTAAGGCTTGGAGCAATGAGACCTACCACAAGGGTCTCGTCGCAAGCCCGATGGTCATGACGGTCTTGACCATCGCAACCCACAGCTACGCGAGCAGCCAGGAGGCCGCTCTAAAAAAACAGAAGGCCAGCACTGATTCAGAGCCCTTAGGCCCTGATTCAGAGCCAGAAGCTCTAACAGAGCGCTCGCTCTGAATCAGGGCCATCCTTGTTTTTCAGAGCAGCCTCCTGGCCGCTCGCATAGCTGTGAGTGACCACCCACAGCTATAGCGAGTGGCCAGGAAGATGATCGCAATAGTCAAGACCATCATGACCATCGGGTTTGCGATGAGACCCTTGTGGTAGGGTCTCGTTGCCCCAAGCCCAAAAGTGATTTCAGCTCTAACAGAGCCGAAAGCACTCCCACTGACATCACTTGTGATGTCTGTGGGGCCAGCCCCAGATGGTAGGTATTCCCATGGGAACTCCTCCGTCTGGGCAGCCACCTCCCCGGTCCGCCCACCAAAGGGGGCATGCTGTCACTCAAAATCGACAGCATGCCCCCTTTGGTATGAGACCCAGAGCAACGGATTGCCCATCGCTTACTGGGTCTCACGCATGCGCATGACGGAGCCGGCTCCATCATGCGCATGCGCACTGGGCCACCATCGACCCGCTTGCGAGCGCATAGCGCTCACGAGCGGGTCTGAATCAGGCCCTTAATTCCTTAGGTATTAGTGAACCATGACTAAACCAGAAAATCCAAATCTGCTGAGCAGGCATTACCAAATGGGCACTATCAAGGTGCCACTGATGAATCTGGAGCCACAAAGGCAGTCAGGTAGCAGGTGAGGTTGGGAGTTGTTCTCTGTGGTATAGTACTGTACAATAGGTCTGAAGAATCAGCAAGTTGTAGCTGACACTAACACAAATTGCACCAGAGATCACAAGTATGAAACTGTACAGATGAGCCAAGCAGTAGAGGTTTAAAGATATATAGTGGGCAAGATTGTGGGTGATTATCACTTGGAGCACAGAAGCAAAGCAGATTAAGAGCATGTCTATCTACAATAGCAGGTAGGCTATGCTCTTTGGTTTTCATTTTGTAAGGAAAAAAATATTGTGTCACATCTTATGTCACTTTTTGGCAGCAAGATGTTTTTTACCAATATACTCCATTTTGTTCATCCAATTAGTTAATCTTTTAATTAGGAAATTTGTTTTCATAACTTTCAGTGTAATAACTATTGTCTACTTAACAGCTACAGTATTGAGCCAAGAGATGTTTCAAAAAGTGTGATTTGAGTTATGAGAATGATGACTTGCTGTGGTTTGAATACTGTGCTTTCAGACTAACTTTCTAATGTTCAATGGCCTATTAGCTGTCAGAGAGTCTGATCAGCAGTATTGATGTGATGGTGAGATGTATCCCATTAACTCTGTTTCATGGGATACAAAACAGGAAACAGAAAAATTCTATTAACATTTATATTTTGGATTTGTTGGTCATCATATTTGGGTCATTTTAATTAGCCATTAGTCCGGTCCGCATGTGGTATGGAGATATATGCCATTCTTACCATAGCCCCAGACATGCTGAATTTTGTTCTCAGTCCCATAAGGCAGCAACCAAAAATTTGTGAGTCCTGGGTGAGAAGGGGGTGAGACAAGGTGCCATTGTCAGTGGTTCCACACTGTTGAAACAGCACTTCATCTTGCTCATCTCAAATTGAATTGACAACATTGTCCATATTGCCTGACATAAATACACTATTTGAGATGCAGTTGTTCATATAGATCAGTTCTCATTCTGGCTCCTTTAGGTAATGCCATGATTTGTGGAAGGGAATTGAAGAAAGTGAGAAGCCACAAACTGAGTGATATATAATTATGCTGGAAGATTGTGTGGTCAGTGAAACTAAAGTTAAAACATCCCTATTTGTTTTAATTTTAAATTATTTGATCACTGATCAACCAGAATGTTTATATGCACATACTAAATGATCTCAATATGATTGTTCAAATTCTTACACTCCAAACAATTTTTACTTAAAACTGTGATTTGACATTGACTGACACAAATTTTCCAAGCTGTTAGATTTGATTATTGTCAAATCTTTGCATTCAGAGATAAAAATAAATATTAATAGAAAATCAAATTTAAGGGATACAAGTGAACAATTAATGTATCAGGAATAAAAGACAGGTATATTATATAGTATTAAAAAATTGAAGTGTTAATTCATGTTGTCAATAGTAAAATATTAATTTCCCTGGGATATCTATGCCACAACAATAAATGTTGCAGTTTGGTGCTATGTTGAGTCCAATAGATTTAATTTACTTTTTGCCACAAATAGGACACTTTTTCAGGGTACCTGATGCTCGGGTTCTGAAAACTCTCATTATTTAATAAAGAGTAACATGTAAATTAGAAGATTGCAAATTTTGAAGATTTTTACTAACGCAGCTGCAGTTATATGTTCTAATTTCCTGATCTTTGTGGACTGCATTTGAAATTTACCCTGTGGTTGAGCATGAATGAGTTACATGCATAGTGATACAGATAACAGTTTTAATGTGTAATGTAATTAAAAAAATACAGTTATTTTTCACTTGATGGTGAAAGGGAGACCGGATCAGTAATAAATGCAAATGGATTTTAGTTCTTAACCATTCATGATATGTAATCATGATGTGATCAAAATTGTCAAATACATCATGGCTATTACTTAGGGACAGGGCTAGAGAAATATGAATCCTAGAACAAGAAATTTTGCTCTGAAGCTAAACTTCAAAGAATTACTTTTATCAAAGGGTGCTAATGTTAGGAATCCTTATCTCTCATGCAAGCAAATGGAAGATAAGGAATACACAACCTTAGCATACTTTGATATATTAAGACCAGCAAGTTTTAGATATAAATATTTAGTTTGGTGGTATCTTTATGTTGGATTTGTTTTTTTTCTTTTGAAGGCATTTGATTAGAGTTAAAGTACTTTTTTGTAATGAATCTTTACCTAATGCATGTTCCTAATCCATTATATCTGAGAATAGATGTACACAAGGATATAACAAACTGTAGCCAATAAGATCATATAAATGTTTAAAGTAGCACAAACTATATTAGGAGATGCCATATTGTGGAAAGCAAAGACCTGTCTACATACAGTATGTGCTTGTTTGAGCGTTGAACTGTATATGAATCAGTGGCATGTTATGAAGAGGGTAATGGGAAGCAGAAAGCCACACAGAAAGAAAGAGACAGTTATATAGGAAAAACGATACGGTTAATGAATACTGCAACAACAAAAAATAATAAAAAGCTTTAATTTTTTTTAAATAGCCAGCAAACACAATTTGGTCTGATGCTGTGTTGACCACAGACTGGGTGTAATTTACTCTCTGAATAGTAGAGATGTGCATGGGTCAGCAGTGTTTTAATTTTGTCAGAAACACCCTCAAATTATATGGTTTTGGTAAAACCACCCTTCAGTATGTTGGCTCGTATTTGATTTTCTTTTTGGATTTTTTTTAAATTGATAAAAACAGTTAAAATCATGACATTTAAATCTGTTTACATGCAATCCAAATTAAATTTTTCAATCTGATGTCATGCTGGTGGATTTTTGTGAATTTGGACAGGGTTCAATGAGGGAAATACTGTAGGAGAAGATACAGTATGCTGGAAACTTGCTGGCTTGGTGAAATTCCTTGGCATGTGTGAGAGATGCGCAAGAGAATAGGAGAAGAATTTCTGGAGGAGTTCGTATGAGTTAACTAAGTAACTGGGTACTGAACAAATGGACGAAACTTGAAGCCGCTAACTACTTTGGGCAATATGAGGTGTAACCGACTGAGGTCAAACTTGGACTGGACTGGAAAGAATCCGGCCTTGGACTGAACGGGACTGGATCTGTACTTGGACTGAACCGTACAGGACCCGGACTTGGATTGAACTGGACTGAATTCGGACTTGGGCTAAACTGGACTATACCTGAACTTGAACTGGACTGGATCCAGACTTGAACTGAACCAGACTTGACCTGGAATCGGACTGAACCAGACTTGGACTGAACCAGCCTGGACCTGGACTTGGACTGGGCAAGATCTGGACTTGGACTGAACCGGACTGGGTCTTGACTTGGACTGAACCGGACTGGGTCTTGACTTGGACTGAACCATACTGGACCTGGACTTGGACTGAACCAGACTGGATATGAACTAGGACTGAACCTGACTGGTACAGGTGTTTCACTGGACAGAACTGGAACCAGAGTTGAAAGCACTTTCCACAAATGAGAACTCAGGAACAAGCCTCTGATAGTATGGACACAGGCAGAGTTGTGGAAGACGTTGCACTGGCAAATAGAAAGTGTGGCAGGAAGTCCTTTTATAGCACAGTCTATGCATTGATTGCACCAGGAACCAGGAAGTGTTTTACCATTGGTGGTAAGGCAGTCACACCACCAAAGACAGCAGCACTGGCAGGAGAGTCCACACATTGGATGCTGGGGCAACCAGCTTTGGGAGACAACAGGAACCACTGAATTTCAGAGAGACCAGACAAATTCAGTGGCCAGAGCTGGGGGGAGATATGGCACAAGACAGTAGACATGACCTCAAGGAACAGCGGGTGTGACAGCCTGTCAGCACCCATATAGGTAAGTGCCAGGGTTTTGATCTGGGGTCTCTGGAACACCAGAGGACTGTGTACTTTTCTTGGGTCAGTGGGTAAACTTAGAGTGATAAGCTCAAATTAGTTGAGGGGCATGGACATTGGTTGAATTGATCCATGCTCTTCTCTCAGGACCATGTGATCAGGTACTAATGCTAACCGTACTGGCATCTGGAGTCTAAAATTTTCTCTATTTCGAATTCTATTCCTTGTTGTGTTTGGACTTTAGGTGGTTTAGAAAGGGATGATTGGAATTGGTTCAAGATTACTTGCTTTAATAAGGATTATCGATTCCTACCTACCTATACACTCCAAAATAATTATCGTTGGTTAGCGTTATGAGTCGCACAAGAAATAATTGCTTTCAGACTTTGATTGTGGTTCCAAAGCACAAAAAGTTATTATTCAATATAAAAACAGATAGTTACACGCTGTGATCTAAATACAATTAGTGCAAATAAATCATACAGACCCAAGGTACAGTTGTTACATACGCACACACTCTGGACCCAGATCCCGGGATCAAAGTAGAAACCTCCGTCAACAGCAAAGCAAGCAGACTGGGCTTCTAGTTTCAGAGAGCCCACACATATTTACTCTTACAGGGATAGTGTCGAAGACTAATTTACATAATTCCATATTTACATATGCTTTATGCTGTATAATGAAGCAGTACATGAGATTTAACAGGGCATTGGTACTTCCATTTTGTTTCTCTGTCCAAACTCAGATTTAAATGGAAACTAGTGTGATGTCTTTAAGGCCGCACCCGAGGGAAACTGTTTATCTAACACAGTGAAGAGAAAATGCCCATATATGTGTCCTTGTGCTGGGGAAACTATTCAGACTAAATATGGGATGCAGTATTCCATGAGTATCACTCAAAAGGAATTCAGTTTCGAGTCTGATTGTCAAGGAGGAGTTAAAAAAATAAGCTTTGTCTATTATCTGATAATGGTAGTGGGTGTATGAAAGGGGCGTATAATCTGAATATTGTAATAATGTATAAGTACTGTGTGACAATGTCAATCATTGTTATTCCTGCATTATAACCCTGGGAGAATATGTCCCAGTTAAAAGGGCTTGATCTAATTATTTAATTAATTAATAAAATGACAAATTCTTAAGTATACTGGTTTGGAGAATATTACTTATTATGGAACAACACCTGTTAAAGGTAATTTTAGACAGTAGGCAATACAATAGAACAGTTTGTCATGATTCCATTGGTTCTTCTTCCTGGTTCTTCTGTTACAGTATAGTTCATAGGTCAGTTCGTATGGACACAATCCAGCCTCCAACAGCTCTTTGTGTCCTGTTTCCCGCTGCATAATAAATCTAAGCTAGCTACATTACAGAGTACATTTTAATGTTTAACTCTCTATGGTCCATAGTTTGCAGACACATGTTGCAATTTTCTCACCGACGATACCAGAAATCTGCAAAGACACAGTGGATTAGTAAAACAACAAACACTGTCTGCTTACCATGTACTAAACCTTAGATATCAAATATCATTTATTTCACAACATTACTAATACTGAATAAACCTTGAATATTACACTTTAATGCTAGGGAACCTTTTATGTAAGTGTGCAGTGTGTAAGTATTGGGGTATTGAGATAAGACACTAGTTAGCATTGTGTGACTATGTGTTTGTGGAGTACACCATGGTACGTGTTTTGCAGGGTTGATAATTTTATATGTTTTAGTGACTGTCTGTATTTATATGATGAGGACTTTTAACTTCTTTCTATTGCGTGGGAATTGCACGATGCTAAATAATAGCATCGCCGTATGTACTTATAATGGGCGAGATTCACTAAAATGGCGCTGGGTGGCCAGTCGCAAAGTGGCATCTCACTGCCATTCGCAAAATGGCATCATGCAGATTTAATTTTAAACCGATCCTGTCTCAGCCAATTGTCTGGCTTCGACAGGATACAGATGTGCCCAGTCACATTGTGGCTGATCATGCCACAAACGTGCACATAAATCGCTCCATGCAATTTCCCGCGCCTGCATATGGTAAACTATGGCATGCACTGCGATCGCACCATGCATTCCTATGGAGGCGCGGTTGCATATGCAGTGTGCGTATCTGCTTGCGGGCATACATCTCGCACTATGCATGAGTGCAATTTGCCATGCCAGCAGCAAGAATACAGCTGGGAATATCTGTGTATGAAAGGAATTGGATATATGGAAAAGATTGAGCTTTAAGGCCAGATACCAGAACATTGAATATTGATAAACTTTTGAACTCCAAAGAAGATGATGACCATATACAGTGAAAAAGTGTGTAGATCCAGTGGAAGAATGGTATATCTCAAGCTCTTGATTTACCCTTTCAGTTTGGCTGTTGGTCTGTGTATGGTAAGTAATAGAACATTTTAACTTTAGTAGTAAGGTGGAAAAAAGGGTGATCTCCAAAATGTTGCCACGAATTGCATTGCACCCCTCTGTTGGAAATTATTTCTGCGGGAAGACCATGAACTTTGAATATCTTGGATGTGAATAACTGGGAAAGTTTTGTAGCTGAAGGTAACCCAGAAGAGAATGAAATGGGCCATTTTTGAAAATTGATCTACAATTACCCAATGTCTGGGGCAGCCAGCACTGTGAGACAGCAGCCAACGGTGGAGTTCAGAGAGACAAGACACCTTCGGCTGCTGGAGCTGAAGGGGAGACTTAGCACAAGACAGTAGATGTGACCGCAAGCAACAGGTGGTCTGACAGCCTGTCAGCACCTGTATAGGTAAGTGCTGGGGTTTTAATCTGAGGACTCTGTAAGGGGTCGGGACATCTGAGTTCTGATCTTATGGGAAGAGGCAAGTTGGGACTTGGTAGGTTTGTTCTGTTTTCAGAAAAAACAAAATGCTCATCTCTACTAAAAAGGCATATTGAAAAAAAACATATCTATTCAAATACCCTGAATCAAACAGATATTATGTGTGTAAAGTATTATGATGCAATATTTATCATAGTTTCATGATGTTGATGTGCCAGTCATCATCATTACCATCTTGATGATGTTAAAGACTGGGCTTACTGTAAATGTAGAGAAGTAGAAAATTAAGAAAAAAATGGGTAGGTACGGTAGTTTGATACATTCTATGTACTTAGGGTCTAATTCAGCCTGATTCAGCTGTGCATGCTAGTGCACTGCTGAACGCAGATTGCCAATGGTCAGAAATCTGCACATGTGCAGAATGGGTCTGCGATCCCGCATGCAGACTAGCATTAGACTGTCATTGTTTGACAATCTGCTGGCTTTTGTGGATGGGGAAGGTGGGGCAATGGCCTCTATTTCCCAAAAGGAGGTGTGCTCCATCATTGGGGGGAAGGGAAGAGGCCAAACTCTCCATCAGCTAATGAAGATATCCTGGCCTCTTTCTTTCTCTTATTTGCGGTGACCAGGTGGCATGACTCCATGGGTCACTTAGTCAGCCAGTTTTCCCATAGATGATCCCATGCTGTGTTGGACAATGCAGCTAGGATAATGCATGCAGGAGGCATGATGGGCCTGATTAAGATATGGACAGATTTTCAGACCTGCACACAAGTGGCTGTGCAATTCCATCCATCTCAGAGGCAAATGGAGAAGGAGATGTAAGATGCCTCCTTGCTGCATTTGTGATCACAGCACTGCGACTGATGTCACAGGCTAGGATCACCATTGAGACTGATGGTCGTGAGTGCTTCCACTTTGGTCAGGCTGCGGGAGCTGAAATTTTTTACAGCTTGACCAGGTGCCAGTCACTTAAGAGTCAAAGGAATCTGTGTCCACCAATGCAAAACCTAGCCTCGTCCCTCTCACAAAACAGGAACGGTGACCAGGAAAACCCATGTTCCACCCCCAAATGCTGCAGCATGTCAACATTAATCGCCATCTTAACATACATCTGTGAATCAGGTCCCAATAAAATGAATCTTTTACATGGTGTATAGTTAAAGTATTTGGATTGTTTATGTTTGTGGCTTCCAATCATCTGTGGGTCACCTGCTCTCTGGCCTATCACCTTCTATTGCTGGGTACTTAAGGGTGTTTGGAGTGCCCTGTAATTGCCAGTACAATGTGTTCTCAGCTGTGAGAGAAATTTTCTGCGCTCCTAACCCTGAGACCTCTGCTCCGGTGCTTGCCCTAGCTCCTTGTCTGCCTTCAACTCACTGCAGTCTGCACCACTCTGCCTTGCCTTGCACTCTGCTGGAGATCACCCTGCACCTTCCACCAGACCTACTCCTGCCTGAACCTGTCTCCTCAGTTAACCAAATTCCTGTACAGGCAACATCACAGCATTTCCAGATATCCCTCTCAAGCCATTATTCTGCATACCCAGATTTCCATTTCACCTTTACAGTCTATCTGGATTCACCTTTTTCATCTCGGTCACCATCTTGGACATTTATTTATTCCCACTCACTACAGTTTCCTCCTGCTACAGTTATTAGTTTGTTATTACTGGACTTTAGTTAACTTATTGTTCATTTCTACCAACAACTACATTAAACAACTTAATTTTCAGTTAAACCTGTTCAGGTGTTTACTCTTATTTCCACCCTGGGTCCACAACAAGCACAGACTCTAACAACAACATTGCAATTCTGCTTTTTACTAGGATACCTGCATTCTGGTGCTGCAATTTATACTGTACCAACTACTTAAAGTACATTTTGTTTGTTTGTTTGACAACTTAGTTATACTGCTTCCATACCACAGTTTCCTTTCTCACTTACAGTTATCCTATTTCCATAATCCACCCCTGCCCACATTTTTCAACTCCCCTCTCATTCAACAGCTATACAATCCTTTAGTCTACCACCTGCCCATCTCTCCCTGCCCCCTTGTCTCCTCCCTCTCCCCCTCTTCATGTCTTCCCTCCTTACACCTCTATGGTTCCCTCACCCACCTCTCCCATTTCCACACTCTCTTTCAACTCTCTACTACCATGATTTCTACCACCACTTAGCCTTGCTCCCTCCCTGTTCTCCCTATCACCTTTCCTCATCCCCACTCATGTCACACTAAACCTCCTCCATGCCCATCACTAACAGTTTCCTTCCCTGCTCAAGAGTATAGCAACCATGATAATCTCATTCATATCTCTCCCATTAACTCAATACCTCTCTCGTATGTCCTCTGGAATTCTAGATCTGTAATAAATTGATCCACACCCATAACCTCTTTATCTCCAACTCCCTGAATCTCTTAGCCATCCTAAATTTCCCTGTCAGGCAACATTTCTCCTGCTTACACTCTTCTATGGGGACCGCAAGTTCACTCACACCCCACACCCAGGGGGGCCCCTTGGTGGTGGAGATGGGGTCCTACAATCCTGTAGTTGCTACTACCAACTCATACCCTTGAACCATCCCTTTTCATTCTCTACATTTTTGGTTCATGCTATTCTCCTCCTCCAATTTTTTCATGTTCAACTAGATGTCCTCTATCATTTTCCTGGCCCTAGCTCCAAACTGCAACACAAGAACCAGACGCCCACACTACATAATGCCACCCACTTCCCTCTTCTCACATCTGCAATACCTTGCTAGGCAGAGTAAACATCAATAACATCAAGAACCATTGAACCCATTAGCATAACAGTGGTTGACCTAACCTCACTAAGGATTTTGGCTGCTTCCTGTGTGCATCTAGAACTCTTGCTGTGTCTTCCATTGCAGGAACAAAATTATGAACGCCCCTGTAATGGCATTCAAATGCACTGGCACACCTGCATTTCACTGACCACCCCCCTTTACCACCTCCAAATGGTCACTTCCTGTCAATCAATTTGTGCTGAGACTGATTGCTCCCTGAGATTGCTTTACTAATCACAGCAGCCAGTTCGCGCCCACACACTGTGATGTATACGCATGCGCAGAACACAAATATCATCTGGGTGTGTGCGAATTTTCAGCTGTGTTCCTTGCTGAATCAGGCCCTCTGCTGCTCAAGCATTCACAACTCACTTTTGCAGATTCATAACTTAAACTTGGCTTTTAAATAACACCAGATACGTGCAAGAGTGCTCACATACCACTCAGTGGCAGTGTTGGAAATCACTCTTTAATGCATACATACTACATTTCAAATTTATGCTGCTAAACTACACTTCTGCCCTTTCCCTCTCTGCCCTTGTCTCCCCATCCTTTAAAAAATCCACTCTAGACCCTGATACTCTTTCTAATTACTGCTCCTTCAAACTCTTTTAGGAGATTATCTACAACTGCATCAACACATTTCTTTCCTCCACTCCACAGAAACTGGCCTTACTAGAGTCAACAATAATGTCATTGCTGCCAAAACTAAGGGCCACTACTTTCTCCTCATTCTCCTGGACCTCACTGTGGCCATACTCTCATTATGAAAAGCCTTAATTTCCTCTGTCTGCATGACACAGCCCTCTACTGGCTGTCCTCCAAACTCTCTGACTTATTTTTCTCTGTCTGATGGCATGACTCCACTTATTATTCCTTACTTCCTCTACCATTAGGTCTCTCCCAAGGTTCCGATTTTGGACCTCTCAATTATCCCTTTATACATCCTCTTTTGGTGAACCCATCAGTTCTTTTGGTCACCAATATCATCTCTATACTTATGACAATCGGAACCACCTCTCCTCCCCTGACCTTTCCCCCCTCTCCTCACTTGTAACTCCAACTGCCTCTCTGCAATTTCAACTTGGATGTCCCTATGCTTTCTTAAACTTAACATGTCTAGTTGATAATCTTCCAAACCTCCTAAATTACCTTCTCCAATTTCACTATCTATTGATTGCACAACTATCTCCTCTAGCCTGCACGTGTGCTCACTTTGAGTTATTATTGTCTCCTCCCTCTTCTTCAGTCTATACATTCAGTACTGCCATTTCCATCTTAAAAATATCTCCAGGATCAGACTCTTTCTCACCCTGGAGGCAACTAAGACCCTCATCCACTCAATGGTCATCTCCAGACTGGACTACTATAATGTGCTATTATTTGGTCTCCCTTCTCTCTCCACTCCAATCTGTCCTCAATGCTGCTGCCTGTCTCATCTTCCTCTTCAAATTAACTAAATCTGCCTCCCCTCTCCTACTGTAAAAGCCCTACACTGGCTCCCCTTACCCTTCAGAATTTAGGGCCTAATTCATTATGGATCACAACTGCAAATGCAATAGCGATTATGTCCGCAGTTCCACTGTGATAGTATGCTTATCCATTGCGATCACTATGCCATTGCAGCACTACATAGGGATGCCCACCTTACCTTACACACATCCGTAATGTTTAGCAAGACTGCATAACCATTGGTACAATTGAGTACCATGCAGCCTCTCACACACTTGCAATAGGTCAGACCTTACTCATAAATTTGCCACATGTTATGGGGCCTAATAATTTATGCATCCCATGCAACAGTGTTGAAATGCACTGGCACACGTGCGTTTTGCCAACCACCCCATCATCACCACCCATAAATGGCACTTCCTGTCAATCACTCTGCAATGGGTCTGTATAGCCATTGCAATCACAGTCCCGATCGCAGTGGCCGGTTTGTGCATACGCATGTTCAGATCTCAGCAATCAGCCGATTGCATTCGTATTAGCAACTGCGATCTTTGTGATCTCTAATTCAAACTCCTCCCACTTACTTAGGATAATAATAATCTTGTGCTAATTGTCTACTTAGTTTGCAGGTCTAGTGACCTGCAATTGATTTCCATTCCATTTTGTGAGGTGTTCCTTTTGCTGCTGTATATATCAACCTGGAGACTCTTGCATGGTTCTGTATTTAGTACAAATGTGTCCTCATATGTCAAGTGTCAATATGCCATATAGTGCAAGACACCCATTACAACTGAGCCACACTGAGATGTGTAGCATTGTGACTTTTTCTTTAAATTGCAGCTACATACCTGTCAGAGACTGTGGGTCTCATTCAGACCCGCTCACAAGCACTTGAGCGCTCACAAGCAGGTCAATGTTTGGCTGTGAGCACGTGCAGTGGCCACACTGCGCATGCACAAGCCCCAGAGAGAGTGAGAAATTCTCTCGCTCTGGGGCTCACTACAAAAGGGGCGGCTGTCAATGTTGATCAACAGCTTGCCCCATTTTGTAGGCATGGCAGGGAGGTGGCTTCACAAATGGAGGCATTCTCAAGCGAACACCTGCCGTTTGTGGGCGGCCCCACTGACATCACCAGTGATGTCAGTGGGAGAGCTTCTGGCTCTATTAGAGCTGAAAGCTCTCTGGGGCTTGTGGCAGACAAGATCCTACCACAAGGGTCTCTTTGCAAGCCCCGACGGTCACGATGGTCCTGACCATCGCGACCATCATCCTGGCCACTCGTTAAAGCTGTGGGTGGTAACCCACAGCCTAGCAATCGGCCAGGAGGACAGAACATGTTTTAGCTGCGGCCATCCTCATTTAGAGTGATTGTTTGCTTTTTGAGAGCACCTCTGAATGAGGTCCTGTGTTTGTTGTGGACAGGAATAGACAAAGGAACAGGTTTAAACTGAAAGGTGGGTTGTTTAATGTGAATATTGGTAGACATGAACAATAAGATAAACTAAAGTCCAGTAATAAACAAACTAATATCTGTTGCAGGAGGGAACTGTAGTGAGTGGAAATAAACAAATGTCCAGATCAGTGACAGAGATGAATGAGGTGAATCCAGATAGACTCTAAGAGTGAAGTGGATATCCTGGTATGCAGAACAGTGGATTTGATGGATATCCAGAAATGCTGTAATGATGATTGAAAGGAGAAATCCGGTAATGCTGTGATGATGTGTTGAAAGGAGAATCCGGTAATGCTGTGATGATGGCTGTGCAGAAATGGGTTAACTGAGGAGCGAGGTTCAAACAGGAGTGGGTCTGGTGAAAGGTGTAGGGCTGATCCCAGTGGAGTGTGAGGCAAGGCAGAGCGGTGCAGGCTATGCAGGAAGCCGGAAGCTGACAAGGAGCTAGTGCAAGCATCGGAGCACAAGTCTAATGTTCAGGAGTGCAGGAACTCTCTCTCACAGCTGACGCTGTGGACGCATTGCACTGGCAACTACAGGGCACTCCAAACACCCTTAAGTACCCAATAATGGAATTTCATAGGCTAGAGAGAGCAGGTGACCCACAGACAATTGGCCTGCTATGTCACATGGACAAAGACAAGATGTTGGCACCCAGACAGCCATGACACGGAGATGCCACTAGACTTACCCTTGCTAGGATGGCCCAATGCTGGCAAACCTCTGTGTACATGCAATGCCAATCTCCACATGCCAACTCCCCTGCCAGAAGGACCGCGCCACAGCCCCTCACCGGTAATAACCGCTTACCTCCATGCTGTGAAACCCTGGTCATGACAATACCATTCAATCTGTACTACAGACACTGAGCTGTGACTCATGCAGGAATCTGTACACATTCAGAGATAAATGTATCTTGGCATCAAAAAAGCTTTGACTACTATAACCTAGCACTTCATATACAGATTAAGGGGGGAAATTTACTAAGAATGAAATCTGATCGAGTTTGTTTTTTTATAAACTCGATTTGCATCGCTGAAATTTGGTTTATTTGATGCTTCTGAAACTGTCAAATATACTAAGAAGTGATCAGGTTGGGAGATGGTGAAGCAGATTGAGATTTCACAACTGAGTAGCACGTTTAGATAGAGATTTCTCACCCGAGTTTGCAATGTTTTCTCTGATCAACTTTCCTGAGCAAGAAGCCATCACATATTAGTGACATATGTGCTTGTTTGTTCTACCTGTAAAATAAGGGTTAACATTAAAAAAAATGATGTAGTGTAGGGTCCCCCCAAAAAATCATAACCAGCCCTGAACTGCACAACCAGTCCTGGTTACTAAAAACATGGGGGGGGAATTAGTAGGGTTCCCCCATATTTTAGGAACCAGCACTGAGCTGCTGTCCAGTCCTGGATTTAAAAATAAGGGAAAAAAAATGAGTAGTGGTCCCCCGATTTTGAAAACCAGAACCAAACAAATCCAGGGAGGGTCCCCCCTCTCCCAAGCACCCCAGGCTTAGTCTAAAGCCTGTGGCTCTTGTGATGGACTGTCCTTTGTCTTCAAGATGTAACACCATATGGACAGTGGTGGATCGGTTCAGTAAGAGGTCTATTTCATTCCATTGGCCAAACTCCCCACTGCCAAGGAGCTGGCCACTCTGTTTATTCCGCATATTTTTCATCATCATGGTCTACCACAAGATATCATCTCAGATGGAGCTACCCAGTTTATGCTCAATTTTGGAAGTCCTTCTGTTTTGCATTGGGTATTAATATCAGTCTCTCCTCTGGCTACCATCCTCAGTCAAATGGGCAAATGGAGAGAGTCAACCAGTCCTTGGAACAATACCTCCGTTGGTACATGTCCAGGTGTCATAAAGACTGGCTTGAACATTTATCTCTCATAGGATATGCCTACAACAATTCATGCCACGTGTCTTCCTCTGTCTTGTCTTTCATGTGTGTTACTGGTTCACACCCCAGAGCAAATTCCTTTAATCCTGTTTCCAGAACCTCTCACTCACCTTTGTCAGTCTTCAAGCTTAGATCTGTCTGGAACAACGTTCATCATGCACTCCTAAAGGCTTCTTTCAACTCCAAGACTGTGACTGATAAGCACCGGAAGCCTTGTAAGTTTAAGGTCGGCAATTCAGTTTGGCTATCCACCAAGAGCATCAAGCTACACCAACCTTCTCAGGAGTTGGACTCTAAGTACATTGGTACATTTCAGATCATTGCATAAACTAACCCAGTAGCTTTCCAGCTCTGGCTACCCAGAACCCTCAAGATTAATAACACCTTCCAATGTTCCTTGCTAAAGCTGGCAGTATTCTTGAGAAGATTTTGACTCAAGTGCTTCAGAAGGCCTTCTCCTGTGCTTGTTCAGGGTCAACAGGAGTATGTCATTGGAGAGATTTTGGTCTCCAAGTTTGTGTGGGGCCAAAAAAAAGATATCTTGGGTTCCTGAGAGGTTTGTGCATGCTCCAGGACATAGAAAATCCTTCTTCAGGGAGTTCCCAGACAAGCCTAGTTCTAGGGGTTCTTTAACCTTTTGTCACGGGTGGGGTACTATCACAAGCCACCGTCATGCCTTGTTACCTTCCTTTGTTCTGGTTGTCACTTCTTCTCAGAGAAGCCGCATTCTCTGGCCACAGGGTCTGACAGCCGTCCCAGTCACCAGGAAATGTGGGGCTGAACTGGGATGACATTTTTGGTTGCTGGGAGACCAAGATGTTGGGTGGCCATGGGTCTACTGGATAGATGTGCAGCGTCCCAGCTGTCAGTTGTCAATGAATCTGTGTATCCATACTGTAGCTCTCAAGGCTGCGACTTGTCATCTAAGCCGCATCTCGGCCCTCAAGGCTGAACCATGGCCATCAAGGTTCGCACTGCTGCTGTCAAGGTTGTACCACTGCCATCGAGGTCACACCTCAGCCCTCAAGGTCGCACCTCAGCCCTCAAGGCCGCGACTTCTCATCCAAGCCACATCTAGTTAACATTTATTTATTTATACAGAGATTTTTGCACAAGCCCCCCAGCATTTGAAAACTATTTGAATGTCTGAATAGAGTATGTCAGCATGGGTATGAACACAGCTTTATTGTACATGGCCTCAGTTTGCATGCTCATTCACTCCCTTGTTCCACCTCTCCATCAGTCAAGAGGTAAATGTATCAGAAGTGAACAAATCTGCATTTTCTTCTCTTTGGGTGCATTGTAAATTTGCATATTACATACTACAGAAACATACATAATTCCCACCTTGTCTTGTTATAGGAGTGTTGACAATGAAGATTCAGATACAATAAATAATGCATGCAATATTATTCTTGTATTAAAATAATTTATGTAGAAATGGGAATTATTTTTATGATTTATATTTTCTTTTAATAATATTGAATATATAAGACAACAGTAAAAAAGGAAATAGGCTTTTTACAGCTCTGGTCATGAGAAAATATGTCTATAAAAATGTTGTTGTCTATAATCATCACAGAGAGATTGTTTCTATAAAATAACTTTACTATATGCATATATATAGACTTATATAGTAGATCAAAAACTCTGGTATAACCTCTGGTACAATAAATCAGAATCTTAGAAGCATTATTCTTAACAGAGGTAGGATTTTTTAATATAAAATAACACAAATTACCTGTAGATATAGCTACTAGTCAACAAGAGCATAGTGTTTATATAATAGGAATCATAAGATATCCCAAGTCATAAGCTATACAATGCATATGTAAACTGCTTCAGAAATTATTATTAATCAGCAAGCACATAAGGTTAGTAAGGTTAGTAAGTTTAGAAGCAAAAAGGGAATCCCACAGCTGTCAGTCACTTGTATTCATAGGCTAGAGATAATAACAAATGTATCCTTATACCTTAGGGGCTTTTGCTTTGGGAAGTGAAATTCAGAATTACAAGCAAATACAATTCCCACAGCTAGAATGGAAGTGTGGTGAATGCTTGCCACTGAAAATTTCCAAAGGGATTCCAGCCGTGATCGCTGAATCTCTACAGAAACCACATAGCTTCAAAAAGATGCCACTGAAGTATGCTTGAAGATAATCCACAATCACAGGGTGATTGTAATCACATTCTTACTGCTACAAGTAACAGCAAAGCTCCTTCTCCTGTCAGACTGATTTGTACCAATAGCATTGATGCTTTTCATTCAAATGATTGAATTTTCCGAAGACATTGGGGCAGATGTATGAAGCTCTGGAAAGTGATAAAGTGCAGAGTGATAAATGACCAGCCAATCAGCTCCCAATTGTCAGTTTTGAAACACAGCCTGTAACATGACTGTCAGGAGCTTATTGGCTGGTCGTTTATCACTCTCCACTTTATCACTTTCCAAAGATTCATACATCTGCCCCATTAGTCCATGGACTATTTGCTCTAGTTGCATCTACTGTATATGCTATCATTAAAGTTGCACCTATCTCATCATTTATATGACTCAAAATGCTGCTGCATAAACTTAAGTGTACAGATTAATTTATGCATCTCAGAAAAATAATAGAGGTTTGGGTGTTAAACAAATGGACAAGAGGGCATTGTAGGCTCCATACTTATTTAAAGAGCTGTTTTAGTGCAGTCCCAAGTAGTGAAGCTTTTTGATTTGTTTTACAAAGTAAAAGAACCAAGCTTACATTTAGTGCCTCCTCATTGAGCAGTGTTTAAACAGAAGTGTTGTATATTAAGGTACATGAACCATCAAGTTAACTACATACAGAATAGATTCTACTTTAAATCATTCCTGATCTGTCATAAATGTTCTAATGTCCTTTCTGAATGTTCACTTACATCTTTGTGTTGCATTTAAACATTTTTCTTCTGCTGAAAAAGGACATTTCTCAATGTTTTAAACATTAACACAAGTATCTTGCCGAGCCCGAAATCATTTAAATAGCTAATGTATTTTTATGCAACATCTGTAATTTAGATCTCTTTTGCAGTGTTCATTTTGTATTCATTGCTGTCATCCTACTGCTCGGTGTACAGTATATTTCATAGCTCATATTTCATGCTTTTGATTTCTAACTACAGAAGGAAAAAAGTATAACCATCATTAAATGTCACTGACACATAATATGTTTGCATGCTGGTAATAATGATATATTGTCTGCTTTTCCTTTGAAGCTGTTTATTAAATATAAATTTGGGTGGTACAAATTCAGAATTTTATATTACAGAACTTTTAGCAGGGATGTGACAAAAATGATTTGTTCCCAAGAGAAAAATTTAGTAGAAGCTCATTTCTCTCCAAACTACCAGTTTTTTTCTTATTGTAACCTGATGTTGTGACCCACTAAAGGTTATTATGTTTTTCTGATGTTTTCATTAGAAATGCTCAGTCAGATTAGGAGATATTAAAAAATAAATTCCTATCTTGAGTGGGCATTGGTCGTGAGTACAGGTCCACCAAACAGAATGAGATTAAAAAATAAATAAAATAATATGTGTTTGGCAGTAATTAACATTAAAAATGATAGATTATGGGTCAAAAAGAGAGCCAGAAGTGTGTATTTCCCCTTAGTAATGTTCTATGGTACTGTAAGTGCACAGGTTGCAGTAAAAATAATATTTCAAAAGTTTTCCATATGGATACATTATGGCTCATTCCATGAACTGGCTGCTTCAATTCCAAAGTGAAACAAACAAACAAACAAAAAAAATAATGAATTTATAAATATATGAAACTATTATCATAGCATTGTATAAATAGACTATTATCTTCTACTGATTACAAGGCCACAATCAAAGAATTTCTAGCTGACAGTGTGAACAATCCAGAATTATAAATTGGACTCAATTATTAAGAGGTTGATCTATTATTATAAAATATAGAAATAGAAGATAGGCCTCTATACCACTAGACCATATAGCTGCAACAAGGGCTGCAATTGATATACAGTGGTTATGTCACTATATTCCTGGCTCTCAATCAGTGGCATAACAAATGTTGGGCATAAGCCCTGGGCACTAAGACATGGGAGGGGGACAGGCACTGAAGTGTTATTAGCTAGTACACTTTTCATCCTTTTGGGCTGATTGCCTTAGTCAATACACACTGCTTAAGCCTTATACATTTGTAAAGGTGTAGTACCTTAGGTTTATGTTTTAAATCTTGTGTTTTTAAATGCAAACATTAAGCATTTTGAGCCCTATTGGGAGAAAAGTGCTATATAATGTATTATTATTATTATTATTTTTATTATTATTATTATTAATAATTATATATACTGTGTGTGTATGTATATATATATATATATATATATATATATATATTTAATATTTTAAATTACTATTTAAATTAGAATCACTTAGCTAAATTGTTAATTGAATAAACATATAAAGTGGGGTCTGCTAGGACTTTCATGTGTTGGTCTGTGATTCGATCCCTGCAGTTACCATCATGGATGCAGCCATGACAGTCTACATCACCTGATCAGCCCACCACCCAATAGCAGCATTGGTTGCTGTCAGCTGACAAAATCCTCCAATTACCTATTTAATTGGGGATAGGGGATTTGGAGACACCTCTGCACCAGGTTTTTGTTAGACAAGAATTGTTTATATGGTAGCCCCAAATGAATGATATATATATATATATATATATATATATATATATATATCAATGGATAATAACTCTATGAGGGTACTGCCAAGGACAGTAAGAGAAGATATACATAGTAAAAAAGAAAAAAAGCACTACTTTTTTCTTTTTTCCTATGACTATCCACCAATGGACCGCTACTTTAGGGTATTTAGTCTGACTCCAAAAACAGGAAGTTGCTGTTCAACTTCACTACTTCCAGTTATTACTAACTGTTGCAGCTTTCCAGGTTCCATGTTCTTTCCTACCAGTGTTATATCCTAGTGACTGGATTCGCTCCTGGCTGTATACTATCTACTTTATTTCCAGTGACTCCTTCCAGTGCTAATCAGCATCTGACTTCTCCAGTGATTTCTTCAGTCTTTGCCTGTGTGCTAAACTCCAAATAAACAACTTTAGCACTAATCAGCATTAGACTTCTACAGGGATTTATTCATTCCTTGTCTGTGTGCTAAACTCCAGTTAAACAACTTCAGCACTAATCAGTGTCAGACTTCTCCAGTGATTACTTCAGCAGCTGTCTGTGTGCTGAAACTGTATTTATAAACTTTGCTTATCTGCATCTGGATCACCAGTGTGTACACTCAGTAAAGCATCTGTGTACTGACTCCTAGTGTCATTCTCCTACACCAGTCCTGCACCTTGATCACCAACATCAGTGGCGGAACTAGAGAGTGGTGGGCCCAGGTGCAAGAATATGCTCCTCTCGATCTTCTTACTCCAGCAGCCCGGCCCTCTATTATGACACGGTGCACATGATGTCATGATGTCACGCGTGCCGTGTCATAACAAGGGGCCGGGCTGCAGGATCAAGGGGCGGGGCCATGGTGGGTATCTCTCATGTTGGAGTTGGAGTGGCTGAGACGGACCTGCTCCAGCTCCAAACATTTAGGTAATGGGGACCAGGTCGGTGGGCAGCGGCACTGTCAGATGCAGGCAGCCATGGGCCCTTGCACCACAGCGGGCCCCGGTGCAAGGCACCGGCTGCACCACTGCTAGTTCCGCCCCTGACCAGCATGTGTACTCAGTACAGCATCCATGTACTGACTCCTAGTGCCATTCCCCTGCACCAGTCCTGCATCTGGATCACTAGAGATACTCTCTAGTGCAAGCCCTTGCTAGGATCTCCAATATTCTCACATTTCAAGTTCCTTTATTGTAGTTCAGTGTATGAACTCACAGTATTCTCTGCATTCATTATCCTGCATACTCATCACCAGGTCTCCTTGTCACTCCCAGGTACCTGACCAGAGGTCCATGACCTGCTCACTTGGTACGGTGAAATCCAAATTCCAATAGGAGTGGTCAATGGTGAAGACCACCAAGTGTGATAGACTATGCGCCTCTTGTCAGGTCAAGCCAATACCTGGGTTTGATCAATAAAGAGGACATTATTAGTGACATACCATCAGTTGCTTCCCAGCCACCCTAACCCCCTGGCTCCCAATCCTCCAACTGAGGAATCCCATGTAGCGGACCGTGACACATTGTACAGATCACTTAGAACAAAAATAATATTAGTATTATGTAATATTAATAATAACTAGATAGAATAATTTAGTAGAAGTCAGCCAGTTTAAAAATTACATTTATTTTAGAAATTGAATTTAAGTTAAATGTATTTTTTATGCTACCTGACTCCTACTAATATATCTAGCTGTTGTAATGTAATGGGCCTGGACAGCGCCATTTTGCATTTTTTATTTCTACATATTCTATAACATTCTTAAAACAAACAATAAAGAATTATAGAAAAATTATCCAAGTGGCAGATAATCAGTTAGCATGGAGCAATATCTTGTGGAATCTATGGCTTCAGGCCTGCTACTCATCTTGGTTTGACTTTTGTTTCTGTGACAACAATGAAGAATTGGGGATAGAAAGAACTGACCACATATTTAAATAAATAAAATGTGAAGTCACTCTTAAATATTAGATTTTTGGCCCTGAGAAAAAAAGTGAAAGTATTATTTATTTCGTCCACTCAGATATCTTGATTGCATGCTTTGTAGATGACAGTTTGATTTCTAGAATGTACCTGAGGTTGTTCCCTACACATTTTATCACATAATGTGTATTCTTGGTAAACCCTCAAACATACATCAGTTTTACAATACCACATGCCCCTTTCATGTATTTACCCTGCAGCATATTCACTTATATTTTTTACCATCCTTCTGTCAGGATAATGATTCACTTTGGCACATCACAAGCTAAGACATATAGCAGTGTTCCAGAAATATGATTCGATGTTTGAGAACAAAACATTACTTTATTTCTGCTACAATAAACAGGGAAACAATATTCCAGATGTCTACTATATTTTATAAAGAAAATAAAATTGGCAAAAGTAGTGAAAATATAAAAATGTAGGAGTTCATGAAGAGCTAACTGTACATATTTTTGTGTAACATTTCTGTAATTGCTTGCCACAAAGAAAGCATGTGCAGTATGCAGATTTTGTCACATCTTACATTTACACATCTTTACTGATAAAAAGAGTTAGAAAGTTTGGTTTAGAAACAATATCAGACTTGGTTGTTCCACTGGAATCGGAATGTAATAAAGACAGAAGGGATCCAGGCGGTCATAATCCAAATGCCTGCATCCTGACAGGGTTAACATACCGACACTTTGTGGTCGGTAAGCTAACGCTCCCCCTCTCCCTACCCTAGCCCTCCCTCCCCAGTACCTGAACCTAACCTCCGACCCTAGTGCCTAAATCTTACCTCCCCCTCCCCATACCCTAAACCTAACCCACCCCCCATAGTGCCTAAACCTAACTCTTCACCTAGTGCCTAACTTTAACCCCTAAACCTAATCCTAATCCTCCCCCCACCCCGGTACTTACCTTTGGCATCCCAGCGGTCGGGAAGCCGGCATCTAGATCCTGAACAGCGTTGGTATTCTGGTGCTGATAAGGTAAGCATCGGCATGTAGACCGCTGGGATGCTGAATGCATATGGTTCTGGAATCAGCCAGGATTCTGATCGGTGTCAGTATTCGGGTGCTGGTAAGGTAAGGGTCGGCATCCAGACCACTGGGATGCTGAACGCATACTGTTCCTCTGCATCCCAGGACATTTAGACTATTGTTCTTTAGCTTAATGTTTCTATAGACATATCAACATACAGTAGTGAGGGCTTGTCTGATTGTGATTAGTCACCAGTTTGTTTATAATGAAAAAATATATGCGGGGTCCGGTGCACTCTTTAACTGTAAGCTAATATGTGGGATAGTATTCCAATGGGTGCTTGTGTACCTGTTATTATCCAAATCCTAATGCTGCCTCAAATACCTGTGGCTTTCCTGTACCACTATTTAAAGATAAATCATGTAGACCGTAGAGGGCGCAAATAGAATATAAAATATTTATTGGGTCGTGTGTGAAAGGGTAACAAAAAAATTGTATATTAGAAAAGATGCATTAAGATTGAGCATATAAAAATGCTAACGTACAATAAGAATTGGATATTTAGCTAAACCAACAAATCCCTATAATGTCAATGGTGTGTTAACACCCTTGATAGGGATAGCAATATTAAAACAAAATGTTAACACAAAATATTCAATTGGTGCATTGTGCATTAAATACATTGAATACATTGATTAGCATGGGTTAATGGTAAAAGAGTAGTTCAAGCTAATCTCAGCAAACATGTAAAGATCATGGGGTGCTTTTGAATAAAAAAGTTAGGGATGGTAAAGTCCGAATCTGAGTCTCATGAATCCTTGCTGAGTGGAAACATGGAATGTTTGATTCCCCAAAGTCTATTAAAAAACGTTGGTCGGTGCATGCACCTCCTATCTCTGTGTCACGTGAAAAACAGTGATGACAGTCTTTACTTGTGTGCTGTGTCTTGCCTCCGTGTGGTAGCTTCCCGGGTCCTGACGAAGATGTTGGAGACCCGTCCAGCGGTGGTCCCGTGACATGACAGCCGAACCGATGGAAATCTTCAGCCATTTGTAGAGGAGTGGTTGCCGGCGGTGTGCGTCCACGTCTGTGTCACCCCCGGGTTCCCTCTTCCGGGTAGCGCTCCATGCAGGGGGCGTGGCCTATGCGTTTCCCCCATCCAATCGACTGCGGGCTTCGTCAGGGCTGTGTGAATGTTTCCTTACTTAGGATTTATTTATATAGGGCTTTCAGCCCCTCCTCTTCTTTTTAACTCCTTCTTTGCTTGTATTTCAGCAATATGCAGACGGTGATGAATGGTGGTTAATTTACTATAATAAGCATGAAGTAGATACAGTGAACAGTTATGGTATAGATTAAACTGAAAATGGTATATAAAGTGGCAATAATACTAGATTTGTTACAATTTGTGTAGTCTTTTATAATTGCAGTTATATATAAGACTGCATAAGGTTGTAAAAAAGAAAGAAAAAGAAAGCTATGTTTGTTTATAAATGGAATGGGATTGGAGTAAGAACTAGGTATTATGCTCTAGATTCTATTCAGATATTTTGAAAATTAAAAACAGAGAAATGGCAGTATTACAAAAGTGGGATGATTAGTTGAGTATATTCCTTCAGAATAGTGTATATATTAAAAACTATAGATTGTTATTATGCATATTTCCGGATAAATGGTAAGTATTTTGTTCAATTGCCTTCAATAGATGCTATCTAAATTTCAGACTGCAGTTTTTGTCACTTTACTTGCATATATTCTCTTATATGAGTTAAGTTTCATATTTATATTAATATGTTTTGCTTCTATCAGGTTCTCTATTAATTAATTTATATTCATTGTTAATTCTCCATGGGGGATGTGGACTTGTTCATCTTAGTAAAATTGATTTTTATGTTCTTCAGACCTCTGTATAATGCTGGTTTGTAGCATCGTACTTCCACATTTAGGGAGAAGAAGACACCACATTAGAGGTTGGACTACATAACCTGATATTGATGTGAGGTCTCCCATCACATTACTTGTCAGGCCCTTCCCTGTTTGGCTTCCAAGTTCAGAAGTGATTGGGCAGAAGCAGGGTGGTATGTACGTAGTGACCTCTAGTGTGTCCCTTATCTCCCAAATCAAAGTTTCCGTACTGTTGATGCTCATGTGTGCCGCCTTGGGCCTTCTTGCCTTAATCTTTCAAAAAATATGAGAGTTCAAAGTCGATGTTCAATCCTATTGGTTTGAGCGTTTTAAGTTCATGAATCCATGTTGATTCTTCTTGTGACATAATTTTTATATAATCTCCTCCTCTCCAAGGTTTATTTATTTTTTAAATGGCATGAAAATGAAGTGTGCTTGGGTCCCCATTGTGGACAATTTTGTAATGTTTAGAAACACTATGGGCCTCAAATTTCTTCTCAATGTTATTAATATGTTCTTTTATTCTTATATTGAGATTTCTTTTTGTGTGGACTATATATTATAGGCCGCAAGGACAGGTCAAAAGGTATATTAGCCCTTCGGTATCGCATGTCATGGGTTTCTTAATCTTGTAATGCTGTTTTGTTTTATTTGAGGTAAATTCACACACCGATGAAGTTTGTTTTTTTCCCGTTGTTTTACAAGCTTTACATTTGTTACAGTAATAAAATCCTGGGTTCCTTTTACCAAGCCAAGTGTCTCTTATGCTTTTTTTTCCATTTTTGGCTTAGGTAACTTGTGATCATTTTTTGCTTTAAGTTTGGTGCTCTTCTATAAATGAATCTGGTTCTCTTCTGTAGGAGATCTTTCAAAATATGATCTTTCAGGAGAATATGCCAATGTCTTCGAATAATTTTTTCAATATCTTTAAATCGACTGTTAAATTGATTGATAAAGAAGGGTCCTTCTTCTTCCTTTCTCTTTGGTTTATATTTGAGGAGATCTTTTCTCTCTGTTTCCTTAGCCTCCTGAAGTGCTGTCTCCAGGATTTCTAGATCATGATTTTGATCAATGAATTTCTTTTTCAAATGTTCTATTTGTTCTTCAAATACTTCAATTTTTGAGCAATTTCATCGTATTCTTTTGAACTGACCTCCTGGGATGCTCCTGATCCAATTCTTTTGGTGATTGCTCGTGGGGGCAATGAATTTGTGCATGTCAACTGGTTTGGTGAATGTCTTGGTTTGTATTGTGTCTTGTTCTATACAGATAGTCAGATCTAGAAAATCTATTGAGTTGTTGCTCCAAGTAGTCGTGAATTCTAGATTGATATTATTTTCATTGATGTACTTACTAAACATTTTGAGTTCTCCCAGGTCCCCTCTCCAGATCTTAAGGACGTTGTCTATAAAGTGGTGCCAAAATAGTATGTGTTGATTGAAGAGGTTATTGTGCCATATGGTATCATTTTCCCACTTTGCCATCTACAGGTTTGCGTAGCTAGGGGCAAATTTCGTCCCCATAGCCATACCGCAAACCTGTCTATAGTGGGGGCCATTGAGCCAAAAATTGTTATGTGTAAGGATGAATGTTATACTTGCAATCACAAACTTGATATTATCTTTTGGAATTTCTGAGTCAAGTTCCATTATTGATTCTATGGCATCCACACCTTGTTGGTGGTCAATGCAAGTGTAGGGAGATTTTACATCGTAGGTGACTAGGAAATAGCCTTCTCTCCATGTGGTCTTATTCAAGATTTCTAATCTTGAGTCGTGTCTCTTAAATAACTTTTTTGTTTGATGACTAGTGGTTGTAATGTTAAATCTACGAATTCTGAAAGTTTGGTGGTGAGTAAGCCTATTCCTGAGACTATTGGATGTCCTGGGGGGTTATAGCATGTTTTGTGAATTTTTGGGAGGAAGTAAAATACAGGCATTCTTGGATAGTGTTGCTGAATGTATTCAAACTCTGTCTTATTTAGAATCCCTTTGTCCTTACCCTCATGTAGGAGGTGGTTAAGTTCTTTTTGAAATTTTTCCATTTGGTCACTTTGTAGAAGTTCGTATGTTTCTTTATCGGCAAGTTGTCTCAGGGATTCTTTTTCATAGTATTGTCTGTCCATTATCTCTAACCCTCCACCTTTGTCCGCCTGTTTTCTGACTATGGATTCACTCTCTTTGAGATTTTTTAATGCTTCTTTCTCTTTCTTATTGAATTTTCTTCCATGGTGTATCTTCTTCTTTTGTAGGGTGCTTTTACTTTTTTTCCCCAGTGTTGCCAGGTCAATTTCTACTGCTTTTTGAAAAGTGCACCTTGTACATGTTTTGGATAAAATGTTGATTTATTTTTCAGATTCGTATGTATTTTCTGGCTGGCGATTCCTTTGAGTTCTTCTCCTTTAGATTCCTCTTTATTAAAAAATGTCTTTACTGTGAGTTTGCGCGTGAACTTGTGTAGATCTATAAACGTCTGGAATTCTTTAAAGTCATTACCTGGTGCAAACTTGAGGCCTTTTTTAAGGACATTAAGTTCTTCTTTTTTTAGGATGTAGTTACTGATGTTGTATATCCCCCGTTTTCTTTCTTCTTCTTCTTTTGTGATTTTGTCCTTACATCTGGGTTCGTATAGGATCTTCTTTTTTCCACCTCTTTTTCCTCTTCTGCACTTTCTGTGTCTGTCTGTGGATGTTTTCTCTTCTGTGTGGATTCTATGTTCCGATCTGGTGGTGTTTTTTCCTTGAGAAATTCTAAAAAAAGATTTAAATTTTGTTCTGGGTCATCTTGAGTTAATGCCAAAGTTTCCTCTGCTGATTCTCCACTCAGTGCTTTTTTTTCTAAATTTTTCAAAAATTTTGTTGTGTGTATTTCTTCTTGTGTTATTGCTTCTTTTATACCTCTCCTGAAGCTCTCTTTTACTTTGGACGTGTCGAGAGCACCTGTACTCCTTTTATTGCCGTATTCAAAATTCATCTCCCTATATGGTTGATATGTCCTATTCTCTGCATCAACTCTTGGAGGGTTTTTAATTAGTGGTCTTTTTGCACTGTATGGTCTATTTGGTTGTTGAATTGATAGTGGTTAGTTTGATCTGTCTGTATCTCTTTGTGCAATTGACTTTGTTTATAACCATGATGTGTTCCTCGTGCTTTGGTCCCATATCCCCTCATGTTTCTTTCCTGGTAATTCATATATTGCATTCTGTTCTGGTGTTTCTGTTGATCTTTTGCTATTTTTCTTGTTTGGTTCCAGTCTCTTTGTCCCGTCTTATAATCTTCTGTGTCTCTGGCGAATTTGCGCTTTTTAATGTCAACTACTTCATTTTCTGTTTTGATCAATTTTGTAATGGTCATGGCTTGTAATTTTTTATAATCCTCCATTTCTCTGATAGGTGTTAATTTGTCTTTAATATTGGTGATTTCACTATTCAAACTTTTCAGGGATTCGTTTCGATCTTCAATGATGAGCTTGATCAAGTTAAATGAGCAGTCATCTAATGCTTTATTCCATTTGGTATGGAAATCATTTTTAAAAGGATTGAAGGTTGGACATTTGAATAGTCTCAAACCTCTGGGAACTAGATTATTGTCTATATATTTCTGTAGTTTATTGTTATCCCACCATTGTTTAATTTCCAATGTCATTATTTTTTCCATTTTAAGGTATAAATCACAGAAGCCTTCTTCATTGTTCACTTGTGGTATTTGGTTTTCTGTGATATCCGCTGAGAATATATTTTCTAATATTTGTACTCGCTCTCTTTTTGAGGTGTGCATTATAGCTTACGTGTGCTGTACTGGGTCACTAGGAAAGTATTTTGCAAATATAGAAAAAATATATACGTGGACCGCTGCGCTCTTTAACTGTAAGCTAATATGTGGGATAGTATTCCAATGGGTGCTTGTGTACCTGTTATTATCCAAATCCTAATGCTGCCTCAAATACCTGTGGCTTTCCTGTACCACTATTTAAAGATAAATCATGTAGACCGTAGAGGGCGCAAATAGAATCTAAAATATTTATTGGGTCGTGTGTGAAAGGGTAATAAAAAAATTGTATATTAGAAAAGATTAAAATTGTGAATAAGATGCATTAAGATTGAGCATATAAAAATGCTAACGTACAATAAGAATTGGATATTTAGCTAAACCAACAAATCCCTATAATGTCAATGGTGTGTTAACACCCTTGATAGGGATAGCAATATTAAAACAAAATGTTAACTCAAAATATTCAATTGGTGCAATGTGCATTAAATACATTGAATACATTGATTAGCATGGGTTAATGGTAAATGAGTAGTTCAAGCTGATCTCAGCAAACATGTAAAGCACATGGGGTGCTTTTACATAAAAAAGTTAGGGATGGTAAAGTCCCAATCTGAATAAAGTCTCATTAATCCTTGCTGAGTGGAAACATGGAATGTTTGATTCCCCAAAGTCTGTTAAAAAATGTTGGTCGGTGCATGCACCTCCTACCTCTGTGTCATGTGAAAAACAGTGATGACAGTCTTTACTTGTGTGCTGTGTCTTGCCTCCGTGCGGTAGCTTCCCGGGTCCTGTCGAAGATGTTGGAGACCCATCCTGCAGTGGTCCCATGACGTGACAGCCGAACCGATGGAAATCTTCAGCCGTTTGTAGAGGAGTGGTTGCCGGCGATGTGCGTGCACATCTGTGTCACCACCGGGTTCCCTCTTCTGGGTAGCGCTCCATGCAGGGGGCATGGCCTACATGTTTTGCCCGTCCAATCGACTACGGGCTTCGTCAGGGCTGTGTGAATGTTTCCTTACTTGGGATTTCTTTATATAGGGCTTTCAGCCCCTCCTCTTCTTTTTAACTCCTTCTTTGCTTGTATTTCAGCAATATGCAGACGGTGAGGAATGGTGGTTAATTTACTATAATAATCATGAAGAAGATACAGTGAACAGTAATGGTATAGATTAAACTGAAAATGGTATATAAAGTCGCAATAATACCAGATTTGTTACAATTTGTGTAGTCTTTTATAATTGCAGTTATATATAAGACTGCATAAGGTTGTAAAAAAGAAAGAAAAAGAAAGCTATTTTTGTTTATAAATGGAATGGGATTGGAGTAAGAACTAGGTATTATGCACTAGATTCTATTCAGATATTTTGAAAATTAAAAACAGAGAAATGGCAGTATTACAAAAGTGGGATGATAAAGATATTAGTTGAGTATATTCCTTCAGAATAGTGTATAGTGTATATAGTTTGTTTATAATGCTGTAAGTTGCACTCACTCATTTGCCTGTAATAGCTTTTGCATATTGGGATTTTGTGCTGTTGTTGTCAGCTGAAGTTTATGCTTGTTACTGAACTTGCTTGCCTGGACTTTCCTTGTCTGCATGTTTATATTTCCAGGAACTCTGCTTATATACTGACTATTTATGTCTTGTACCTATTCTGAACTGTTTACTGACCATTCTTGTCTGCCCCTTAAATCAGCTTCTGCTTATTACCTTATTATTTAAGAGCCTCTATATGGCTGTAGAAGCCTGGCTGTAGCGCTCAATAGAGAAGTGCAGAATTAAAAGTGCAATTTAAACATAATGATGCCTGTATACCACCATTATTAGATTTTATCTTCTGCTGACATCGATTATGAAGTGACCTCAACATTTCTTTTCATCCTGCAAGTAAATCCATAGAAGGCATTGCTGCAAATTTATTTTGCTGTCTGTGATAATCTATTGATTATTAGATAAATCCATAGAAGGCATTGCTGCAACTTTATTTTGCTGTCTGCAATAGTCTATTATTATTAGGTAAATCCATACCAGGCATTGCTGTCAAATATATCAAGCATATGTTTTTTTTTTTTGTTGTTTCTCTTTAGTTTATAGATGTATAGATCCAGTTCTTATCTTTGTGGTATTTCTTGCTTTTTTGTTTAATTACATTTATTGCTAGCCATCCAGTGGGTGGGGATTGGGGGTTGTTTATAGTCATTGCATACACATGCTAGGTCTCATTATTTAAGATCCTCTATATGGCTGTAGAAGCCTGGCTGTAGTGCTCAATATAGAAGTGCGAAATTAAAAGTGCAATTTAAACATAATTTTGCCATTATACCGCTATTAAACCAACCAGTCAACCAGAAGGATAACACCCAAACTCCACAAGAAATCTTAACAAAATTTGGACAAAGTAACATCATGAAATGAGAGTTCAAAAACTACTTATTCAATACAAGCACCGGATGTCAGCATTACCAGTACATTATTCACTGGATTCTGCTTGCTCATTGTAAGTACTTAACACTATACTTGCTAAACTTTGTCCTAGCTTTCTGATTACACAATACCTCAAAGCTCAAAGTATTCTGTACCAATTTCAGTTTTCTTCTTAGAAATAATGGCCCTCATTCAGAGCTGCTCGTTAGCAGCAGTATGCTCTTTGCGTTCCGATGTTGACAAACCGCGCATGCGTCGGTGTAACACTGCGCATGTGCATACGGCAGTTTGCGTGCTTTTTTTCACTCGTTCGGCAAATTGCGAGCAGGAAGTGACATATCAAATGTGATTGACAGAACAGGCCGTTTTTGGGCATTGACGGGGGTGGAGATGGGAAAACGCAGGTGTGGCGAGGCGTTTTTGGGGCGTACATAAATTAGCTCATGCGAACGTCAAATTCGTACCAAGTCATACATCACTGGCTGATCCTCTTTCCGTTCAAACTGCTCGCACAGCTTGGGGTCTGGATTACTCGACCACAATTGCGATGGCCTTGTCCTCTGGTCCGGGCCTCCTCGATGTTTCATCGATTTATCACGGCTTCTCAGAAAAACAATCAACTTTGGATTGCAAACCAGCTTGTAATGTTTTTTTTTTTTTTTCCTTTGGTATAGCACAAAACTGTACGCAGCTGAAAATCTCAGCTGCTAATTTCAGGATTACACAATCAATTAGCGTTTTTTTGAAGGAATGTTTTTTACAATTTTGTTAGTGTTTTGTGATATTGTAACAATATTGTCATCATGTTTGTGTGTATTGTAACCTTTTGCATTGGGCTGGATTTTTTTTTTTTTAACAAAGTGTTCCTTAAAGAAACATTTTTTTTTAACCCTTTTTTTTTGTTTTGTTTTTTAAAGCTAAGATTTCGTTTTTTCCTTGTGGTACAGGATTAACTAGAAACCATTTTTCAAATAATGTCACAATACAGTTGAGAACATTTTTTTTTTATTTTCTCCACACATTTTTGTACAAATCATCTGCATTTTGACTTAAAAGTTTGGGGTCATTGTTACCCACTAATATTTTGTACATTTGTCTTTTAAAAAAAAACAATTTTGGACCAAAAATACAACAACAAAAAAAAACAATTCACAAGAAAGGAGAGGGAAGTTTTGGCCCTTAAGGAATATGGGGCAAGCACAGAAGGAGTGTGGGAAAAGTAGCCAGTGCTGTCATCATTTCTTTCCCCGTTTGGCTGGGGTAGGGCGGGCGCCAGACCGGGTCCGGGATGTCCTCTGGCTTGCCTGTCCAGAGGCAGATGTTGTGGCTTCTGGACTAGGCACAGGGCTAGGCACATTTGGAGGAATGGCTGTTGTTGTGCCAGAGGTGGAGGATCCAGATGTTCCGGCAGGAAGGGAGGTCGGCTCCACCATGTGCTGGCGAATGAGCTGCTCCAGGGCAGTGGCGATTCGGATGTTGGCCCTGGTATTTTCAGCCAGGGCCTGAACAATGGTCACGTTGGCTGCAGCATTTTGCTCAAGGGCCTCAGCCACCCGTAGCAGACTGGCGTCCATCCTCTGCAGAATCTCCGTATGGGAATCCGATTTAAAATTGAGTTCTGTGAGGAGTGCCACTGCCTGCGAGGGGGATTGCCCTGGACTGGCTTCTGCAGGGTCCTCAGCCAGATGTACTGGTTCCTCCCCTGCAGAGCCAGCAGAAATTCTGCGGCCAAGGCTCCCCTCTGGAGCAGACTCATCCGCCTGTGTCTCTGTGAGAAAAAAGAGAAAAGAGGAACATTACAATCTACATATTGTCACAATAACATTTCAGAGTTGGTTACATCACAACATTTACCTGGGACAACATGAGGAGCCGCAAAGTCTGGCATGTCCGTATCCATGTTGGACACGCCAAACAACTCCACATGCTGCACACACCCCAGTGCCAGTTCTTCCAAATCATTAACCTCCAATGACACAGGGGTGGGACCCTCACCTATCCCCCTTGCATGCCTAGCCCTGTCAGCCATTTTTTGCTTCAGGCGATATTTGAAGTCTTGCCATCTGTGGGTGAAAAAGTAGGCATTATTCCTGCATTATTTGACCCTTTTTATTTGTGTTGGTCAAGTTTTTACTTACTGGTGTTTGACATCCCGGGCTAGACGGACATAATCACCCACCCTATTGACAGCACTGGCTATCTCCTCCCACATTCTCCACTTCTGGCTTACACCCATATTCCTGTCTGCCTCTGGCAGGATGTCCACACACTTCTGAACCAAAACCTCCATCTCCTTTCTTGTGAATTGTGGCTGCCTTTTCTTTTTGCCAGCTTTGGCCGGAATACTGGGCCCAGCAGCCTCTTCCATGTCATCCTCAACACCTATTTACATTAAATTATTGTTAAGTTAGATGTCAAACTTTCACTATATTCTGCTTCTAAATAAGCCTTGATTTGAAATGTGAGAAATAATTACCAGCCACCTCATGGCCATTGTTTGGCTGGTCTGTAGCCATTTTTCAAGCCAAAACAAGAAATACACCTGACCGTTTGTTTTTTGTCGTGACGTATTTATACATGCGTCCTTATTATTCGGCCGCATCATTGATTGTGCGTTCCTATGATCTGTCCTTAATTTGAGCGGGAAAAGAAACACTATTTATGGCTTTTGCCGACTCGAGTCGAGGTGGCGGGTGTTGTTTGTTGGCGGTTACGTTGGTCGGAGTGGATTGTTGGCGGGAGTTGTATTTGGTGGTGTTTTGGAATTTGGTAGAGGCGTTTTTTGGGGGTTTAACTTTCCGTTCGCATTTTTGGGTGTGGTTCTTTTAGTTGTGGTGTATTTTTTGGGTAAGTTTTTTCCGTCATCCTTTTGTAAAATATGGCTCTCCTTTTGTTTGGTTTTTTGACCAAAAATAATTTGTGTTTTTTTTTTCCTTTGTAGGTTTATTTTGGCTCTGCCCCAACGACCTTTTCGTTCTGTGACTTCTATATCGTGTATTGGTAAGTTTGGATTTTAACTTGTTTGTTAAATGTTCATGACTTGTTTTTTGCATCTTTTGGGGACATTACTGATTTCTTCTGGGTTTTTGGGGATGTGAAAACTGCGAACTATTTAGCGCACTTTTGTAGGCTTGATTTCTCTTTTTAAAATGCGAACTATTTAGCGCACTTTTGTAGGCTTGATTTCTCTTGTTAAAATGCGAACTATTTAGCGTTCACAATCTGGGTTGTTTTTTGGGGGCTAAAATTGTGGAAGTCGTCGCAATGTCAGTTTGCTCTTTGTAGAAATGTGTGTTTACTCCCTTTATTTTTGTGCCTTTTCAAAAAGCAAGCTTACAAAATGGACACCCCAAAATCTGTCCTTTTTATTGTCTGTTGAAATGTAGGTTTTGGAAATCATGACAATACCCCGGCATGTAAGCATCTTTGGATTGTATCGTAAAGATAAGTATTTTTCAGTCTTTTTTTGGCAACATAACTTAACTTCAATTCTTACCATTTCAGGTTGATGTTGGTCGTATTGTTATGGCCATGCTACCGGAAGCCGACCAACCTCAATCTCGTCCCAGGCGTAGGCATCATAGGCGTGCAAGGACCCAGATATATAGAACACGTGTCACCCTTTATGGAATGCCCGATGTTGAGGTGTTAAGGCGATACCATCTTCTGCCCCAAATCATCATAGACACTCTGTCATTAATAGAGAGTGCTCTGGAGCGGCAAATTGACAGTCCTACAGCAATACCACCACTTACGCAATTTATGGCGGTGTTATATTTCTGTGCCTCAGGATCCTTTCAAACCACAGTGGGAATAGTTGCGGGAATCTCCCAATCCTCCATTTCAAGGATCCTGAGGGCAGTGATGGAGGCACTTTTCAAGCACCTCCATCTTTTTATTAAAATGCCTTTGGATATGGGTTCCCTTATTTTGTCCAAGGCCAATTTTTACCAAATAGCTGGCTTCCCACACATCATAGGGGTTGTGGATGGTACTCACATACCACTTCAGCCTCCAGCACAGCTGGAGGCCATTTTTAGGAACCGAAAACACTATCACTCACTGAATGTAATGGTGGTATGTGATCCCTCCCTCCAGATCTTGTCCCTGAATGCAAAATTTCCTGGGAGTGCACATGACTCATTCGTCATCCGGCAATCAGGGATTTGGCATAAATTAAACAACCTACAAGCTGGTGATGCGTAGCTTCTGGTTAAGTGGAGACCTTTAGTAGATACCAATGCAAAGCTTGATACACAGTGATCCTGATGTTTTCACTTCTTTTTCAAAGGAGACACTGGCTACCCTTGCACGCCCTGGCTGCTCACTCCTTATTTGGCTCCCATACCAGGCCCACAAAGTGATTTTAATTCCACACTTACAGCCACCAGGCAAGTGGTGGAGTGCTGTATTGGCCTTTTAAAAGGCCGATTCAGATGCCTCCACCGCTCTTGTGGCGAGCTCATGTATTTGCCGGATATGGTTTCGAAAATTGTGGTCCTGTGTGGGATATTTCACAACATCACCATAAGGAGTGCTGTCCCAATGCAGCCAGAGGATGCCTTGCCTGAGGATGGCCCCCCCAAGGTTGGTCGGAGGTCAGTATGTGGGGGGGCCATACGCGATGATGTGGTGGCCAGATTCTTTGGGTAATTTTTGACACAAAATAAGTTATTTGACACAATGTAGAAAGGTTATTATTTTGAAATCAAATTAATCGGTTTTTATTTTCCCAACTTTGGAGTGAAACGATGACTAATTCCTGCTCCCAAAAAATGACTTCATGTGGCCTCATTGGATATATCTTCTGGACCCAATTTTGCAATGCAACATTTGTGGAATCATGTTGGCATGCTCATTCGTCAACCAGTTCTTGATTGTTTTTTTGCTTTTTTATTATGGTGTAGGCTGGATTTTTGAGTTTATCACTGTGTGTATTGATTGTGACCCAACACTTTGTGTTTATTATTTATTTTTAATACATTTTTGGTTATTTTAAAAACATCATTTCTTTTCAACATTACAAGCAAGTGTAAGCAGGTTCACCCAAGGAAAAGTTGCTTAATGGCTAATCCTGTAATGTGTCAAATTGCTCATTATTTTACTATGCTTTGTGGGTTAAAAACAACACCAAAAGGTATTATGTCGAATCAGTATGTTTTACAATCTCCGGCCTAATCAGGTTTAAATAAAAATTTTCAAATCCCCAAAAAATGTAAAAAAAAAAAATGCTGGTAACTCTACAAACCTATTGTTAGTGTTAGGTGTTTCATGTGCCTGCTTAAAAAAACCAGCTTTACACAATCTTAGTTACATTAGTTTCAAATACTTGCTGCAATAGTCTACTTATGTGTTTAAACAATCTAAGATTTTCAGACAAGGATTGAGACTGTATTAAAAATTTAAATGTTTATTGTTTTAAAATATTTTGGAAAAAAAAAAAAAAAATTAACGGCGCAGGATCCCCGACATTCTATCCAGGACCACCAGCAGGCCGATCACATGCCCCCTCAACATTTGTACACACCCGGCTAGCTCCGCCAAACGCCTCTGGTCCTCTGTGGGTAATAAAATTGTGGTGCTTACTAAAATGAATCCTTAATTTATGATTCTAAAAAACTTCAAAAGCAAAATCGACTTAGCAAAAAGTGACAATTGTTTTACAAAATCCAAAAAAATACCAATTCATTTTTCAAACCAAAATCTTAAAAAAAAACCCCAAAAATAATTAAAAAAAAACAAAAAAAAAACAAAAACCATTCTTGCTACCGTAAACAAGAGATACAAGTATGAGTGTTTTGACATGTGTGATATGTGTATGGAGAAATCAGCTGAGAAATTGATAAACAAACAGATATATAACCAACCTTTTAAAATACTAAAAAAAGGAAAAGGCACAGACAAAGGATTACATCAACACATAAAAAAAAAATTATAAAGGGGAAACATACCGTTCAGAATGACGCCTGGACCAGGAACCACACCATCATCCTCCTCGGAGGTGGGACAATTTCCTAAGGATGTCGGCGGGGTGATTTCAGACTGTGGTAATGGGGTGGTCAAGAGAGGGGTGGGTTGAGTGGTGGGTAGAGGGTAGGGGGAATTTGGATGGATGGGAAATCTCCAAGAGGGAGGGGCGTCAGGATCTGGGCAGGCTGGGGTGGAGGGGGAATTTTGGGAATTTTGGGGAGAGGAGGTTTGGCTCGGGGTTGGGGAGAGGGGATGAGGGCGACGTCTGCGCAGGCGATGACGCCGTAGTCTTCGCTCGGCCCCTAAATGATGGATAACAAATAGAGGTTAGTTTTGAACATCACCTTTTTAAACACTAATTGGTTAACAAACAAAAAGGAAAACATGCACAAGCAGATATGTGTGAAAAAAAAACAGGCCAAACAAGAAAACATGCACACGCAGATAGGGCCGCAAATAAAAACATGAAAACCAAACAAAGCATAACTTACTTTCCGCTATACGCTGGCAAAAACATGCCAGCAAGCGGGGCATCCGCCGTTGAAGGTCGGACCATCTGCGCTCCAGATGGCCGATCTGTCGGCGTGAGTCGAAGGAACGCAGGCGGCGGCGAACCTCCGAATAGGTGGCACGCTTCTCCCGATTGCTGATGGGGGGAGGCTGGCTGTTGATACGCTGGTCCATCACCTCTGTCAGGACAATAAGCTCCCGCTTGGTGAATGCAGAGGCTCTCATGATGGCAATGGTGTATTTTTAATAAAACAGTTTTAATAAAGACCAGAAAAAAATTTTGATTGGCTAAAGTAGTTGGGAAATTAACAGGAAACATTCTATTGGTTAGTGTATGAGTCATGTGTTCTACAGGCCAAAAAATCTATTGTGAGTTATGATAGGCTTGATGCAGTGACATGCGTAAGATAATTTAAATAAAGAAATGAAACCAGTAAAATATGCGTGGGTAAAAACACGGAAAACAATTAGATAATTGGATCAAACATGTATTTTGGATAAAGAAAACCATTGTTTAAACCGTACGTATTCTGCGGGTAAACAAAAACACGGACAAGAGTAAAGTTTATTGAAAAAGAAAAAAAAACATTTTGAAAACATGTGAAGAGCAATTAAGCTAATTGATATATTGATTGGCATGATACGATTGAAGTAGGTAGGCAGAATGAACGAGCAGGTAATCAAAATCTGACAGGCCCACTTCCAGTTTGTACTTGTGCGAGCATTCCCTGCAAGCCACATTGGGGATGTACGCTCGCTATTTGGCTCGCTTGTTAGCTAGAGGAGGGGTTGGGAGACTTTCGGGAGGAAGTTTAGCTGCGTACAAAATTACGAGCGAGTGCTTAAATTAACATATTTCGGCACGTACGCCGAACGTACGAATGGCCAGCCACGTGCAATCTAGCTTCTAACACAGTCTACTTTAACATTCATTTTCTCCACTTTTACTCCCCTCAATAATAAACTTTTGTTATTGTGCAGACACCTTTTATCCACTGTATTCTCACTGCTTTTCTGCAAATCTCCTGCACTGTCACTCACACTCATACTTTATTCCTGCTTCCAGTTTCCCTCCCCCTAACCACCTCTGCCACACCATGACCTGGTTTTTCACTTCCACCCTCACTCAGTGTCTACCTAATCCTCTGCTCTGCCCCCTTCTTCTACCTTTATACTTTTCCCCTTGCCTCCTTCACCTTCTCCTTCCCTTATCTCCCCTCCTCTGTCTGCCTTCCTCCCTCTCCCCTCCAACTACTACACTTGCATTCTCTTCTACCCCACCATGGTCCTACTACCCCATTGCTAATCCCTTCTCCAACCCTCCTCTCCATGCCACCTCATCCCATCCTCCATCCACATCTCATTAAACTCCCTCCCTACTCACCACCTAAAGGTTTCCTTCCCAGCATTGGTCCCCGCACAATCTCTCCACTCTATTCATCTCGGTCCCCAAAATTAATCTCACATACTCATTACAGTAATCCTGAATATCTCATTCACAACTCTCCCACAAACACTGTCCCTTTATCCTGTGCCCTCTGGATTGCCTGATCGGTCTGTAATAGACATGACCTTTTCATCTCTAACAACTTGAATCTCCTAGCCATTATTGAAACCTGGATTTCACCTTCTGACACCACTTCTGCTGCAGCTCTCTCATCTGGGGCCTCACCTTCCCTCACACCCTTCGGCCTGGGGGTCGCCATTGTGGTGGTGTTGGCGTCCTTCTATCCCCTGGTTACACCTACCAACTTATACCCCCTGTACCATGCCTTACATTGTCTACATTTGAGGTTCATGCTATACGTCTTTTCCAACCAGTACACCTGCGAGTAGCTATCATTTCCCGTCCCCCTGGCCCTCCCTCCAAATTCCTTGACAATTTTGCTTCCTGGCTCCCTCACTTTCTCTCCTCAGACCTTCCCTCCATTATCCTAGGTGACTTCAATATTCCAATTAATATCCCCACTGAATCCTCTGCTTCCAAACCCCTTACCCTCACATCCTCATTTGGTCTCTCCCAATGGACCTCCTCACCATCCAATGTGAGTGGGCATTCGCTTGATCTGGTCTTTACTCACCGTTGTGATATTTCTGATTATTCCAATTCCCCATTCCGCATCTCTGACCATTACCTTCTCTCTTTTAACTTAGCCTTCTCTCCTTCCCCTCCTCTACCTCCTAAGGCCACTATCACTAGGCATAACATTGAGGTTATCGACACCATCTCTTTTTCTTCCCTACTTGACTCGCTTCTCTCTCCTTTGCTCTCTCGCTCTCCTGCCCTGAACAAGCTGCTTCCCTATACAATGTCTCCCTTACTTCTGACTCTGTTGCTCTGGCAATCACTACTCACCTTCGCAGATCTACATTTCAATCCTGGCATTCCAAATGCATGAGATATCTGCAAAAGTGTTCATGAAACACCCAGCGACAGTGGAAAAGGTCACGCTTTAAGACAGATTTTCTCCATTTCAAATTTATGCTCTCATCCTACAGTGCTGCCCTTTCCCTTTCTAAACAGTCATATTTCAAGCACATCATCTCCTCCCAGTCCTCAAATCCCCGGCGTCTCTTCACCACCCTGAACTCCCTCCTCTGCCCACCCTCTCCTCGCCTTCCCTCCTTGCTCTCTGCCCTTGACTTTGCTTCCTACTTCACATATAAAATTGACTCCATACATCAGGATATCATATCCCACCAGTCCCCCAGCACTACACCTCCTCCTTTTCCAGATCATCCCTCCCCTTCCATTTTATCTATACTGAAATCCTTCTCCCCTGTATCTGGAGAGGAAGTCATGGCCCTTATCCAGTCCTACCCCCTTCCACCTCCCTTCCCCCTTGACCCTATCCCTTCACATCTCCTCTGCTAATTCTCTCCCTGTGCCTGTTCCCATCTTGCCCACCTCCTCAATCCCTCCCTCTCATCTGGCACTGTCCCTTCTGCACTTAAACATGCCCTTGTCTCCCCCATTCTTAAATAACCTACTCTTGATCCTAACACTTTCGCCATCTACTGACTCATCTCTTTCCTTCCTTTTGCATCCAAACTCCTTGAGCATATTGTTTACAACTGCCTTACCACCTTTCGTTCCTCCCACTGCCTCTTTGACACTTTTCAGTCTGGCTTCCTTTCTCTCCACTCCACAGAAACTGCCCTCAATAAAGTCTGCAACGACCTCCTTGATCCCAATCCAAAGGCCACTACTCTCTGCTCATTCTCCTTGACATTTCTGCTGCTTTTGACACTGTGGACCACCTGCACCTGCTGCAAATCCTTCACTCCCTTGGTTTATGAGACACTGTCCTCTCCTGGCTATCCTCCTACATCTATGATCGATCCTTCTCTGTCTCCTCTCATGGCTTATCTCCCCCCCACATCCTCTCACAGCTGGTGTTCCCCAAGGTTCTGTTCTGGACCACTCCTTTTCTCCCTCTATACATCCTCTCTAGGTGAACTCATCAGCTCTTTTGACCTCCATTATCATCTCTATGCTGCTAACACTTAGATCTACCTTTCCTCCCCTTACATCTCTTCCTCTCTCCTCACTCATATCTCCTACTGTAATTCTGCTATATCTTCCTGGATGTCCCAGTGATTTTTTAAACTTAATATGTCTAAGACTGAGATGATCATATTCCCACCCTCCCACATAACCTCACTTCCCACTATTTCTTTATCAATTGATGGCACAACTATCTCCTCTAGCCTCAAAGTGCGCTGTCTTGGAGCTATCCTGGACTCTTCCCTCTCTTTCAAACCACATATCCAGAACCTCTCTCAGTCCTGTCATTTCCGTCTTAAAAATCAGACCCTTTCTCACCCAGGATGCTACTAAGACCTTAATACACTCACTGGTCATCTTCAGATTGGACTACTGTAACCTTCTCCTATCTGGCCTCCCCAACTCTCATCTCTCTCCTCTCCAGTCCATCCTCAATGCTGCTTCCAAATGCTCTACATCTGCCTCCCCTCTCTTACAAGCCCTCCACTGGCTCCACTTCCCCTTCAGAGCCCAATTCAAGGTTTTCACACTCACTTACAAAGCCCTCACACACTCCTCTCCCATTTACATCTCTCACCTCATCTCCTTTCACTCTCCTGTCTGCCCTCTTCATTCAACAAATGCACATCGCCTCTCTTGCCAACTGATTATTTCCTCCCACTCATGCCTCCAAGATTTTGCCCATGCTGCTTCCCACCTTTGGAACTCTTTCCCTCTCCCCTTCAGACTCTCCACCTCTCTACTATCCTTCAAACAGGCTCTCAAGACCCACTACTTCATCAATGCTTTCCAGCTCTGATCCTAACTTGCTACTACATGCTCCGTCCTCCCTGTCTTCCTCATCTGTATCATGCCTGTCTCTCTGCCCCTCCCCTTGAGAATGTAAGCTCTTGTGAGCAGGGCCATCTACCCTATTGTGCTTCTCCTTACTTGATTTTCATCTACTTCTTACTCACCACTAGGACCCCTAACATTTGGTGCTTATGCTTATATGCTTAATTGGGTGTTATGGCTACCAATGTATCAATGTTTATAATCCATGCCCTTGTCCTTCATTGTATTGTATTTTACCGTAAGTCACTTTTTTGGTTATGTACCTTGTAAGGCACTGCAGAATACTTGTGGAACCATATAAATAAATGATAATAATAAAAAATAATTATTATTCTGATAGCTGTTAGCCCCAATTCTGCAGTCAGTGAAATTTGTTTCAGTAAGAGATTGGTGTCCTTTTATCCCTCCATTTTTATCACATACAGTATAGTTTTTGTGCTGAATGTGAATAAAACAAAGTGATGCTAAATAAAATAGTCAGTCACCTCCACTATATGCAATTAAAAAGAAAAGGTGATGGATCTGGCATGGGCAAAAGTTATAAACATTACTGCGGTATCCATACATATGGTGAAAGCAATGGGATCATATACTTTAGTCCTGGGTACAGACCCTGGTGATGCTCATATAAGTATTGTAATTAGATTATAATACATCAGGTATACAACACTGTTGTAAGACAGCCACATTGGAGCAACTCAGCAATGGTGAGTATACTTTGGTCTATTGAAAAAAGGGCTGCTATAGTTGTAGACCGGTCATATGATATCTCATAATGTGAACACAGAGAGCAAAAGATGCAGATAGAGGAGTTGACAATTCCCATGGAGTTTGGGTATATGTTCTTCATTCAATCCTACAGATACAAAGCAGATGCTTCTCATCCACCTAATTGAAAGTCATTATGATCATTGTGATAAAGGAGAGATTGAGACTTTAGATGAAAATGCAGAGTTGGAGGTTGTTAACACATGGCATTCCCAGACACATTGCTAACAATGCTTCTTTGGACTCAGCAGCTGGACTCTACCACAAGAGAAAGGGTATGATCTTTAGAGTATGTGCTGGTGATGCAGGTCCATTCAACAATTCATTATGCATCCAACAGCATGGATGTATAAAGACATTCTCACATTTAATGAGACCTTAACAAACATTTTCAGGCATTTCAGATCATGATGGCCATATACACTATATAGGAGGTAATGTGGCCCTAATAACTAGGTCACATTCTATTGAGGTGTGCACTTGAAGCAAACAATACTTTGAACCTTGCAGCATGCTGCAATTATGATTTCCAATAACACTTGAGGCATACAGATCAAGACTAGTTCCATAATGAGTTTCTGCAGCCAGCTGCAAATGACATGCACTGTAACCAGTTATGGTTGAGAGAAAATATTTGGTCATTATGGAGCAGTTATAGCTAAAAATAGATGATGCTAAAGAATATGTATGGTGATTCAGCTACTATGAATAATTTTCATTGACCACAAGAATGTACAGAGCAGATAGCAGTATTTAGTGTCAAGTTCCCAGATGACACTGATAAGTACTTTGAAGAACAGGACACAATGCACCACAGTATCTACTTTAAGAGAAAGACACTTAAGCTGGGTACACACTTGTCCAAACAACGGCAGATCAGACCACAGATCAGAATGTTTACACAATCCTACTGCAAACCTGCTCGCAGATTCTACATCCAATCCTTGTTACTCACTTGTCAAATTTTTCAGCAGACCTTCAATCCATGTCTGCTGAGAAACATGCATTTGGCTGCGAAGGAAAGGGGATTAATTAATGAAGAATTTAATTATTAATAATGGTGAAGAGGGGAAGGTTTAGAACTAATACCCTGATTATTGGGGACTGGATTTCAAGTTTTAAAAAAAATGGCATGAGGTCCTCCCCACAGAGACATAACCTGCCCCGGGCTCTTTGAGCTAGCCCTGGTTCAAAAAATACTACAGGAACAAAACATGTAGGGTTTCCCCATATTTGATGAACCAGAATCAAGCTCTTGGAGCTGGCACTGGTTTTAAATATATGAGGAACAAAACATGTAGGGGTCCCCCCATATTTTCAGAACCAAAACTGGGCTCCACTAGCAGGTGGGTTAATGCCACAGCCAGGGGACACACTTCACGGGGTGAGGGGGCATGGCAATGACCTAACGAGCCATGATTTGCTCACCACAGCCATCTTGAATTTAAAAAATTGTGCTGCAGTGCCATTTTTGAAATAGGAAGCCTCCAAAGCCACACCGCCGCTAGCTCCAGTAATGTACCGCTGCTGTCGCACCTCCCCCCGCATCATCCCTCCACTCTGCCTGCATGTCCCGCCACCTCGCCCATCTTGTCCTGGAGCTGTGGCTGACAATGCAAGATCACTGTTGGGCTGCTGAAACCGGAGATCGGTCATCAGCTCTGGTCGCTGCAGCCTATACACTACAGTATTAGTCACCTGGTTGGCAGTCAGGTCTCTTAGTTTTTAAGCATATTTAAAGACCAGGAGACCTGACAGGTGACCAGGATTGGGTTTGCGGGTCAGTTGCCGGTGGGTACACACTTGTCCATTGTCGGGCAGACCCGTCATTCGGGAGTCAGATCTGCCATGAATTGGACAAGTGTGTACCCTACTTTAGAGTTGCCTGACCCTTGATGCTGCTCCTGATATGTCTTATGTAGACTTGCACAGAGGGATTGCCCCAAGAGTTGTAAGTACCACTCGGGCACCATGACCACCCACAGTGGCTTGCTGTCACATGAACAGACCTATGTTATAGGAGGAGGAATGTATTACACTAGGTGTAGATGTGTCAGTATATTGAGGTGTGTTTGGTCACAGGTATTGTTATGAGTAAATATTACAATTTTTAGCAGCATTTGCAGTCTGTTTGGGTGGGAATTCAGGAGATGCAGGGACTTAGGGACTCAAATTAATTTATTACCTTGATAATAATAATGTGTCTTGACTTGTCCATTGGTATAATGTATTGGTCTGCAAAGTCCATATCACTTTGGTGGTGGATGGAAACTAAACATCCAAGTATTGATGGTATGCCTGGACTAAGACAGTAACCCTGGGATGTCGGAGGAGTAAGTATTAAATGGACTGCCTGAGGATGGTGTTTTGGGGAATAATTTTGAGCATGGACTGGCCAGTTATTTTATGTGGATGAATATGCACACCAAGCAACAGCAAAAGTCAATAAGGTGATCAGAATTAAACCCAAAACCAGTAATAATTACATACCAGTAACATTGTTACTAATTCCAAGGATTGGCACTGTTTAATATATCCAGCAGTGGTATTATCATAAATATGCCTAGTAATATTTCTAGCATTTCTCTAAAATAGTATTACTGTAATTGTTAAAGACCAATAATATACTTCTTCATACAATCAGAAGTACTCAATCTCCATTGCAAGTTAAACTCAATACTCAAACATACTGTATCCTTGAGAAACTCATTATTTTTCCAATTTTTAATTTTTTGGTGGCTACTTTATTTGATTTTTTCTTGCTTTAGGTATTTCCGTCTAGGATGAAAGGATTATTGGTGGACACATGATATTTTTTACTTATATTTCTGTTTTATTTGTAAACCAAATAATATTTTAAAGAGATAGATGTTTTAGACATTTCAAATATTCCAGAGAGCTACAGTATACAAACAAGCTAATATAAGAAAAAAAGTATATAGTAAAATGTTAAACACTGTTGTTAGTTTACTTTCTTTTTCCCATTGACCTTGTCCATAATTTCACAGGTCCAAAATCATTTTTCAATTCACAAAGCTAGCTACACAGGTTTAAAATAACGTAATTAAGTTGAGAGATTTAAAATCCAAAGTCACTAGTCTCTACTAGTTTAATATAGTTATATCCCACTTTATACATTGCAAAGATGCTGCCAATCAATTTAAGATCTTAACTAGATTAAACATAAATATAATAAAAATAATTCACATAATTCTGTAATGAATATGTTTGCTTAATTAAATTTAAAATGTTCTAATGGTACAATAAGTACTTCCTAAATCCACAGAAGAAAACATTGCTCAGATATACAGTATCAATCTGAATCAAGATTTAGGGGCCAATGACTCTATCATACTGACTGGTACTACACCAGATCCCAAAATCCTGATGTAGTGAGTGAAGCCCTAACATAATACTCCCAGTGAATATTCTATCACTCTGTCCATTATACTGTACCATACACGTCTCTTTACTGCCACCACCCGTGGAAAATACAAAAGTGGCCACAGGTCCTCTAACACTCTATCACAATTGTGCAGTCTCTGTGATACAAATGTGCACTCAGTTCATTGGTCTTCCCCTGATTTTAGCAATCAATAATAGTTATAGTGTAATCTTAGTGATCTAATTGCATCGTCAAAGACTTGGTTCTGGAGCATGTAAGACAATAAACTTATAAATGAACACTTAAATTACAAATGGAAATACAATGCTTAGTTATAAAAATTGTCTAAATAAAATAGTTTCAGATTACATAGAGAAATGTGTGTTGCATTTTCAAAAGAAAAATCTTACACACAATTACACTTGGCTTATTCTGGCCAGGGATCACGGCAGGAAATACATGTCCAGGCTTCAACTATGAATTGATCCCTCAAGTCTGACTGATAGTGTAGGTCACTATTTTAGGTCAATTTAATCTACATATGAACAAGGGGAAGGATTTGTACCAGATCACAAATAGTCAATCTATGTTTTTTCATCTGCAGCATAATAGTTAACTCTTCATTGGACCATGAGTAAATATATATGTAAGGGTTTGTAAATCACCTAGCCCTTGCTTTATATACCATTGTTTTGTGTAGAACAATATCTCTGCATAATTATCCTATTGCCCAAGTACAAATATATGGGGTATATTTACTAAAGTGAAGGATATTTTGTTTATGATGTTTGCCATCTTTTTTCTACATACCAAAATAACTAAGTATCATGCAGTCCTTAACTTTCTAATTATTTTTTTCAATCATATTCTCAAGTTTTAGTGCTTTTATCAAGTTTTAGTGCTTTTATAGTACTTATAAAAAAAATGAAACTTTGAATATAGTCATTTTTCTCAGATGCACTTGCTAGTTGAAGATTGTACAGATGTATTGTATTGTCAGAATTATTTAGGAACAGGCAACTGAAATGCTTTAAATAAAAAGAAAAATGAATGACCTTCCTCTTTATGCACCACTTACTGAGCTCAGAGCGAAGCCTTTAAAGATGATTGTAAGATTTGATGCTGCAAGTAGCTCAGAAAATAAACTTTCAACTTAATTCTCCACTCAAGGTCACTACAGCTATATTATCCAAAAGCTATACACGTATAATAAGAAGCAGCTCGACCCCTGATAGCATGAATCTGTGAAGGATGGAAAAAATGCATAAGGCTATTCATAGGTAATTGGTTTTTGCCCATTTCCTTTTGTTTTATTGATGGAAATGTTCTTTAAAAATTGATAAGCAGGGAGTTTGTATAGGGTTAAGAAAAACAACTTGTCATCAAGTGCAATGTGCCAATTGCCCTATGGTAGTCCATCTTATGCTGCTATCTTACATTATGTATTGGAAGTCATTTGATTAATGTGCCTGTCCAAATAACTGCTTAAGCTCTGGGGAGATTGTTAGAGCAGTATGTTCAGATACTAACACCTTACTGTCTAGTACAGATGAAAGGGACAGCAAATCTGTGTCATCTCATCATTCACCTTGCTTTGTCTACCATTTTTAAGGTACATTACTATACTAAAGAATTGTATTGTTTCCTGTTCTTTCATTCTACATATATTTGGCATTTTACCATTTTTTATATGCTTGTGCTATGATGTTTGCTAAAGATAAGGAGGAGTCCCTCACTGCAATGTTAAGATTTATGTCTGTGAACAACAGCCCTCTTTAATTATCTCTCAATGAGATTCAGTCAGGAGAGGTGATTCCTAGCAGCTAGATTACATTGTGCCCTTTCACAAAATTAATGACAATGACAGAAGCCTTTCTACAATGCATATGGATCTGCAGTGATATGTTTCATTTCACTACTGCAGATACTTAGCCTCACATATTCATTTTTAAGCATTCAATTATACAACAGATACTGCTGCTGCAGTAAGTTACATTCCAAAATATATCCTTGAAAAAAAAACAATGATATGACTTGCAATATGTAGCTGTGGATTATAGCCACAGACAGAACAGTTTTCTGTTTTTTTAACAACAGTGCAGTCAGGCACCTGATAGTATGGTTAATATACTTTGCATTGCTCCTTACTGGTGCCACCCAGTTACATGTTGCTGGTGAATCTAGTACAGCAGAACAATCTGCAACTAGAACTTCACTCAGTGGTGTCACAAGGGGGGTGCAGGGGGTGTGGGCCGCACCTGGGTGTCACTCAGCACCTGACACAGTAAGGGAGCCGACACTTAACACTGGCTGGTCTCCGGGGGCAGTTTGCACCTCCAGGACCCCTGGAGAGACTAAAAAATGGGCTCGGGCTGTGAGGCCATGCCCCCTACATGCATGCTTTATATAACTTAAAAACTAAAGCACTGGTTCCCAACGCCACTTTACAAGTATCACCAACAGGTCGTGTTTTGTGGATTTCTTTAATCATGCACAAGTGAGTTCTTCTTTTTTTTGCTGCAGCCTCAAGTTTTCAAACAGGTCTAAAAACCTGATTTGTTGGAAAACTTGAGGTTTGAGGTTGAGATCCACAGCACTAGAGCAATTTCTGACAAGTAATTTGGATTCTTATGTAATAAATTTTGTTGATAGACTTTTTATGAATATTTGCACTCCTATCACTTTTAGAGGTAACAAAGACCATCATCCTCTCATTGGTCATCTCTAGACTGGACTACTGCAACTTCATCTTAACGAGCTTCCCTTACTCCCACCTCTCTCTACTCCAAACTGTCCTTAAGGCTTCTGCTCGGCTCATCCACCTCTCCAAATAAATTGCTTCTTCCTCCACTCCCCACAAGACTCTTCACTGGCTCCTCTTTCCCTACAAAATGCAAATTAAACTCCTCACACTTACCTATAAAGCCCTCACCAAATCCACTCCCCACCACACTCCCTGCAGCCCACTTTGCTTAGCCAATCACTGTTGGAAATCCTTCCAATTGACTACCTACTCCCACCACAAATATTTTGCCAAATCTCCTCCCCACCACTGGAACTCTCTCCTTCCACCTTTTAGACTCTCCACTTATTTCCAAAGCTTCAAACAAACTCTCAAAACTCACTTCTTTTAAAGCCTTGAAGTTCTCATCCTAACTTACCCTTCCGTGCTCCCCCTTTTTGTCCCAACCCTCTGTGTCACCTCTGTCTGTGTGTCTATCCTCTGTAAATTGTAAGTTCTCACAAGCAGGGCCCTCTTGTGTTTCTCCCCAGCCCACATTGGCACCAAACCTTTACACTCAAAACAGCGCTACCATTGTGGGTACTGTGCCTGAATATGAAACAGTGTTTATATAGCTTATATCTCATGTTCTGAAATGTTTTGTACTGTAAGTCTTTTTAATTTTTTTTCTCTTGTTGTTTATGCTTATGTACTTTACTGTGCCAAGGAACCCTTGTGGGGTCATATACATAATGTATAATAATAATAATAATAATAATAATAATAATAATAATAATAATAATAATAATAATAATTATAATAATAATATGCATATTATAACAGTGAGAAAAAGGTTTTTACAACATGTAAAAGTTACTGTAATGTCCAGGAGCATTTGATATCCTGCATATTTGTGAAACGTTCCCATATCAGTAAAACTTGGGCTGATGCAGAGTGAGTACTGCACCAGCTTGCAAAGCATACTTTTTTTTCAAAAAGGAGTTGACCAGGCTGACTACTAGCTGGAGCTTGAGCAGAATAAGTACATAAAACAACAAAAAAGGATGCTCAAGGCATGACAAGGCCTTTTAAACATATATGGAGTGATAGGATCCTGCCAAACAAGATTGAAAAGTGGAGCAGCCACAATTGTGTGAGGCAGTCAACTGGGATAGAGCTGAGGATACAGCCAGACATGCAGGAGGCAGGCAAGCTAAAGAAGAACCAGTTTGAAGATGGACATGTGGTTTGTTTAAAAAAACTGGACTTTGCAAGAGAGCTTCTCAGTAGCGGAGCCAAGTGTGGCCAATTGTGTGCCTGGCAAAATGTCTGAGAAGATACAGCAGTTCTTAGAGAAGTCGATGGAGTCCAGAGAGACTGTGAGATAGTATGGGAGGAGATTTATCAAACCTTCTAAACAGGATAGGTGGAGAAGTTGCCCATATCAACCAACTCTAGCTATCACTTAATAGAATGCACTTAATAAATGATAGCTAGCAGCTGGTTAGTTACTATGGGCAACTTCTATACTTGTACTTCTTAGAAGGTTTGATACATCTCCTCCAATATGTCTAAGTTGTTATGCAGACTAGCTGCCCATGCATAGAGAGGGTGGAAGAAGTGAGGTAATATCCAACATGGGACATGGTTTGGACACTTTCTTAACACTGGAACAGCTCAAAAAAATTCTTTATTGTCTTTCTTAAAACAAATAAACTGTTTTTTTAACTCTGAGGTATGTGAGTTTTAAAGTTTTCTTCATAAAAATAAAATTGTGAAAATATACTATTGTATATGATTAACCTTCTCATTGCATATTAAGAAATATGATGTGCTACACTATCATGAAATGATTGGCTACAAATTTGCCAACCAAAAACACTCACAGATAAAACTGATTCCACATTATATGTGTGTGCACAAATTATCCACCCCATTTATATTGAATTACTGCACCTTGAAAGCACCTTCTTGCCCAGTTGTTTATCAGATCCACCACTGGTTCCAAGGAAGATCAGTTCCCACCAGTCATTGAAGGAAGATGTTCAGATTGTTGAACAATATATTCAATTTATAGACTCATATAACAGACCAATTAGTATAATTTTGCGATTTAGCACCCGACAACCTTTTCACTGCATATTTATTTATCTTTTTTTACTGAAATCAGGGCATGTACTAGGATTAGTTACGGTCAGTTTGCTGTTTTTCATTTTCACCTAAAAATCTGCAGATTTTTTGCAAACAAAATTTCAGAGGCTTCATACAGTCATAGAAGGGGCCAAGGAGTTTGCTGCACTTATTCTATATAAGGGCACAGACATCACTGACCTATTGTAACTTCTTACTGCTGTGTTATTGTTATAGTGGAAACTAAGCCCGTCTGTCTAGTGTTGTTATCATAAAATATTATCCTTTGAATAATATTACAAGGTGCAGTTGTTTTACTATCATCACAAACCTAATCTATTATTTAAGTGCATTAAATTTTTTCTGTCTCATTTGCTATTCTTTTCAGGAGAATACCTCTTTGTATCCTATTGTTTATGCTTTACTGATCACAGTACCCCATATCATGCTTGCTTACTGTTACAATCTGCTGCCGGGATTCCTGACAGCCTTGCAATTTCCAGTCCTGGATGTTGCTAGGCAGCAGGGAAGCTGTCAGTATTGTGGAAGTCTTCAGCTGCAGCCAGTCTGTAATCAAGCTCTCAGTGTGTGTGCAGTTTAGCAGCAAATTAATTTCCAATCAAGGAAGCTGGTTTGAATTGGTTCCTCTTCCTGTCCTTGCATCAGTCTACAGATCAGCTGCACCATCTATAGCCAGCTGCTGTTCCTTCCTGCAGCCCGGTTGTGTACTAGTCAGTGGTTCCCATTCATACCTGTGACTCTTACCATCTAGTGCAGCCTTACCACAGCATATCTCCATCACTACCTGCAGTCCACTCACACTCTGATGTGCGATCATATGTGCAAAATTACCATCTCTGCTGGCAACAGGGAACTGCCTTCACCTCTTGTCCACTTGCTGGTGTTTCAGTTCTCACCAAATACATCGCTGTGTAATCAGATTCAGCCTTTGCCAATATTTAGATTGCCAGCTTAGGTAAATCCCAACTGCTTACCATCTCCGACCATCAGGTGTCAGTAATTTAAGCACAGACTGTGCTGAGAGTAAGTCCTTGCACCAGCCAAAGTACCGGCGGGCTTATTCAGTAAATAAGGGAACAACGGGTTGGTGTTATAGATGGAAGATCTCACTTAGTGACTCTGTAGGTTTATCTTGCATCAAACTGTAGCATCATAACACTGACTTTTGTAATTACCTCTCTTGGAGAACCCATAGAGAAGATGTAGGTGGGCAGTGAGGGGTGTGGAGCAAGAACATTTGCATAATAAAGCCCTGCCCCTCATGGCAAAATTCCACAAATTACGCATATTTTAATAGGGATGGGACCAATGACACGATTATCATAGAATTGCATCATTAGGCCCTGCTCCTCTCCCCACAGACTGTGGATTCCCTTTAATATTCTTCCCATTTTGCCACTTCACTAGGAAGTGGGCTTATGCAGGAGGAGTACCTACTCTTCCAGGAGTGTGGGGGCTCCCTGAAAAATTTGGAGTCTTCTGCAAGTTACCGGGAGAGTAGACAAGTATGCCCTATATTGGATATAAGATCCTAAATTATTTTTGTACAGTAGTTGTCTAGTGTAGGTGCTGGTTGAGGATTTTGGAAAAGGACATACTATAATCATGCAATGAGAATAGGAGCTGTCTTTAATACAGTAGTTAAGATTCGGTATAAAGTGTTTTATTACATCATTCAGGTTGGGAATGGATATCTGATTCTCCACAGAAGTGCCACATGCAGGAGAAAGAGAGGTTATATTAAAATACAGGAAAAGAAAAAGTATTCATCAGCTGTGAGCAAAATTGAAATTAGTGGAGTGATAATGGTTGTGTGCACCTCTGTGCGCTCCAAATACATGTGTGCTCTCAAAAAATGTGTATAGTTTTGTGACACGGTAATGCCCCTTATAACACATTAGTCCACACTTTAATGGCCCTTATAACACATTAGTCCGCACATTAATGCCCCTTATAACATTATGCCTCACAGTAATACCCCTTACACATTATGCCACACAGTATTGTCCCTTATAACACATTATGCCACAGTAATGTCCCTTACACATTATGCCACACAGTAATGACCCATGTAACCTATTATGCCATAGTAATGCCCCTTGCACATTATGCCACAAAGGAATACCACTTACACATTATGCCACAGTAATGCACCTTACACAGTATGCAACACAGTAATACCCCTTATAACACATTATACCACACTAATATCCCTTACACATTAATAACACACACTAATGCCCCTTACAACACATTTTGCCACTTTATAATGCCCTTTAGACATTATGCCACACAGTACTGCCCCTAATAACACATAATGCCACAGTAATTCCCCTTAAACATTATGGCACACAGTAATGCCCCTTATAACACATTATACCACAGTAATGTTTCTTACACATTATGCCACACACAAAATGGCCATTATAACACATTATTCAAAAGTAATGCCCCTTACACATTATGCCACACAGTAATGCCACTTATAACACATTATGCCACAGTAATGCACCTTACACATTATGCCATACAGTAATGCCCCTTACACATTATGCCCCCCAGTAACTCACCTCATATGTGTCCTTTCAGTAGCAGGGCTCAGAATTAGGCAGGCAGGTAGACTAGCTGGCTCAGGTTGCAGTGCACAGGTGTTTTAGGGATGCTGCTGCTCCTCCATCCTCTCTCCCCCTCAGCCAGCTCCTGAATTCCATGCACAGTGCCATCACATGGTGTGCAGCGTGATGCCCAGCACCGGCATTCTGGGAGACTGGGACTCCCAATAGCTGCTGTCACACAGTAACTGTTCATACTATAATGGCAGCGGACAAGAGTGGGTTGGCACAGTCAGCATAGATGGTATCAGCAGAGTGAGTGCACCTGCACCCCTCACATCTGGCATCAGGGTCACATGCTTCCCAGTACCCCTCCAGTTAAGACCCTGCCCAAGGAGTGCATATTGGCCATCTCATGTTCTCTCATTAAAATAAGCTAATTCTGAGAAAATAAAATATATTCTGCAATGCTCCAATGATACTCTCCACAGTGTCAGTTCTGAAGCTAGGGCTGCAGCTCAGCCCAAAGATAAAAGAGGGGGAGCCACACAAACTGCAGCATCAAATGCTGTTTGGCCACCACAACATCACTGACCAGAAGTCAGCAGGAAGCCACCATGGACCAGCTGGGTACAGTACACATAGAACAGCAGAACACCATTAGATCACCTGGACTTTGTTGCCAGCTGGCTCGATTGGCTAGCTAACTATCTAACCACCCCCCAGAGCAGTGGCATATCTATAAAGGGTGAACCCTGCACTCATAGTTTCTAATACTTACCGCTCTGAAGTATCGCATTGGGTGTCTCAGCCCTGCAGAAAATGCCTGGAAAATGGCTGCCATAGCCATTTTCCCTGCATTTTGTACATGTGCAGTGGGGAAATTGCCAAGAAAATGGTGCATGCACAACAGACTCTGGGCACAGACTAATGCCCAGAGTCTACTGCTGTGGTCAGTCCACTAACAGCCATCAGGGAGAAAGGAGGGGGCCCCAGATGGGGAATGCACACAGGCTCTCTCCTCTCTTAATACTCCCCTGCCCCAGAGCCTTATTAAATGTATTAATAAAGTGACTGGAATGGTTACTTTGCAAAGATTTAGCAGTCAAATGGGATTATTTTGTTCAGAAAAACACTAACATTACAGGGTCCCTGAAAACTATCTATAAATATATCAGAGGTCCATTAAATATATTTTTTTAAATAAGCTTTTCATATCCAGGACTGTGCACATGACAAAGGGGCAACCACAGCATCTGAAATAAAGACTGTTTCATTATCATTGTAGATAGTGTTTTTCACTTTTTGGATAGTCAGACTATGGAATTTTCTGGTGATGTCAGTGGTCTCTGTGTATACAAAGTAACCCTGTCAGGGCAGTATGGAATTATGTCACCACATGAATACAGAGATCTGTAATTTGGGGCACTAGTTTTTTGTCTTTGCTTGCAGTAGTAGAATGTGTGATGATTTTTTAAAATGGTTTTATCTAGCGTCTAGCTCTTACATCTAGCATCCATATGATATGTGTGTCCTGCTACTCGTTCCCTTCTGTGTCACAGCTTGGTGTATTAACTTGCATCACAATACAACTTTCTGTTGACCAGATGTCACTACACTAAACTGCACTACACATGCATCAAATAGCCAATGCAGTTACTGTAGTACTGCCCACAAATTGGTTGACAGAACCTGTAATTCAGTATGCTATAGTACAGTGTATTTGTCGTGGATCGCGAGCTATACAGTAATTGAGTGTGAGTGAGAGTTATAAAGGATTAAATTATTTGGTGTGTGAGTCCTGTATTTTTGTCAATATTTTCTTTATACAGGTGTCAACAGACCAATTACTGTCTGGTCATGTGAGATGCCGGGACAGGCTGGCTGGGGACCCCTTATAATAATGCTACTCCTTATTTTACACTATCAACCTCATGTGTCTATAATGAGATGGCCTGCATCTGGTGCTCTACTGCCAGGGGGAATGATATTATTTTATCTACAATATAAATATATTTCATTTTAGTTTGGCACTGCACTGCATGACACTTGAAGTGTAGAATATACAGTATCTGTGCATTTGTGGCTTATCTATTAAGGTGATTTCCTCATATAGCTGTCACCTGGGGTTCGAGTCAGGTTAAGGCTTGGGGCATTGAGTAATGTGATTTTGCAATCAATATTTTTTTATCTGCAATGAAGTATATATTTTTTATATTTTAGTTTTGCATGTGTAACATTTGGCCATCAAGACACAACTTCACCCTTCATTTCTATGCAATGCCACAGAGACAGTAGCTTGACCCTTAAACCACCATAGACATGCTCAATAGCAGCTTACTCAGCAAGGCACAAATTGGTACACACAACTGTGGTGGTGTTAAGATCCACTCACAGCTTTTAATAAAATGAGATGAAATCATGTTGACCTCTACTGGGTACTGTGCTTAACTAACTACATGGCTCAGCACCTCCCCCCACCCTTCATTTCTATGCAATGCCATGGATGGCTTGGCCGCTCATCACTAGACATTTTCAAACTAATGTACTACATCGAACCAATGAGTATTGTGACTCACTGTAACATGCACCCGCTCTATGATACCATTGCGGTGGCAGCATGTCTGTGTCTCAGAAATATTATTAGTGTTATTATGGCTGCTAGGATGAGACCATATTCCCAAAGGGAGCTCCTGACCCTGGTGAAATACAGAGACAGGCCCTTTGGGAATAAAGAGGAGAAGATGAAGGCTTATCGCCATGCAATTTGCAATATATTGGTCACAGTGGGCTGGGAGCAGTCAATCAGGTCCCTGTAGAGGCGATGGAGTGATCTAATATGTAGGGATCAGTAAAGGCTATACATGCTCTGGGTCCGGCTTCTGTGTGGTACAGTATGCTCTTTATTATAATATTGTGTTGTATTTGTGTTATAAATAGATTTTTCTTAAGTGAAATGAATCATAAAAAATAGACAATTTCAGGGTGTTTTCTTTTTAATATTAGCCAGTTACTGTAATTGTTTAATGTGGATACCATTGTTTTTTTATTATTTATTTGTTTGTTTATTTTTTTAAAGTGTATTTTTTTACCTGTTAGTGGCAATGTTTGTTTGTTTTATTTCATGTGGGGACATTTTGTGTGTGTTTTTTTAACCTGTTGGTGGCAATATGTGGATTTTTTATGTGGGGGATATTGTGTGGTGTATTTTTTCCACGTCAAGGCAAATATGTTTTGGATTTCTTTGTTTCTGTTCTGTGGAATAATTTGGTTACTTAAAAACTAGCAAATACAGTATTTGGCTATACTCAATAAAAGTATGAATTATGGATATACAATACTGTATTGGATTTTTAACAGAACATCAGCAGCACACCCTCATAGACTGCCATCCTCTGAGGAGGAAGAGGCGGCAGAGGATGAGGCGGTGGCAGCAGGGCCCAGCAGCCCTCCTCCAGACAGTAACTACTGTACTGTACATCTTGTTTTATTACTGTACTTCTCTTACTTTTAAGAATGTCTCCCTCCTGTCCTGTACCTTATTGAAACCCTAGATATATTTAAAAGTTTCTATCATGCTCCACCTTTACCTGCTATGTCGTTTATTTTTTAGACATCTTTTGTAAACCATGCTGACTCAACATTCCTGTATTTAGGTTTGCCAACCAACATACAGCACTGTACTGTATAAAATACAGTATATACAGTACAGTGCTGTACTGTATATACAGTACAGTATATACAGTACAACACTGTTCTGTATATACTGTATTTTATAGACCCCCAAATTCCCTTGGATTGACACTAACAAAAAAGCCATGGTACTATACATCATCAGAAATTGGGGAATGAGAGAACTTTTGAAGATGGAGAGCCATTGGACGTTTCTGATGGGAGGTCTTCAACCAACGGGCCTCAATGAACATATTAATTATGGGGTCTTTCTATAAATTTACAATAATTTTTGCAGTGATAGTTTGAATGGTACAATATGTAGATGAAATATTAATATTTAGCATTATTATAGTATGGTTTGAGTCACTTTATAATTCATTTTGATTGTATATGTTTTATATTTTTTATATATTATTCTACATTTTTATGTTGGTTCACTTCACAGTGTATTTATTAATATATTTATTAGTATCAATTCACAATTTTAGGTTTTAAATGGTATATAATATTATATAGAAGGTATCACATTATCACCTTGGGTAATTACACAGTTAACACAATCATCTTATTATGTACCATGGATATATATTGGAAGGGATATATCAAAAATATTTAATATTTATCTATCTAATATATTTAATATTTATCTATCTAATAATATAATCTGAAATTATATTATTAATTTGATTCTCCCTAGTTTTAGATATTGTAGGCAATTTAGTAATAGATCGCTCTGGATATTAATTATACCAAAAATTGGTGTAGATTGGGTTTTAATATAACATGATAATGTGGCTAATAGGACTTATGAACCTTTACTCAATTAATTATATATATGGTTTTTAGTTGCTAATATAAGTGTAACTATTAATCTCTTTTTATCGATTTCTCTCCCGATTTTGGGTAAAGTGATAGATTGATTAGGATAAATATACTTATAATCTCTATACAGATTTAGTCTTAATATGTTCTGTTTATAAATAAGAGTGATTACCATAGCTACAGCAATCAAGGGCCAAATCTATCTGAAGGGATATATTATATAAGATTTTTCTATTTTTCTATACTTGAGAATCAACCAATAAGATGGCTGACAGGCTGTAAGGATAGGCTATGAAGACTGCCAATCAAATAGGTGGTTGAGGACTGGCAGAGTTTACGGCTGTATGATTATATATATGGCTCTAGTTGATGATATAAGTGGAAATAGTAATCTCTTTTTATCGATTTTTCTCCCGATTTTGGGTAAAGTAATAGACTGATTGAGATAAATATATTTATAATTTTTATGTAGATTTAGTTCCAATATTTTCTGTTCACTAATATGAGCAGTTACCATAGCTACAGAAATTAATAGCCGAACTTATCTAAAGGGATGTAACACATATACTCTATACTCGAGAATCAGCCAATAAGATGGCTGACAGGCTGTAAGGATAGGCTACTAAGACTGCTATTCAAACAGATGATTGAGGGTGGCAGAGTATACTGCTATTCAGGGAGGTGGTTGCTGGTTGGCTGTGAGCTGAGTCAATCATTCGGTAGACCGTTTGATTTGTGAGATGAGTGAATTTAACAGGCACCAGCCTTTCTATCTGGTTGATCCTATGAGAACGCTGACCAAGTGAAACGCGCATCGGGGAGACATGCGGCACTTGCTGCTAAAAGGAGACACGCTGTATTTACACTAGTGTGCATACACTACAAATGATTGCTCGAGATTAGAGCCATAACACCTATACTGGCTTACTGTGACATCATACTACTGTTCAGAAATGAAATAATTATCTGTTATGAATGGTGTATGTATGCTTGACTGTCAATTGTGATCATTAAATTCACATTGCTTTCTAAGTATGTGTGAGATATGTTACCATGTTACCGCTGATTTAGGTGAGCTTTTGTGAAGACAGAATGCAACTGCTTTAAACACATAAGCTCAGTATCCAGTGTCACTCTACTCTATTTTGTTTATCACTGAATGTTGCCGATTTGACATAACAACAATTGTTGTACGGAGTATCCAATAATGAGCACAATCACCATCATATATATAATAGGTGGTGCTATTAGGACGATGCATGGAAATTGACAATTTTACCATGCAGTCTGAGTGGATAAGGATTAATAACAATGTTGCCATTCATTGAATAAGACTCTGCTTTGGACACTTAGTTATTATTACTACAAATGTATATCCAATATCTTCTTTTCTGAATGCTGGTAGACATAAGAATACTCCATATCAGAGCTGGATATTTTTTCTAGTGACTCAACAGCGGTTTAACTTTCACACACAATAAGGGTCACAGTATCCTAGGTGATGAAGTTATTTCCATTTACCAGTTAACATAGAAATATTATTTACATATGAATATATGAACTATGAATACAGTGTTCATAATTATGAGTGCCTGATATAAATCCTGATAAGAGGACCCTCTACAGGAAAGATTATACTAGTGGCAGATTATTATGATATATTGATACTGGACTGGTAATAACAACAATACAATTTTAATCAGTGTATTTGTCTTGTTTCTTGTTTTATATTTTGCTATTTTAATTGATCTATTAAAAGTTATATTTTATTAAAAGATCCCTTAGATATGGTATCACATTCATAACAATATTATATGTAGGTCCGTGTGTGCCCCAAATAGGAATACTTTTTCTTTTTTCTTGTTGTTAGTATACTGCTTTTGTAAACCACAGCAACTCATGGTTTCATCCTGTTATGGACACACTGATGTACAGTTACATTACTAGTGTACAGTTACAATGTACAGTTTCATTACTGTTGTTATTTTACAAAAAATAATTTTCCTTTTACTCACAGATTGCCTTGTTATAGACATTTAGGCTATGGACACTAAGGAGTCCATAGCCTTAGAAAGTGAGTTGTTAGTCTTAGGTAATGCAGTGGCAAGATACAACTATAATATAGTACAGAATTCACAGCACAGTATTTGAATATTGTTTTCCTCAAAACAGGACATAATTTCTTACACCAAATTGAAGGGTATCCATGGGGGCCACCAAATTTTACAGTGTTACTTTCCTTTTTTTATTTTCATAGAACTTTTAATCGGAGCAATTCAAATGATCCGGACAATGGTCCACTATATAATGGAACAGTTATGTGATTTTCATTTATGTTTTGTTTAATTTAATATTTTTAAGTTAGGTTTTTTTTGTTTTGTAAAAAATAAATATTTTTATTTTAAAATGTCATAGTACTATACTGTACATACAGTAGATAACACTTGTTGAAAGGACTTGCCTACCGTATAAATATAGTACTGTAGTGTCAGGTTGTGGCCTAGGATCAGCCATTGGTTACCTCTGCACCGGCCTCCCCTGATCTCCCATGTGGTCAGATGTCAGGTGCTAGCGAAGAGTAACGTGCTGAGTATTCAGTTCGGTGTCATGGAACTGCCTGAGTTTGTTCCATGCCTGCTTTTTGCGGTTGCCAGCATGGATGCAGCTATGACAGTCTGCATTACCTGACTACTTCACACCCAATGGTAGCTGCTGCTGCTCAGGTGATGCTGTACACCAATGATCTGCTACTGCTGGGGATAAAGCCAGACTTCGGATCACAGGAAGTTGCCTGTGCAACATTGTCACTACGAGTGCTTATTTGCTGCTACCTCGTTCCATGTCTTTTGCAACAGTATACTGACAATCTTACCTGTGTGCCGGAGAATTACCATCTCTCCCTGCAGCAGTGCAATTGTTACCTAGCGTGTGTGCAAGTTACCAGCTCCCTGTGCAACAGTGCACTGACCATCTTACCTGTGTGCTGGACGTTTGCCATCTCTCACCGCAGTAGTGCGATTGTTACCTAGCCTGTGTGCAATTTACTGACTCCCTCTCTGCAGCAGTGTACGGAACATCTTACCTGTGTGCAAGGTTTTCACCTCCTCGATGCAAGGTAGCATCCAAGAACCCTCCAGATTGCTATTTGGATCTGTTTCCAGCAATTGGCCTCAAAGGGTTCTCCACTCCCTCCTGGCTGACACTTCTAATTAGAAGTGCGTTCTCCAGGGCCATTGTATATTCAACTCCATTTCCCATGGAGTCAGACACCAGTGCAAAGGACTGCGACCTGCCAGCTGGGATCAGCAAAACTCATATCCCGATTGGTAGGGGTCACTGGTGAACACCTCCTGGCTGGTTAGACTCTGCACCTTTGCACTGGTCTCATCAACGTTTGACATCCGTGGATGAGGAAGTTTTATATACAGGCCCCATGCCTACGATTCCTTCCACAACCCGGGACTCCCGCTTTCACCCCCTCTACAGGGGAATCTCCCACCGAGACCATGACATGTAGGTTATTAGCAAGTTTAAAAAAAAAAAACTCTTCCATCCCCCTTAGTAAACAATGGGTGCTGTATAGCAAGAGAATAATGCTACTATTCAGTATGTATTTGTAGGCCGCCATTTCTAATAAGGTGACCCAGTCAGTCAGGTACTGTAACATGCAGATTTTAAAAAAATATATACAGAATCATGACCATAATAAGAAAAACATTGTAATTTTAATAGGGAAAGCAAGCAGAGCAACAGAAAATACAGTGTATTTCACATTACACTAATGGCTATGATTTAAAGTTCATTACTTTACTGTAGCTTTATGAGTCTGTTTACAGTAAATTTGTTTATTTATAGCTCCTTTTTATGAATCAAATTACTTGTCACGAATTACTACTGTACAGTAGTCACAATTTACAGTATCCAGTAGCTTAATATACTTTTTAGACTACAGTACTATGATATTACTGTACACTACAGTGTACAGTATACTCCCTGCCAAACATTAACAGTAAAAAAAAATTGTAATCCATTTTATTAGTTTTTTTTACATATTTGTAATATTTTTGGTTTGCTTATTTCTAAGTTACTGTATACTGTACAATATATTTTATGAACTGTATTTTGCTGACCAGTGCATAAAGTTACTACTTTAATGCACTTATGTTTTGCATTGGTTCATATACAGTACTGTACTTTTTGTTCGTGGGTAGCACCTCTTCGCCATTATACTGTAGTCAAAATACTGCATGTGCTGCAATAAAAATACTATTAAATGTAAAATAATCTAGAGTACAGAATACTCTAGAACAGTACACTTTAATGCCAGTACTACTGTATACATTAACAATATTGCAGCTTTCTGATTGTACTTTATTTCATGTACAGTCAAAGTTATTTGTATTATTAATCTTCTTAGCTCACAATTTACATTCTACAGTAATACAGAAAAAATATTGTACACTAAACAGTTTTTTTGCAAATTGGGAAAAAATAACCCTTCACAAACACAGCTAGAGGCAGGGGCTGGCTGGCAACATTTAGCCTGGGGAACAAACACAAACAAGTTGCCTCAACATTTCTACCAGCACATTGTCGAGCTTGGTCCTGATAGGGTAACACCATCTCCAGATGGCATTACCCCATAGTAGTCTATGGGCTACTATTCCTTCTGGAGAGGGGTGCTCCGGATCCACCTCTGTTGGCCCCTTGATCTGCAGTGGCTTTGTATCTGCATAGGTGATCACTGTGTAATCACAATGCCATCTCATGCATGTGCACTGCAGTGCATACACATGGACAGTATGCACCATTGGCCCATCTGTGTACACTGTTGCAATTGCGATCTGTGATGAATCAGGCTCTATGTACTGTACTGTGCTGTATTTCAGTCTTTTATACTCGGTCCTCAGAACCCCTAGCATGAAATGTTAGGGCTCCTGAGGACAGAGTATGAAAGATGGCCATACAGTACAGTACAATGCCCTTGTATTGGACAGTAAGTGTTACAGAATGAATAACAATAACATATTACAGATTAAATAACAGTAATGTAAACATTAATTGATGACAGACAGGGCCGCCATCAGGGTGGGACTGCCGGGACTCTAGTCCTGGGCCTGGAGAGAGAGGGGGCCCAGGTGGCTCAGGGCAGAGACTTGGTCCCTTTGCCATATACTGACACTGATCCTGGCTCCCACTAGCTCCAGCAAATGCTCCCTACTGATGGTGTGTGTCTCTTTTTAATCTAAATCCAGTCACTTGGGTCCACCTTCTCTTCCCAGAGGATCTCTCCAGATCTTTGGGCTGTCCTTGGCTGATCCTGATCTTGCCGGCCACCGCATCACAGATTGGATCACCCAGCCGCACCACCCCTCGAGGCTTCACTGGGCAAGACTCCTTCCAGGTCCCTATGATCCTCTCTGACCTCCTTCTGTTGGCTATTTTAGGAGGTCACATCCCACACTGGGTTCCTGTTAGTAGGGCAATGCAGAATGCAGTCTTCAGTCCAATGTTGGGGTCCTTCTCCTAGGCGCTGACCTCTTCTTTCCGGGCAGTCAACACAGACTTCCCCATGAAGCCTCTCCTTTGGTGTTACAACTTCAATTCAGGTCCTCCCAGCAGCAGGTCTTTCCAGCAAGGTCCACAGGTCACTTTTCCCAGCAGTTCTGGGGCTAGGTAATCCAGGGGCAGCAGCCACACTTGCAGCAGTCGGTGGGTGGCAGTCACTTCAGGGGTCCTGTTAAGCAATGACAGTAGCAATGACAGTAGCACATCCAGTCTCTGCCATGGTCAAGCATGGACCCCTCCTTCCTGATCAGCAGACCCCCAGTCTAGCCAGCCTTCCCTGCAATCCCCATCCCCCAGTCCAGGCAGTCTTTCCTGTGCTCCCCCATTTCAGCCAGCCTTCCCTGCACCCGCTAGTCCAGCTATCCAGCCTGCCTTAGCTGCCCTGCCCCCTCCATTCCAGCCAAGCTGGCCTTTCCTGCCTTTAGCTCCCCTAGACCAAATGCCCACCTCTGCCCCATACCCCAGGGAAGGGGGCTCTGCATTTTTTGTCAGTACCAGGCCCCAACATTTCTGATGGCAGCCCTGATGACAGATGTTACAGATTGAATAACAGTAATGTAAACAGTAATTGATAACTTATATTATAAGTGTTACAGAGTGCATAAAAGTAATGTTAAACTGCATACTGTACCAAAGTATTTCTCAAAGTCACTCTTCGTGAACTCTAACTGTTCTCATTTTCCAGATCAGGTGTGGTGGATGTTTTCATTATTGTGAGACTAACAAATACTGTACACATGAGCAACAGCTTGGAGATCTGGAAAATTAGAACTGTTAGGGTTCACAAGCAGTGACTTTGAGAAACACTTTGGTATAAAGTTTTTCATTACTGTTATTCAATCTGTAACACTTAAAATACAGTCATCAATTAATGTTTTCACAGTAATCACATTACAGTACTCACCAAAGTAAAATACTTTACTGTACCTTTTTTGAAGATGATTGACAAAAAACCATGAGCTCTTGATACTTTTCCACATTGCAGCAGTTTCAGTGTAAATGCCACTGTTTTGTGCTTGACTGTTTGAAGCTTGCTGTCCTGTCACCACTGGCCATCTGAAGACCTTCCTCCATGGTTGTTTTTGGGGCATCTGTAGCAGCCCATTCAAAATTCCTTTGGCATTTCATCCTTATTGATATTGAATCTCATTGTTGGGGATTGGTACTTTCTTTCAGCTACCATCACAATTCACATGCTTTGCCCAATTATGTTATAGGTCATAGGGCACAGATTGATTGTGCATATCGATGCTTCTTTCCATCGGATGTGAAATAGAGACTGTTGTCTATCTCAGTGAGATATCAGGCAATGGTGTTCCAAATATGGCCAGTGGTGCAGGTGTGCTGAACATGGCAGGTCTTCCAGGTTAAAGTAAACATCCATTGTTGTTGCAGATGTTAGTACCTTTAGCTGACAACTGGGATGATGCAAAAGATGTAATGTCCAAGTTGGTCATGCGATATGATGCAATTGGTGTTGTCTCCACGTCGGGCAAGCGGTATGATGCAAGTGGTGTTGTGTCCAAGTTTCACAATTGGTGTGATGCAACTGGTTTCATGTCCAAGTTGGGCAAGCAGTGTGATGCACTGGTGTTGTGTCCAAGTTGTAATACTCTTGAATATCAATTTCATCAGGGGTGACCATTTCGACATCATATTGTACATGTTATCCTCTTAGACTGGCCAGTGGCATATCGCCATTGTTCCTTTGTTTGATGGCTTACTTCCTTCATTGCTTCTGCAAGCGTGTCCTTTAGCCCAACTGTGAAACCATCTATTTTTGCCTCCAAATTTCTATTCCATTTTTTATTATATATGTCTATGAGCATGCCTACAGTGCTTGTTGCTTTTTCCTTGGCTCATAAATAGCAATACTATCAAATATGCATAAAGATGTTACATTTTTATTACCATTCTAAATATAATACGATTAGACCTACATTGAATAGCGCTGATCTCCTAGCTCTTTTAACTGTGGTTCAATTAAGATTTACAATCCTTTTGTCACTATAGCTATTTAAGGGGTAATACTTTTGCTTGGCCACTTGTTTACATATATAGAACATGACTACATTATTGGTGTAATTACATTAGCTCCTTATTGGCTATGCCAGAAGTCACTCAACCACAGAGTTCAGTGATTGTCTAGGCATATGATTAGTACTTGGAAAAGAGGCAACTGAATCAAAGGTGATGATATGACCAAACCGGACCTGGTGAAATATGTGTCCTTTCCAGTCTGCTTTGACAGAGCAGTGCAGCTGACACACAACCCGTTCCTCCAGTAAACAAGCTCTCCTCAGACCAGTGGCGGAACTCATGGAGACAATGGAGTAATTTGCCACCGGGCACCAGCCCTGAAGGGGGCACCTGGCTCTATTGTCACCCGGCCATTCCGGGTACTGCTGAGGAGGAGCTGCATGGAGAAGGAGCACCGCTGATCGACACTCCTTCTCTATGCTCTCCCCCCCCAGTGCCAGTGGCAGCCGGAGAACGCAGCTCATTCCTGAGCTCTGGCTTTCGGTTTCTGCAGTGCACTATGGGAGTGATGTCATGATGTCACTCCCATTGTTCCGAGAAGCAGGTGCCGTGGATGGATGGAAGCAGGGACTGGAGCGGGGTATAAGGTAACTGTTGTATTGTGTGTGTGTATGGGGGGGCTTATTACTGGGGGCACTACAGGGGCCCTTACTACTGGGGCACTGCAGGGATCATTACTACTGGGGGCAATACAAGGACATTACAACTGTGAGCACTACAGGGGCCCCTACTGCTGGGGGCACTGCAGGGGGCATTACTACTGGGGGCACTACTACAGGGGCATTACTTTTAGGGGCAATATTACCAGGGGCATTACTACAGGGGACATTATTACTACTGGGGGCACTGCAGAGGGGGACTAGTACTGGGGGCACTGCATAGGGGTACCGCTACTATTAATACTGTATATGGGGCACTGCATAGGGGGATCACTACTGGAGGCACTGCATAGGGGGACCACTACTGTGGGAATTGCATAGGGGGACCACTACTGGGGCACTGCATTTGGAGACCACTACTGGAGGTACTACATAGGGGGACCACTACTGGGGGGCACTACATAGGTGGGCACTGCATAGGGGAACCTCTACTGAGGACACTGCATAGGGGGACCACTACTGGGGGCACTGTATAAAAGGAACTGTATAGGGGGGAGGAAGCAGCTGGGGCTGGCACAGGTGTTGAGGGTGGTAAATTTTAATTTGGGGGTCTGCACCAACATTTATCTTGCCTCTGGGCACCTGGGATGAAGTTACACCACTGCCTTAGACCAGAAGTACTTTACTATTTTTCCTGAGCTCTCTCATTGAAAAGAGTTGATGTTTCTATCTACAATGCCAGCATGTGCAACATGAAGTACACAGCTCTAGTGAAGACAATATAATCAATTTCTAATTTACCCCCAGGTCAGTGCACTCACCACTCTCTCATCCCTTGTTCAATGCTTGCAGACAAGGGGCAGCAGAAGTGGTGAGGCACCCCTATATATTGGTCTGCACTATCATTTCATTATCTCTCTATATGTCTGGTTCTACATTTATTGATCAGTACACACAATGGCTTAATACCAGCATAACACAAGATGATATGTTATATTTTTTACCCATTGCTGACCAGACATTTAATATATAGTACTAAATCCAATAACATCCCTTCCAGAGGTCTGACCATTACTGTATGTTTGATTATGGTTTGAAATACTTTTGCCCAAACCATTGGGATTACTGTACTTAGTGATATAATTGTGCATAATACACTGTGAGTATAATATATTATTGGTGATTAATTTACAAGTAAAGTCACTATGAATTTCATTGTGTTCATATTGTGAGCCTTTACAGCACTAGATTCAACTTGAAAGTTAGGGGACATACCCCTCTGTAACTACAGTTTTCACTGTTCTTGGCTCTTGTGATATTCGGGAATACTCTATGAGACTATATTACAGTATTACACTTTTATAATCAGCTTCATCTGCTAGAAGGTATATTTTGTATTTAATAAGATATTAATACCATTAGAATAATGCATAATCCTGTTAATCTCACATTTGTGAGACACTGCTAGTGGATTTCAGCTCTGAGTAAAACTAGGTACACACCTAAAAGATATATTTGCAGATCAGTTTATCTGCAGATGATGGTTGTTCATACAGTACACACTGAACAACCATCATCTGTCATCTGGTCGCGGGTCCTGCTGGCTGGAGGTCATGTCACAATCTCTTCCTCGTGGCCATCACTGCAAGTGTATGGGTGGTCGGAATCATTCACAGACATACCGCTGGTACACACTGGCCAACGGGCACACGATATACTGGCCAATCAATTGATCGGCCAATGTATCTGTCAGTGTGTACCCAGCATAAGATACAGCAAGTAACTGCATCTTGGTATAACTATGTTGCACTGCCCATGGGGCAGATTTAAAATGTGCAGAGAGATTTAGAATTGTCCAAACTGAAATCTAAATTGCAGTGTAAAAATAAAGCTGTGCAGTATTTGTAGGCTACATGTAAAAGCAGCCAGTATTTACCCTACATGCAAAAACAATGTATGTATTTGCATCCCTTGCATTGCTGGCTTCCAGATTGCTTAATCCCGGAGAGGGTTAAATGACAGGCATCTAAATCTAGACACCTGTCATTTTACTGATGCCAGGAGACCGGCGCCCAGCATCCTGATCAAAGAGATGCTGGGCCCTGAGCACAGACAGCTGCGGGGGGGAGGGTTAGGTTAGGGGCACCCGGGGGGACTTAGGGTTAGGCACCCCCCTCGGGAGGTTAGGGTTAGGCTAGGGGGAGGGAGGGTTAAGGTTAGGTATGCCCGGGGGGATGTTAGGGTTAGGCACCCCCCATGGGTTTTTTAGGTTTAGGCAGCGGGGAAGGGGGGAGTTAGGTTTAGGCACTTAAAGGGGGGATTATGGTTAGGCACTGGGTGGGATGGTTAGGGTTAGGCACCCCTAAGGGAGGGTTAGGGGGTAGAACTAGGTTAGACAATACTTACCTTGGACAATCGGGATTTCCTCCTCTGCTGGGATGCCACTGTCGGGATTCAAACCACCGGGCATGGGTCCGGCAGTAAATCATACCGTTTCCGTCCAGGTTCACAGTTTACTTGCTATACCTTACTCTATTCCCAAAGCTGAATTAGGCCCTTAGATTTAATATTTTACTATATATAAGGGATTTAATTTATTTTGCTGCCTTACCTGCATTCAAGCAGTCATCACATGATTACCATGATTCTAACATGCTTGCTTTTTTAACCTGTAGAGTATAATTGAAAGTACTCATTTTAATAAAAGTTTTTTTATTAAGAGTTAAGTTTTATTGTCTTTATGAATTTTTTCCTTGAAATATGCCTCAAAAACTGTTTTCTTAGTCTGTTTCTGTCCTTCTGCAATAGTATTGTGTATCACAAAGTCATTGGGAGCACCAACAACATTGTGCCTTCTCATTTTTGTCCATAGACATGCCTCCAAATTATTGTAATGTAATATTTTCTTGCTATACATACAGTATCACACTAGTGCGGACTCAAAACCTATGCTCTAAGAGTGCTAATTAGCACTGCAAATCACAGTCCCCATTATTATCAATGGGTACTATGAGCTGACTCCTATGTTCCAAAATCCAAAAAGTTAATCTTTTTGGAGTTTGGCCACATTAGTTTACAGCATCTTCAATGGTGCAACTGCTTTAAGCCTACAGAAATTTACAAGCAGGAGAGAGATCTTTCAATACCTCTCCCACAGCCTCCAGCCGGTGACAGAAAACATATGTACACTGTACACATGAAAGACTTCTCTGAAATGGCAGGGACAGTGGTTTTTACAACTGTTGTCCCTGCGAGTTCCCCTTTGTAAATATCGGGGATATTTTCATTTCCGCAATTATTAATACATAAGCCCTACTGACTGAATCATTTATTCTGAACAAGCATGCAGTATTATCTCAATGTAAGTGTCTTTGAAGGATTGTAACAGACCATAGACCTCCTGCAATAGAAAATGTATGCTTCCAGTATTGCATAGTATCAGTGGCATCAAAAGGGGGGTACGGCCCGCACCCGGGTGTCACCCCCCGAGGGGTGACACCAAGGTTCAGACTCCCCCTCAGTGACAGGAGCCAGGTGCTGCACTGTGGTATTCAGTGCAGTGCTTGGCTCCTAACACTGTAAGGGAGCTGGCACTGCAACCACACTGCAGTCCACACCTCCCCTCCGGCACCCCCCTATCAGTAGAACTTAAAGAACAGGAACACAGGGGTTTATGCCACGTGGCCACGCCCCGTTCCCGCAATGCCATGCCCATTCCACAAGGCCACACCCCCTCTTGCACAAAAGGCATCCCTCCCCGCCCCGGGTTACCTTTACATAATTTGTACATTACCCATAGAGTCCCAAGACATTACAAATAGTACTGCAAGTGATGCAAAAAATATGGTCTTACAATGCACCACTATGCAATTTTTCTCAAATAAATTTTCTCCATTTGTATAATTTAATCTAATTGTAAAATTAGATTTACACAGAATAAGCAGACACAAAACTATTTTATATGCACATTTCCCTTTTTCATCTTTTTGTTCGACGATGTCTGAAAAAAATCACCTTATTCCCCTTTTTATATGAATTTAGTAACCAATTACATTCTATAATCCATTTTTGAAATTGCATTATTGACAACATATAAGGAACAGTTAGTGATAAATATGTCAAGCCATTCATTTTAAGGTCATCCTAATCATTTTTTTCATGCCACAATGCCAACATTTTAATTATTGTAATTATATGGGTTTTTCAATTAGAATGAGGTTGTAACAAGAGTAAATTAAAATCTTTTTTTAATTTAAATTATCTTGCTAATCTCAATTAAAAAGGCACGAGTTAACATATGGGGCTTGCTTAAATTTGCTGTTAGACCAGTGACACATTGCTTTACTGTACATCATGGAGCAGTCAGCCTTCCCACAAAGCAGAGAGAAACTTAATGTATGATTCATAGATTTATTTATTTTTTTAGCATACTGATATAATTATAACATCCTTTTTACTTTAGTTTACAGATTAATTGAACATTTCTAGTAAATTTTTAATTGCAAGCTGTTTTTTCACATATTTTGCTTATTTTATGCTTTTAAAGGGACACATATAGTATATATTTCTGTGATTATTTGTAAATAAATGTTATTTAATAGCATTATATTGTACAGTATATACAGTATATAAAATTTGGATACATTTTCTAAACTATTCACTACATATTAAATAGAACAATTAGGATTGAATAAAAATTTATTTCCATAGTAATGTTTAACTCCCCTACTCAAATAGGAGTATAAGTTGCAATGCTTCATTCACACATCTGGCTAAAATACTAAGTCTGTACACAACAGGGATTTACCTGTTTGCATACAAAATGAACTGGAAGTGACTGGAAATAAATGTTATTGATGTTACTATATTATAGAAACAGGTCCAAATTACATGATTTTAGCTGTTTTAGCAATTTTCAAAGAAATTTAGCTCCAAATGCAAAACTGAAACCACAACACTTGAGGATGGTTTTGACAATACCAAAACACAAAGATGATTAGGAACCAAGACTAAAACACAGGGTTCTGCACACATCTGTATAAAAAAAACACTAAAAAGTTACCTGGTTAATCTACCATTTCATTAACACCCCTTTTGTTTTTTGTTTGTGAAAATATAAGTGCTTTGATTCCAATTAGAAAATAAGTTGTTGTTGTCGTAGCACAATTGTTTTGTTATATGAGGTTATTCTTAAGTGCTTCTGTTAAACATCATGTCATAGTAAAGCAAATGGGGTGGCTCTTTATCCTCAGTACAGTAGTTGATATTTGATATATTTTCCCATTTTGGTTTGTGAAATTATTTCCAAAGTTTCTGCTAAAAGTTATTTTTTGTGAGAGAATGCCAATTTTTTTAGCTTAATCTGTGCAAAAATGGTTTAAATATTCAGAGAGCCTTGTGTCATATGTTCTTCTGTACCCTGTAAATATAGCTTTTTGTTTAAAAATAGTGGGTCAAGGTTTTTAAAGATAGCAATTAAGCTACTTTTATTTTCAACATTCTTTATTTTTAAACACGTATTATCAAAAAAAAAATTCACATGTTTTTATGAGATACATTAAGATTTATCGGATACAGTAGCAATAATATTATGATACACAAAAAAATGCAGTTTAGGTTTATATTTGAAAATAAAATGTTCTAATTGTTACAAAACAAGCAGATGAAACCCAATCACTGATGGCAATATTTTCAGAAATTAAATGGTAGTTAAAAAGTGTCAAATTAGAATTTTGGTTAAGTAATGGATACATTTGAATGTGTCCAGCAATATTAAGATGGCTTGCTAGGGTGTTATTAGGATTAACTAACATGAAGCTGTGAGGTGGTAATGCAGCATTATAAATTAATGTGAAAAGCAAAGAAATGTACAACATAATGTGCAAATATTCTCATGGTTTGAAATATTATCATATTTATGAGTTTTAACCAGATTGCTTGAAACCACTTAACAGTATTTTGTTTCCTTTTCAAAAGCATTTAGTTTAATATACACACAGCATACATGTAATAATTGTTCATATATTTACAGAACTGAAAAACTGTTAAGTCAGATAAAAATTGTAATACATCACAATATGCCTAAACCCTATATACCTTATATATTGTAGCAATGCGTAGGAGCTCACTTGATTAGTCTAGGTTACATGCATTTTCATGAACAACTAAAGTGTTCGAATGAGCCAGTGGCTTAGCTTAAGGCCACTAACCTGTATACAATCTCAGCCAACCCCACTCACATTTTTATAAATGTCTGTTACAAATGTGAAGAAGGCCACACTGGCACTAACATAATTACAATGTGGAGAACACAAAGAACCCATGATCTTTTATAGCATATAAGAATCATAGTGTGACCATTCAATTTGTTAGATACTGCTACGATAAAAACAGTGCTATATTTTTGAACCATTCTTTTAACAAGTGTTGCTTATTGTATTTTAAAAATTCCACAATCCATAGGATTTTAGACATATATCCATTATTACTTATTTACTAATTACATATTTTCTATCTTGCCTATTTATATGTTTATATAAAATCATGAACACTATAACATTTTAAGGATAAAGTAAAGCATGGAAAGTATTGGCATTTACCTGTATGTTCCTTATGTTTGTTCTTTTTTTATATACTTGCCATGAAACATTACAGAAAACATCATGTGAAGTATGTGTAAACAAGCTGTATAATGTGCTGTGATCTGATATTGGCAGAATGATACTCACTTTTATTATAGACAGATGGTCGGCCATAAGACACATTTCAATACCAGAAGATACTTATGTTAGTAAATATCAAAAATTGCTTTAAAACACATTTTAAATACTGTGCATTATGCTTGCCTACAACATTTACAAATGGGTTTATGAAAGATTTCCAGCAATCAAATTTAAAGCTGGTTTTGATCATAAACAAGGGAGAGAGTAAAAAATAGGAGGGATTTTGCATAAAGTTCAGCATTGGATTAACTAGTAGACACAAAGAGCATTAGTCATGAAGCAGTGGCTTTTGTAAGCCGCTGCTTCCTGGTGGGTTAAAATGGCATTGGCAGTCAGTATAAAGCACGCCAGACTTTACACTGCCTGTGGGTGCCGTTTTAAATTTTCACCTGCAACCAGCCAGAAAGCAGCGGCTTAGGTAAATATAGCCCAAAGTGCCTGGCACTGAGTTGTGTGTATTGTGGAACTTATTTACCCTCACAAATTTGCAAGTAAAAGTAACATATATAAGCCAATATGTTGAGATTGAAAATATGTGTTCAGCTCTTCATTAGAGTTGTTCAGTTAGCATTAACTTTTTTCAATTATCTTGAAAAAGTTCAAGGACACTGTTCATTAACGTTTTTGCCGCCCTGGTTGCTGGTCTGACATCTACAGTACCAGGTGAACTACCAAAATATTTTCTGAAAAGCACTGCATAATATGTGTGTGCTATATAAATAACTAGTAATAAATAAATATGCTGGCCTGCATCACCTATATATATATATATATATATATATATATATATATATATTTATTTTTTTTTTTTTTTAATCATGTACTTTTTTATTGGAAAATGTTCTAGATATTATAAACAAAAAAAGCAAGTAAACAAAAACACATAAGTGTTGCTAGTATAAAAAGGAAAAAAAAGTGGTATTATTAAATACCAAAATATACAATTAAAACAATAGTATAAGTAGCACACAAAGCTTAAAAAACTGTGTATACAAAAAAAAATAATAACAATATTAAGTGCAAACACACTAAATCACACTCCCTAATAAAGGTGGCTGCTAAATTCTTCCAGGGGATGGTCTATTCAAAAAAACATCAGTGGTGAAGAAAAGCGCCTTCAGTGTGCAAAAAAGTATACATAATACCAAGTTATTTAGTAAAGAAAACGTCTATTCAAGATGTTCGAAGGGGATCCGTGTTGTCCCTGTTGCAAACCTCTGCGGTATATTCATATGATTTCACAGTTTGCAACAGGGGCAATACGGATCTCCTTGGAACATTTTGAATTGACTTTTTCTTCACTAAATAACTTGGTATTATTAATACTTTTTTGCACACTGAAGGTGCTTTTCTTCACCACAAATTCAGCACAAAAATATACAGTCAGAGAAATATCAGCAGGAAGCCGAACCCAAAATCACAAATATAGCATATAAACAGCTAAACAGCTCAGGCACTGAGGTAAAAGAAAACAACCAAAAAAAAATAAAGCAAAGGGGAGAAAACTAAAGAGGAAAGAAGAGGGTAAATAGAATAGGATAGATTACACGAAAGGATCTCCAACAGGTCTATGAAGGGCCAGGAAAGAAAGAGCCCATCTATCCCATAACTTGTGAAATTTAGAAAGGGCTTTATGACTAGTATAAACATAACTTTCATGGTTAATGGTGTCATTATCAAGCACCCTCCAATTGTGTATATCTTTGAGATTTGGAGCACACTAGGAGTGGGTAATAATGTCTTTTGCTAAAGTGGATAAGCCTAAAACATTATGATAAATATTTGTATTAAACAATTCCTCAATATCCAATGCGAATAGACAAAGTTTTGCCTCTAGAGGAGGTAATGATGGGAAAGTAAACTGCATATCTGACCATACTAAGTTCCAAATATCGTTAACCCTAGGGCAATCCCATAACAAATGGCAGAAATCACAATCAACAGCATAACATTGGGGCAATTAGTTGGAATATTAGTGTCAATATGTGCAATAGAAATGGGACTGGTAGGACCTGTGCAAAATAAAATAATGGATTTGTTGGAAACAAACACAAGGGAAAGTGTGTCTTATAGAACCCATCAACTGAGACCATTGTTCATCTTGAAGAAAACTCAAAATTAATTCCCATTTATTTCTAAGGGGAAGAAGGGCATCTGGCAAATTATGAGAAATAAGATCACTATAAAGATAGGAGACCATCTTATGAACAGGTAATTGAAGGAGTGCAAGTTTAAACAAATAAGGTGATAATAAAATAGGATCAGAACCAAACTGAGAGTGCAGGGCATGATGGAGTTGAAGGTATCTATAAAAGGCCATACAAGGAAGGCCAAACTCCATAAGCAAATAATCAAAGGAGTGGAGCACCCTATTATGAAACAAATGACCAAGGGTTTTGATACCATATGAAATCCAAAAGGACTCTGATCCCAGCACTTCCAGCCCAGAAAGACCACCATTAAACCAGAGGGGGACATCTGGATCCAAACCATCATCCCCAAATAATCACTGAGCAAAATGCTAAACCAGTCGAGTCTGTTGAAGTAAGGGGGGAGATCTACGCTGCAATTTTACAGAGAATAAAATTTGTAAAGGAGCTGAAGGGGAGCCCGTTTGACTACTAAGAAATCCTGCCAGAGTGGTGTCAGTACCAGCAGATAACCAGGGAACCAAGTGCAACAGTTCTGATGCCATATAGTAAATGCATAAATTAGAAAGGGACAAATTACCTGAATATTTAGATCTAAATAGCATACGGTGAGCCTTCCGTGGTCTCTTATTCCCCCACACAAAAGAAGATAGAATAGAATCGATATTGGAGATATGTTTAAAGATGAGGTAATGGGCATCACATTAAGTTCTACAAAATCAGCAGGGTTAGGTGAAATGGAGACTCCAAAATACTGAAAGGAGAGAGTCCATTATAATGGCAGGAGAGAGAGGGGGAAGTGGCAGGAAGCCAATCAAAGGAAAAATACTAGACTTGGTCCAATTAATCAGCAATCCCCCCAAAAAAACAAATCCTTAATAATGTCCATCAAACATTCCAAACCTAGGCCCGCATTTGCCAGAAACAAGAGCATATCATCCACAAGAGCTATTATGTCAATCACACGGCCCACTCGCAGACCCTGAATAGCAGAATTCAAGTGAATGAGACATGCCAGGGGCTCGATAGCCAGTGCAAACAATGCAGGGGATAAAGGGAACCCCTGACGAGTGCCACGCCTAAGTTTAAAAGAAGAGGAGACACAACCACTCACGGACACTCTGGCTGCCGGGGAAGAGTACACAAGATGGAACCAGTTAATAAAATGAGGACCAAAACCAACTTAGACAAGACCTCCCATAAATACTCCCATTCCACAGAATCAAAGGCATTAGCTGCATCTAAGGAGACCACCACTGCTTCAGAAGCATCCCTATAGGACATTTGCTTATGACAAAATAGTCGCCTAAGATTTTGAGTAGTGGATTTACCTGGCATGAAGCTGGTCTGGTCAGGGTATATAATAAAAATAATAACAGAATTAAGATGAAAAGCCAGAAGTTTAGCCAATATTTTAATGTCAGTAGTAAGAAGGGAAATAGGTCTATAAGAGTGTGGATGGAGGGGGTCCTTCCCTGGATTTGAGAGCACTACAACCAAGGCTTCCGACGTGGATGGTGGGATACAACCAGCAGTCAAAAAAGCATCAAAATTCTCAAGAAGACGTGGGATAAAGAAGTTTATAAATTTTTTATATACCTCTATCGCAGGGGTGGGGAACCTTTTTTATGCCGAGGGCCATTTTGATATACATAACATTATTTGCAGGCCCAGTGTAGGCCACGACTCCTTCTTGTGATGTCACACAGGGATGAGGCCACAATTGCCGGTGATTACAGCAATGCCCAGAGCATCCTGTGGATGCTCCGGGGAGCTGTAGGGAGCAGTGGTGTGACCATCTGAAGCATCATAAGGATGTTCCAGGCTGTACTGCTCGATAGAATCTGGCTGCAGGGTGACATTCTAGGCCCACTGCTAGCTAGATGAGGCTAGCAGAAAACAGCTCTGGGGGCAAGACCAAATTATTCCAGGGGCCTTATATGGCCCCCGGGCTTGAGGTTCCCCTTCCCTGCTCTATCCGGACACCATTAATTCCGGGAGCATTACAGTGTGGAAAGGAGGAGATAGCAACCTCCAATTCCTCCTCTGTAAAAGGAGAATCTAACCAATCCAAGACGGGCAGACAGACTGCCTCTAAATAGAAACAAAGTTGGGAGGGAGAAAATGATACATTAGTAGCCTAAAGAGAGGAATAATATTGCAAAAATACATCTGTTATAGAAGGAGAAGAGGAATGCAACATTCCAGAGGAATCATGGATACCCGAGTCCATTCTTTAAGCACCATCCTCTTTTGCCAAAAATGTTAAATAACTCTCCCCAACATCAGCCTGCGTATATTGCTTATGACGTGAAAATAACAGTTTGTGTTTGAATTTAACAAACATGTGATCCAACCACTCCCGCTGGGTATGAAGCATAACCTCCCAGTCGGAGATCTCTCTGGACAAGAGCTACTGGGCCTCAGTGTCCCTATAAACAGTTTCCAAAATTATTTCCCGCTGCCTGTGATATAATTTAATATTAGCAGTACTCTTAATAATGGAGCCCCTTAAAGGAATTCCAAAGTATAGGTACATCTATACCTGCATTATCTTCAAAATAGGAAACCCAAGAAGCTTCCAACTCAGAGCCGGCACCCATTAGGTCTAGCCAGAATGGGTTAAGCTTCCAAAAATGGGCACCCTCCAAAAGGGAGGAACCAACAATAATGCACAATGGAGAGTGGTCGGAGAGACCCCTCAACAAATAATCAACTGCAGAAACTCTGGGAACCAGAATAGGTGAAAGAAAAACCATATCAATATGTGAAAAGGTACAATAAGTGGAGGACTGTCAGGAGATAGCAGAAACAGAAGGATAATGGACATGCCAGACATCTAACCAGCCCAATTCAGCAATCAATTTAGAAAAGGGAGATGAGGAAGGAGGTAAGGAAGAAATAGACTCTAGCCAATGGTCCAGGGATGGATCCATTACATTATTAAAATCACCCAACAGGGTTAAAGAGAGAAAGTGCAATATAAGTAGCAGCCTTACCTAAAACGTCATTAGAATATGGTGAGGGGATATAGACCACAAGTATATGCACAATCACGGAATTAACAAATACACTAAGGAAAACATATCTACCCATGGGATCAATTTGGACTGTATCAAGACTAAAATGAAGATGCTTGTGAACCATGATAGAGACGCTTCTAGAATTATGAGAAAAAGTGGAATGATACATCCATCCCACCCAGGGCTTTTTCAAAGCCATTATACGGCTACCAGAGAGATGAGTCTCTTGGAGACAAACAATATCCATGTTGAGTTTTTTAACCTGTGTGAGAACTAAGGCTCTTTTAACTTTATCACTAAGGCTCCGAACATTCCAGGTGAGCAAACAAAGGCCCCCAGAATAATCCCCAGTAGCCATAATAATAAATCAAATAAGAGAGCAAAAATTATAAAGAAACAGACAAAAAGACATAAACAATACCTCCATGCACAGGTAATACACAGGCCAGCACATACAGTGCATCCAGAAAGTATTCACAACACTTCACTTTTTCCACATTTTGTTTGTTATGTTACAGCCTTATTCCAGAATGGAATAAATTCATTTTTGTCCTCAAAATTGTAAACACAAAACCCCATAACGACAATGTGTAAAAGGCTTTCTTGCAATTTTTGCAAATTTAATTAAAAAAAAAAACAACTAAGAAATCTCATGAACATAACTATTCACAACCTTTGCTCAATACTTTGTTGATGCACCTTTGGCAGCACTTACAGCCTCAAGTCTTTTTGAATATGATGCCACAAGCTTGGCACACCTATCTTTAGGCAGTTTCGCCCATTCCTCTTTGCAGCACCTCTCGAACTCCATCAGGTTGGATGGGAAGCATCGGTGCACAGCTTTTTTCAGATCTCTCCAGAGATATTGAATTGGATTCAAGTCTGGGCTCTGGCTGGGCCACTCAAGGACATTCACAGAGTTGTCCTGAAGCCACTCCTTTGATATCTTGGCTGTGTGCTTAGGGTCATTGTCCCGTTGCAAGATGAAACATCACCCTAGTCTGAGGTCAAGAGCGCTCTGGAGCAGGTTTCCATCCAGGATGTCTCTGTACATTGCTGCATTCATCTTTCCCTCTATCCTGACTAGTGTCCCAGTTCCTGTCACTGAAAACAACCCCAAAGCATGATGCTGCCACTACCATACTTCACTGGAGGGATGGTATTGGCCTGTTGATGAGGGGTGCCTGGTTTGCTCCAAACATAACGCCTGGCATTCATGCCAAAGAGTTCAATCTTTGTCTCATCAGACCAGAGAGTCCTTCAGGTGCATTTTGGTAAACTCCAGGTGGGCTACCATGTGCTTTTACTAAGGAGTTGCTTCTGTCTGGCCACTCTAATATACAGAAGGAGTAAATCTTGCGCTAAAAAGAAACACCTGTTAGTCGTAATATCAAGTATCTATAGCTGCCTAAGCACCAACCACGTGGAGAATGCCAACTCCACACATAATAACTAAAAACCAGAAAACATGTGAGGTGCTAAATGGCGCTCAAAATACAAGATATGAACACGCCAAATGTTAACCGTTTAATATGAATACATAGAGTCACAATTAAATAACTCCTGGGAGTGAGAAATATAAAATATATTATATAACAATTAGGAATATAAACAGAAACAATATATTACAAATAAATTAATCAATCTAAAAGTGAAAATAACAATATAGAAAATAAATTAGCACAAAAATAAAGGTCTCTAGCACCAATAGGAAAACATATTACTTAAAACTAGTGTCTTTAGTGTTCATTCCAGATAATATGGTATAAGGACACACTGTATCAAAGTCTCTGAGCTATGCCCACTTGATGAAAATAGGGGATACTCACAAAATAGGAGTAGATGAATTCCAAGCTATAGCTGAAACTCTGGCTGTAAGTAAACCACGTGAACCGGGAGCTACAGTTAAATCGCACTGCTGAATGTATCTACATGGGGAGCTGCAGACTCACCCAATATGTAGCAAAGCAGTGGGTATCTCAGATGGCTGTATTAAGCGGACACCAGGCTCCGATTCACTGATCCCATCAGCAGTGGATGTGAACAGGTCAGTAGCCCGCTGTAAGCAGAGTATCTTCCTCAAATGGCTGGCTGTATGGGGTATTATGGGGTATTGTGTATAGACTTTTGAGGACAAAAATGAATTTATTCCATTTAGGAATAAGGCTGTAACATAACAAAATGTGGAAAAAATGAAGTGTTGTGACTACTTTCCGGATACACTGTATACCATCATATCAGAATTGCAAAAAAAGTGGCAACACATATTGAAATAATTCAAATAAAAACAACATAAGAAAAATAACAAACTAACCCACACCCATAACCTACCCTGCATACCCTACCAAAGTTAAGGTATACCTAATCCCGAAAAATAAGAAAGAAGAGAGAAAAATTCCCTAGTCCAAATTAACAAACATGGGCCCGTATTCAATTAGAAGCAAAAAGTCAGAATATGCGGAAAAGTATCGCAGATGACGTCATTTCGCCTGGCGGAATCTTATCTCCATATTCAATTGCAAACACTTTTCGCATCCGTCAATGCAATGTAATAGGCGAAAAAGATTTGCCTCTGAATAGGTGGTGAAAAAAAGTGCAAAATCCTTATTTTGGGGTGCAAAGGTGGGGAAACCACTCAGAACCCTTAAGACAGAACCCCAAAGGTTAACTGCATAAAAAAAGTGAGGCACACCCCAAAAAAGTACTTTCATTTTGGGGGCGACAAAGGCCCTGATTCAGAGCCGCTCGTTAACAGCAGTACGCTCGTTGCGTTCCGATGTTGCCTAACCGCGCATGCGTCGGTGTTACACTGTGCATGTGCATACGGCAGATTGCGAGCTTTTTTTGTCTCGTTCGTTAAATAGCGTACAGGAAGTGACATGTCAAATGTGATTGACAGAACAGGGCGTTTTTGGGTGTTCATACATTAACAAATGCGAACGTCAAATGTGTTCGTACCAACTCATACGTCACTGGATGATCCTCTTTCCCTTCAAAATGCTCGCGCAGCTTAGGGTCTGGATAACTCGACCACAGTGGCGATGGCCTTCTCCTCCGTCCCAGCACTCCACGATGTTGCATCGATTAATCACGGCTTGTCAGAAAATCAATTAGTGTTGGATTGAAAACCGGCTTGGTATGTGTTTGGAAAGCAGTTTTTTTGGATAGCACAAAACCGAACGCAGGTGGAAATCATAGCTGCTAATGTCTGGATTACACAATCAATTAGCGTACATTTGTGGGGGTGTATTTTGGCCACAATGTGTTGTTTTTGGACTATTGTAACAATAATGTCATCATGTTTAGGTTTGGTGCCTCATTTTGTGTTTGCAAGGTAATTTTTCCTCCTTAGGTAATGTTTTCAACGTTCCTTAACGAGCCCTTTTTTTCCAATGTGTAATTTTTTAGGTTGAACGTTGTTGGCTTGTGGGCCCGGAATAAATGTAACCCATTTTTACAATAATGTCAGAATACAAAGTCGTACATTTGTTGTAAATTTATTGGTATCCCACAAAAAATAAATGCACATATTTAACTAAAACATTTTTGGCAGTGTTCATTCCACAATATTTATTAATTGTGCAAATAATAATTTTTTGGTAAACGTAAATGCAAAAATTAAAAACAATTCACAAGAAAGGAGAGGGAAGTTTTGGCCAGAAAGGAATATGAGGCAAGCACAGAAGGAGTGTGGGAAAAGTAGCCAATGCTGTCACCGTTTTTTCGTCCGTTTGGCTGAGGGAGGGAGGGCGCCAGACCGGGTCCGGGATGTCATCGGGCTGGCCTGTCCAGAGGCAGATGTTGTGGCCTCTGGACTAGGCACAGGGCTAGGCACATTTGGAGGATTGGCTGATGTTGTGCCAGAGGTGGAGGATCCTGATGTTCCGGCAGGAAGGGAGGTCGGCTCCACCATGTGCTGGCGAACGAGCTGCTCCAGGGCAGTGGCGATGCGGATGTTGGCCCTGGCGCCAGGGCCTGACCAATGGCCACGTTGGCCACAGCATTTTGCTCCAGGGCCTCAGCCACCCGTACCAGACTGGCGTCCATCCTCTGCAGAATCTCCGTATGGAAATCCGATTTAAAATTGAGTTCTGTGAGGAGGGACACTGCCTGCGAGGGGGATTGTCCTGGACTGGTTTCTGCAGGGTCCTCAGCCGGATGTACTGGTTCCTCCCCTGCAGAGCCAGCAGAAATTCTGCGGCCAAGGCTCCTTACTGGAGCAGACTCATCCGCCTGTGTCTCTGTTGGAAAAATGAGAAAAGACTCACATTAGAATCTACATATTGGCACAATAACATTTCAGAGTTGGTGACATCACAACATTTACCTGGGACAACATGAGGAGCCGCAAAGTCTGGCATGTCCGTATCCATGTTGGACACGCCAAACACCTCCACAGGCTGCACACACCCCTGTGCCAGCTCTTCTAAATCAGTCAACTCCAATGACACAGGGGTGGGACCCCCACCTGTCCCCCTTGCATGCCTAGCCCTGTCCGCCAGTTTTTGCTTCAGGCGATATTTGAAGTCGGCCCATCTGTTGGATGAAATTGGAACCATTATCCTTTTGTTTAAAATGGGTTTTGGTTTTAGGGGGGGCAAGTGTTTACTTACTGCCGTTTGACATCCCGGGCTAGACGGACATAATCACCCACCCTATTGACATCCACGGCTACCTCTTCCCACATTCTCCACTTCTGGCTTGCACTCATATTCCTGTCTGCCTGTGGCAGGATGTCCACACACTTCTGAATCAAAACCTCCATCTCCTTTCTTGTGAATTGTGGCTGCCTTTTCTTTTTGGCAGCTTTGCCCGGAATACTGGGCCCAGCTGCCTCTTCCTTGTCATCCTCCTCACCTATTTGTGTAATTTTGGAGAATTGTCAACTTCATAACTTGCACAATATTATGTTTCTAATTAATCATTGAGTCAAAATGCCTGAAATACTTACCGCCAGACTGTTGTCCATTGTTTCCCTGGTCTGTAGCCATGTCTGAGCTCCAAACAAGAAATACACCAGAATGTTTGTTTTGGCTCGTGACGTATTTATACATGCGACATTATTTTTCGGCCGCATCATTGATTGTGCGTTCCTATGATCCCTCCTTAATTTGTGCGGGAAACTAAACACTATTTATGGCTTGGTGTGTCTCGAGTCGAGGTGGCGTTTTTTGAATGTTGGAGGTTACGTTGGTTGGAGTTGATTGTTGGCTGGTGTAGGAGTTTTCGTGTTTGGAAGTTTTTTTTTTGGATATCTTCGTTTTTTTAGTTCCGTTCGCTTTTTTTCGTTTCTACTTTTTTTGGCGGTTTCCAGTTTGGGTAAGTTTTGGGAAGTCAAACTTTGGTTCAATTTGTGTCTCCTTCTGTTTATGATTTTTCTAACTTTTTTTTGGCATCATTTCATCTCTCTTAGGTTTTATTTTGGCTCTGCCCCAAAGACCTTTTGATCCGGATTCTTATAAATTATCTCTTGTTAAGTTCATTTGTTAAATTGTTTTGTAAATGTTCTTGTTTGTCTTTACGCAACTTTGGTTGGCCTTACACATGTAACCTTTGATTTTCAAAATCCGAAGTTTTTTTTTTTGTTTTTATGTGCGTTTTTCTAATTTGTATTTGCGAACTAATTAGCGCATTTTTACTACTTACTATTGTGATTTGTATTTGCAAACTAATTAGCGCATTTTTACTACTTACTATTGTGACTTGTATTTGTGAACTAATTAGCGCATTTTTACTACTTACTATTGTGATTTGTATTTGCGAACTAATTAGCGCATTTTTACTACTTACTATTGTGACTTGTATTGGCGAACTAATTAGCGCATTTTTACTACTTACTATTGTGATTTGTATTTGCGAACTAATTAGCGCTTTGTGAAATGCTTATTCATCCCTTAAAATTGTATGTGTTTTCTTGGTAGTGTGCGCAACGTCGTTTTGCTCTTTGCCCAAATGTGTGTGTCTCCCCTTTTATGTTTTGTCTTGCTTAAATTTTTGAAACAGAAATGGCCAGCATAAAATGATGTTTATTTATGTTGTGATTATTTCCAGTTTCCACATATCATGACAATACCCCGGCATGTAAGCATCAATGGATGGTATCTTCAAGCTAAGTCAAAATTTTTATTTTTGGGGGGGTTAAAAAGCCTGACATTCCAATCTTGCCATTTCAGGTTGATATGGGTCGGATTGTTCTGGCCCTGCTCCCGGAAGCCGACCAACCTCAAACTCGTCCCAGGCGTAGGCATCGTAGGCGTGCAAGGCCCCAGATATTTCGAACACGTGTCACCCTTTTTGGAATGCCCGATGATGAGGTTTTAAGATGCTACCGTCTTCCTCCCAAAATCATCATAGACACTCTCTCATTAATAGAGAGTGATCTTAAGTGGCAAATTGACAGTCCTACAGCAATACCACCACTTACGCAATTTATGGCGGGGTTACATTTCTGTGCCTCAGGATCGTTCCAAACAACGGTGGGAATAGTGGCGGGCATATCACAATCCTCCTTTTCCCGGATCCTGAGGGCAGTGATGGAGGCACTTTTCAAGCACCTCCATCATTTTATTCAAATGCCTTTGGATATGGGTGCCCTTAGTGTGGCCAAGGCCAATTTTTACCAAATAGCTGGCTTCCCACACATCATAGGGGTTGTGGATGGTACTCACATACCACTTCAGCCTCCAGCATGGCTGGAGACAATCTTTAGAAACCGGAAACCCTTTCACTCCCTCAATGTAATGGTGGTATGTGATGCCTCCCTCCAGATCCTGTCCCTGAATGCAAAATTACCAGGAAGTGCACATGACTCCTTTGTCATCCGACAATCAGGGATATGGCACAAATTAACCAACCTACAAGCTGGTGATGCATGGCTTCTGGGTAAGTGGAGACCTTTAGTACATAACAATGTTAAGCTTCATACAGAGTGATCCTGATGTTGACTATTCTTTTTCACAGGAGACAGTGGCTACCCATGCACGCCCTGGCTGCTCACTCCTTATTTGGCTCCCACACCAGGGCCACAAAGTGAGAATAATTCTGCACTTACAGCCACCAGGCAAGTGGTGGAGTGCTGTATCGGCCTTTTAAATGGCCGATTCAGATGCCTTCAACGCTCTGGTGGTGAGCTCATGTATTTGCCAGATATGGTTTCGAAAATTGTGGTCCTGTGTGGGATATTTCACAACATCGCCATAAGGAGTGGTGTCCCAATGCAGCCAGAGGATGCCTTACCTGAGGATGGCACCCCCGAGGTTGGTCGGAGGTCAGTATGTGGGGGGGCCATATGCGATGATGTGGTGGCCAGATTTTTTAGGTAATTATTGACAAAACAACAGTGTTTATACCTAATGTGGTAGGGTTTGTTTGAGAACATCTAATTATTTATTTTTATTTTCTCCATCTTCTGTTTTTTCACATAATCATTGGCACTCCAACGATGACTACTTCCTGCTACCCTTACAAAACCTGTATGTGGACATTTTGGGGATATATTATGGAACCCATATTGCAACACCATATTTGTGGAATCATGTTGGCATGGTCCTTCGTCAACCAGTTCTTGATTTGTTATTTTTTTATTTTATTTTGTTGGTATGTGTTGTATTTGTGATTATCACTGTGTGTTTTGTTTGTGAGTGACCACTTTGATTTTTCAGTTATGTTGTGAATAAATGTTTTGAGAGTGAAATCTTGTACCTTTTTTGGAATGTTACAAGCAAGTGTAACCAGGTTCACACACGTTACATTTGACTAAGGGGTAATCCAGTACTGACGCCAGTTGAGCTAAAATGTAATATGTTTTCAGGGTCCAAACCAACACCCAAAGGAAGCCTGTACAATCATTTGGCTTCGTAAGATTGGCCTAAGCAGCTTGCACCCCAACTAGGAACCTGCAAAATGTAGTAATATCTAATTGTGACTACACCAAAAAAGGGAAATGAGATTGTTACTGTTAGGTGTTTCTTGTGGCTGTTTTACATAAAAATACAACACACAATCTTATTGTCAAAAATTGGTAATCCTTGCAGGAACAGTCTACTTATGTCAGGGTAAACAATCTGTGATTTTGAAAAAACGAATGAGCCAGAACGTTACTTAGAAAATAACACTTTATTTATAAAATTGGCCCAAAAAAACAAAACTAATCCCAAAGGAGGACCGACATATGGTCAAGGACCACCAGCACACCGATTATATTGTGGCGCATCCGGGCCACACAGGCGGATAATTCTGCCCAACGCCTCTGTTCCTCTGTGGGTGAGAAAAGTGTGGGGATTAATAAAACAATACTGAAACCACATTAAAAAAGAAGCCAAAACCAAAACCCCCCCAAAAATTAAAAATTAAAAAAAAACATAATTACACCATTAAAACACATCAACCAAAAATGGTGTAGGCCAAAAATACAAGGCCAATGTACAAATTCCGACAGGTGTGATAAGTGTATGTTGAAATCAGCAGTAACAGGTAAAGGCAATTGGCAAAATCCCCAAAAGTGTAGGCAAAAACCCCCAAAAAAGGAACCACACATGATTACATACAAACAGTTTGTGTCAATAAAAAATCACAATGAAAAACATACCGGAAGATACAACGCCAGCTCCTGAAGGCCCTCCATCATCCTCCTCGGAGGTGCCTCCATTCCCAAAGATTGGGTCGGGGTAATTACTGACTCCGGGGAGGGGGTAACTCTAAGAGGGGTGGTTGGAGGAGAGGGGGAATGGGGACGGAGGGGAAGGAGCCCCGAAATTTCTGCCAGAGGGTGAAGGAAGGCTGGGGAGGAGTGGGGAATAGGGGAATTAGTGGTAGTGGAGTGTTGGCTGGGGGTTGGGGAGAGTGGCCGTGAGCGCCATCTGGCTTGACGATGACATCGTAGTCTTCGCTGGGCCCCTAAAAGATGTGAAACAAATTGTGGTTAGTTTCAACACAAATCCACGAAAAACACCATTTTCGAATCACCCCCCCCCAAAAAAAGGACCATGCAGATATGAGTACAATGAATAAATATGAAATACAGGGAAAACATGGCCATGCAGATATGAGTACAATGAATAAATATGAAATACAGGGAAAACATGGCCATGCAGATATGAGTACAATGAATAAATATGAAATACAGGGAAAACATGGCCATGCAGATATGAGTACAATGAATAAATATGAAATACAGGGAAAACATGCACACACAGTTATGGCCACAAAGACAAACATGAAAACCACAGTCCATAAAACTTACTTTCGGTGATCTGCATGCGAAAGCATGCCAGCAAGCGGGGCGTCCGCCATTGCAGGTCCGACCACCTGCGCTCCAGCTGCCCGATCTGGCGGCGTGAGCCGAAGGAGCGCAGGCGGGCCCGTACCTCCGCATATGCGGAACGCTTTTTGCGGTTGGTGATGGGTGGAGGCTGGCTGGTGATCCGCCTATCCATGACCTCCGTTAGCACCAGCAGCTCACGCCTGGTGAATGCGGAGGCTCTCATGATGGCAATAGTGTTTTTACTAAAAATCAATTTTAATAAAGTGCCCCATAATTTTTTGATTGGCTAATGTATTTGGGTAATTAACAGGACCAATTCTATTGGTTAGTGTATGAGTCATGTGTTCGACAGGGCCAGAAATCTCTTGAGACTTATGATAGGCTTGATGCAGTGACATGCGTAAGCAAAGTTAAATAAAGAAATGAACTCCGGGAAATATGCGGGTAGAAAAACAAATAGAACAATTATTTAATTGGGGCTAACATGTATTTTGACAATTAAAAGCGAATGTTTAAGCCGTACGTATTCTGCGGGAAAACACAAACACGGACATGAATAAAGTTTATTGCATTGTGTTAAAAAAAAAAAAAAAAAAACAATTTAGCAAGTTGATATATTGAATGGCATGATACGATTGAGGGAGGTAGGCAGAATAAACCAGCAGTTAATCGAAATCTGACAGTCCAACTTCCGGGTAGTACTAGTGTGTGCGTTCCCTTCAAGCCACTTCGGGGATGTATGCTCGCTATTTGGCATGCTCGTTAGTTAGAGGAGGGGTCGCTTGAGTTTAGGGAGGATGTTTGGCTGCGTTCGAAAATACGAGTGAGTGCTTGTATTTACATATTTTTTACGTACGCCACTTGCGTCCGGGTCTGAATGAGGGCCAAAGTCCAAAGTGGGGGAACAAATTTAAAAACTAGCAAAATAGAGTTTTGGGGTGTCTGCTAGTATGGGTCAGGTGTTTTTTTTTTATTGCAGGTGCTTGCTGCAGGTACATTTTTTACGTTTTTTAAAACTGCAGTTTAGCGACTTTAAAACATGGTTGCACCCATTTTCAAGTACCCCAAATTTGACAGGACTTCATATGTTTACAAAAAAATACTGCTTATTCCCATTCTTCACCACTTATGCAAAGATGCTAATTAGAGACTATTGACACAACTTAAGTATGCCAAATAGCTTTATTAGGGCTATTCGGGTACCTCTACATTGATCCCCAATGTTAGTGTATCTTTTTGGGGTGTTCTAGCAGGTTTACCCATTTCTGACAACACTTTCCACCTGTTCTGACTACACGGGTTGACATTTTCGTTCGTTTTGGGATTGAATACGGTGAATAGCGGGGGCGCGCCCGATAAATTTCCACATCCAAACCACACGATGTCGGCAGAAAGTCCAGCAGGCGAAACTTTATTGCCGGTGCAAAACTAATTGAATACGGGCCATAGACTAGATTAAACAAAAAATAAGTTACGCATCTAGGACTGGTAGACAAAACTTTTGCTAGCAAGGCCCTCCAAACAATTATAGCAGAGCGGTTGCCCCTCAAAATAAACTGGAGTCCACTGGACTGTTCCAACTCCCCCGTTAACAGAAAATAAATGAAAAAAATCACAACAAAACATTAGATGCACCACAATATACAGTAAAATACATGAAACTCATGAAACCCCCTAATCAGCAGCAGGAAACAACAAATGAGTCCAAGGCAGAAAGTCAACGTGAAGGCCGTGGACATCCAGCCAGCCAGGCCTCAGCATCTGCAGGTGTGTTGAAGAAATGAGTGATGCCATCAGTCACCACACTAAAATGGGACGGAAAAAGCATGGAATATTGGAGTTGGTGTTCCCGTAACTTGCGATTAACAGGTATAAACTGAGAACATTTTTTTTGCACATCAACAGCAAAATCAGAAAAACTGAAACAGAGTGATTATCCAATTTGAGAGGACCACGTAGATGGACCATCTGCAAGACCGCGTCAAGTTCTTTTTAATGAAGCATACGGGCAATAAATGTCCTTGGTGGGGCTCCCCGGGGAGGCGGCCTAGCAGGCTCACATTGGGCCCATTCAATGTAAAGCTGTGATGAGAAGGCATCTTTGTTTCTTCTAAGGCAGTGGTTCTCAAAATCGGTCCTCAGGACCCCACACAGGTCACATTTTCCAGGTCACCCAGCAGCTGCACAGGTGTATTCATTACTCACTGACACATTTTGAAAGATCCACAGGTGGAGCTAATTATTTCTCTGATTCTGTGAGGAGACCTGGAAAACATGCACTGTTTGGGGTCCTGAGGACCGAGTTTGAGAACCTGTGTTCTAAGGCATCCCTCCAAATCTGAGAGCTTGGAATGACAGGCAGCCAGTTCAGTGGAGAGGGCCGCAATCTGCCCAGGTATTGGCATTGTAAGATCCTCCACAACAGAGATATGATGTTCAGCCTCCCCAACTCTTTCCCTTAATTTCTGAAGATCATGATGGAGCAAGGAAATATTAATCTGTGCTTCACCTAAATTGTCAGTGACCGTCTTTTCTGACTCCGTAATAGCTTGTAAGATATGTGAAAGATGAGAGTATTTTGTAAAATCAGACATAGTAGCAGGGGGGAGGCGGCAGAATGACAGGAAGAGGGTCAACCAGTGGAGAAGAAGTAGGGGAATGGGCAATGCATTCCAATGTAGTGGCAGCCCAGAGGAATAGCCAATTTTCCCCATTATATAGCAAAGGGATCACCAGAGGATACTGGAAAGTAGAATATTAATGCAGGTAGAAACTCCAGTAAATGTAGAAAGATCAAACTGCACCCCAGCAATAGATCAGGAGGTACAGACAACACAGCAGGAATCCAGAAGGGTGAACTACAGGTTCCAGTCAGTCACCCACATAAATTAATCACAGGATTCAGCAAGTCTGCACCAATATGAAACAGGCACCTCTGCAGGGAGATCAGTCAGCATGGGGAGTGAGAAAGACACACCACTTAGCTTTTTAGGGAATCACTATCCATTAATCTTGCAGCAGCAGCACTACAGTGTATCCAGATCCAAGATGGTGGCCATCAGTAGGAGACACAGGGGCCAGCACCACAGCCTGAAGCATCTGGTCAGCAGTCCACCCAGCAGGAGAGCCTTGCCTTTCCCCCAGAAGATCACCAGAGCCAGGGGAGAAGAAACCCACATTTAGCAGCTGCCGGGCAGTGACAGTGGGAGCCATGGCTGCCCTCATGATCAGCAGAGGAGGACACAGTCAGCCAGCAGCACCCACGTGTATCCACTCGTGAGCGCTGGGAGAAGAGGAGAGATGCCCCAGAACCAATCCAGGGGCAGCAGCACACACTCACCCATGAAGCAGGTGAGTATAAAGCCCGTGGCACTGCTCCTGCAGGATGTCAGCAGGATATCAAGGAGGAGAGCATCCTACTTCATGCTGCTCCAAGCCACGCCACACATCACCTATATATTTTGATGAATGCAACTTTACTGTACATCAGTAATGTGCAGTCAGGTGAGGCAGAGCCTTACCTGTCACACTTAGGTATACTCCAGAGTTTTGACTATAAAAATTATAAGAAAATGTTAAAGAAAATATTCTAAATATCTTCTTTGTATTATTCTAATCATTACTCTAGTCAAAACTCTGAAGTAAAAAGTGTATAGTAGGCGAGGCACTGCCTCCCCTGTCTACCTTTTCTGCACATCCCTGATCAAAACACACCACATTTTCAGCACTATATACTGCTGCACCTTTGTATAATGCCCACATAAACCCTCAGGTTCATATATGTATCTGTAAATCTGGCTCTGATACCAGCCAGTGCCTCCCCAGCCATTTAGCTCACCGCACATCATTACTGTACTTAACCTATGTTTCACCACCCATTCCTGCCCCTTTTCCTTTTATACACTAGCATACAGTAAAAATTGCAGTCATTCAAAAGAAAGCTAACACTGAATTATGTGAATGTAAATCCAGGATTGTAGTTCCATAAGTAACTGTGTGGTATGGTATGCAGTCAGAAAGTCCAAATTCAGAATGTCAATGTGGATAGAATGTCAACATTTCACATGTTAATATTCAGAATGTCGACACTGACATAATGTTGACATTGTGACAGACAATTTTAGGGTTAGGGTTAGATTAGCATAAAGCTGGGCATCCACTATACAATTTTCTGTCAGATATATGTCCAATCTGGCTCATTGGAATGAAAACCTAGTAATGTATGGGAGCAAATTACAATCGTCCATTTGCTCACAAACACTGTAAAATAGCCAAAAAATTTTGTTCAGACAAATTGGTTAAAACGCACAAATTGAACCAATTTGAACAATTTTTTTTGTCCTTTTTTCAGTGTGTAAAACCATATGATCGACTGTCATTTGCTCCCATACATTACCAGGTTTTCATTCCAATCAGCCAGATTGGACAGATATCTGACAGAAAATTGTATAGTGGATGCCCAGCTTTAGTAATACCACCCCCATTCCATATTGTTACAGTACAGTATATCATCTTGTTTGCTTTAATTGTTGCTGTACAATTATTCTGAATCTCAGTTATGTTGTTCTGATATACTGTATGTATTTTAATTTTAAGATTAAATTACTATTTTTTCACAATTCAAACTTTGGCACATTTCAGAAAGTCTTGAGTGACACTACTGTATATCAAAATGATCTTGAAAAGACATAACTGAACTTAAAATTGCCCAGCATAAAAAAAAATATTTGCACCAATACTGTAGATCAATTATCCTCACCATATTTTCTCAAAAATGTTACACTGCCTTCCATTTTACATAGTAAGTAAGGTGTAGCAAAACCATTTCTTGGCACAATCACCCAATAATGAAATTTAGTATTTACAGTTGGAGAAAACCTTTATTATGAGAAAGGAATCCTATGCAGTTTAAATCCAATTAAAGAATTGGCAGAGAATTTACAGTAAATAACCATTTTCTACACTGCTGATGAAATCCTCTTTCTTACAAGAAAACATACAGAAAGATTCAACATGTACACATTGGCTACCAAGCAGAAATAAGCTAATTTAAAAGTGATTAGATTTAGGTCCATCATTTTAAGGAGCCTTATAAGTAGTGGATGGCTCACAGACACATTTGTTTATGTATGCGACTAAGGCTTATTGTTGTTGATTTGTACAGTGCCACTGTGCTTTGCTGCGCCAGCCAGTTTGTAAGCTGGGCAAATCATAATATATAGACAATTATTGCAGACACAAAGAAAAAAGTAGAGAGAGAGGGCTCTGCTAGTGACAGGGCCTTGTGGAGATTGGGAAAGTTGCATGAGTGTAGCAGTGTAAGATACATAATTAGTAGAGTGTTGCTTGGACCCTCGTGTATTGGTTTTGGATCTAGATTCGTCTTTGTGTTTTAGTTTTGCAAAACCACCCTCATGTGTTTTGGTTTTGGATTTGGATTTAACATAACCCCTAAATTGGGTTGTTGTTGTTGGTTGTCTGGGAACCGGTCCTGCACATCTCTAATAATTAGGTGTATATAGTTAGGTGTAGGGGAAGCTCTAGACAAAAAGTATAGTAGGTTTTCAGAAAAGGTTTAGTGATTTGATGGGAGACAGTCTAATATGCATGGCAGTCCAAGTCAATAGTGACATGGGAGAAGATTTTTCAGTGGCAGTCATAGGATATTATTAGACAAAAAATAGGCTTAAGGTTTGTGCCTTGCTTTTGAGGGCAAGTACTCCCACACGATAGCAGCCATTAGCCACCACTTGACACAAGTTGGATATGTGATGAATGGATGGAAGCTACAGTAAGGATATGGTCACTGTAAGTAGAAACAAAAACAATGTGGTAAAGTGCTACATCTGCAAAAGTGTAGAATTCAAAAACTAGTCCAGTGCAATATTCAATATCCTTGCTTGTATGGTGTGACCTTGACAAACAAGAGAGAAGCGAGACAAAAAGCACAGGTGAAGAAAATTAAGTGATATTACTGGTCCTACTCATTGCGTGTAATAGGCCTTTGCTGGTCATGTTTTTGCTCCCAGAGTTGATGGCCTCAAACAAAAGAGATATTTCTCCTCATAGTGTAGTAAATTCAATTTATATGAACACTGAAAATTGCTTCAATTAAAACAATATTCATAAAAATCCACCAGTGGCTGGTATACTGTACTTGTGTACCAGATATCAGTGACAAATGAGTCTTAGTTCCACATGGTTAATGGGCCCTCCTTCCTGGGAAAGATCAGGTAGGTCTCTGATCTCCAGCTTCTGATGCAGATTTACTGGCCTGTCAAGCAGGCAGGAGGAGGTCATTCTGAGTAAGCTAAGACTTACTCAGGTGGCCAAAGCAGCAAACATCTCAACCAATGGTTTTGATGTTGATTTAATCCTGCATCTTCAGAGGCAGGCTTCAGATCCGAAATGCTGGCAGGAGAGGTGTCTTTTCCTTCAGATGCCTCCTGCAATCATTAGCATATTTTTTAAGAAGCTACATCCAAAGATGAAGCTGCTCGGCAAAAGTGTCCATCTCTAAATCAGGCCCATTATCAAATAATACTTATAAAATTGGACAGTTTATGCATTGTTATAAACATATTATAACAGAGGCTGATTCTGAGTTGGAAGAAATGTGAAAAAAGCAAGTTACTTTGCATCTGGGCAAAACAAGATGGACTGCATGTGGAACAGATTTAAAATTTGCAGAGAGATGGATTTGGGAAGGGAAATTCCAATGTTATATCTTAATTGCAGTGAATAAATAAAGCTAACCAGAATTTATGGGTTACATGCAAAATAACCAGTATTACACCTTCATACAAAAAAAAGTATTTGCACCTATTACTTACAATATGATCTGTCCAGGTGCAAAGTTATTAAGCAAATATTAGAATCCAAAGTAAGATCACTATTTATCCAGAAAGTCACTACAGAATAACTATTATAGACATGCACAGTGTCTTTATAAGGGGTGTGTAAGGCACTGAGGAAGAGAGGGAGGGAGTTAATTATCAGTGGAGACCTTAGTACAGGAAGTATTGCTACCTTGGGTTCTATTACCACTGCAGTATTGAGGGTAAGGCCACTAGGTAATATATTGCCATGGGGTGGATGGCACTTGTCAGAACTTGTGGGATTTCTAGACTCGGAGCAGTTCCCTAGGGTTGGTTGAGGTTAGAGAAACTGGGAGGCTTAAAGGGGTTTCAGGATATTGCAGAGAGTCATTATGGATAATAACAGGATATCTCAGCTGGTATTTCAACTGCAGGAGGCACAGGTGAATACAGCTGAGAGATATTAGTGTAGCAGACAAACATATCAGCAAATGTTGGCAGAAGACTATAGAGAATAACATTAAGATAATTGAGGCTGGGAATGAGCTCAGCAGCAACTAACACTTTGGGATCTGCGGAGAGCATCCAGCAAATGTGACTGATGCTGGAATATGCATAGTAGCAGGTAAGTACTCTGGAGTTTATGGATTGTCCAGCTATGGTGACTGGTGCTGGTATGTGCGCAGTAGCAGGTAAGCAATATGAAGTCTGTGGAATGTCCAGCTATGCTGGCTGCTGCTAGAATGTGAGCAGTAGCAGGTAAGCACTCTAGGGTCTGCAGAATGTATAACTATGGTGGCTGCTGCTAGAATATGCACAGTAGCTGGTAAGCACTCTGGGGTCTGCAGAATGTCCAGCTATGGTGACTGATGCTGGAATATGCCTGAATGTATCGGTAACATCAGTGCACATTGAATGAATCTTGCCCTTGTGGCAGGTCTGACAAGCTGCAGACTCGGCAGCTCTCCTGACATTCAGAGGGCTCTCATGCTGCATAGGCGATCAAGAGAGCTAATTTATGCATGCCCATGTAGCAGCATTTAAATGGTCGGGCACGCCTGTGTTTTATTGACCAACCCCCTTAACCTCTCCCAAATGCTGACTACCTGTCACTCACTTTGTGAATGGATCCTCTGTGCATGTGGAGCCGCAAGACGATTGCAGCACATGTGCAGTGTGGCATATACACATGAGCAAAGGAAAAAAATTGCTCATTCTGCATGAAAATCGCATTAGCGTCCATCTCCTAATCAAGCCAGAGCTTCAATGGAATCTAAGGTGAGGGTCCAGCTAAGTTACTTGAGCTGGGAGTAACACAGCAGTGGATAGAGCTCACTAGAATCTGAGGTAAGCAACCAGCTAAGGTAACTGGTGCTGGAAGTACACAGCAGCTGATAGACCTTCACTGGAATCTTAGGTGACCAAACATGGGAACAGGCAGAACTCTGTGTGAGCAAGGAAGACAGTCTTCTGTAGATGTTGTTCTGGCAAGAAGCAATGGCCAGGCAGAGATTTATATAGGGCCCTCTTGCTGCTGATAGGTTGCTGAAGTCATGAGCAAAGAGTTAATACAAGACTGGTTGGGAAGCAATAAGCTGACTGGAACTAAGATGGTGGCACCCATGCTCTGGCGTTAACAGTATCCAAATGTGCAGTCTGGCAGATCCAGTAGCAGCATGGCATGGATTACATCCATACTACTTGGAGGGTAATTGTAATGCCAGAAAGTGACATTGCCATGTATTATAGCAGGGACCGCCAGGTCAGCATGTGTCTGTACTGTGACAATTGGAATATTCAGACACTAAAGGGAGGGAGCTAAATAACCCCTTTAAATAATTTTAAAAATATATGTTTTTGACTTTCATTTAAAAAAAAAACCCATTAAGAATATATTCACCTCACAGATGCCTTAAACTGAGTTCTCTAGGTAATCTTTCCTGCTCTAAATGGCTGACTGCGAACAAGCAAACAGTGGTGGGAATTCATGTGACATCATAGGCTAGGGAGGAGAAGGAATGTTCTATGGCATCTAACTACCATAAGAGGACTGCACTTGCAAAGATGGTAGTTACTAGCCCAGCCAGCCAGTGAGCCACCATGATGTGCTGCCTATATCTATACCAAAGTACTTCCCATGGTCACACCAGCCACAGAGCCCCTGCACAGCATGCAGATGCTGTGGAGCATTGTATTCTGCTCACTCTCTTCTCTCTGGTGCAAATGTGTCACATCACCTGATAATTAAAATGGAGACGTTGCTCATAGCAACCAGTAAACTTCTAGCTATAATTTTTATAGGGCAGTCTATAAAATAACAGAAGCTGTTTGGTTGCTATGGGCAACTTCTCTCTCAGGTTTGATACATCTCCCTCTCAGTCATGTTGCAATCACCTTATCAGTGACCCCACCCCATGGACCTACCCAACGTTTGATATCATGAGGTCCGTTTAGTGAAAGGGATCTAATGACTTCCCTGCCTCAATTGTTGCTAGCTGTACTGAATGGTGTTCTCCACCACAGTTGGTTCTCACACTGTGGGGTGTGCAGGCCACACCCTGCCCACATCATGCACACTTCATTTAACTCCTTATTTGAGCCCACATACAGTTTCAGTGCTCAGCTAATGTCCAGAACTGATTTAGCAGCAATTGCATTTAATAAATGATTTCAGTTAGTTTAGCAGAACACTTTGCAGCATAGAAACTGTCCAGTCATATTCACCATAAATGAAAATTCAAAACAGGAAGATAAATATTTGATTACATATCCCATGTAATTAAGCAGGATTCCCTGCAATAAAGAGTTATCTGGTTATATTCAACAAATACATTAATGATGGTGTCAATTTCACAGATGCTGCCTGTTTTTTTAAGTCACTGCAGTCTTCTGACCATAGCAGTGGGTGTTTGTATCTGGATCCTGTTTGATACTACTGTATTGTCCAAAATGTAAATAAAGTGCCAGCAGCTCATGCGTTATGCATTCCTTTATTCTCCAGTAGTGAATTCCTCATATGATTATTGTGGTTACGGTTGCTCCTACCTGTACTCCCGTCTTATAAACACAGATCACACCTGCTGCAGTCATTGCTATATTTGTTAGCTTGCCATATTTATTGTACATCAAAATGTGGTGATGTTGAGTATCACAAAGAAAAATGCACCCATTCTTAGGGGTAAATTTACTAAAGTGAGAGTTTTTAGAAGTGGAGATGTGGCCCATAGCAACCTATCTGATTCTAGCTATTGTCTTTTAGAAGGTGCAAGTTAAATGTTAAGTAGAATCTGATTGGTTGCTATGGGCAACATCACCACTTCTAAAAACTCTCACTTTAGTAAATTTACCCCTTATAATTTGTTTCTGATAAATCATATATATTATATGAAATATAGGGGGTGCTCAGTGCACAGGTATATTCACACAGTTAATCAATGTGATACAAGATATGTAGCCGAAGATATCATAAATTTTTAGTAAATGGCACCATTAACTCTACAAAACTATAATCATGTATAGTCTTGTTAGGTGGTGCTCCCCAAGAGTCAAAAATATCATAGACAGAAAAAAAGGAAAGGAAGAAGACTCCTTTGTTTGGGGACACTTTAATTTTAATTATTTATTATTAAACTTAGCTTACTGACCCACTGTTCCACCCGTGGGCCAAAGTAGCTCACGGGTGGTGAAATCGGGAGGTTGGGGACCTGCACCGCCGCACAGTGCTGGACCCCAGAGTCTGAATGGATGCTGCACGCATGTACATGGCATCCATTCAGTGATGGGAGAGGGCTGGGAGAAGCCCAGTTAGTGAGGCTCCCTTCAGCCTGACGTTATTTGGAGGCGTGCCATGCGGGCATGCTTCCAAATAACGTCACATAGGGGGTGTGGCTGCATGCGATGTGAGGGCACACTTTGAATAGCTGGCACAGTGTGCTCCGAACCCTGGAACCGGTACTGCTATCATTTTAAGAATTGGCATTAGATATAATTAAGAAAAAAATTCTTATGAAAAACACATAAGACAAACACATAATTAAAAATGTATTAAATAAAGATCATAGCCTAGTGTTAACTAGGTTGTACCAATAATTACATATAGATTAGCATCCACTGGTAATACCTATTAATTTTACTCTCACAGTTGTCAGATGAGAGAGACTTTCAATCATGGAGTTATATATATATATATATATATATATATATATACAGTAGCTCCTTGTTACCGTTTATAGCATATATCATTCTGGTACAATTGTTCATATAGTGTATGCTGCACAGCAGCAGACTACAAGCAATAAAACAACATTTGAGTTGTAAGTATACCTCAGATGAGACAGACAGGTTACAGAATGCATGTATCTCAACCAGTGGTGGCTCCAGAGGTGGGGCTGTAGCATTGTCCAAAATTCAAATAAGGGAACCACACCAACTGCCATTTCAAATGCTGCCAAATATAAATGGCTGGGACTCACTGGTAGTGTGTGCTCCCCTATTTGAATTTTGGACAATGCTGCAGCCCCATCCCTGGAGCCGCCACTGATCTCAATTTATCATTGGTTATTCTGAGGATTGTATATAGTCAGAATAAAAAGCATACACAATTAGCTGGAATAGAGAACTGCTGATGATTATTTGCCCGTAGGCAGAGAATAATTGATGAGAGTCCCTGTCTAAAACATATATATTACAACACAAATAAAAAGTAACTTAAACGTTCTTTGTTTGACATTAAAGTTTACTTTTTGTATTACACTACATAGAACTATGGAGCACAATTAGATTTATTTGCATTGATCAGTTTAATGCGTATCAAATAATGCACAGGAACATGAATAAAAAAGAAGACCCTAATTTGGTTTAAAATATTGGTGTACATATGCTTTTTTAAGTAATTAGCATCTTGCTTATTACAGATGTGTAATCACTTACTGGTTGTATATTTCTACAAAGTTGCAGATGAAGCACAACAGAACATGGCGCAAGGAAAAGCACAACAGAACATGGCGCGAGGAAAAGTACAGCTGCTCACATTGGAGCCCTTTTTACACAGATTTAGGCTCAGCCGCACACAGATGTACAGGTGTAAGCTAGCAATGTAGTTTTCTCCCTCCCATTTATTTTTTTTATTATAATAAGATGCACATTTTGAGGGAGAAAGATGCTCGGCGCAGCCGAGTCATAAGGGAACTTGTGTACCGAGAGGGGCTATTTGGTACTACTGAAACAGTAGTAAGAAAGGACATATCTTTAATTGTGTACAGTCTGATTGTTATTTCTTATGGACCTGGGTGTACACTTACCATTACTTATCATCTGTGATATATACAGTACTTGACTTCACTTTTTATTTTTTAGATTTAAAATTTTAGAAAAATACATTATGCAATTCAAAGGAAACCACCTTTGATTAAGTACTGCAATATTAAGTAACTGACTACAGTTACAATAATGTGGCTGATAATATGTTTCACTGCAGGAACTAATTATATCTAGATGCAAAAGTAAGTTAACAACAATGTTTTAAAAACCCAGAACAAATTAAGGAACAATCTATATGCTGTTATCTGTACTTTGAAAAAAGGAAGTAGGCAACGCAAAAATGTACAATTAAAAAAAAAAGTCATCAAATGGAAATAAGAGAGAAAATGTTTTATATTTAAAGGCATTGGAAAACCAATACAAAACCTTTTTTGTACTTCACCATGGAAAATAATTTTTAACACTTGGCAATGGCAATAATTGGTTATAAATAAACATAGTTTTATCAGTGGGCACTACAAATTGTTAAAGAGATCAGAATCATAGATATAAACAAAGCAAGACAGAACCCTTAGAGTAGAGACTGGCAAACAGATGCAGAAGACCAGCAATAACACATTGTCAAGAGAACTACTATGCAGAAAAAGCCAAATACCTTTGTGAATATTACTTTCATGTTACAGGCTGTATTTGAAAAATGACAGGAGCTGATTGGTTGGTACTTTATCTCTCCATTTTCTAAGAAAAAAAGTGGGCGCTACCAATGTGAATCACCAATTATGCTAAAATCGATACCACTCATGCTGCCCCCACACAGTGGATCTGGAAGTCCACCTGATTACAATAAAGACAAAATAGAGATGGAAATGGGAGCGCTGACAATGGCTGCTGATTTAAACATTTTTTTTTTTTAATAATTTTATTGCATATAATACAATCCCAAAAATTATTTAAAACATCAAAAATGAAGAATACAGATGGATTTAATTAATTAGGCTACTAGTGCCATACTATTAAAGCACGGAACCGGTTCCACCATAAAATATTAGTTAATATCAATATGTAAATTCCTCCAAAGACTAATGCAAAGTATCTTTTTAAAACACACACAAATTGGAATAGAACGGAGCGTAAATCAAAGTCATTAGTCACAGCCTGCCAGCATAGGTTAATTGCTGTTAGTATTTATATCCACTTTTACCCGATTAGTAAAGGGTTAATGAGTGTGGAAAAAACAGCACAGCTTATTCAGCGCAGATTAGAGTGTTAGTATTGCAGCATTAATGTTGCAGTAGAAAATAGGTAATTCCTATAATAAGTGCATTACCATCAAACCATTTAGGTAGAAAAACACGGTATATTGTGGCAGTTAACCTCTACCCCAATCCCAGGGGGAGGATACTCGTGCAATGATTGCCTGCTCACAAGTTTAGAACAGTATCAGCCAAAAGTTTTACCACTTTGTGCACCATGTGGTCCGGAGACGCTTGTGTCCTCAGACAGAGGGACCTCTTCTCCTGAATCCTGGCACTTGTAACTGCTCACGGTTAACCAATAGGCTGTAAAAGCAAGCTGCTCCATGCTGCTACATGCTGGCTGGTGACCGCTCCGTCACTTCCGGTGGTGAACTTCCGGCTTCCGGTATGTGTTCCACCTGCGTTCCATGAGTAAACTGACGCGTTTCTCCACCCAATGACGTGGCGGATTCATCAGAGGATCTGATCCTCTGATGAAACCGCCGCGTCATTGGGTGGAGAAATGTGTCAGATGACTCGTGGAACGCAGGTGGAACGCATACCGGAAGCCGGAAGTTCACCACCAAAAGTAACAGAGCGGTCACCAGACAGCGTGTAGCAGCGTGGAGCTGCTTGCTTATACAGCCTATTGGTTTACCGTGAGCGGTTACAAGTGCCAGGATTCAGGAGTAGAGGTCCCTCTGCCTGAGGACACAAGCGTCTCCGGACCACATGGTGCACAATGTGGTAAAACTTTTGGCTGATACTGTTCTAAACTTGTGAGCAGGCAATCATTGCACGAGTATCCTCCCCCTGGGATTGGGGTAAAGGTTAACTGCCACAATATACCATGTTTTTCTACCTAAATGGTTGGATGGTAATGCACTTATTATAGGAATTACCTATTTTCTACTGCAACATTAACGCTGCAATACTAACACTAATCTGCGCTGAATAAGCTGTGCTGTTTTTTCCACACTCATTAACCCTTTACTAATCGGGTAAAAGTGGATATAGATACTAACAGCAATTAACCTATGCTAGCAGGCTGTGACTAATGACTTTGATTTACGCTCCGTTCTATTCCAATTTGTGTGTGTTTTAAAAAGATACTTTGCATTAGTCTTTGGAGGAATTTACATATTGATATTAACTAATATTTTATGGTGGAACCTGTTCCATGCTTTAATAGTATGGCACTAGTAGCCTAATTAATTAAATCCATCTGTAATCTTCATTTTTGATGTTTTAAATAATTTTTGGGATTGTATTATATGCAATAAAATTATTCAAAAAAATGTTTTATTTAAATCAGCAGCCATTGTCAGCGCTCCCATTTCTTTCTCTATTTTCTCTCTTCATTTTATCTCTCTCCAAGCTCTACAAAATATCCGCATTTATCTCTCTTCAATTTTTATCTCTCCAAGCTTTGATAAATAGCCCCCAATATCTTGAATTCAGACATATACTGTGTGCTACAGTAAAAAATAAATGAAAATATCCTAGCAAACATACAGTAAACTGATGTCATAGATCATGAGCACACAACAATGGCATACAGTATATAAGTATTTTATATCCAAAAAGAGTTAATATTATCTTGTCCTATCATTTCTCCCAGCTTGGCTTCCAGTATATTGTGTAACAGAAACTATTGTAATTTTTTTGGTCCCTGATATCTTCTGATACTGTAGCTGGCTGTCAGAAGGGATGTTCCCTGCTTTATGCAATGATGGATTGTAGGAATGAAACTGGCTAGAATCACTGTAATGTTATTATGTGCATCTCATCTTATAAAATAGACTTTGTAGTTCACTTGTTGCATCATATACTATGGACATTTTATCTGATGTATGTGATCAGAAATACATGCACAAACTTGTGTGTGCATGCCTCTTTCAACTTTCGTTTACATGTCCCTGATCTATCTTCCCTGGTAGAAGGAACTATAAGTGAAAATTACACAAATCTGTAAATATAGCCAAATTTAGCCTGACAAATGCATGGTGACAAATTTATATATATCAATGTATTTATTGCCTAAAAAAATTTATTGTACCATGATAAGGGTAACATTCATTAATTTGGCAGAAGTAAATATTCTGTGATAAGTAGGAAAATAGATAACATAAAATATTAATCTGCGAATACAAATTGTTTAATTTTTCAGAAAATCCTTTTGAGATTTGTAGACAGGAACATTCAGGTCATTTATAATGTGCATAATCAAACAGTGCAAAGTACTCTTTGGTGACGTCATATACATTATTTTAATTTGCGATGATGCCCTTAGTTTGCACTTAGCATTTATGGAATAGTTTCTTGGTAAGTGTATAGCAATGTGCATACCTTTATGGACTGGTACAAAAAAGAAAAATTTCTTTGCAATAAAATATTATTAAGATGTGATAAGGTGAGAGTGCGTTTTAGGGATGTTCTTTGTTTTCCACAAAGACAGACTTTTACTTCCACTCTGCAAAAACAACTTACTGTCCTTTTATCTCCTGCTCAGAACTAAGATAGAACAAATTTTGTCCTATACAGATGTGTCCTGCTACATCTTTGCTCATAGCGCACCATACAGGCTTCTAAGTGAGAATAGTGCGGCATGGCATGGTAAGGTGCATTGAGATGTGACAATATCCATGGCATGCAGTACACAGCTTCACTACTGGATAGCCAGTGGTTTACTGAATAAGTGTGAATAAGTGGTAAAAATACAGCAGTGGAGGGATACAGTATGGCACTACAGAATACAATAGAACAGTAAGCCCTGACAGGCGGACCAATCACATATTGCACAGTACTGCAGAGTGTAAACAGTATCTTTAATTCAGTATAATGTACTGTAGTAGTTCTGCATGGCAGAACAACATGACGCTACTCGGTACACATCAGTAAGTGCTAGTCACTGCAGTACTGTAGAAAGTGGTGTGTAATGCTCACACAGTAAGGATGTGCCTTAGAAATGAGCAGTGGGCCTTGAGCAGCAGTGTATGCAACCATGCTTGAACTACAAACCTCCGCCCAGAAAGAGGTATCTTTGAATTACAAACTGACTGTATGTTTTATGCAGCACACTTGTGGCAATGTTGCCACTGCTGTGCTGCTAGGAGCTTGATGCTAATTGTTACACATGAGTAAGTGCCGGTCACTGCAGCACTGTAGACAGTGATGTGCAGCACTCACACAGTGATGGCATCCCTGAGAAACAAACAGTGGGGTTTGAACGGTGCTCAATGAAATCATCACTGAACTAGATGTCTGAGCCCTGAAAGAGTTATCTGGATTCAAAACTGACTGTGCATTTTATGCCACACACCTGCGTCAATGTCAGAACTGCGGTGCCACTTGGAGCTTGTACAACATGTTGCTAATCGGTACACATCAGTAAGTAGAAAGTGGTGTGCAGCGTAATGTACTTGTAATAGGATGTTCTTTTTATTGTCCAGTTGCCCATCTGTAGATACAATGCATCAACCAGTGCTTCGAATAGCTTTAGAGATGTTGTGATTTTTATATATTATCCCACATTTTAAAAGATGTCCATGGTTGTTTCATCTCTAAAAATGCAGAAAAAAATACTTGTTAACCCCCCTAAATATTGCACAAGCCTGATTTTGATGTTTCTTCATAATTTTTAAGTATTCCTGAATCTTTTTTCATAAAATGTCTTTTAATGGTTAAGTTTTGAGTGAATTTATTGAGATCAATAAGCACCAGAAATTTGTTTACTCCTGTTGTCAGAGCAAAAGAAAAGCCCTTTCTCAACAATGAAACATCTAAATAGGATAATTGATGTTTAGAAAGATTAAAAATGCCCTGTTGTTGAAGAATTGTATTGTCAATTACTTTAGATTCCTTCTTTTCTGATTTTGTTCTACCTCCTCTACTTCTTCTTTTTCTCGAAATCTTATTTTTATGGGGGAGGCTTTTACAGATGATTTGTCATGTCTCTGTGGTACTCTGACCCATTCATTCTTTTTAAAGGAATATGGTTTCTTGTTCCAATTCCCATTGCTGTAATGTTTAGAAATGTGATCTTTGGACACATGTTTTCCATTTCTGCTCCAGTCATGGATCCGTTTCTGAGTATAATCTGCCGTATATCTTAATTTTTTTTTCTCTTTAGTATGTGTAACCTTTGCTTATATTCTAGCTAGTTTCTTACTAAAAACCACTAGATTGGATTTAAAATTGTCATCATTCTTTTTAGGTTCTAAAGGATAAAGGAGGAGGCCTGGTCATATTAGAAAGGGATGATTATATCAGAGAAACAGAGAGACTCCTGGGAGATTCATCCTCATATAGGAAATTGGAACAAGATCCAACCTTGGTATTTGTGGAAGAATTTACGCCCTATACTAGTAGAGGCTATGCATAAAGGAATTATCTTTAAGAATGAATACCAGTTCCTTATTAAAAATAACCCAGTGATTCCCACATTTTACCACTTGCCAAAAATCCATAAAGGACTAGATAATCCTCCCGGTCGCCCCATTGCAGCAGGTAATGATTCCTTGACATTGAGATGCTCACAGTATGTTGAAAAATTCTTAAATAAATATGACCAGACCCTCTGGTCCTTTGTTAAGGACACTGCGGCCATATTACAAATTTTGAAAAATGTGCAACGGTAAAAGTCATATAAGTGGGCTACCATAGACGTACAGTCACTTTTATACGTCTATCCAACATGATAAGGGAATATTAAGTTGCTGCGAGTTTATGGAAAAAGATGAGAGTCTCAACATTGAACATAAAGATTTTATTTGTATTTTAATTATATTTATTTTAAGTCATAACTATTTAAAATTTTTAGAGTCATTTTTTATACAAATAGAAGGTACGGCGATGGGTACAGTGTTTGCTCCCAGCTTCGCGAACCTCCATATGGGAAGCTAGGAAGAGAAACATATCTACAGTAATCACATGTTCAAGAATCAACTAATTTTATATGCGAGGTACATAGACGACATACTGGTTATTTGGGATGGTACAGAAGATGAATTTACGGATTTCATTGAATATTTGAAAATCAATGATTATAATTTTATCATTCACGTCCAAATTCAGTACTAAGGAAATAGAATATCTGGATTTAGTGATCAGTAGTGACGAGAAAGGAATCACCAGTAGAAATTACATTAAACAAGTTGATACCAACAGCTATATCCACTTTAAAAGTGACCATGCAAACCATTGGAAAACCAACTTCCCATAATCACAATTTTGTCGAGTCCGCAGGAACTGTTCTAATGATAAGATATGCCAAGAACAAATAGAAGTGTATGCTGAAAGGTTTTGAGAAAAACAGTACCCTGAGGATATCATACAGAAAGCGAAAGATAAAGCCATGCAATTGGAGAGAGATACATTAATACAATACAAGAAGAAAGACAATAATGAAAAGAGCATCATCTTCACAACACAGTATAATGACAAAGAAAAAGAAATTAGAAGCATCCTCAATAAACATTGGAACATTTGGCTAACAGACCCTATTCTAAAAGAAACAATACCAGCCAAAGCAACGATAGCCTTCAGAAAGGCTAGGAACCTTAAAAATAATTTAGCTCCTAGCACTTTAAAACCCGTGGGAAATAGCACTAAGCACTTTTTACAAACAAAATGATTTTTTAAATGTACAAGTTGCAATATGTGCAAGTTTGTGAGTAATAACCACACCACTTTTTCTAATTTTAATAATAAAGTGACCTATAATGTCAACAGTAGAATGAATTGTCTATCCACATGGGTCATCTATATTCTGGAATGCCCCTGAAAATCTCAAGTACATGGGGAAAACCAAAAGAAATGTAAAGTTACATCAGCAAGAACATGTGAGGGGCATTAAAAATAAAGTGGACAATCACTCAGTACCCAGACATTTCTCCAAATTTCATAATATTGATCCTTCAGGGTTAAAATATAAGGCCATTGAATTTGTGCAGACTAATGATAGAGGAGGTGATAGAGAGAAAAAATTATCACAACATGTAATGTATTGGATCTACTCTCTGAACACTATGGTTCCATTTGGTCTCAATGAAAGTTATGAATTCACTGCATTTTTATGATATTTTAGTAATTGTATGATATTTTTACTAATTTAATCATTATTCATGTCTTGGGACTCTATTTTCCTGCTTCACTTTTTTAACATTTTTTTAAACATTTTTTATCCTTCTACACTCCTTTTATAATTAAATATTTTTAAAATATGTTTAATACAATAGCTGTATTTATTATATTTATTTGGATATAGTATATTGCTGTTATGGTATACAGAAGTAATAAGTATGAGATTGTAAATACTTACACTTAATAAGGTTATTTCCTTTGTATAATCTGTCAAAATTTAGAATGTCTCCGCTCCCTTATATCTCCGATTTTCATGGGTCAGTATAATACAAGTCAATAGACTCTCATAAGATGGCGCCCTCCACCTCGATATGGTGGACTCTTAGAAAATGGCCGCCGATAGAGTGAGAATGGATAAGAGTCACACTCACTAGAGCATGCATGTATGAAGACATGCGCAGACTAAAAAGTGTCCAGACTCCCGATAAGAGAGGAGAACCCGGCGCTCAGTCTGCAAACACTGCGAGCGTGCAGTGAATCTTGCGCATGCGCAATGAGGGACAAAATGGCGGTGCCCACCGGACTTCCGTCCAAACCTTGTATGGGCACATTGTAATTAGGTAGTGAGGTATAAAAGAGGGGTACATTCTCTATTACATTACCTCCTGACGAAGGCCAGCTATTTTAGCGTGAGAGACGAAACGCGTTGAGGGAAGAGTGACCCCCTGCTTACTTACATGGTCAACTATCAGATAAGCCTATCACAAGTTTTATTAATGTAATTGTGCATTTTTCTATGTGTGTGTTATGTATGTGGAATCAATTCTGTGTAATACTACACCATGAGAGCATTTTGTGTTTTTCCACATATTGCCTGAGATCTGTGACACCTTATACATTGAATCATTGAAGATACAGAAGGGGTATCCCTATAAGAGTTTCTATACTATCTACTACATGCTCTGTAAATAGAGCAATATGGTATGCAGAACTTATATATGTGGTGCGTCTTACCATTTGTTTTAAAGGATTTACACTGTTTTGCACCTGTTTCCATTTCTATTTTTTTCATATATATATATATATATATATATATATATATATTGTGATAGGATCACTGGTAAAGTGGTCTGTGGCAGGTACATTTGTCCTAGATTCCTGTCTTATGTGTTTTAAACCCCCAGGAGAAAGTCTGCAGTGTAGCAGGCTTGAGTTTCGGCTTTTTGAAAAGCCAGTTTGGGTCCTGGGGGTTGTGGGTGAGAGGAGAGGGAAGGCTCCACCCACGGCCACTCCAGGTTTTGGTTCTCCCAGCCTGGTAACAAGCTTGTTAGGGTTTCCACCTGAGAGTGGCCAATATAAGCCTAGTGTGTTTAGGGCTGAGTGTCTCACCTGGGAGAGCAGAGAGGGAGTTTGCTCAGAGACACTGGAAAAACCTTTCTGTAAGTGCTGTGCTGTGCCTTTGTTGCTGGCGAGGGCATTAGGCCCTGCCAGGTTCTTGTAGTGAGGGAACCACCTGTGAAGTTAGTGCCCTGACAGGGCTAGGATTTATGTTTATGTTTTCTTTATGTTATTTCTGACACTGTACAATAAAGGCTGGTGCCGACCAGCTTATACTCGCATCCAGACTGGTGTGCTGCTTCCCTGCTGCTGTGTGTGTGTAAGGAAGGAGACCTCTACCCAGGAGAGGGACCCCTAATCTGACTGTGTCAATATATATATATATATATATATACTGATGGAGCTTCCAGCTCCCAGCTTGAGACTCAGTCTATTAGGCTTCCACAGCACAAGATCCCAATTTCAGGAGCGTGGCAGCAAAGCTACTGTAATATATAATCACTGGTAGGTTAAGCTGTGATCGGTTTCGCTCCAATATGGGGGCTTTATGAAATATAATATGGGGGTGGGTGTATCCTTCCAATCTCAACGGATTATTCATGGGACTCTTCAACTAGGTATCGATGTGGTGAGAGTCTGGTATAACAGTGTGCACACTTATATCATACAGAAAGAGCTTTATATATTTATTATTGGATTTTCCACATGTCATTAATTTGACAAGAGACTGCTCCAGGCATCAAAGATCCAGTGATTAATTTTTATTACAAGCAGTATATTTTATATATTTTAATTCTTAGGAGTGCATTTGAGTCTTTACTTATTGGATAAATGTGATTATTTTTAAGTGTAAATGTGATTATATGTACTGACATATTCCATTTTTATAAAGATTATTAATATTATATAGGTGGTGTCTTAAGATTTGTTTCTGCTATTTCAGGAACTACAGAGTACATTATTTATTTGTTTATTAGCGCATCACCATTGTCTTGTGGTATCTTGCAAAATAAACACACTGACTTTTCTTTGCCGCTGTGTGGATTCATGTGGATTTAGATTTCCTTTGCCTAGATTTCAGGAGTATTGATAAAATAAACATACCAGGCACTCACTGTGGGGGTTTCCTATGTGTAGGCAGCAAGACCAAAAAGAGAAATCACTTTTTCTCCTAGTCACTCAAGTATATAGATAGATATATTTAATAATATATCTAATTGGTCTGCGCCTGTCAAATGGTAGTCTGTAACCTGATTAACAGGTGTCGTACTGTCTGAAAATATAGGTACAGTAGAATCAGGTAAGGTGAAATGTGGCTTTTAAGGTAAATAAGGGACAAACAAGAAGTTGTATAGTCTAGATCATTTTATTTAGGCACAATGCTCTGGGATATAGGTAAAAATGCCTGTGTGAGGGGTGAAGGGAATGTGGGATAAAAAGTATTGTAGAGGGTGGAGAGGATGTAGTAAATGTTCAAACTGGTATAAAGCTAATTCTGCTGCAATGAAGAGTAATCCTGGTGGAAGGCCAGTCATGGGGTGGGGTGTCCCTCACCCCTGGTAGTTGTAGTCAGATACATAAAGTCAAGGGTAAAAGTCCAAAGAGAGTGTTTAAATAAAAAAAGCCTTGTGTCTTGTGTCTTCTTTTCTTCTAACTTCCTTCTGTAGATCCGGGCCGTATTCTGGTGCGTGTGAGCTACACGCTCAATGCGTGGTCCTCACAGTACCCTCTGTGATGTGCAAGACTTCTGGCACCGCGCTATCACAGGATAATGCAGCCCGGATGGATTGGGGTCCTGGGGTTGCTGCACACTCTACTCACCTGGTTAGGTAGCAGACTCAATGTTGTATGCAAGTGATAACTGAAGTGAAGAGAATGATGATCTTTCTCCTACATGTTTTGGCTGTCTACTTTCCTTAGGGAGTGCTGCTCATTGGACATTTACCCTTGACTTTATAATGTCCCTACATTACATTTGTCTCTTTTTAACCATAAAAGCCACATTTCATCTTAACTGATTCTACCTATATTTTCAGACAGTATGACACGTGTTAATCAGGTTACAGACCACTATTTGACAGGCACAGATCAATTAGATATATTATTATATATGGCTATCTATATACTCTAGATTTCAGGAGTGTTATGACTAAAAAAACAAAACTAAAAAACAACACTTAAGGTGTTTTTTGATGACGGATCCCAAAACAACCTCTGGGACAAGGCTTTTTGCCACAAAATGATAAATTAATCTTCAGTATTTTAGCATAAGTAAACTGTGGTACATACATTACAATACTCCCACAATAGCAAAGTATACAGGTGAAATCTTGGCAAACATTTCTAAGCGTCAGTCCTGGACCTATGTTTTTGGGATATTGCTAATGTAATATACTCCATTTACACCAAACACCAAAGAGTTTTAATAATATAATATAATATTTGCAATGTCCAATCTATATAAAATAATTAAAATTACTAATTAAATATAATCTCTTTTTTTAAACTGATAAGTATATTTGCCCAACAACTCCAATGTAAATATTGCAGAATGCAGTGCAATATCATTTAAATAGAATAAAAATAATAATGATTTTCAAAATCCCTATGAAAACATAGATATCAATCACAATTCTGCTAAATGCAATCTCATGTGACCTTACAAAAAAATGTGAATCCAGAGGCCACCAGTGTTGTAAGAAGACAGGGACAGGTGGGCCTTATGCTGGGTTGACACTGAAAGATAAATTGCCTATTCCATTGAATGGGCAATATCTCTTTAATGCATTGCCGGGTGTGTACAGTAGATATATCTGTGAACAAAGTAGTTCACAGACATATACAATCTGCTGTGCAGCCCAGCAGATGGTTGACATATCTGAAAGATTGCCCATACTCATGCTGCATGGACAGGGTGATGATTGACACCAAGGGTAGCCAAATTTGAATGCCCATCCAGTAGAGCTGTCAAGCCCTGCACATTGGGCAGATGATTGGTAAGTGTGTATACACTTACCAATCGTTAGGAAGTTTGGCGGGTTGGCCAAAAGGTTGACATTGTGTGTACCAGCTTAAGAATACAGTCTTTAGATATTATAGTCTCAGGAAAAATCTAATAATATGTCTTCCATAACAATGCTTCTTTTTAAGCACATAGCTGCTATTTATCTTATTAGATCAATTTCTCTAAGTTGCTAATGCTCTGAGGAACTCAGCAACTCAGCTCAAAGAGAAAATATTGTAAGTACAATAAATATGTGAGGACTTATTTTTGTCTTTAAGCTCTGTTTTCCACAGAATAATTGATTAACATCAATTATACTCAGAATAACTGATCACGATAAACTGTAGTCATAAAACATTTCCAACATTCACTGAAAACATGTATTTTATATTCTTTATAAATATATTATTTATTTAAGCAAACTTCAATGTAAGCACAGTGACTACATTTATTTGATTCTAAATTAATTATGTTTTATTATGTAAAAAAAAAATGCACAGTGGTTACATCTGCAAAGTGCAATAGAGTCACATGCAGTTCTGTCCTGGGAGATTGCTGAAATGTATTACACACATTCTAACAATTTTTTATGGTACTGAAATTATTCTGAGGCAAAGATTACACTGTTAATTTGTCATGAAATTATACCGTACTGTATTTGAAATGCTTGAGCAGAAATATCACATCAGACAGTTGACTAAACTAAAGATATGTAAAAGACCTACTGCATATACATACCCCTCAAACTATGTGCTTTCACATTTGCCAAATCTTGTTCCTTGGATGTCTGTCATAGTTCAGATTGTAGACATAGGCCAATTTTTAAACACTATTATTGATGTACTAATACATACTGTATCAACAGAATAAAAATGTGTGACAGTGCATTTTCAGTATGTATGTATTACAGTTGCAACCTGCTTATTAGAGATGAGTAAAATTTTTGAAATTATTCCACGGAATAATCAAATTGCTTCTTTAAGTTTGGTACAGTATATTTCTCAGGTGTAATTGGCATTAAGTTTTCCCAGTCTTATCAGAATGACACCACTGAATTGACCAATGTCATCTCAATTCTAATTGTAGACTTTATTTCAATGAAATGTAAATATATACATACAATGAGGAATACAAAACAAAAAAAGGAACTGAAAGATTTCTGCAAGATGCTTTGCCTTGAAACTTATTTTGCACAATATTATTATTCGGTTTCACTCACTTTATATGTTATAGACTAGTAGCATGCTATAGTTTTTGTCTAATGGAAGTGCTTGCACTGACATAAACAGTACTTTACTAGCATTGCTACCTATCAGAATGTTCTATGTGAGTACTGTGTGGCTGAAGGCACACTGCTACAAACTTTATAACCTGCTATTTGACAACTAAGCTCCATCTCTATTAAAGAATACATATTTATTTATTTTTTTTATTTCATTTTCTTTTCATATCATTTTCAATGATAAAAAAATCACTTTTTTATAGAAATAAATTAAAAAAAGAAAATAATAATAATAATAATAATAACTTACTACAGATTTGCCATAATAACTTACTACAGATTTGCCATAATATCTTACTATAGATTTGCCCTAATAGTGTATGGTAGTTATAGGACTTGATCCTTTGAGTATTACCTATCATCTTATGTCACTATCTGCAGTCATGGTAGGGTGGTTTACGTGTTGCTTTAGCAACGTGTGAATGGTTGTGACACCAGATGCTCAAACTACTATAACTCCACAGCAGTTATAACAGGTTTGCTGATGGGTACAACATTTGGAAAATTCACATTCATTTCTCAAATAATAGATCAATTTAAAAAATACTTATTCAAGCCAATTAACACATGTAAGCTAGTCTCTGACACAATCAAGCTGATTCGATTGTATTTTTATATTATTTCCACTCCCAAAATGTTATTGATTCTATGCTATTGTTCGCTTACATCTAGACATTAAATTATAAATGATAACAATAAACATGATACATTCAAATCCTAAATGGGAACATGTGAGTACACCAGATGCCTATCTTTACTTCTACTAAATTAAGCACATTTTTATACTGCATCTAAATGACCATTGTAACATAAAGCTATGCATTGTAAACTTATGATGAATTATGTCAATTAGATTGTTATATTCTCATTGGTTGGATTACCCTTTTGCAAAACATTTCATAAAAAAGCGAGATTTCCACAAAATCAAATAAGTGTTGTATTTTAAAAAAAAAAATATATATATATATATATACTGTATATATAATTCTCCAGCAATAAATGGCACTCAGAGACTTAAATTAGCAAATCTCAGTATATTCCATATAATCAACTTTTGGGGGTCAATGCCCCTTACGTTAGGACCACATACAGTAATAAACACACCACCAACACTTACCCCTTTAAGTACCCTTACACGTTCCAGGCATCCGTACCACCATGCTCCTCACCAGTACTGCCCACCGGAAGCCCCGACGCACATCTGGAGTCTGCCGGAAGCGTTGCTATGGTAAAGCGCAGCTTGCGCTTCACAGCTCCCTCCTCCCTGCATTCCACAGACAATGGCAGCTCTGGGCTCAGCACTGGTAGACCTGTAGCCAATGGGAGAATGTCGTAACGCGAGATGCTAAAGCTTCATACATATAAATAGATGATACAGTACCTCTAAATTACATAAAGAGATACATAAAAAATACATTAAAGATACATAAAAAATACAGTACACAAAGTATATATCAATATCACTAATGGTATACATATCAATAGATTAAATATATTGAGTATACACCAATTGACTATCTAGCTATACATGCTAAGCATGACCACTACCACTACAAAATATGCATGCAGTGAAGAAATGTAGTTCTATAAAGAACCACATACTCCAATAATTCACAAATGCAGACATGCATGATCCTGGATGCTACCTTAAATGATACTGTTCCAATTGATACATATCGTGAAGTCCTAGTGAAATCCACTAAGCTTCTCTAGTCAAAATCATTTTAGCTCTGTCCCTACCTCTCAAAGAGGGGGACACATGATCTATCATAAAATATTTAAGTGATGAGAGAGAATGTACCCTTTCGTTAAAGTGCCTAGCCATTGCTTGGTCGATAGTACTGTCACCTAATGCCAAATGAATGGCAAAACAATGGGCTGCCACTCATTCACTAAATTTTCTTGTGGTTTGCTCGATGTAATAAAGCCCGCACGGGCACACAATCATATAGACAACATATGTACTATTACATGTAAGTACATGACCTATGTCATATATCTTATTAGTGTGAGGATGATTAAATGACTTGTATGCCAGCAAAAAAAAACATGTAGTACAATTTCTGCATTTATAGAAGTCAGGTTGTTTCCGATAAACAATGGGCAAATATGGAACACCCCTACCAATGATGTCCGTCTGTACCAACCTTCTAAAGGTAGCAATGGGGCAAGTGTACTTAAAAGTGGGCAGCTCATAATCAGCAGTCACAATTGGTCACAATGCTCGGGCGGCTATCTTAATGATGGGACTGGCCACAGTAAAATTACTCATCCAGGGAATGACCTGCTGGGTCTCTTTTTTGGCTGGATTAAGTAAATCCCCTCTTGACATTTGCAACAATTCAGCTTTTCGTGCTAAGAGGACTTTCAAATCATATCCACAGGAAATAAATCTACTAATAAGATCATCAATTAGACCAGTGATTTTAGTCCCGTCACTCATAATGCGAGCAATGTGAATCATTTGAAATAATGACAAGCCTGTTTTTAGTGCTGCAGGGTGGTAGCTAGAGGAAATAAGAAAAGAGTTTCTATCTGTGTTTTTCCTAAACACCTCAGTCTCAATGGAACCATAAATTATCATAATTTTCACATCTAGAAAATTAATCTCTTGCCTGTCGTATGCAAAAGTGAATTTAATAGGGGGACAAAACCTCATTAATCCTACTCATCAGATTTTCAAATACATCCACCCCCCCTGGTCCATAGAAGAAAAATATTGTCTATGTACCGGGTGTACCACAGAATACATTTCTTAACTTCCGGATCATCAAAAGACAATCCTTGTTCCTCAGCAAACATAAAAATGTTAGCATATGAGGGTGCTACAGAAGTCCCCACAGCACACCCTCGTAGCTGTAAAAAAATGCTGCCATCAAATATGAAGTAATTTCTATACCAACAGTGCCAAAAATAAGTTATGGTCAAATATAGAGGGTGACAGATGCCTCTCAAGGAAATTCCTCATGGCCAGGAAACCATTCCTGTCCAGGAGGACCATATAGAAACTACAGACATCCAAGCAACAGAGCAATGTACCTTGTGGTACTTTACCAAATTCAATTAACCTTTTTAGTAATTAAGTAGTATCCTTTAAAAAGGTGTCCTGCAATGGAAGCAGAGGTTGTAGTATACAGTCCAACAATTGCAACGTTGACTGATACAAAAATTTGCAGGCTGATATAATCGCCCTCCCAGGTGGTTTAGTGCTGTCTTTGTGCTTCTTTGGCAATGTGTACAGGACAGGTGTTCTAGGATGCTGTACATATAAAGCATTAAAGATCTTCTGTGAGATTTTATTCTGATCCTTAGCCTGAGTTAGAATTACACATTATTCCTGTTGATATTCAAAGGTGGGATCTTTAAGTAGTTTTTTGTAAACTTCCCGATCAGCCAGTTGTGAGGAAATTTCTGTCCGGTAAGCTCTAATGTCCTGGATCCTTATCGGCGGGCTTGATTACAATATCTTAATAAGACTCCAGGTTCTTAAGAGACTGAGTTTCCTCTTGGGACAAGTTAAATCTTAGTTTTACAGGGGCTAGGCTAAATTTAGTTGCAGCATCATTTAATAATCATCCGAATGTTTTCAGTGAGGCATTGGTAGAAATGGGATCAAAAGTTGATCTCGAGGCAGAGGCAAGAAATAAGTCAAATATGGATTTAGCAATTTGATTATTCTCATGTTGGAAGAACTTCTTGAGGCGTAGTTTATGTGCAAACCTATCTGCATCCAACTTCCAATCAAATTCATTATGGCCATTGGTAGGCACAAAGCTCAAGCCCTTACTCAAGACTTGTATTTCCATAGAGCTTAGAGACCTCTGAGAAAGGTTAAAAATTAGGTTTTCTTCTTTGTAGATGTTGCTTTCCTTCCTCCTCTGGCCCCCCACTCTGGTTTTGTTGTCCCCTACTGGTGGGAGATCAGCATGGGGATTTGCAGTGTTCTGTGAACCTTGGCCTAAAGGGACAGTCTGGGTTTGAGTTTGATCTTCAGATTCAGAGATGACAAAATCACCGTCACTGTTGCTTTTGGAAATATAGCCATCACAGGAAGTTCTGGCATTTTTCTTATGCCATGGTCTGCATCTGATGGTGTTACCTCAATTATATTGTGGGTTCTCACCACCTGCCAACCACCTGTATACACAATTCTCCTCATAATCTGTGTCCATTGTATATTTCTTAAATTTGTTAAGGTTTTTCCTGTATAGCTCACATTGTGTTTCTATCTTATTTGATCCAGTTCTGGCTAGGTTTGTCCTCCAGGGTTTTCTTGTGATCCTTCTCAAATGCAGCAATATTATTTCTGGTAAGGAGGAGTTCCCTACTGGCTTCTTCAATAACTGCAACCATGAGATCAAAAGCACAGTTATTTATTATACCAATCCATCTATGAACAAACTCAGGCTTGTTATGCCCAATGGTTGGGACATTTCGTATCCTGAACCTCAGGGGAATTTTATGCTCTCTATAATACTCAGAGAGAGAGATGCTGTGCAGTAAATAATCAATTTCTCTGCTTTTAAAATTAAGTAACTGTTGGTAAAGATCCTGGATCATACAAGGTTAATGCTTCTTTAAAAAGAATGCTCTCAATGTCAGAAGCTGTATAGCTAAAAGTTTCACCCGGGTCCAGCAGGAATATTCCTCAACAGCCAGCCGAGTCCATAGGCTGTGATGTCCCTGCAGACTCCATGTAATTGAAAATTGAATCACCGGTGAAGTGATGTATGAATGAGGGTCGTATACAAAAATCCTAGGTGCCATGCAATGTATGTCCATAACCCACTGTTGGGGCACAACACTATAGCTCCACAGTCTGCTGGCACTCACTGGGACAAATATTAAACAGCTCTGGTGCCCGTTAGAAGTAAGTACAATTCTCCAGCAATAAACGGCACTCAGAGACTTAAGTTAGCAAATCTCAGTATATTCTATATAATCAACATTTCGGGGTGAGCGCCTCTTTGTCAGGACCACATACAGTAACAAACACAACACCAACATTTACCCCATTGAAATACCCCTACATGTTCCAGATATCCGTGCCAACCATGCTACTCACCAGTACCGCCCACCGGAAGCTATGCCGCCACACATCTGGGGTCTGCTGGAAGTATTGCTATGGTAAAGCGCAGCTTGTGCTCCACAGCGCAATATGGAATGAATTGGGCACTCCAAGGACCAACATTTAGATTAGTGTACCCAAATAGATTCAAACACCAGAGAGTTTATTAAAAATCCATACAATTTAAAGCGTACAGCAATGTTTATATATAAGCACTCTCAGAGACCTTTTCTTTATAAATTTGTTTTTGGACATTTTGGTTCTCTTGACCAACAAAGGACCACCCCTAGGGAAGCTGCTAATCTGTATACTGTGTATTCATTTTTTGTGTAAATATTGTAAAATATAGTGCAAACATAATATATGTACTGTATATATATATATATAATATATATATATATATATATATATTTATATATATATATACTGTATAAGCTTGTATTTTAACATGTAGAACAGGCGGCACTCGCGGCGACTTGAGAATAGACTACACAGGCTCTGCTGGTTAGAAATCAACGTTTCACTGTGCTTAGCATTTTCATTAGGATACAAAACATAAAATGAAAAGAACTTACCTAAATAGATCAAACCACCAGTGACTAAACACCAATGCTTCCACCGGAAGTGAGGGATCAATGACGACATTATGTGAACACCCACAAGTAGAATACAAAAGGTATGGAAGCCTGCAAGGTACAGTATAAACTTGTTAGAGATTCAAACTATAATAATCAGGATGACAGCGGGAATAAAAAAAAAAGTAGCTACATGATATCAAAATAGTTTCCAAAAATAGACAAGTGGGCTACATAGTATAATTACACTTAATGCAAATATTCTTGGGTATGTGTAAATCATATAGATGTACTGACAAAAGAGAACAACGTGAGATGCATCACTTATGTGACTCTCGCCAAAGGTACTGGTATAAAACCAGTAGAGAACAAATTAAATGCCCTAGATCAAATTGGACATGATAGGTGTATCAGACATAATTAAGCATACTTAATGTGTCAGTCAGCATAAAAATGTCTGAAAAGCAACATTCTATTATAAATAGCACTGTACTCCTAACTGTTCATTTAACCCCTTTGGGGCCAGTGTCTCCAATTTGAAGATCCACTTTGATTCCAATTGGAGTAAACAACTTGATCTGTCTCCCTTTCTAATAAGAGGTGGCACATGGTCTATAATTCTTTATTTGAGAGATGCTAGACTGTGTTTTTCCTCCAAAAAATGTTTGGGTACAGGCTGCTCTGCATGTCCCTTCTCCATAGCAGCTTGTTTGGAACTTCTATCGAGCGCCATACGCTGTTTGAACATTCGATTCATTTTCCCTATGTAGCATTTGCTACAGGGGCACATGATCATGTATATGACGTATTTTGTTGTGCATGTTACATGATGTCTAATGTCCATGTACCTGCATGTCATGCAATGAATGCATTTAAAGCATCCCAATTTTTTTTTAATCTAAATTCATGTGTGTCAGATGTTTGTTTCAAGGTCTGACCTGATCTTAAGATATTTACCCCTAGTATAGCAATGCATAATGGGGCTTTGTCTGATAGCCGATAAATCAGTGTCAGACGTTAATATAGGCCAATATTTCTTAGCTTGTTGTTTAACAACTAAACTGACAGTGGTGTATTTCGTCACCAAAGGGGTACAGCCCTGTTTATTTTGCCTACCTCTAGGCATAACTAATGAAGTTATAGGCTGTTTCAGAGCTTTAGTTTTTTGTTTTAAGAGCATATTAGACTCATACCCTCTTTGTATGAACTTCAATATCATCTGGTCTATTTGTGGTGCTGCCAGGGCAGGATCACTGTTGATTCTACAGCAGCGTATTAAGTGAGAATATGGTAAACTGTTTTTTACGCTGGGAGGATGAAAACTGCTTTTGTGAAGAAAGATGTTGTGGTCTGTAGGTTTAGAACAGACTGTTGTTGACAACTTAGGACCCATTTTAGAGATGGACACATCTAAATAGTGGATAGAATCTTCTTCAATATCAAAAGTAAATTTTACTGGATGTGTGGATCTGTTATGTGTCTCTAACAGACTAACAGATCCTTGGGGCCTGACCAAAGGATAAAAAGGTTGTCTATGTACCTAAGAAATAAACATATGTTGTTGGTAACATCTGCATTAAAAAAATAAGTTTTTTTTTACCATAAACATGAAGCTGTTAGCCAGGGAAGAGGCCACGCTCTGCCCATAGCGCAACCAGCAAGCTGCAAAAAATAGTCCCCATTAAAGTAAAAATAGTTGCGAGTCAAAGTTAGTTCCAAAAGACAGATAAATAAGTTTATTTCAGGTCCTTTATATTCTGGATTGTTGATCAACAAGAGCCGAATCATCATCAATCCTGCTTGGTGGGGGATGCAAGTATATAAGTTTTTGTCGTCAACTGTACAAAGAAGCACATTGTTTGGTAATGCAGGGAGGGATTGAAGTGTCCTTAAGAAGGAAGTAATGTGTTTTTTAAATAGGTCACATTGCTGTAAAATACAATCCAAGTAAATTGTGACTGGCTGGAATAAAGAACCCTAGGTGGAGATGAAAGGCCTTCCCGGGGGTTTATCAAGAGATTTATGCACCTGGACACCGTGTATAAAAGCAGAGTTAAATGATACTCAGTGGTAAGAGCCATTTTTATTTCTGAAGAAATTAGGACACCTAATTGTATTTTTGAAATAAGCTGACAACATATTTTCCTTTATTAAAAATAAGCAAAATGTTTGGCAAATGGTTATTTAAATAGCATGGTATGTATCCAATTTGGAATGAATCAGAAAGTGAAACTAATCTGTTTTATGTTAATGTGATTGATGTATCTTTTATTCACCACATGTTGGATGCTATATAGCTTTTCAATTCTCATTAGAATGGAGATATATTGCAAGCTTTCTTATTTGCTAATACACATGTTTATAACCTTATTCAAAATTACTTTACAGTTTTGCACACTCTGCAGATCATTAATGTATATGTAGTTTGATATTTAAGAAGCAATAAGTCACATTATCTGCTTCATGCATTTACTTCCCATAAGATTTTTTTATTGATGTCCCAGCCAGATCCATTCACCATTCGGAAATTACTATTTATCGACAGTCTGTATCTGAAGAATCTATGAAAACTTATAAATGTTTCTTTGATTTATACATTTAAATTATTTTAAAATCTTTCTATTTTCTTGCAGTCTATTTCAAAATTTTTCTTTAATTGAACATTTGCTATTTAGCATTTGTGTTACTCCTTAATGTATGTTTTGGAATACACCATCGTGGGTTAAGGAAAGCTTTTGAATTAATAAAAAATCACTGATGTCAAAATAAAGGTATCATTCTACATTTTGTAATGTAAAATCTAATGTTTGAAATACAAATGGCATTAAATGCCCATGGGCAGAAATTCCAAATAATATAATCTCCTGTTATGTAACAATAAGTACTGTTGACTGTGGTAGGCAGCAATAATGTGTCATGGAATGAATGTCACCACAGTATTATGAAAAAGTATGGACACTGTAAGCTATAGTTGAATCTTATTTAACATATGTGAGACTGAGTTATTCAACACATAACAGATACTACTGTAAGTAATACATATACAGAAAAATGTTTCTGTTACTTAGCTTCACACCAAAGAGGGTTGTATCTACTGACCACTTATATTTCCAGTGGGATATTTATAAGACAGAGATATCAGTTAAAAATATCACATGAGTAGACTAATTGCACACAACACAACAATATTATTAAAATTACTACGCAAAAGGTTATTAATATGAACTATCTGTCTGTCTATCTATCGATCTACATAATAAGTAGATAAAGGTTATCAAAATATACACTTAGCTAATTTTAGCTTCAATGCAGTGCATAGACATCAGCTTCTTCATTCATGGTGAGCCTCCCAGATCGAGGAACGTACTGAATGCCATCCTTAGTTCCAGTCAAAAGTGCTAGTGTATCATCTTGCTAGTGTATCATCTTGCAGTAGTTATGGGTGGTGTTGGAGGTAGCAACTTCCCAGTTAATATATACAAACTTATAGAATACATACATTATTGCTCTATTTTTATTAATATCAGGGGGCAGTATCTCCCCAATCATGGTTATTAACTGAGGATAATGCATTTTCTCACTGATTTATCTCTGCAAACTGAAATTCCAAGGCTAACTACCTGGCATAAGAACATTATAAATCTGCATATTCAGCTACATAAGGCTAAATGACTACTGGGGCAAAAGTCATATTATTGTCATTAATTCATGGTGGTACAATCTATGATGTTAACTCAGTGGCTCCACAAAATCTGCATATGTTTTGTGTGATGGAAAAATTTAAATTCTTGAAAGTATGATTTTAACCTTATACCTAGCTTTGCTTTGCTTTTTTGCTGATTTATTCATTTATTTGCATGTTAAAGCAGTATATGCTATTATTCCTATTTATTTCTTTTTCTTTTTTCCAGCCCTCTTTTAGCCATGGGATTAGTTAACAAAAGTAATCTTGAGGAAGGGCTTAGGGAAACCTTATTTTCCCTAATGGCTGCAAACCATTTTGTTTGAGCTCTAATGGGAAGATATAATAAATATTCTAAAGATGACAAATGTGTGAGTTGCCAATAGCAACTAATCAGCTTCCTGCTATTACTTAGCTAGTCTTTTCTGTAAATTGATAGCTAGAATGTGGTTGCTATGAGTAACTTCTCCACTTCTCTTCTGAATAAAATTTGATAAATCTCTCCCTAAGATGTTTATTTACTTTCAATGTGACTTGCAACTCACATACAAGCTTTGGTGGCATCTATCCAATAAGTGTATTGAAACAACAGTTTAATGTTGTATTCAGCTTAACCTAATGGATAGCTGATGTTATTTGGTATTAAAACTTTTACAAATGGTGTCATGCAGGGTCTATCTGTAAATCCAATTACAAGTGTCCACTTCAACACTATAAAGGTGGAAACATAAACAATATATTTATAGAGTACAGATATATTATACAAATACACAAATTGTACTAGTGTGTGTGTATGTGTAAAATGGGGAGGTCACTTGCTGGAGACAAGATGTTATAAAAGTATTGATGATTTAATGTTTATTGACAGCTATGGAATATACATATCTGAATACAAGGGCATATAGGGGGCGATTAAATTCAACGCGAATTGAATAGTGCTGCTAGCAAGCTCCCATAGCTATTTCATTCAGTGCATTGTGTGGTTGGAAAATTCCAGTGTTAAGGGTGTTAAGGCGCATTAACCAGAATTTTCTGACCAAAGTGCCGGGTGCGGGGCTGTTAGCACTGCGCTATGCAGAAAAACAGCTGCGAGCCATGCACTTTGGTCGGATTTCTCTTCGCATCCCCAGGGGTGTGTGAGAAGAAATTCTTAGCGCGCCCAAACAGCGCAGTGAATTATATAGCTTCAGGAGCTCCCTCCCGCGGCTATTCAACATCATGTTGAATTGATTCGCCCCAATAGATGGAAGCACATGTAATGGAATACCCTTAAAAAGCACAACTTCCTTTGCCCCCACCACACACCCCCAAATAAGTTGCACCTGGGCCATGGGAACATCAATGTAATATTCCCTAGCTGTGGTATTATGAACTTTGCTATTTTTACTATCTGGTATTGTATTAAAAAATTGGGGTGATCCAGTGTAATAGATGCCTTAGTCTCTGAGTCTTTTATGGAGTATCCCATTCAATTTTACTGGCTGAATTTGTCCCTTCATGTTCAGAGGAGTAACTGTCCCCAAAGTTGCTAACACTTCCACCTAGTAGATTCCTTTTTCTAACCCCTGTGAATTAGTCAGTGGACCAGATTCAGAGATTATCGCTAATGCAATCCCAATTGTCATCTCTTATGGATCGCATTAGCAAAAATATGCTAATAACTTCCAAAGCTAACCCGAGCATAGGGATGCTCACTACTGTCTTCTTATATCCGTCCAATGATGTGCATCAGTGTAAACATTGGTAATATCAATGCAAATCAGGTAGACGCAGCTTCTGAGTGAATTCTGACCTGTGTCAATCACTGTGTGTCTCCTGACATGTAGAGAGCTCCCATGCTGAGCAGGAGATTAAAGTGGCTAATTTATGAAATTGAGTTTACATGGTACTGACACATCTGCATTTGTCTAGCCATGCTCCGTTACCTCCCCCAAATGCTGACTACCTGTCACTCACTTTGCAAATGAAACCTCTGTGCAAATGTAGTCACAAACCATTCACTGTACAGTATGTACACTGTATGGCTTTCACACATGCGCATTGGCTAACAATCTCTCAATCTGCAAAAGTATGGGCATTGTGTAAATCTCTTTATTAAGGCCAAGTGTTCATTCCCACCTCCCCCACTTTTAACTTATTGTGGCAGACTGCTATCCAGGGTACTGGGACTCTGACACAAAGAATTTGAAGACACTGACACTCCTGTAGAATGTGTCACATTTGATAGCAATTATAGCATCAGAACTTAATTGGATGGTGACTCTTCTCACTGCCTTGTGTGGAGGTCAGAGATATTCAGACATATTGTGGAGGTTGATTTGAACTTCACTGAACCCACTGATGGCTGTTCGTGTCCTTGTTAACTCTATTCTGCCAACCTAGTCAGTTGTACACAGAAAGGAAGTTGCTCAAACAATTTATTGGCCCATCACAGGTGCATGTAAGGGAGGGGTTAATATAAACAGAAACAAAACTAAATTAATTCCCCCTGCACACTGCAGTGGGCTAGCAAAAGAGACTTGCATGCTACATGATAAAATGCAGAGGATTCAAGGGGGAGATGTATTATCATTTGTATAATGATCATTAATTGTCTGGACCTACTTTGTCCATTATCATAGTGAAGCAGGCCCAGACACTGTCCGATGAAATGCACTTTCCCTCTTGCAGCTGTTTTGACCAGCACTTACAGAGCTTCTGTGCATGCACCAGTAAAAACTTCCAAGTGACATCCACGGCTTTATTGAAAAACAAAACAGTTTTATTTTTTTTGTCCCGGCATATTCTGACAGCCAGGGTCAGTGCTATGGTGCGACAACAACAACTGCAGCTGTCGAAATTGATAGCTACAGTTGTCAGTGCCACTGACCATTCATAAGTTGCCCAACCATTTTAGCACCCTATCTAGGCAATGCAGCACTATTAATAATGGGGGTGCATAGTGCCCCTATTCTGATTCCTTTTCTGCATTATGTACATAGTTATCAAATTACAAGTAACACCTGTTCTTACATCTACCACTCAGGTACATAGATTTGCAAATATATGGTAAGCCACCAGTAACATCAAGACATATCTGCTCTGGTGGTCTTACACTACATAATAATAGCACCATTTTGTGTTATATATTCATGTATTTCTACACTGAGAGCTGTCTCACTTGGAGGCACCTCGGGATCCTCCAAAATTTCACTACAAGGATCCCATACATTCCTCTCAGAACAGTGATACACAGAATAGGTATATAGATCAACCAATTTATTGGCCCATCACAGGTGCATTTAAGGGAGGGCTTAAAGTAGACAAGAAAAAATACAAATCAAATAGCATTTAATGAAGGTGAGTGTTCCTTGTTGCCTCATAAACTATTTCAGACTGACTTACTTGTTCCATTTTGAGAACTTGAATGATCCCCATTGCTACCACCAAAAGTGAAACAATGGGAACTGAGATCACTAACTTGAAGCAAGATTTTATAAAGATATAGATGATTTGATGTAATTTAACATGGCATATACATACGTATCTGAATACAATATTCTGACTGAAGAACACACTCTTCTCTCTATGGAATCCATATACTAATACGCCACTTATCATGGAGAAAAAACTGCACGCTTTTCACCTGTTTTTGCTGCGAAGCAGGAGGTGACTATCACAATTCTTTTAAAAAATAGCCCCGCCGAGGAGAGTGCATGAAGACTCACACCTTTGGCTATGCCAGCAGCAGAGAGACATTCTGCATCTTAATTAACTTTTGTTTTGTTTTCGAATTAAAACTGCTCCACAGGCATGTGCTCAATGTGCTCTCATGTGAAGTCTCGTGAGAACATGCACTGCAGCTTTATTGCTTAAAAAAAAAATCAAAACTTTATTAACAAAAGAATGAAACAACACAGAGGAAAGGACATCCAAATCCCTACTCTTCTCTCTGCTGGTGGCAAAAAAGGGACCTCCAAATGATATCACGGTTGGAGAAGATGTCTGACATAAGTGACACCTTTTCTTAGTAACACCTGAGTCACTTTGAAGTGCCTGAGTCACTTTGAAGTGCCTATAACAGTGCCAATATTCTAGCCTGTTATTAGTGCTAGCGGCAGAAGACAACAAAAATACCTTGAGTATATATCGACAAGTAAAATGTACAAAGATATTCTCTGATATACTTTATGTTTTTGCTTTGCTCCGTATATGCCCTTAGTACATGAACCCCTATAACTCCTAAAATTTTTGTAAGAAAGTGTTCATTCAAATATCAATAGCCAGCAGCTCCAGCTCCAGGTGATCTATTCCCAGGGCTGGATTATAGGGGGGCAACAGGGGTGGCCGTCCTGGGGCCCCCACACCTAAAGGGTCCCCACACAGCAGCAGCAGCTGCACAAGAGCAGGCACCGTTATTATGCCCCGCCCACCTCGCAGCAAAATTTCGTGATTTGCGGGTCAATCGGCTGGAGGCGGAGCCAGTATGATGCATTTCCATTACAATTGTGTCATTTGGCTCCACCTCTTTGCGATTGACTCGCGAATCACGGCCAAAGCTGTGAGGGGGGTGGAGCTTAAAAACATGGTGCCTTCTTCCCCATCCACAACATTCAGTGCAGATGGTGGGTGTGTGTGAAATGTGTGTGTGTGACTTGTGTGTGTATGTATGTAGGTTTGTGTTTAATGTACAGTATGTGTGACACATGCATGTCTGGTGTATATATGTGTTTTTCTGTGTGACTGTATGTATGTGTGCATAAGTATCTTAATATATGTGTGTTGTGTATGTGTATATATAAAACAAATATATACAATTATATTGATAGGGGCCACCACAAAGTTGTTGCCCCAGGACCCCCTCAAACCTTAATCTGGCACTGTCTATTCCCCCTCTCCTAAACATTCCGGGCAACCAGCTTCACATGCAATACTTATTACACTATTTACAGCTAATACCTGGTTTTTCAAAGGATTAACCAACCAGACAGGGCCCCCTAAAAGTGCTACAAAACATTACTGTATACTAAAACAGCAATGACCTATATCACAACATTTGATGTACAGATTTGTCCTTGCTCATCTAGTAGTCTCAATATACCATGCAGCGATATATGCCTGGCATGACTATGCTGCAAGATCCCATGCAACTCTGCTAGTGTCTGGTGTCTTTTGTGCCAAAAATGCATCTAAGTTGCAATGTGACTAGGATGCACCAGGAGACTGTGCTGATTAATTTGATTTGTGAAACTTGTATATATGCGGTGGCAGATTTTTGGCAAAAAAAAACACCGGGTGCTGGTAGAGTCTCACAGGACCAGGTGCATTGAGAGGGGCTATTTAGCATGACTACAGCAAAGGCGAGTCAGGAGACATCTGTAAGAGTACTACATTTTCCAATGTACTGTAGGCTGTCACTCCTTCTTTCTAATAATAGGTGCCTGGGTGGCCCCTAGGATGAAACAGAGCTTTTTCAATGTGCAGTACAAACAAATCCACACTCCATGGACTTCACAAAACAATGCACCAAGTCTGTGGTATTTTAATCTGAGATTTCAGTCACATTTTAATGACTTCCTTCAGGTGTGTATTTACATCAGTGGAATAACTCCCTGAAAAGGAAGTGAAAGCATTGGCCTCTGGGTGCCAGCTGTTGGGGGCAACATGGAACATGGACTGGAACGGGGGGGGGGGTTTTGCTGAGCAAGGACACATGTCTCTTCAAACAGTTTCTAAGTGATTTACTGCAGGCAGTGCTGACTGCTTTCCTTGCTCAAAATCCTCTTTGGTGAACCCCCTCCCCAGGGCCTTCAAAAGTTCTGGAATGTGTGAGGAAAATTACAGTGTGTGCAGTGAGCTACAACATCTGCTGCTGTGTCTTATATAATGAAAAAAAGGAGAGCAGTAGATATTTTCCTTATTGGCACGATTCACACAAAAGAGATATATTTGTTCGCCCAGATATACCATTGATGAGTCTCTGGGATCACATTACTACCGCCTTTGACCCCTCAGCTGTGCTACTGCGGCCACCACAGGGGGGAGTACCATTGTCTATTTTGCCATTGGGCACATGGTAGGAACTTATACCCCTGATTGATAAATACCAGTATATCATATGTTGCATTACTCAGTTCACCAACTGCTACTCCCATCCTGTCATTTGCTTTTACCTGCCCCCTCCTTGCTCCATTCCAGATGTATATACTTAGAGGTTCCCAAAGCAGAGTGGTCCTCCCACCAGGTCTGTCACATCAGTCACTGCTTTAGGGGTATTTGGAGGGAGGATGTATGCCTGCAACATGTGCCACAGCTCACACTGCGCATGTACGGCGAAGGCAGGAAAGACCTTAGCAGATTATAAATAAATAAATATATATATATATATATATATATCTATATATATACAGTCAGGTGCATAAATATTGGGACATTGACAGAATTTTCATATTTTGGCCTCTATTCACCACCACAATGGCTTTGAAATGAAACAAACAAGATGTGATTTAACTGCAGACTTTCAGATTTAATTTGAGGGTAACTACATCCAAATCAGGTGAATGGTGTAGGAATTACAACGGTTTCTATATGTGCCTCCCACTTTTTAAGGGGCCAAATGTAATGGGACAAACTAACCAATCCTAAATCTAACTTTCACTTTTTAATACTTTGTTGCTAATCCTTTGCAGGCAATTACAGCCTGAAGTCTGGAACGCATAGACATCACCAGACGCTGGGTTTCATCCATGGTGATGCTCTGCCAGGCCTCTACTGCAAATGTCTTCAGTTCCTGCTTGTTCTTCAGGCATTTTCCCTTCAGTTTTGTCTTCATCAAGTGAAATGCATGCTCAATTGGCTTCAGGTCAGGGGATTGACTTGGCCATTGCATAACATTCCACTTTTTAGCCTTAAAAAACTCTGTGGTTGCTTTTGCAGTATGCTTCGGGTCATTGTCCATCTGCACTGTGAAGCGCCGTCCAATGAGTTCTGAAGCATTTGACTGAATATGAGCATATAATATTGGCAGAAATACTTCAGAATTCAGATCATCAATAAATATGAGGGAACCAGTTCCATTGGCAGCCATACATGCCCACGCCATGACACTACTTCCACCATGCTTCAATGATGAGGTGGTATGTTTTGGATAATGAGCAGTTCCTTTCCTTCTCCAAACTCTTCTCTTCCCATCACTCTGGTACAAGTTGATCTTTGTCTCATCTGTCCATAGGATGTTGTTCCAGAACTGTAATGGCTTTTTTAGATGTTGTTTGGCAAACTCTAATCTGGTCTTCCTGTTTTTGTGGCTCACCAATGGTTTGCATCTGGTGGTGAACCCTCCATATTCACTCTTGTGAAGTCTTCTCTTGATTGTTGACTTTGACACATATACATCTACCTCCTGGAGAGTGTTCTTGATTTGACCAACTGTTGTGAAGGGGTTTTTCTTCACCAGGGAAATAATTCTTTTGTCATCCACCACAGTTGTCTTCCGTGGTCTTCCGGGTCTTTTGGTGTTGCTGAGCTCTCCGATGCTTTCTTTCTTTTTAAGAATGTTCCAAACAGTTGATATGGCCACACCTAATGTTTTTGCTATCTCTCTGATGGGTTTGTTTTGATTTTTCAGCCTAGTGATGGCTTGCTTCACTGATAGTGACAGCTCTTTGGATCTCATATTGAGTTGACAGCAACTGATTCCAAATGCAAATGTCACACCTAGAATCAACTCCAGACCTTTTACCTGCTTAATTGATAATGAAATAATGAGCGAATAGCCCACACCTGTCCATGAAATAGCTTTTGAGTTGATAGTCCCATTACTTTTGGACCCTTAAAAAGTGGGAGTCACATATTGAAACTGTTGTAATTCCTACACCATTCACCCGATTTGGATGTAATTACCCTCAAATGAAATCTGAAAGTCTGCAGTTAAAGCACATATTGTTTGTTTCATTTCAAAACCACTGTGGTGGTGAATAGAGGCCAAAATCTGAAAATTCTGTCAATGACCCAATATTTTTGTACCTGACTGTATATATATATATATATATATATATATATATATATATATATTAGTTTATCTTTATCCATAAAAAAAACATATATTAGCTTTGTGCTATCTTTATCCATAAAAAAAAACATATCTCCAGGCTTAGCGGTATTTCACAAATCATGTTAATGTCTAGTTCATATCTGCAAAGCCCTTAATGAGCGAATTTTTCAGTCCATGATTTCCTGTCATATTTTTGATGAATTGAAATGGACTGTAACAGCAGTAAAGCAGATACTGTAGGGATGGATGTACTAAGCCTTGCAGAGAGATAAAGTTGAGAGAGAAAAAGTATCAACCAATTAGCTCCTGCCATTTTTCAAACACACCCTGTAAACTGACAGGAGCTGATTGGTTGGTACTTTATATATCTCCACTTTATCTCTCTCAAAGACTTACATTTACTCTTTAGGGGTATATTTACTGAATGTCGATTTTAATACATTTTGATCAATTTCAAATTGATAAAAATCGATTAACATTGATGTTGTGCTTCTGGGGCTAAATCACACATTTACTAACAGACAATTTCTGATTTGTTTTATTTTAAGTTATAGTAAATGTGTGGTTTACTTTAGTTCAAAATTGATTAAAATCAACATTTAGAAAATATACCCCTTGCTGTCTTGTGTTGGTGCAAATCATCTAAGATTTGGGTTGCCAGTGCATTCAATGAAGCAATAACATTTGTGTCAATTTTCCCTCAAACTATCTTTCTTCATTTATGTTGGTTCAAAAAGTTTGAAAGTGAATTTTTCAAATCAATGCAATTCTAAAGTCTTAAGTTTTCTTTTAAAAGCTGTACACTCTCCTATTTGATCTTGTTTTCATGAAAACAATACTATGTCTGCGAGTTGGTGACCCTCCCATCGTCTCACTCATTCTCACTGCATACATTAGTCTGTTTATCTTTGTTATCTTGAAAATAAAGTGAGACCAACAATATCTTCTTTTCTCCTCTTTTTTGATTACTTTTCACCACCCAGTTGCAAGATCTTATTGCCTTACTTGGTACTGTAGGAAATGCAGACAGTTATGGGTACTGAAATTGGAATTATCTTTCAAGCATTGCTGTTAGGTGAACTGAACCAAAGATACAGTAGCATAAGACACTTGCTTTTACTGTCCAGCAGAATACAAGGAGGAAAGTGATTGGCTGGAGTAGAAAAGGAACTTGAACTTGAGGAGTAGTCTTAAAGAATGTGTTTACTGCTTGTGGCAATAGATATAGAAGATTGTTTGTAACACGTACAAAAATCCTTTATTTGGGTGCCAGAACATTTTTACATCTATTCAATGGAAGAATTTTTAATTAGCTATTTGTATGTTTCTGTCTATAGTAAATATTAAATATGTGTGTGGACCCCTTTGTTTTGTCATGGCTCTTATTCATCATTGTGTATCAGTTTTATTTTTTTTGTCCCGGCATATTCTGACAGCCAGGGTCAGTGCTATGGTGCGACAACAACAACTGCAGCTGTCGAAATTGATAGCTACAGTTGTCAGTGCCACTGACCATTCATAAGTTGCCCAACCATTTTAGCACCCTATCTAGGCAATGCAGCACTATTAATAATGGGGGTGCATAGTGCCCCTATTCTGATTCCTTTTCTGCATTATGTACATAGTTATCAAATTACAAGTAACACCTGTTCTTACATCTACCACTCAGGTACATAGATTTGCAAATATATGGTAAGCCACCAGTAACATCAAGGCATATCTGCTCTGGTGGTCTTACACTACATAATAATAGCACCATTTTGTGTTATATATTCATGTATTTCTACACTGAGAGCTGTCTCACTTGGAGGCACCTCGGGATCCTCCAAAATTTCACTACAAGGATCCCATACATTCCTCTCAGAACAGTGATACACAGAATAGGTATATAGATCAACCAATTTATTGGCCCATCACAGGTGCATTTAAGGGAGGGCTTAAAGTAGACAAGAAAAAATACAAATCAAATAGCATTTAATGAAGGTGAGTGTTCCTTGTTGCCTCATAAACTATTTCAGACTGACTTACTTGTTCCATTTTGAGAACTTGAATGATCCCCATTGCTACCACCAAAAGTGAAACAATGGGAACTGAGATCACTAACTTGAAGCAAGATTTTATAAAGATATAGATGATTTGATGTAATTTAACATGGCATATACATACGTATCTGAATACAATATTCTGACTGAAGAACACACTCTTCTCTCTAAGGAATCCATATACTAATACGCCACTTATCATGGAGAAAAAACTGCACGCTTTTCACCTGTTTTTGCTGCGAAGCAGGAGGTGACTATCACAATTCTTTTAAAAAATAGCCTCGCCGAGGAGAGTGCATGAAGACTCACACCTTTGGCTATGCCAGCAGCAGAGAGACATTCTGCATCTTAATTAACTTTTGTTTTGTTTTCGAATTAAAACTGCTTCACAGGCATGTGCTCAATGTGCTCTCATGTGAAGTCTCGTGAGAACATGCACTGCAGCTTTATTGCTTAAAAAAAAAATCAAAACTTTATTAACAAAAGAATGAAACAACACAGAGGAAAGGACATCCAAATCCCTACTCTTCTCTCTGCTGGTGGCAAAAAAGGGACCTCCAAATGATATCACGGTTGGAGAAGATGTCTGACATAAGTGACACCTTTTCTTAGTAACACCTGAGTCACTTTGAAGTGCCTGAGTCACTTTGAAGTGCCTATAACAGTGCCAATATTCTAGCCTGTTATTAGTGCTAGCGGCAGAAGACAACAAAAATACCTTGAGTATATATCGACAAGTAAAATGTACAAAGATATTCTCTGATATACTTTATGTTTTTGCTTTGCTCCGTATATGCCCTTAGTACATGAACCCCTATAACTCCTAAAATTTTTGTAAGAAAGTGTTCATTCAAATATCAATAGCCAGCAGCTCCAGCTCCAGGTGATCTATTCCCAGGGCTGGATTATAGGGGGGCAACAGGGGTGGCCATCCTGGGGCCCCCACACCTAAAGGGTCCCCACACAGCAGCAGCAGCTGCACAAGAGCAGGCACCGTTATTATGCCCCGCCCACCTCGCAGCAAAATTTCGTGATTTGCGGGTCAATCGGCTGGAGGCGGAGCCAGTATGATGCATTTCCATTACAATTGTGTCATTTGGCTCCACCTCTTTGCGATTGACTCGCGAATCACGGCCAAAGCTGTGAGGGGGGTGGAGCTTAAAAACATGGTGCCTTCTTCCCCATCCACAACATTCAGTGCAGATGGTGGGTGTGTGTGAAATGTGTGTGTGTGACTTGTGTGTGTATGTATGTAGGTTTGTGTTTAATGTACAGTATGTGTGACACATGCATGTCTGGTGTATATATGTGTTTTTCTGTGTGACTGTATGTATGTGTGCATAAGTATCTTAATATATGTGTGTTGTGTATGTGTATATATAAAACAAATATATACAATTATATTGATAGGGGCCACCACAAAGTTGTTGCCCCAGGACCCCCTCAAACCTTAATCTGGCACTGTCTATTCCCCCTCTCCTAAACATTCCGGGCAACCAGCTTCACATGCAATACTTATTACACTATTTACAGCTAATACCTGGTTTTTCAAAGGATTAACCAACCAGACAGGGCCCCCTAAAAGTGCTACAAAACATTACTGTATACTAAAACAGCAATGACCTATATCACAACATTTGATGTACAGATTTGTCCTTGCTCATCTAGTAGTCTCAATATACCATGCAGCGATATATGCCTGGCATGACTATGCTGCAAGATCCCATGCAACTCTGCTAGTGTCTGGTGTCTTTTGTGCCAAAAATGCATCTAAGTTGCAATGTGACTAGGATGCACCAGGAGACTGTGCTGATTAATTTGATTTGTGAAACTTGTATATATGCGGTGGCAGATTTTTGGCAAAAAAAAACACCGGGTGCTGGTAGAGTCTCACAGGACCAGGTGCATTGAGAGGGGCTATTTAGCATGACTACAGCAAAGGCGAGTCAGGAGACATCTGTAAGAGTACTACATTTTCCAATGTACTGTAGGCTGTCACTCCTTCTTTCTAATAATAGGTGCCTGGGTGGCCCCTAGGATGAAACAGAGCTTTTTCAATGTGCAGTACAAACAAATCCACACTCCATGGACTTCACAAAACAATGCACCAAGTCTGTGGTATTTTAATCTGAGATTTCAGTCACATTTTAATGACTTCCTTCAGGTGTGTATTTACATCAGTGGAATAACTCCCTGAAAAGGAAGTGAAAGCATTGGCCTCTGGGTGCCAGCTGTTGGGGGCAACATGGAACATGGACTGGAACAGGGGGGGTTTTGCTGAGCAAGGACACATGTCTCTTCAAACAGTTTCTAAGTGATTTACTGCAGGCAGTGCTGACTGCTTTCCTTGCTCAAAATCCTCTTTGGTGAACCCCCTCCCCAGGGCCTTCAAAAGTTCTGGAATGTGTGAGGAAAATTACAGTGTGTGCAGTGAGCTACAACATCTGCTGCTGTGTCTTATATAATGAAAAAAAGGAGAGCAGTAGATATTTTCCTTATTGGCACGATTCACACAAAAGAGATATATTTGTTCGCCCAGATATACCATTGATGAGTCTCTGGGATCACATTACTACCGCCTTTGACCCCTCAGCTGTGCTACTGCGGCCACCACAGGGGGGAGTACCATTGTCTATTTTGCCATTGGGCACATGGTAGGAACTTATACCCCTGATTGATAAATACCAGTATATCATATGTTGCATTACTCAGTTCACCAACTGCTACTCCCATCCTGTCATTTGCTTTTACCTGCCCCCTCCTTGCTCCATTCCAGATGTATATACTTAGAGGTTCCCAAAGCAGAGTGGTCCTCCCACCAGGTCTGTCACATCAGTCACTGCTTTAGGGGTATTTGGAGGGAGGATGTATGCCTGCAACATGTGCCACAGCTCACACTGCGCATGTACGGCGAAGGCAGGAAAGACCTTAGCAGATTATAAATAAATAAATATATATATATATATATATATATATATATACAGTCAGGTGCATAAATATTGGGACATTGACAGAATTTTCATATTTTGGCCTCTATTCACCACCACAATGGCTTTGAAATGAAACAAACAAGATGTGATTTAACTGCAGACTTTCAGATTTAATTTGAGGGTAACTACATCCAAATCAGGTGAATGGTGTAGGAATTACAACGGTTTCTATATGTGCCTCCCACTTTTTAAGGGGCCAAATGTAATGGGACAAACTAACCAATCCTAAATCTAACTTTCACTTTTTAATACTTTGTTGCTAATCCTTTGCAGGCAATTACAGCCTGAAGTCTGGAACGCATAGACATCACCAGACGCTGGGTTTCATCCATGGTGATGCTCTGCCAGGCCTCTACTGCAAATGTCTTCAGTTCCTGCTTGTTCTTCAGGCATTTTCCCTTCAGTTTTGTCTTCATCAAGTGAAATGCATGCTCAATTGGCTTCAGGTCAGGGGATTGACTTGGCCATTGCATAACATTCCACTTTTTAGCCTTAAAAAACTCTTTGGTTGCTTTTGCAGTATGCTTCGGGTCATTGTCCATCTGCACTGTGAAGCGCCGTCCAATGAGTTCTGAAGCATTTGACTGAATATGAGCATATAATATTGGCAGAAATACTTCAGAATTCAAATCATCAATAAATATGAGGGAACCAGTTCCATTGGCAGCCATACATGCCCACGCCATGACACTACTTCCACCATGCTTCAATGATGAGGTGGTATGTTTTGGATAATGAGCAGTTCCTTTCCTTCTCCAAACTCTTCTCTTCCCATCACTCTGGTACAAGTTGATCTTTGTCTCATCTGTCCATAGGATGTTGTTCCAGAACTGTAATGGCTTTTTTAGATGTTGTTTGGCAAACTCTAATCTGGTCTTCCTGTTTTTGTGGCTCACCAATGGTTTGCATCTGGTGGTGAACCCTCCATATTCACTCTTGTGAAGTCTTCTCTTGATTGTTGACTTTGACACATATACATCTACCTCCTGGAGAGTGTTCTTGATTTGACCAACTGTTGTGAAGGGGTTTTTCTTCACCAGGGAAATAATTCTTTTGTCATCCACCACAGTTGTCTTCCGTGGTCTTCCGGGTCTTTTGGTGTTGCTGAGCTCTCCGATGCTTTCTTTCTTTTTAAGAATGTTCCAAACAGTTGATATGGCCACACCTAATGTTTTTGCTATCTCTCTGATGGGTTTGTTTTGATTTTTCAGCCTAGTGATGGCTTGCTTCACTGATAGTGACAGCTCTTTGGATCTCATATTGAGTTGACAGCAACTGATTCCAAATGCAAATGTCACACCTAGAATCAACTCCAGACCTTTTACCTGCTTAATTGATAATGAAATAATGAGCGAATAGCCCACACCTGTCCATGAAATAGCTTTTGAGTTGATAGTCCCATTACTTTTGGACCCTTAAAAAGTGGGAGTCACATATTGAAACTGTTGTAATTCCTACACCATTCACCCGATTTGGATGTTATTACCCTCAAATGAAATCTGAAAGTCTGCAGTTAAAGCACATATTGTTTGTTTCATTTCAAAACCACTGTGGTGGTGAATAGAGGCCAAAATCTGAAAATTCTGTCAATGACCCAATATTTTTGTACCTGACTGTATATATATATATATATATATATATATATATATTAGTTTATCTTTATCCATAAAAAAAACATATATTAGCTTTGTGCTATCTTTATCCATAAAAAAAAACATATCTCCAGGCTTAGCGGTATTTCACAAATCATGTTAATGTCTAGTTCATATCTGCAAAGCCCTTAATGAGCGAATTTTTCAGTCCATGATTTCCTGTCATATTTTTGATGAATTGAAATGGACTGTAACAGCAGTAAAGCAGATACTGTAGGGATGGATGTACTAAGCCTTGCAGAGAGATAAAGTTGAGAGAGAAAAAGTACCAACCAATTAGCTCCTGCCATTTTTCAAACACACCCTGTAAACTGACAGGAGCTGATTGGTTGGTACTTTATATATCTCCACTTTATCTCTCTCAAAGACTTACATTTACTCTTTAGGGGTATATTTACTGAATGTCGATTTTAATACATTTTGATCAATTTCAAATTGATAAAAATCGATTAACATTGATGTTGTGCTTCTGGGGCTAAATCACACATTTACTAACAGACAATTTCTGATTTGTTTTATTTTAAGTTATAGTAAATGTGTGGTTTACTTTAGTTCAAAATTGATTAAAATCAACATTTAGAAAATATACCCCTTGCTGTCTTGTGTTGGTGCAAATCATCTAAGATTTGGGTTGCCAGTGCATTCAATGAAGCAATAACATTTGTGTCAATTTTCCCTCAAACTATCTTTCTTCATTTATGTTGGTTCAAAAAGTTTGAAAGTGAATTTTTCAAATCAATGCAATTCTAAAGTCTTAAGTTTTCTTTTAAAAGCTGTACACTCTCCTATTTGATCTTGTTTTCATGAAAACAATACTATGTCTGCGAGTTGGTGACCCTCCCATCGTCTCACTCATTCTCACTGCATACATTAGTCTGTTTATCTTTGTTATCTTGAAAATAAAGTGAGACCAACAATATCTTCTTTTCTCCTCTTTTTTGATTACTTTTCACCACCCAGTTGCAAGATCTTATTGCCTTACTTGGTACTGTAGGAAATGCAGACAGTTATGGGTACTGAAATTGGAATTATCTTTCAAGCATTGCTGTTAGGTGAACTGAACCAAAGATACAGTAGCATAAGACACTTGCTTTTACTGTCCAGCAGAATACAAGGAGGAAAGTGATTGGCTGGAGTAGAAAAGGAACTTGAACTTGAGGAGTAGTCTTAAAGAATGTGTTTACTGCTTGTGGCAATAGATATAGAAGATTGTTTGTAACACGTACAAAAATCCTTTATTTGGGTGCCAGAACATTTTTACATCTATTCAATGGAAGAATTTTTAATTAGCTATTTGTATGTTTCTGTCTATAGTAAATATTAAATATGTGTGTGGACCCCTTTGTTTTGTCATGGCTCTTATTCATCATTGTGTATTGGTTTTGGTTTTGCCAAAACCACCCTCAAGTGTTTTGGTTTTGGAACTGGATTTTCTTTTTAAAATTGATAAAAAAACACCTACTATAAAATCTTGTAATTTGTAATCTGTTTTTGTTCCTACAGTATTATTAACTTCAATAACATTAATTTTCAGTCAATTTTGACCACCTTACTGCTCATGATATTTTTTTTAGTTCTTTAACCAATATTTGCAAAAGGCTGCAGTGAGCTGGCTAAACTAAGCAACAGAGCAACAGGCAGTCTAAAAAAGGTAAATGGAGCTAGAGTAGTATTTAGCGGAAGCCAGGCAAAGCATTGCTTGATTGATTAATTAGCAGAAAAAAAGCAGAGTCTATTCCTCAGATAAAAACATCTCTGCTTAAATCTTACCACCAATCAAATATTATTGAAATCCTACTTTATCACTAGTGTAATAAGTTGTCTGAAGAAATATCAAAAGATCTAACATATTTCATGATAGTCAACTTAACAATTCTAGATTGGGACAAAAATTTAATACGTTCAAGAATTTTCTGTGAGTTCATACTCTCAAAATCTCATTGTGAGTTTTGTGTGAGATTCTCTAAAACTTGCAACATGTAATAGATTGCGAGTTTTGTGGTCCTGGCATAAGTGACATGCAATACCATGCGAGTTCCTTGGTGATAAATCCTACATAATTCAGGCAAATTACAATGCGGGTTTCCAATAATGCTGGATGATGCCTTTGAAAGTCGTGTATTAATTGGTCTATGGAAGTCACCTACATTACACTCATTAGCCCTATAAAAGTATCACTGGTGCCCTGATGTCACTGATAGGTTTTTATTGAATGTGGAGAGAGGATAGTGTTTGTTTGTTAAGAGAGGAAATTGGAAAATGGCTTCTAGGAAAAGAATGGAGGTTCAGGACAACAGCAAGGAGGAAGACACTTTGGTTTTAGGAGACTGTAGAGGAGAATGAGGAGGTAAAGGATGGGGAAGAGGGTAAGGCTAATGTTTGTGCACCTGGCAAAATTAAAACAGGGAACAAAGTACACTTCACTTTTGAAGGAAATGATGTCCTTGTACATGCCATTGTTCCTGTACATGAGAAGCTCCTAGGGGCAGAGGCACACAGCAGATCCCTGGCACATAAGAATTTGTAATGGCAGAGGGGGTGTGATACAATTAATGCTGTCAGTACTTCCAAGAGATGATAAAAAGATGAGGGAGCCACTGATTGCTTCACAGATATTTGTTTTCATCATTCCTGCACAGTGACTCTCCTATAGCAGCAACACCAATTTGCTGCTGTCCCCTTCACTCCCTCATCTTGTCTGCAGAGGAGATCCAGCATTCACAGTTCATTACCACCTGTCATCCACATCATGGGATTGAAGTAATTTCAGCCCGGCCACCTACATTTTGGGATGGTGGTGTTAGGATCTGTGTTTGTTGTGGACCCCAGGTGATAACAGGAGCAGACGCCGGAACAGGTTTAAACTGAAAAGTGTGTTTTTTAATGGGTGAACTTCAAGACATGTACACTGATAATATATAGTCCAAAATAAAGATTGGGGAGGTGATTACTTGAAACTGAAGTGAAGCAAGAGTGGTTAATATCCAGGTAGTGGCAGAAATAATGAAAAGTATATTTGTAATCCAAATCGTTACTGTGAGACTGCAGACAGGATATCAGGCTACAAATTGATACTGGTGAGGTTATGGAGTAGTAGGTTAACTGATGAGCAGCACTGTAATGTCTCAGTGTAGAAACTGGATAGCTGCAGAGAGCTAGATAACTGGAGACAGTGTAAACTGCACACTCAGGTCTTTAGGCTGGGAGAGGGTTAATGGAAAGTGCAGGGTGGTTCCAGCAGGAGACTGGGAGCAATGCAGGCTGCTTGGAAGCAGGGATCCAGCAGGAGCACAGGTAAACAGACAGGTTTACTGGAGCACAGAAAAACAGACAGGTTTACTGGAGCACAGGAACCCTCTCACATCATATGCTGTGAAACATGTTGCACAGGCAACTATGGGAAGATCTGGACTCTGTTCAGTACCCAGTGCAGAATCGTGATAGGTCATAGAGAGCATGTGACATGCCAGCACTGGAGCAGCTAAGTCACATGACCAGAGGCAAGATGGTGGCACCCATACCAGAGTGGAATGGAAACACCACCAGGCCTACCCTGGCCAGAATGTCACAGTTCCCATGGAACACCTCGCACAGCCAATGCCCACCGCCAGACACCAGCCCCTCAACCGGAAGGACCATGCCACAGCGCCCTCCCTATGCCGGGAAACCCTGGTCATGACAGGTGGTAACCTAGCCCTCCATCACACCACTGCTACACTGCAGCTGCACATGGTTCAGCTCTACTGTACCTGCGGGTGAACATACTGTTGATGTGTGACTGATCAGTGTTTGGATAGTCATCATATCGTAAATCCTGCCCACCAGCTAATCCCACTTGTTTAACAAGGAACTGCTAAGTATACTGTATCCTACTGCTTTACAACCAGATATAATAATCCTTACTGTTTGCTACCATCATTATATGGGTGAGTTACTTGATCTACTGACTCTAATGTTTTGATATATCTGGATTGGAACTTTGACATCACTATCCCTGACTGATATATTGAATTCTCCACACTAATCACTGCCATAATATTTGTGAGCTATTTGATCTAGTATGGTCATTTGCAACATCATTTCCACCTAATATCTCTGGAAACATTTTTTTTGCAACATTATTGTTAGATACATTTTTTACCTTTAAGTTGATACTACATAGAGGAAATATCTGTGCAGATTCTATTTTTCAATAAAAGAACATCTTACAAGATCTCTGAATTATTGTCTGTGTAATATCTGTTATTAGATTGAATGGTCCTTTTCAGAGTGTAATATCTGTTATTAGATTTTATGGTCCTTTTCAGAGTACAACAGTTATTTTAATGTGTGTATTACGGTACACCTTGCTCCTTTAAATTAGTGTCTGGAAATAAATTTGATGATATATATTTTTTTAATTGTTTTAATTATTGTATAATAATAAATCTACTAAATTCTCAGTGGTGCTCCAATATTCTACTTTTCTGTTTATTACACTTTTAGTCAGGAGCAGAACCCACGGTGAGAGCTGCTGCTCTGAATTTGGGGTGTCCATAGCTATGCATTAGTGCACCTCTAACTTTTGTTCTACCTGAGAACAAACATGTACTTACCTGTTTACAGGACCATTTCATGCTTGGACACCAACAACAATAGAGATTGAAGATATTGGTGGTCCCACCCACATCATCCTCATAGAGGTGGAGATACCAGAGCCACTAGATTAGACTACAGAAGGCAATGTGGAAGAAGCAGACCAATGCCAGCAGCCACCACTAATATCCAAAACCAAACCCATACCGACTTTAGAAGAAATATAAAAATATTTGGTGGAATTCCATGAAAAGATGCAGTTTGAATTTATGGCCATACAATCAAATCAATTAAATAAATATTACAACACAATTGTGGAAATTAGCTCACACTAACAGATTGGCCCAAGATACTAGGATCTGCCTAGCCTCTACTTTAGACAGCTTTATTGCTGACATGCTCCAGGCAACCCATGCTCAGAGGCAATAATCAGACTTCAAAGGGTAAATATTGTTCAAAGAGAAGACTTGGTTGCTGCAAGTCCCTAAAACACAACACTACCAACCTCTGCTCCCTACACCTAGGGCCAGTCTACATACCCATAATAGCTGTCCTAAAGGGTGAGGTAGGGGCACACATACAAGCCAGCCCTAATTTTTTTTGTGTAGTTTGTGTTTTCAGCATGTACCTTGCTGTTAATGTCTTTACTCATAATAGTAAAGTTTTGGAGGAAAACTAACGTTATTGCTATTTAGGATAAAAACAGGGTTTGATGAGTACATATTGTTTTGAAGGTCATAATGTGGCAGACAATGCAGTATTGTAATTTTAGAAGACCACCAAAAACATTTAAGTTTTAAAAAAATGACTTACCATATGAAATGGGTTTAAAAACAGCCAACACATCAGAGGCAAAGATGTAAGCACCTTCTGTAATGTAAAAACACACAAAAAAAGACCAACAACCAAACTTGTGTAACCTAACACTATTAACATCGTCACAAACTCACATGGCATATGATACTTTTACAAACATCATTATGCCCTTGAGTATTAGTAATATATTTGGATGGTGCTGGGTCTGATGTGTCTTCGATGTCTGGATTTATGACCCCTTGATCACACCATTCTTGAGCAAGGGAAATGTTGTGTAACATAGAACACGCTGTAATGATGTCACCAACTTTGTCATACAGAATTCTTCTAGTCCAATTTAAACAGCTGAACCTGCTATTCTATATGCTAAAGGTACGTTTTATAACACTGCGTGTAACAAAGTGTGCCTCATTATATTTATGTTGTGCAACACCATGTGGCCTTGAAAAGGGTGTCTTGAGCCAAGTATGCCAATGTAATCCAGAATCACCTGGGTAAAATGAAAAAAAAAAAACATAAAATAAATAATCTTTATATATTTTACATGTTTGTGTGCAAACATTACACATGTTTAAGATTGTATAACACCAGTTTAACTTGTTAGCAAAGTCAAACAACATCACATAGAGGGTATTTATATGTGCAAAGCAACAAAAACCGCTGTCAAAAACTGTTAAGAAAGTTACATTTTTAACAACTTGCCTTGTTTAATTGAAAACCAGACTCTTAAAGGGGACATGCACTTACAAACTGCCAATACATTTTTGTATATTAACAAGTAGTAACAGAAAGTAGAACATAGCTACTAGTCAACCTTCAGACATGTGCCCACCTTCAAACTTCTCCCATAGGGCTGACTGCCGTAGCATGTAGACACCATAACAACATCCTGGAAAGCTTGAAATCACACTGAGGATATGCAGGTGAGCATCACATACAACCTGCATGTTAATGGAATGATAATGATGCCTATTCACATACACTTCATCCCTCAAATATGATGCTCTGATACCAATGTGGGTACAGTCTATTGTTCTAAGGACATTTGGGAATCCTGCAAGTCTTTATAAGTTAATCTTTATTTCCTAAAGTTTATAGAGACGTGTAATGTTGCACTTGCAATTCAGTTGATGCTTAATACCAATGTAGTCTCCAAACATAGTCAGGTAAAGGTCTACTGGTTGCTGGAGTGATAATCAAAAAACATTACTGGTGGTTCCAGAATCAATCCGCAGTAAACAAACCTGCTTCATGAAAATGCTATCTCTCTCTCTCTCTCTCTCTCTCTCTCTCTCTGCAGAATGGCAGCATGTACGACTTCTAAAATTGCATGTTTTTTCCCATAGAATTGCAAAATATTTAAACTCGAACCCTATTACATTTAGCCCTTGCTGTCTTTATGACAGAAACACCCAGCACAATGGCTGAGGAGTATAAACAAAATGGTATCCTTGTGTATGATGACGATACATCCATAGCAAAAATTCAGAAGGTGGATGCACAGCTCAAAGCTTCATGTTGGTCATGATGCAACAGAGAGTCATGAAGATAGCACATGGGCAATAAAGATATAAATATCAATACATTTTTTATAAATAAATATAGAAGCAAAACAAACAGAAATACAGCTCTAGTTTGTTGGTAATGGCACTAGACAATAATATTTAACTGGTGTATTTCTATTTAAAATCCATACCTTAACAGCCACATATCTGCTCTTATTTCTGTATGTATGTATTTATGTATGTGTTTATTTCCTTTTGCACCTTCTATCTATATTTGCTGTGGATTTTTTACAGAGGTCGTACTGACTGCTGGACCGCTTTAAGATTGTTTCTAGTGTGCAAAAGTGAGTACAGTAGTACATAGGGCCAGATGTATCAAGCTCTGGAAAGTGGAGAGTGATAAACCACCAGCCACTCTGCTCCCAACTGCCATGTAACAGACTGTGTTTGAAAAATGACAGTTGGGAGCTGATTGGTTGGTCGTTTATCACTCTCCACTTTATCACTTCCCAGAGATCCATACATCTGTCCCATAATGTTTTGTTTATTGCATCTGTAGTCTGAAAATAGAAGATAATGTATATCACCATTTAAATATTATATTTTTTGTCTTCTGGTATTGTAAGTAAATTAATGTCTGCACAACATTAAGCTATTGCAAATAGCTTAAAAACTAGCTAGTAATGTATGTTACAAATCAACACTTATACAAATTATATGTTTTAATATATTGGTTTTTCCTTTTTGACTTCCTGTCATGTCAGCTTCAAAGTGTTTGTAGTAGATTTTTGGAAATAGAAAGGTTCACAGCTCATTTCTGATATTGATTTTTTTTGTATGGAAAATGTACACTGAACGTAATAGAATTACTTTATTGACCTGTTTGAAAGAGTCTAACTATTTTAGAAATAATGTGTGCAGAAATTTTTTTTGACATTGAAAGTATATGCAATAATATAATTAATATCTCAAATGTTTTTACCTTTTTCATGTCACTCATTTCATTTACTTTTTATTTATGTATAGATGAATGGATATGAATAATGCTGCTTGGTCAAACTCCATTTTTATTCATACTGTTTATATAAACTTAAGAATTGTTTTGGGATCCGGGTTAAGGGGGGGACACTACCGCACACATCATCGGTTACACTTGATAACACAGTATACAAATTTTTTGCACTAATGATTTTATGTAAAAAAAACACTAGCAATTGTTTTCATGTACTTGGAGGAATAGGACTTTGTGAGATTTTTTTTGTGGTGCATTAATAATGCGTGCTTGGTCAAACTCCATTTTTATTCATACTGTTTATATATACATCAGAATTGTTTTGGGGGGCATATTAAGGGTGGGACACCACCACACACAGAACAGTAATATATTTACATCACTCATCTGAATTAAACACACTTCTTAAAATACACAATATAAATTTTAAATTTAATTGAAAAAGACCGCTGTTTTACTGTTTTAGACAACAACAGAAAAAAAAATTTGGGCAATTTTTTTATGTGACTGGAACTCATCAAAGCAAAGAGGTCTTCTTGGGGTGTAGCGGCCTCCAACACGGTAGAGTATACTATTTTTGGTCAAATAATAAACAATAAATTATACTGCAGTGATAGATTTCCTAGATAAAAAAGGTGCAGGTTCACTTTAAAGGCATATTAATGGCGTTTTTGTTAACACAGTGCTTGAACACACAACACAGTGTTTTATTTTAAGATTTTTAACATAGTGCCTAAACACAAAACACAGTGCCTTACAGCTCTCCTAGTAATGGCACCTTAATGATGCTATTTTTTAACACAGTGCATGAACACACAACACAATGCCTTACAATGCTCCTAGTAATAGCAACTTAATAACATTATTTTTAACACAGTTCCCAAACACACAACACAGTGCCTCACATCGCTCCTAGTAATGGCACCTGTATGATGTTATTTTTTAACACAGTGCCTGAACACACAACACAGTCTGTCACAGCGCTGCTAGTATTGGCACCCTAGTGACTTTTTTTAACACAGTGCACACAACAGTGTTTTATTTTTAATTTTTTAACAGAGTGCTTGAAGAAAACAAAGTGCCTCACAGTGGCCCTATGGCAGTGATACCCTAGTGGAGTTTTTTGTTTTTTAATAACATTGCCCCTTTGAACACATTGGTCTTAATGTTTTTTAACACAGTAGCTGAACACACAACATAGTGCATCGCAGTGCCCCTATGGCGTTTTTTACTAATACTGTGCCCTTTTAACACAGTGCTCATAAAGGCTTTTTTAACATAGTGCCTGAAAACACAACACAGTGGCTGAAAGTAACTTCTTTAACACAGTGTTTGACACTGAACACACAACACAGTGATGCAGCCCATAGTCCACACTCTCTGCCTCTAATCTCCTCTGTGAAATGGTGTCCAATCACAAAGTAGTGACTTTTATATGCACTCCAAAACACATAAGATCTGGCATCGGGAAGATGATGTTTGACTTGTTTTGAGACCCAAACTTGGTGGGAAGACCTGTGCCGGGACTTGGAATCACTAATTTCCTCTAAGTTTGGGAATGTTCATATGTCAGGAGTTTGAACCTGCACATATCTAGTACATATTGCAATGTGCAGCAAATACTGAAAAAGGGCAAAGGCCTATATTCATACAACTATATCTAAACTGGCAAAACTTTTTCATTTTATAGCCTTCTGCATATACGTACATTCTTTTGCTTTTAACACTGATGTACACATGCTGCACATCCATATGTATTCACCTGAATCTTTAGTGATGGAAACACAAAGATATACAAGCCCCTATTTATCAAAATCTGGGAATACAGGAGATATTTATAACCACTTATTGCAAAAATTAAAAAAGAATAACAATAGGAGCGAGATGGGTAGGGCATGAAACTGGTGTGACAGAGTTTAGGTGACATAGGAAGGTAGGTAGATGGGACAGAGCAGCAGATAAGGAGTCGGGTTTGACAGAGCAGCAGATAATGATTGGGGTGGGACAGATCAGCAGATAATGATTGGGGTGGGACAGAGCAGAAGATAAGGATTGGGGTGGAATAGAGCAGTAGATAAGGAGTGGGGTGGGACAAAGCAGCAGATAATGATTGCGGTGGGACAGAGCAGAAGATAAGGATTGGGGTGGGACAGAGCAGCAGATAAGGAGTGGGGTGGGATAGAGCAGCAGATAAGGAGTGGGGTGGGACAGAGCAGCAGATAAGGAGTGGGGTGGTACAGAGCAGCAGATGAGAAGTGGGAGGAAAAAGAGCATCAGACAAGGAGTGGGTGTGACAGAGCAGCAGATAAGGAGTGAGGTGGGACAGAGCAGAAGATAAGGAGTGGGGCAGAGCTGCAGATAAGGAGTGGGGTGGGGCAGAGCAGCAGATAAGGAGTGGGGTGGGACAGAGCAGCAGATAATGATTGGGGTGGGACAGAGCAGCAGATAATGATTGGGGTGGGACAGAGCAGAAGATAAGGATTGGTGTGGAATAGAGCAGCAGATAAGGAGTGGAGTGGGACAGAGCAGAAGATAAGGATTGGTGTGGAATAGAGCAGCAGATAAGGAGTGGAGTGGGACAGAGCAGCAGATAATGATTGGGGTGGGACAGAGCAGAAGATATTAGGGCATCCCATTTTCCCCTTTCCCTTTGTGTTTATAAAATAATGTCACTTTGTATAGGGTGGGAATTGCAATAATATTTTTAGATTGAGAGGCATTTTATTTGAATATATAAAATTGCAGAAAAAACACATTTTATTCTAAACTATGGACCATATTCAATTTGGTACAAAAAGTCGCGTTTGGTAAAAAGCGTTTGCGGGTGCGAACTTTTCACCCATAAGTGCGTATCACACAACCCAATTCCCAAAGAGTTTGCATGAGCGAAAACTCCATAGACAGAAACCAGTGAAAAGTTTCACCATCTCAGAGCTGGTGAAAAAATTAGCAAAATCCCTATTTTTGGCTAAAAATGTGGGGACGTGGGGCCTGATTCAGACCAGGTCGCAAGTGCTGAGCGATCCCAACCGGGTCAGTGGTGGTCCAGAGCGCATGCGCACGTCGGAGCCATGATTAATATTTCTTGCAGTTTGAAATATTATGAATATTTTACATGGATAATTTCCAGATTCAAATGCTTAAAAGAAAATACCATTTGCTCAATGTTATGCATAACATTCCACTAATTCTGATCTACTGGCTACACGCGGCTTATTTCAATTGTGGACAGATCACTTTCTCTTTAAGGGAGTGAAGATTTGGGCATTTCTATTTTGTACTGCACATGAGCACAATCTTATGCATTCATTAGTATGTACATTCAGATCCATTTCGGAATGGAGAGTGGAGGGGGAATGCAAGTACAATATGGGCATCTTGATCAATTCCATTAAAACTATTAATCTATTTGGCTGCTGCAGCTATCTCCATTATTTAATTGATATTAACAATTGGTCAACAGCAAGAAAGCAACTTCCCATTTATTTTTTTTTACCCAGACTACAATTAATTTAATGCATTTATGACTGTATTTTACAGTACATGGTAAACGAAATGAAATACAGTATTCATTATTAGCACTGTCCAGTTAAAGACAGAAGAGTTTATTCAATCAATAGCTGCATTCAAAAGCCTCAGCTTCAGATAAACACAGAAAATACTTATAATTAACAGGGAATTAAAAATCATATATTGAATCAAAGCATAGACATTAATATTGACTCACAGTTATGAATTGCTTTTGAATTTAGGTTAGCAGTGAACATAGTTGTAATACTCATACATAGGTATAGACTACTTCTATGCATTGCACATGCAGCTAGGAGTTTGAAATACTACTGTAAATCACATTATTCTTGACAAATATCCTGCTTGCCAACAATGTGCATTCAAAATGCCTGTCTGTGCCAACCATTCTTGACATTACTATCTTGAGAGCTATTGATGAAGTACTGCAAATAAAAGGAATAAAACAGCTACAGAAACAATTTTTAGAGAAGGGAAGATGAACATGCTAATGTATCAATTATCACATCAGATATGAAATTCTCTGCAACATGCCTTTCAGTTTTCAGCAGCCATAATTAGACTAACAGTTTTTTCTTTTTTGCCAAACTTTTCAATATTAAGCTTTGAAAAACTATTTCACAAGATATTTAAGTATGAGCTAATTTTTACAAAAATACAAATATATCCATCAGGGTGTATGTTATGATCTTAAAGTTGTTGCTATTAACATTTAAATAAAAAAAAATAATTATTATTAATCTAATTATACATTGGTTATTTACTTTCATTTATTTATGTATTTAATTATTTATGTATTTAGTCATTCACTACTGCACTTGTTGCTTCAGTACAATATGCAATGCCAAGCACTGAATACATTTCAGCAAAATTGTATAATGTTTTTTGTTGGTGTTTTATGCTGACCCTGCTCCATTTGGTTAAACTGCATTTAGTCACAGTAGAATAATACCCCTTTTACAATAGCAGCAATAACCCGGGTTAGTGCATGTGAATGTGCAGCAACCCGGGTTGCTGTGCAGTGTCCAAGTGCTGGCTCCTCACTTGATGCCGATGGCATCATCAACCTGGCATAAGTGCCAGGTCGGGCCGTCTGTCTGCATGAGGTCTCAGCTGAGTCACACCCTGAATGAGTGCATTAACATAATTTTGGGTGCGACCCAGCAGTCAAATATAAATGTAGTATAAATCTCAAATTAGTAGGTGCAAAAGATTACCTCCTAGCGGGCGTGCATACTTGCTGACCAAACTATGCCTACATACTGTAAATAGACCCCTACCCTCTTCCATTCCAGCTCTTTGAAAAGTACAGAATGGGTGGGGGTCTGCATCGCTTCACACTGTATATTCGTGATCACTTCCTGAGAAGACTCGGAAAGAATTCATATAAAATAAACTCTGCAAATGGTTATATGTTAAACTCAACATCAGTGCCACTGTATTTAGAAAGTTGATACATTGATTCAAACTGCTTTTTATTTCTTGGTTTATATCTAATATTGGAGACTATTTTTGATTTTATATTTAATATAGTTCTTATAAATTTTAATAAATTGTCTACTTTAAAGATACTGCAAATGTTATATTTTTTTAATTAGAGTGCAACCATTATTTTTTTAAAACAATATAACTATAAATGTATTCTTCTTCTTCTTCTTCTTCTTCTTCTTCTTCTTCATAATAATAATAATAATAATAATAATAATAACATCCTTCTTTATGATTTCCCAAACCTGTGTTTATTAAATAAGCTTACACTTTTCAAGCACATTACCATTGTTGAATCTTTCTAAGTTGCAGAAGTTCAAGGATTTATTTAAACTGTTGAAACGTATGCAGAAATTTGATGAACTAGTTTGAGAACCATTTTCAAAATGGTGCAAGCATCTCTGCCAATTAGTTACTAGGGGCATAAGCTGGTATAGCGGATGGAAGTGAGACACTTATAATTATAGTATAACAGAGTCAGAGAGGAGTGGACCGACACATGTACAGCTGGATGTGTAACACTCATAAAGAGTATATTTGTAGAGAATGCAATTAAACTAAAATCAATATTATATTTTACTGATTATTAATGATTAAATATTACATTTTATATTATGAACAATTATACAGATGCATATAGCAAAGTTATCATTTACTTCCAAGACAGTATGTGAATTAATTACCATTCACTTCACAAATATACAGTAGCATGTGAAGCCTCCTTTTAGACAGAAATGAATCATAATAGATAATAGCTTTCCATTCACTTCATCATACAGTTCTGTGCTCATCTGTTTGTATCTGCCATTTTTACTGTATTATAAATCTTCTCTGAAGCTTTCTTTCTATTGTCATTGCAAACACATTATTAAACCATCTCACATACAAATTTCCTTCTTCTCTTTCCAAACTCGCTCTATCTTACTTCAGAGGCATTTTATTTTGCTTTTGAAACAGATGTGTTATTTTGGAGTTACAGTTGGCTATTTGAATTATTCAGTGCTTTTGTTTTTTTTATAAATTTTGTGTAAATCATTGAAAACCTTGTTAAAGCATTAGTAATATATTATTTATTTGGCACAGAATTTGAGTAAAACTAAGTAATTGGAATGTGCTTCTGTTTATGATTGTTCAAATTTAAAAAAAAAATTGCCACAATGTGCATTGTACTCAACACGGTTTAATAAAATAAAGTCCCCTGTCTCAAATTATGATGGCACTTTGAGTTTAGTATTTTTTTTAATTTAAGAAAAAAGAGGGGCACACTTAGTGCCACAATCCCACTCCCCATATTGTTTAAGAATGTATACCCTTATTTGAACTAGGTTATCTTTTATTTAATTTAGGTATTTACTTTTTAGTTATTGTTTGGTGATCAATAAGCACTATTACTGTACAACAAAATATTCTTTTTAATTGGTATAGCCCTTTTCTCTAAAAGCACTGAATGCATCTTGCAGAAATCATGAACATACCGAAAACTAAATACAGTAAAACAGAGGATAAAATTAGCTAAATTCTTACAAAAAACCATGACAACATCAGAGTTGAGGAAGCCAATTTTGGTAATAAATTCCAAGAATTATTTATCCTGACCATGAAAGTATCAGGCAAGGCAGCCATTTTAGGCAGACTACATACAGTTGGTTATGCAGGGTCGAATAGGGAATGCCTGTGTGAGATTACACATATAGGTGAACTACAAAATACTAAAGCGAGAAACCCAATTCTAACAAAATCATCAGATCAGTACCTTGTTTTCCAACACACAACTAGGTGAGGTAGCCAATTTGGGTGCACTACATAGATTACAGTGGGTAGAAAGAGCAATTTGTTTTGTAGAAGTGAAATACAGGAATCACAGAAGAGAAAGAGAGAAATAAATCAAAACACAGGGAAGCACCCAGAAAAATACAGTGTAGGGATGGTAGAAAAGGGGAGAAGAAAACATGATCTGGTGGTATAGAGAGATATGAAAATTAGTCAGTGAACTTCAGGTTGTAGTAAATGGTAACAACAGATTAACAACTGGACATATTGCAAAATGAATCAAGGCAAACTGCAGAAATATTATAATACATAGTGTTATGAAATAATGGGTAAAATTACCAGGTTAAATTGTTGAATGGAGGAGTAGTAACATACAGAGAGTGCAGTGCATGATAAATTGTTTCATTTGAAACAAAAAAATGTATATACTAAGTTTTTTTTTAATTAAGGGCAGAAATCAAAGCAGTTATTAGATGTGACTCACATAATTGCAGTATCCAGGCAAGAAGGTCAGTAAGGAGTGACTGGGATGTGCAGAAAGCAGGCACTTAAAGTGAGGAGTAACCTCACTAAAGTGTGTAAAATGTAGTTCTCCAGTTGCTGTGATTTCTGGTAGAAAGTTTTTTTGTTTTCCTCATAATTAACTCCAAATTATGTTATGAAAATCTTTCCAATTTGAACTATACACACTTAGAACCTATACATTTAGAAACTATACACATTTAGAACCATTTATACACATCAGATAAGTAATAACATATTTGACAATAAAATACTAAGAAAAAAATTAATTATTTAGTATAAAAATGGTTTCTTAAAAAATAAAAAAAATATAATAATTTATAAAAAAGTGGAGAGTACTGAATATCAAGCTTGATAATTCGGTAATCTCCACTTTTTTATAAATTATTATATTTTTTTATTTTTTTAAGAAACAATTTTTATACTAAATAATTGTGTATAAAGGGTTGTGTAATACTTGTAAATACCATTTTTATATGTTCACACTTTTTCTGAAAAAATATCTTTGTTGAGAAAATAAAATTATATATTTTATGGAACATTACATATCCATCTTTCCAATACTACTTTAAGCTCTGTACCCTGTGAAAACCCTGATTGGGTAGAAACTGACAGACATCGGGGTCTTACAGAAATAAATGTCCAAAGACCATATTATATTTTAGAAAAGGTGAGTACAATATTGTACTGAATATAACCTGGCTTTCTGAAACACATTGATCTGCACCATGGAAGTGCTTTCTATGTTTTTCTTCCTCTGACTGTTTGAAGATATCAAGTTAGACCATAACTAACATCACTGTTGATATTGGCAACCACTGTAGGACCACGGTGATTACTAGGTCCAACACTACACACTCACGGAAAAGTGTGAGTGTGATTCTTACATCGCTATTTCTTCTCTGCTAGTTTTTACAGGTGTACCCTATATATTATTTCCTTCATTTGAGGGGAACACCAAGATACCCATAGATCCAAAGGAAGCACAAACAACTCTTTCTTTCTTCCTGTTGTCTGTTTTAGGAGTTCTGTTGAAAAGCCCCTGCTGTTCATGGCTGCATACCTAATTGGATGAAACTCAGCACCAGTCAAACATTCCCAAACCACATATATTAAATGTGTCTTATTAAGCACTTCTAAATACAATTCAATGATTTCATGATACTTTCTGGGTAACTAGTGATCCTACTAAATAGTAAGTACATTATGAAAAGTCACAAAATGTCCAGTTAATAAATCTAATCATTTTTGTTAGATGCAAAAGATCTCTGTTTGTCTCCAGAACTAGTCTGTGAAATAGATTGGTGATGTGAGAGATAATATCCTTCAGAGGCAGATTGGGATGGAAAAACAGCCGGGAAATTTCTGGAAGCAGTCCTTATGGGGGAGGGTCTGTTAAGGGTGTAGGTCTGTTGAGGGAGCAGGGTCTGTGGTGGAGGGCAGGATACTCCCTCCTCTTAGGGCCTGGAGGGGCTTTTGCAAGCCACTGATGGGAGCAGGGTCAGCAAAAGAAATCTTGGTGAATGATACACTCTATTTGGGGACACCCATCCTTCTGCACTAGGTACAGGCCAGTCAGTTTGGAAGTCTTTTTTCTTACCTAGATGGCGGTTTCTCTGCAATGGGGAACCTTTGAAGAATTTGAGCCTCACTGGGCAGCATCTTCAGCTGGTATTCACTATTCATGTAGATCACACTGTCTGGAAGATGCATGTTTACGTAGAAATTTAACCAATGTCATCATCATAACCAGATAATATATAGTAACAGAAGTTTTTGTGCAGGGCATGTTACTCCAGACCCCCTTACATCTCTCCATCCTGTGGCTCCCTGCGGTTCTCCAGGCTGCCTGTGTCTCTCTATCTACAGGCCTCCATGTGTCTCTCCAGGACCCCATATGTCTTTCGAAGACCCCCTGCATCTCTCCATATCCAGGCCCACCTGTAGCTCTAAGCCTCATTCCTCAGCCCCAGTGTGTCTCAGCTCTATTCCTCCCAGCCCCAGTGTGTCTCAACCCCATTCCCCAGCCCCAGTGTGTGTTTCAGCCCAGTATGTGTCTCAACCCCATTCCTCCACCCCAGTGTGTTTGCCCCATTCCCCCCAGCCCCAGTGTGTGTCTCAACCCCATTCCTCAGCCCCAGTGTGCATCAGCATCATTCCCCCCAGCCCCAGTGTGTGTCAGCATCATTCCCTCCAGCCCCAGTGTGTGTCTCAACCCCAGTGAATGTCTAAGCCCCAGTGTGTCAGCCCCATTCCCCCAAGCCCCAGTGTGTGTCTCATCCCCAGTGTGTGTCTCATCCCCATTCCCCACAGCCCCAGTGTGCTTCAGCCCCTGTGTATCTCAGCCCCTGTGCCCTTGCCCCAATGTGTGTCAGCCTCATTCCCACCAGCCCCTGTGTGTCTCAGCCCCTGTGTGCTCTAGCCCAAATGTGTGTCAGCCTCATTCCCACCAGCCCCTGTGTGTCTCAGCCCCTGTGTGCTCTAGCCCCAATGTGTGTCAGCCTCATTCCCACCAGCCTGTGTTTGTCTCAACCTTCCCCATCCCCCTGTGCACTGCCACCTACTTGCAGCTCCACTGCTTGTCTCGGCCGTGACATCACTGTGCAGGCTGCTGTCCTGGAAGTAGGGAGTCAAGCCGGGCTGCAGAGTGGCTGGACAGAGGTGGAACTGTCGGTGGTGACTGACAGACTCTGCAAAGGGGAGCCAGCAACTCCCCCATCAGCCTTTTTTTTTTGCCAGCAGCATTTGCGCATGCGCATCAGAAGTTGTAGAGCTGCCCAACTGGAGCTGAGCTCTGATTGCAGCAGTGGGGGTGGGTAAGTGCAGGGTGGCCACTGGCCAATGTGGGAATTGGCCCAGCGGGAACCAGCCTGGTGTTCCGGTGGCCCAATCCGCCCCTGTTATTTTTCCTGAGAATTGGCATTCCATCCAATAATTAAATATTGTCAAGCAGATACTTCTATTTTTAGGTCTGGGAGCTTGTAGGTAATAAAAGAGTTTTCAATGCATTTTATCTATTATGACTTTTGTGTGGGAAAATTTGCATACTTTAGACTTAAGGTGCATACACACTAGGTGATTTTTGGAATGATAAGTATGATTCTGATGCATTGGAACAACATACTGTACAGTATCATATAAAATCATCTAGTGGGTATGCTCTATGTTGTCCGGTGCATGCTCTTGTGGGGTCGTCAGCCGCATTGTCAGGTTGACCCTACATGAAGACCATCCTGATGATGCGGCTGACGGCTTCATGCAGCGGGATGTGACACAGACCAACATATCGGGCAATCGGGTACTGGATCGTCTAGTATGTAATACAATATATGTTGACCCATCGGTGGGGATCTATGGTTGCATTGACGGTACACACATTGCTTAGTGTGTAACCATTTTTAGGGATTGAAAACTTGAACACTATATCTGTCTGCATATTATAGGCAAGGGGAGACTGATAAAAGTAGGATCCAAAGTCCTTAAATATAAGAAATCCCACTAAAAATGTGTAATCTCCTTCCTCTTTATCTTCTTGCGATAATCTCATTCTATAAAATGATATGGATTGTACATTTGTGGATGCTGCTGATTGGCTTCTTTATTATCCATGTACTGTGATATTTAGTGGGCACTAAATATTTAAAAAGTTTTATGAATTAATCCAATTTGTACATTTAGCAAAACTAAATATTCAGTTGCATACAGTTGACCATCTCTAGTTTTAATTACTTATAGTGAAGATGAAGGCACAAATAAAATATACATATTGTAGAACAATGATCAGTATGTACTTTTAAGTTTTCTTCTTAAAAAAATAAATTTTACTAAGGAGGGCTATTTCTTTCTCCATAAATTAGAGATATTGTTTATTAACTGCTAGAATGGATCAGAGGTAATTTATTCCCAATTAACACATAGAGGAGCACATTAAAGGCAACATTTATTGTCACAACAGGGTGCATTCTAAAATCAATACCATTCTACAGTAGCTCCAGCAGAAACCATCTATCACTACATTTTGTCACTGACCGCCAATTCTAAGATTTAGGGATCCTAGCTAGTTTCTGGGCTCCAATTTTCCTTCAAAATGTTTTTACTGTTCCAAAATTATTAATAATTGAATATGTAATGTGAAAGTGGAATATGCAGTTAAACCTTAATTACTGGTACCTACAACCATCATGATAATATATGTAATAATTAATGAACCTTGTGAATTAAAATCATTTGCCCTGCTATATCGATAATTGCTCCATTGAATTTAATTGCTTCATTGATTTCAATGACAATTCTTTTCCAACTAAATTCAGCAGTTTCCCGTTAGCAGAATTACCAGAATTGGCTCCAATGACTACAGTATATTGATAATAAATTCCCCATAAAAAGTAATGGATCAATCTGTGCAGGAAAAATAATTCTGTGGATAATACTGGTTAACAATGAAGTATTAACATTGTATCAATGATTTATGAATAGGTCTAAAGTGGGCTTAGTTTATGTAGCAAATTGACTTTAACAATACAGGATTAATCCTAGATAATGTTTCCACTTAAATGTAATTTTGTAAATGTACATATACAGTAATATCCATATGCATACAGAAACATCAATAATGTATGAATAGGCAACAAAATCAATCTAGGCTAAATATTAAATATATGGACAAATCTAAATAATAGTTCTAATATACAGATGTGTCCTGCTACATCTTTTCCAATTGTGCTGCAAACGTGCGCATGCATCGTGCTATGCAATTACCCACAGCAGCATACGCTATGGTGCACACTGCGATCGCACCATGCATTCCTATGGCGATGCTGGTTCAAACACAGTATGCATATCCGCTCGCAGGCACATGCCTCGCTCTAAGCATGGGGTGATTTGCTGCATATGCAGCAAAGACAGAGCAGGAGACATATTTGTACAGCTGTGTATGGAGTAGAAAAGTCACAGAGAAAAACATATTGCTCCAGTATATGTCGTCTACATAATTTTTTTTAAATAAAGTTTTGTAGATTTTCACAAAATATGGTACAATGTAGAGAAACAACCATCTTAATGGTATACAAAGATAAATATTTCTCACATAATAGACAACAGTTAGACAAAAAACAAGAGAGTATACTCCTATTACAAGGTTACAGACCAAGAATGAAAGCGTCATTCAGTCTCTTGCTAAAGTTTAACAATGCTACGTATATACAAGAAAGAATTATCAGGCTTAATGTTTTAATTATAAAACAATAGTAGCAATAGTAGCAAATAGAAAGAGCAAAGACAAATAAAACCAACATAGGGGGTAACACAAGGGAGATGACACAAGAGGAATGGAAGAGGAAGGGAAATAAGGAAACATGAACATCTAACTCTTCTCATGTATGTCGTCAACATATGTAATATTAATGACATTAGACTAAAATAACGGTTTTAACAAAATAAGGAAAATTGGTTAAAATCAAGCGTAAGTAACAATATACCATGATACTAAAAGGCCTTATAGAAAATATCATAACTTAGAACATTGTTTGTGATGCAGGGGTTTAAGATAGGAGGGGGCCCTTGTGCAACCTCCGTGTGGGCTCCTTTCTGTCTGGCAGTACAGTAGACTCTGGCTTTGTGCTAGAGTCGACAGTACATGTTCAGGTCTCCAGGAACATGGCATCCGAGCTGTTCCCAGAGACATCTCTAGTGTACATGTGCATATCTCTGGGAAAATGGGTTCCACGCCATTTTCCCAGTGATTTCTGTTGGTAGTACTGACCGACATAGACTCCAGAGAGGTAAGTATAATTATATTGGTGCAGGATGTGTAGTGTGGGCCTCACACACCCTGCACCTATTATAGATATGCCAATGTTGTGATGATAGAATTCATTACAATTCTATTCGTTATATAAGAAAAATTAATAGTTCATAAAGTAGAGGGTTAATAGAATTATTAAGAAATAAGAATATATGTTTATGGAAGTCTTAAAACAAGCAGTGTGGGACTAGATTTTGTAATTAATGTATCCTCTTGCAGAATGGCCAAGGGACTTATGCAACCCTTACTACCCAGGGATCGTGGAGACACGACATAGTTGCTTTTTCTGTAGGTTTCAATTAAAAGATGACATTGTATTTTTGAGCCCTAGGACTGGGTGCCTTTTGTGGAAGGGAATCTATTTTCCCCCCTTTGAACCTCTACTAAAAGCAACTTCCCCTGGTCTTCTCTGGTCTCCTTCATATTATATGTCCCAGCCCAGGCTGGCTACCTCTGGCTTCAAACTTCTAGGTGAAATGGTAAAATGAAAAAATGTGACAATGTAGATGTGAATAAAGCAAAACATATTAAGGCTCATTTAGCAGTGTACAGTACATTGTGTAACAAACATATTTGTGTATTGTACATATGCATCAAAAATGTGTACACAGATGTCCATGTCAATATTCTTGTGTTTTTGTATTATGGCTCCTTACAGATTGTCAAGCACAACCAGGGAGGAGAGAGGAGGTAGTAAGGGCAAATTCATGTTAATATACAGTACTGTAGCTCATTTAGAACCATCACACATAAATGCCTTTCAGGAGGTATGATTGTGCAGGCTGGTGCAGATATACACAATGATAACAATGTAGTTACTTCTGTTTGGCTGATTAAGGATCAATATCTCAAGCTAATAGCATTGTAAACATTATCATCACATACATATTATTTCAAGATGTTTGCTTTATATTCACAATAATTATCATTTTCATACAGTCTGTTGCAGTAAAGACAGACCTCACTTTCTAAATAAACAATTGATGTGTGGTGTTGTATAAGTAAATGAAATTATATACTGCCCTCAGCTCTGTTTGTTCTAATAGTAAGATCTATTCCAAACTTAAACATTCTAGTAGGTGTATAATAATGTGAGGAGATGTTCAGTATATGACAACTTGATGTTATAATACGATATTGTAGTAATAGGATGTTTAGTGAGAAATGAAATTGGGTGAAAATTGTGGTAATATTTAAGATAATCTTAATAACACAGGTACTAATCTAACTGATATCAATAATGGATATATAAACTGTAGTAGTGGATAAAAAGAAAATCTATTTACTGGTATGTATTTACTGTGGTGTTGTATGTAATGTTTTGCTTACATTTTGTAAATGCAACTGTTGCTTTTAGTAAAAGACGATATTCTCCCTTGTGTAGCTCACCACAGTACCATATTTTTACACAAAATATAATGCAATAAAATTTGTTTTTATTACATTTTTATATTGCTTACCAACAGAGTAGGGCTACTTTTGCACAAAGTACTAAAACATATACCTATTATTGTGTATGCTATTCTTCCATCAGGTGTACTTATACATATTAGTATGCACAGTGTAGAACTCTGTTTTGAGTTGTTCACATTTCAAAATGCATCCATCTCTACATAAGGTATTGTTTTTCTGCATACACCAAAGGCACATTTGCAATCATCTCTATTCAACTCCTCATTGTTTGATCTGAGAAACATAGCCCAAATCAAGCATTTGCTTCCCTAAGAAGATGAGTCTACACTAATACAGGCATTTGTATCATCACACTTGGACTTATGCAATGCCTGCTTTATGTGTCTCCTAGCAAACAATTGCACCTTTAGCAGCTGGTATAAAAGGCAAAAGCCAGACTGTTAACTAACCAGCCACATTCCTGCCCTATCCCCTTCTCTACTTCCATCACTAACTGCCTGTAATATGAGGAATCTATTTCAATATTGGCTTACTGACTACATAATCAGGGTCAAAGGTATATGAAGTATCTGTATAACAGATACAGGACTAATAGCAGTACCTAGTACTTTGAGTCTTACTGGGAAAAAAGTGATATTTAATAAAAATATTAATAATAATAATATTAATAATAATACATTATCCATAGAATATTCACATCAGTTAATAACGGTAGCATACATAAAATAAAATACAATAAAAAAGCAGTACAGTATACTAAAATGTCAGGTGGAAAGAGGATAAATTACAAGGACTAGTTAAAATTATTTATGGAATGGAATTATATGTGAACTGTAATGGTAATCAGAAATGTCATCAATAAGTCTGTGGACTGTTATAAGATAACTTTAATTGACAATACACAAATACTATTATTTTTTAAACTAAATATTTGGTAATAATATTATACAATCAAATGTATCAGTCTTACAATACAGTAGGTGCTTACATTGTTATTCATATTTATTCACTGCATTAACTGCAGTCTCTTCATCTGACTTAGAAAAGTAATCTGTCCTACAGTGTTTAGCAATATTATTTTGCACACATACATTAATGTACTCCAATCCTTTATCTGCAGATTTTCTTAAGGCAGATATTAAAGTATCTAGCAAAGGCTGTAATGGCTACTAATAATTATGACAATAAGTTACATACTTTAAACCTATAACACAGCTTTCCTATTCCTTTTGATTTTCAGTTGCTCTTACATACATTTATGAAGGTTACTGGTATGCCACATTCTCTAAAGTATGGAAGAGAAGAAAATATTTCTACCATTTCTTTTTTTTTAAATTCTTTATTTAGAAAGCTCATAGAAAAACACAAATATAATGAACAGTGTACATGAGCCATTTTTTCAACAAAATAAATAGTAATAAGTATGTGGGGGGAGGGGATCAGCAGAGTGGATGGGAGGGTATTGGGGGGGATTGGGAACAGGACCATCAAGAGAAACAAAATGCCATAGAAAAAGCCAAATGTTGGGCAAGAAGTGTTATAAGGTAGAAAGAAAAGCATGCCAGTTGGAGAACAGGAAAGAAGAATATTCAGTCAGTTAGGGAAGTTTGCATAGGGAAGTCAGAATTCTACCAATTCTTTTAAACATCATAAGATAATCTTTATGGAGCACTAAGTCCAGCACCACTTAACAATGTGAAACTGTCTACTATTAATCATTTGTGTCACCTTACCTGGTTTGTATATCACAGCTTCACATCTACAGTAGAGTATGCAGCTCCTGTAAGCAATACTGGTAATTATTTTGCACTCCTCTGGATTAATATTTGTAAATGCTTGTGAGTATATTTGTTTTATGTATCCTGCCGGAGGTGTCTTATTGTCTATCCTTAGGTTTGTTCTTGGAGTGCAGCCTTCAGATAGGTGTGGTCCTTTCGTAGACACCACATGTTTTAAAAATATTCAGTTAAGTGTTTGTCTTGGGGGTGCACAGTTAAGTACATAAAAATTGAGTACAATAAAAAATTGGGTACAATAAAAAGATTAGTTTCTGAACTATTAATGACTTGACATAAATGGTAATGGATGGATGGAACAACATTCAAAAATATAGGAGATGAAAAAATTATAAAATAAGGTAAAAATTAATCTTTTTACACGATATAATAATCAAGTGATGTAGAATTAATTTGCTAAGTCATGGAATCCAAACCATATCTTGTTGAATCCTCCTTTCACTTAGAGTTCCAAGATGAATGTTTTGCTATGTTCACTCCCTTTATTGTGAATGTCTGGCTCACTTGGGAAATAGTTGAAGTGAGACTAATAGTTTTTATAATTTATATAGGTGTAAAGGTACAAGAATTTATGGTGCACCCACCTGTACCTGAAAATATTCCTCCTCCTCCTGTTCCTGGATTGCAGTGTGTTCCACTATGCTGCCCTTATATCAAATTATGCCACACAGTAATGCCTCTTATTACACATAATGCCACACAGTAATGCCCTTTATAACAAATTATGCTAATGCCCCTTACACATTATGCCACACAATAATGCCTCTTATTACACATAATGCCAAACAGTAATGCCCTTTATAACAAATTATGCCACACTAATACCCCTAATAGCACATTGTGCCACACAGTAATGTCCCTTATACATTATGCCACACAGTAATGGCAATTACGTCCCATCCTGACAAATCCCAGAAACCCTCCTCTCAGCTCCTGCTAGTCTATCACATCAGCTGAAGACAGGGTGCACAGTTTCTATGTTTGTGTAGAACCAGATTATTGGGAACATAGTTTATAACCTATAAACTGTACTTGTGCTCATATGCAGTGCTCCTATAGTTGTTCCCATATGCAGTGCCCCTGTAGTTGTGCCCATATGCAGTGCCCCTGCAGTTGTGCCCATATGCAGTGCCTCCTGTAGTTGAGCCACTAGGCAGTGCCCCTGTAGTTGTGCACCTTTTGCAGGGCCCCCTGTAGTTGTGCCTATGTACAGTGCTCCTGTTGTCATGCCCATATGCAGTGCCCCTGTAGGTGTTCCCATATGCAGTGCACCTGCAGTTGTGCCCATATGCAGGACCCCTTGTAGTTGTACACCTTTTGCCCAGCCCCTGTAGTTGTGGTATGTATAGTGCTCCTGTTGTTGTGCCCATATGCAGTGCCCCTATAGGTGTTCCCATATGCAGTGCCCCTGTAGTTGTGCCCATATGCAGTGCCCCTGCAGTTGTGCCCATATGCAGTGCCCCTGTAGTTGTGCCAATAGGCAGTGCTTTTTGTAGTTGTACCACTTTTGCAGTGGCCCTGTAGTTGTGCACTTTATGCAGGACTCCCTGTAGTTGTGCACCTTTTGCAGGCCCCCCGTAGTTGTGCCTATGTACTGTGCTCCTGTTGTTGTGCCCATATGCAGTGTCCCTGTAGGTGTTCCCATATGCAGTGTCCCTGTAGTTGTTCCCATATGCAGTGCACCTGTAGTTGTGCCCATATGCAGTGCCCCTGCAGTTGTTCCCATATACAGTGCTCCTGTAGGTGTGCCTATATGTTTTGCCCCTATAGTTATGTCCATATGCAGTGTCCCTGTAGTTGAGCCCATATGCATTGACCCCTGCAGTTGTGGCCCCTTATGCAGTGCCCCCTAAAGTTGTGCCCCCTAAAGTTGTGCCCCCTGTTGTGGACCTTAATGTATGCCCCACAGTTCTTACCTGGCCCCAGTACTTAACTGTATATGCTGGGCATTGCTGACTCCATGTGGCCACCATCCATGCTACCTAGCTGACTTGATCTAACTTGATCCATAAGACATGGCCAAACAGGCTCCTCACAACATGAGTGATGTTATGACATCAACCATGCACTGCATAACTGGAAACTCTGGCCTCTGAAGTGATCAGAGGCTTCCTTAGCCTTTGATCACTTCAGAGGCCAGCGTTCACAGTTGCAGTGGCCTAGCATTGGCCTCTGTCACCCACAAGCCACCGCTGGGTCTGCAGGGGCCATTGTTACACCACTGGTGTGGCCAGCTATCACAGGACTTACCATTAGAGAGAACATACAAAGAACATTCCCCTTTCATAAAGGTGGGGATAGTGGTGTGTCAGGACCAACTACTTTGATTGGCAGGAGGGCTAATCATGGTGTAGTTTTAATATAAACAATCCAAGCGCCCAAGTTTATCCATGATCCTGCTCCATCATGTTAATAACCCCCTAGAGGAGGAGGTGAGGCCCTCAGGCAATGGGACCCACCAGTGATTTTCTCTGTATAACTATGGGCCAGTGTGACCCTGTAGTAATGTATTCTAAAACACCAGAGAAAAAAAACATTTTGTAGATGGTACTTTGTCTGACTTGCTATAATGTTAGCCAATTAATTACCTCCGGTATGGGCTGATAGGAATGTCCAGAGCATGAGCGCCAAGAGTCCCAGATATTCTCTCAAGGGTCTCTATTGGCAGATAGGAGCGTCCTCCCCACAGGCCCTTGAGAGAATATCTGCGACTCTCAGCACTCATGCTCTGGACTTTCCTATATAGCCTAAACATAAGCACTTTCATTATAAGTGCTTACCACCTTTATCAGTTCTATAAACAATCCTTAGTATTTTTCAGTGAAAGATTATCACAGAGTGCTTTGTAAAAGCTGATATAATTATATGCAGCTATGTATCTTTTTCATTTTTCTTGATACAAATGCTGCTTTTTGACTGAGACACTTATGAATGTATCCATATGAATTTGTGTTTTATTCTTATTGATTTTGGATTGTATGTTAAAGTTTTATTTATTTATATGATTAATAAATACTTTAATTGATCTCTGTACCCCAGTGCAGAATTTGCATCTTTTGTCTTATAGACAATACAGTATGCCAACATGTTCAGCATTTTGACATTGAACATCTTGACATTTAGCATGTTGACACAAATTAAATGTTGACATGGTCAGAATGTTGACAGTCCATTTTTAAGGTATGCCTAACTCTAATACTAACACTAAGTCTATCCCCTAGATTTAAACATAATGCTAATGATGTCATTTTCTTTATGTTGACAGGACATTTGTTGACATTTTGTACATGTAAACATTTCCCTGATGTCAAAATGTTAGATTCTGTTGACAGACTGACTGCATACCGGTAGTCAATTGCCACTGAACTTCAAAATGCAAAGGGGGATGAGCAGTTTAGGCATTAGTAGTCCAACTATATTATTCCTCTCTGTGGACCTCTCATCAGACCATAACCTTCACAGACCAGGATATCAAAGTATGGCTACTGATCACTCTTGAACCACTGGTTAGAATTTGAAGTCAGGTGATCTCCAGTTGTTTTGTCTTTTTCTTGCACTACTACATGGATTTCACACAAATTTGTCCCATGCACTTCAGGCCACTGCTGTCCTTTTCTGATGATCTTTTTTTCCCTCAAAAACCCATCCTAACATTACAATTAGCACAGCTCATTGTGCTATATCATTAAGTTAAACTGTCTACCAAATGTACCTTACTATTCACAAAACTCTCTAAGGTCTGCTTTGGCAGCCATGCTAGCCAGACTTATAAGCAACCATGGTTATAAAGCATTTTATACAATACATGACCAACACTGGGCTACTTGCTTAATTAATATATGAGTCATACAGTATGTGAGTGAAAGCCCTTGCTTTTCATATGCTAAGAATGTCTCTACTTCCCAGTTTACTTTTGGTAAATAACTTAACTACATTTAGCTTTAGTGTCCCCAACATCTCTCACAAACTAGAAGTTTCATGCTGGTCAATAAAGAAATTACAGTTCTTGTTATATGGAAGCAACAAACTATTGTTATCTATGGAAGACCTCAAGCAACATATAACTACCTGTGCCTGTTAATAAGTGTATTAGTGAGCTTAAATTAAACAGCTAATGCATATAAATTAAAGATTTAGAGTCTCATTCAGACCCGCTCGCAAGCACTGAGCACTCGCAAGCGGGTCAATGTTGAGGCCCTGCACATGCGCAGTGGCCTCACTGCACGTGTGCAAGCCCCGGAGCGAGAGAAAAATTATCTCGCTCTGGGGCTCACTACAAAAGGGGCGGCTGTTGATGGTGATTGACAGCTCGCCCCATTTTGTAGGCAGGGTGGCTGGCCAAATGGAGGCATTCCTTATGGAATGCTACCATTTTGGGGCAGCCCCACTGGCATCACTCGTAATGTCAGTGGTGAGCTTCCGGCTCTATTAGAGCTGAAAGCTCACTGGGGCTTGCAGCAGATGAGACCCTACCACAAGGGTCTCGTCACAAGTCCCATTGGTCGCGATGGTCTTGACCATTGCGACCATCAACCTGGCCGCTCACTAAAGCTGTGGGTGGTCACCCACAGCTTAGCGAATGGCCAGGAGGCCGGCTCTTTACAGAGAAGCGGCCGCCCTCAATCAGAGCCAGCGCTCGCATTTTGCAAGCTGCTCTGAATGAGGTCCTTAGTCTTTAACACTATCAGAATGTAGAACCCCAAAAACTTCCAATTAGAATTTGGTCAAATATCTTCAATAGTAAAATCACTCCAATTTTTCTATGTAGTTGTGAAAAGTTATATATTGGAACCAAACAATATCCTCCAACATGGGACACCATCTAACAAGAACTCATAGAGTTCTGTAAGAAGCCTATAGTCGACATACTGAAACACTTCAAACAATACACCCCTAGTTTCCTTTATTACTGCTTATACAGAAGAGTGTGTAGAAATATTTCGCCCAACAGGACAATATTGATCAAAGGCTTAAGGTACTATACAAAAACAAAAAAGCCAGGAACAATCAAATTATCCATGTGCACCCAAACTGCTTGTCCTATAATTAACAGTATAGTTGGTACAAACATGATCTAATAAGCCAAACATTCTGAAAGCATCATGTCAAGATCTAGGGAGAAACTGTTCGCCTATCATTTACTAGAGAGTCACTAGACAGGGACTACAAGATACTGTAGAAACATATCTGGTAAAAATAATTAGCTCAAAATTGTACATGTCAATACATACCGAGCGCTCATATTTTGACCATTGACACTACTGTATATTACACAGAACAGTATAAAAGCCCAGTCATTTTGTCATTTTGGGCTGTAATCTGACCAAAATGAAAATTAATATTACCCACTTCCTGGTACAGTACACAAAGATGATAATGTAAAGAAAACTGGCTAGTAGAGACTTACAGCCAAAAAATATAGGTAAAAAAATATAGGTAAATACATGTAAAAGAAAAGTATAAATAAATGAAATCGCAAACAAGCATATATTGTGTTCTCCTTTAAAAAACTAAAATCAAATTGAATATAATTCAAGCAGAACCTATTTCAAACAAAAAGTGATTTAAAACCTCTTTGATTTTTCAATTAATTGAATTAATTGATTTAACCTTCCAGATGACAGAAAGGACATTATTGGAAAATACTCATTAATATCTTGCTCTACAATGTCTTAGCAGAAATAAATATGTGCCAAATAGGACATACCCTCATCTTTAAAAAATAAATGATAAGAGTAACAAAATAGATCTTTTTAATTCTCACTATTTTACTAATCTTCTGATTTAGAAGTTAAAAGCCACAAAAGCCACAAAAGCAACATATCAGAAATATTCACTATAATAAAAACAACTGCTCAAAAAGAAACTAGAATTTAAACATCTGTACTTAGACTAGAGATAACTAACCTTATTTCAAAACTAGACATCTTACATTAAAAAATAAATGGATTTGTAAATATTAAAAGCTGGCTAATACAGATATCAAAAGATGTCAACTTAGGTACCAATATGCTAAGGGGCCAAATATAAGACATGGAGAACAGATCTAGGAAAAATAATTTCAATTTTATGAACATATTAGAGATCACAAGCTAAGAGACCCTTCCAAAATATCTAAATGGTTTTCTGCATTAGTGTCTCCCTAACAGATCACAAGAGCTCCTAGCCTTATGCTCTAAAACCACCTAGTAACAACCTCCACATGATGTTATTGCCCTCTCTCATTATGATAAGAGTAATTAAAATTTTCTTTCTACCATCAGACCTATGATAATAATGCTATAAAATAGCAAAATGTATCAGTTTTACAAGACTTGGTATCTACTACTGTAGAATAAAATTCAGAATCAAACCCATAAGGATGGTCATAAAATCATAAGACTATATAGAATCATTATATTGTATCCTTTGATGATCTCAACTACCAGATCAGAGAGCAAGGTGCCATCCTCAGAATGGTCATGCATAATGAAGACTATAAACTAAACATATTACTATGTTCTGTTGATAATTACTTGTAAACGTTAAATACAGTTTAAGACTTAGGCAAGTTTCAATCAATTTCTTAGTTTATAATTTTATACATGGGGAAGTTACTATAATAAATAAAGCAAGTTCTAGTATAGCCTTATATTTGGGTTTAGAAATTAAATGTCCGTTGTAACCTAAAATAACTAGATATTGTTTACTAGGACATTTCAGTCAAATATACTGTTTCACTATAACTTTTGTTTTTATAAACTTATTGTTCTGGGCAATGGTGGTTTAAGAAAGGAGTGGGTCAGTGTGCAGACTACTCCATGCAGGCATCCTTCTCTCTGAATTGTACCAGAGTCTACTGCACATGCGCAGGTCTATCGTAAAATGGCACCTACGCCATGGTCCCAGAGACACCTTTACTACATATGCATAAATCTCCAGGAAAATGGCTGCCACAACATTTTCCCAGTGCTTTGCACAACTACTAGAGCACTGATGTGGGACTCAGGACTCCAGGTAAGTATTTAATGTGGGTGCAGGATGTGTAGTGTGGACCTCTTGCATGCAGCGGCCAGTTTGCACTGCACACCCTGCACCATTTATAGATGTGCCAACAGTTCTGGGTTTCTCTTGCCAATCAGTAAACACTTTTCATTGACACAGGACTCTGGAATACAGGTATGTATTAAATGTGGATGCAGGGTGTGCAATATGGGTCTCCTGTACGCCGCAGCATGTCTGCACCACACACCCTGCACCAATTATAGATATGCCAACAGTTCTGGATTCCCTTGCCAATCAGTAAACACTCTTCATCAAGGTTCTAAACACTGTGCCCCATAATTTGTTATTTACCATCCTGCAAATTGGAGTCTCCTTTCACCCCCCCCAAAAACAAACAAACAATATTTAGCAATATTTAGACTAACACCAATGACACATTGCTCTAGTTCAAGAAATATTTTTATCTATTAGGTAAACAAATGCACTCTACATGCAGCAGCCAATCAGTATCACCCCAACCCATGGCCCTCTCTAAGGGTGGGAGGAAGTAATGTCCAACTCACACAAAACATAATTTAAATACATCACTTACATAAAGCCATAGCAGTGTCTCTCAACAGGTCTCTTGGCCTGCTCCCCAGATAGTGAGAAACTGCCAAGAGAAATTGACACACCTATTATCAGCCTATCACAGGTGGTCTGGCAATTGAGGCTGCTCAGCAACTGAATAATTACAACAGAATTTAAGAACCTGGAACACACACACACACACACACACATATAACTGTTAAGCCAAATCTTTTGGACTAAAGTCATGCCATTTTGATTTAACATCTACAAACAAAGTTCAACTACAGTAACATACTATTACTTCTCTGTGGCCAGTAATTTGTTATCATACAATAACTAATTGTTTTCTACATATTTTTTTGTATGTTAGAATACTGATTAGTGTTTTCCACTGTTGACTTAATATGAATTGTGTCTAATATAAAGATGTAATTTTAATTCAGCAGCAGTGCCCCATTGCCATATTACCATATTGACCTTTGTATAGGGTTCCAGTCACTTTAATATAAAAAGCAGATGGTGCCTATTTATAAATCATTTCTAACAATTTTTTACGCCATCCATATACATATCTAGGGGTAAATTTACTAAGATTCGAATTTGGTCGAGATAACAATCTCGGGTGAGATGAGTTATGTTTTTCATATCGCAATTTTACTAAAGACAAAGTCAGGTGAGTTACAGAGAGATTCCTCTCATATCACTCGCAAAACTTGGGAGAGTTAGCAAACTCGAATCTTCTCACCATCTCTGAAGTACTTTTGACCTGAAAGATACATCTCGCAAATTTACCAAGAATCGAGATGAGAATCTCAGGTGAGATGACAGCAAACTCTCTGCCAAATTGATGTTTTAAGCACTCACCTCCAGATCTGCGAGTTTGGCTGAAACATACACAAACATACACAAATCACTGTGATTAAAATTTAAATTCTTTCTTATTTCATTAACACTCATTGATTAATCTTTACACATCTATTCTTTACACTTCACTATCACATTTTTTCCCCTTTTCGTGGGATGCCCTCGGGATGGTCCTTGGCTGGAATTTTTTGGGGTACCGTGCTTCTCGGATGTGAACCCCTTAATGTTAGGGATGCCAGTATAGAGGAGCCTTGACGATGGCTTAGCGCTTATTCATATATTTGCAAATGTATGTAACTAATACCTCTGAATCTCTATTATCATGTAGGATTTAAGTATTTTTTGTTGACATTGCTGCAGTGTGCTGGAGGGCAAATTCCTTTTATTCTGAGTTCAGTGTAAACCCCGCCCTTTACAAGCACCTGTGCTATGTCATTAAGCTGATATGCGTGACCACCATACTTTTTGCGCACTTTTATTTGTGTTGTCACTTGCACTGGAGGGAATTAACATTTCCGCATCACCTTCGCACAAAGAACTGAATGATGGTACAGGTAAATCTTTGCTATGTGGTATCAGTTGTTTTGCAGAATTTATACTTGGGTATTCCCATTTGCTTTTCTTAAAATGATTCATACCCTTCATATTTACAGCACAAAAATAGCAGTCACTCAAGTGATCTTTTGTCTCGTACCACATCATAGCTATGTCGAAATTAAGTCCTTTTCGATCACCTTTAGTCCAATTGTGGAGTGATTCAACGCAGGTTTTACAAACTTTGTGAGGCACCCAAATCTTGTCTTGCTGGTTTATGTGACATCCAAAATAAGCCTGATATGCTTGTTTTACAAATATAGTTATATTTTTTCTTTCTTTCGCAAAACTATATTTGCCACAAATATAACAAAAAACATCAGGGTTTGTTAGTACACCATCTCCGAGAAGAACTAATTTTTACGGCAAAAATGTTTTGTTTCACACATTCAGTGCTACAGTAACTCCCAACAAAAGCCGAGGACGTACTGAACAAAACAAGCCCAAACAGCGGGTATTTGGTTGTGGTGGGTCAGAGATAGGGCCGATCAAAGGAACAGGAGGTGTGCTAACTGCATCACTCAGTCCTCTGTTTTGCTCCTCTCTGTATGCTTGGAGGAGGCATGGCTGTGGTCTGAGGATGTCCCAGACCACCTCCTTCCAGCATTAGTGTGTCTCAAATGTGACTACCAGCTACGTTATCACAAAAAAAACAAATTCTTGTTATTGTTGAAAGAGGATAATTGTTAAAAAAACTACACTAAGTTGATTCTTTTAAGTAAAGCAGGCCTAGACTAGTAAGGTACTTCAAATGCAAAAAATAAAACGAACTTTATAATTTTTCATTTATTTTGAAAACTGGAGCCAATTCAGCTATAGCAAAAATCTAATGCGAAAATAGGACCTGCGAGTAAACCTCTGCCAGTTTGTCTTGTTGCCTTGACCTCTGACACCATCTTGACTTTCACACAATGTTTAATGTTGGAAAACCTCTTTATGCAGTTCTCCATAGTGCGGAATATGCTCCCCCTTTGCATTGACTGCACTCACAACCGATGCCCAGATCACACCACCTGCTTATGTCCAAACAGCAGGTGGTGGGATTTCATATCATCCTGAACAAGGGCCATGATTTCCTCCCAAGTAAACTTTACATTGCGCCCTATATTGTCTCGGCCTGGGCACCTCATCACTGCTGCCTGAACTGCTCAGTAGGGCTTCTTCAGTAGCAGCCTCCACCATTTCACTGTCTCACTGCCTCTCCTGGACATATTCCTATCCCCCTCCCTACAGAAACACAAAACACACAAAAAAAACAAACACAAACCTCCTCTTCTACTACCCACACACACATACCACACACACAGGACAAAAAAACAATGAAAACAGGAAATTCAGACAAATAAATAAATAACAAGACAACAAATATGCACAAAACAACTTCCACACACTAAGTAGCAGTGGCAGATTTTACCTAGGGGCTGCAAGGGTGCAGTCCCCCAGTAAAATCCTCCACTTGTTCAGTGACTGCACTGGCTACACTGTGTCTGGAGGTGGCTTCCTCTTGGAAGCACCACCTGCCAGTCATGCACAGGACTGGCAGCTCCAGGGGGAGGTGTCTTCTCCCACTGGGACTGCCAGTTCAGGCTGCCATAAGCGGAGAGCAGCTTTAAGTGGTAGCTGCTGCTCTGCCTTTCGGGCAGTGCTAGAGGGCTTCTCGGGGCTGCTACCAATGCAGCCCCAAGAAGCTGGTCTAGTGTTATGTGCATGCATGGTGGTACCGTAACTCATGTGCATGCACAGGTCCAGGTGCCTGACATTCATTGTGCAGGCACCGGGACCAGAAGCAGTGGCAGCCCCCCTCAGGTAAGAGGGCAGGAGCTGCTGCTGTTATGCAGCAATCGATTCCACTAGCCAAAAACTCTTCTATACCACTAAACACACTCCTCATTGTCCCCCTGCAAACCCCTGCCAACAAAACCCTCAAATGCTTTTATATACTTGTGCAGTGTGTACATGACATGTGACTGCTTCAACCAATCACAACACTTTTCTAGGATTATGCATGCATTCTTGCACATGATTTTAAAACTCACTTCTGTTCTCATATGCTCATATGTAGTTAGCATTGCACATGTTTTAAAATTACATGGACATTTGCACACAAGATTTGACTTGAGCAAGTTTTGGACAAAAGTGACACAACCAAACTAAATTACATCCTTCATCGGAAAACACAATTTAAATAAACTCACGTCTTAGTAACTTTGCAATTTTTGTCTGTAAAAACTCCTCTGTGTTCATGCGAACCTATTCGAGATTAAACTCGTCCAAACACAATTCTTAGTAAATTTCCCCTCGGTGTGCACTTGCACCAACCTATATCTTGAGCAAACATACAGTAGTTTGAAAGAAGGCAAATAAACACATATGTCCAACTCTATAGCTGCAGTTATATCATCATACCCTCCATATTTTTTGCTTATGTGAGAATACCCTGCTAGAGCCCAGTTATAGAAATGCTTTTCTGAATAATGCACCATGAAAAACCTCAAACTGTACTCTTAGTTCTTATGATTATAATACTGCTCTTCTTGAAATAGACATCCTTACTTCTTTATTTCAGGCAGTGGTGTCCAAATTAAAATTTTGATACACTGATGCAATCACGGTTACTTTAGAAATCAATGACCCAGATTATACTTTCTCAATGAAATCCAGGGAAGCATCTTAAGATTCCTTACAAGCCTTTCATCATATGAAGAAAAAAAATATATCATAAGCATGTTCTGTAACCAGACTAGTGCAAAAAATGATATTTGAAAAATATCAGAAGTCTCCAAAACAAGAATCATTCTTTAATATCCTTGCTGTTGAAGTACAGCTTAATAAACTTATAGTGAGGAAAAGCAATGGCTTCAACAAAAATATTATGAAAGGGGTGACAATTTCATCCTAGCCGACAAATTAAAGACAAGAAATGACATAAATAGAATTATGATTCTAAAAAAAAATCAAATAACCTAATCCAAAACCTACAGTAAAGCTGAAATATTTAAATAATATTATATATTTATATAGACTGTTGTTAAAATGTAAAGACCCTGTTCAAAACAGTACTATAAATAAAGACTTATTAAACTCTTGCTCATTTAGCAAATTCCCAAATTTTTGAATCAAATAAAAATATCTTAGTAAGAAAATTTCTTAAAAATGCAACATCATAAGGAACAGATGGCTTTATGGTTCTCTGTTTTTAAAAAAAAATATGTATTATATTTTCAATTCCAACCTTGGTTCACTCCAAGCTAGTCAGTTTTATCCCGAGTATAAAACTGCCAAAAAACTCCAGACAACACAAGAAGGTCCATTGGTTTGATTTTTTTAACAAAATAAAATAGGTATTTAAGTATTCTCCCTAAATGTTGAAAAAGTATTTGAGAGAATATCATAGGCAATTATATTTTGATCTTTGAAAAAAATGATAATCAATAAACATCTCATGACTGGTATTGAAAATATATAGATTTTAAAATGTAAACACAGATTTTTGCAAATGAAAATGCATATCAAGCTTTAAATTTAAGAAATTGAATGGGTTGCCCCTGATCAACCTTTCTCTATGCAGTTTTAATGGAGCCCTTACCTCCAAAAATATGTTCAAACATTAAAATCAAGGAAAACATATCAGATCCCATGAATATAAACGATCTTTACTTGCAGAAGATATTCTCCTGAACATAACAAATCCTCATATATTATTGGCTTCCTTATGTAAGTATCTTTTTTATTAGAGAACTCTCCCATTTTAATATTAATGGGGGCATATCAGAAGCCTTTCCAATAAACATGTCCACACTTTTAGCTGATTTATTAAAGAAAAATGTAAACTTTCATTGGCAAAATTATAAATTGAAATACATTGCCATGTACAGTACCTAATGATGCACTGTGATCAGATCTATGAAGTCAACTTCCCAATGCTTTGGGGCTATTAAATAAAATCTAATTAATTGAACTGGACTCTTGTCTCTACCATTACTTGGGTGCAAGTTGATTTCCCTTCTTTATGCTTTCCTACATGATAAATTAGATTATTTCAAACTCAGTATGGGTTTGCCTCAGTAGTTGTTTAGTTTTCCAAATCTGAAAATTTATATCCTACTTAGGACTGTATTCAATTAGCGGTGAAAACAGACTTTTTTTCGTCATTGGCAATAGTCAAAAAAAACTGGAGAAAAGTTTTCTCCATCCCAGACCAGGCAAAAATAATGCAAAAACCCTATTTTTGGCTAAAAATGTGGGGATTTCTTTCAGAACCCTTTGGATACCCCCTAATGATAAATTACAAAAAAAAATTGTAAGTTGCATATTCTGGAGAAAAACAACCACACAAATTTTGAGAGAAGAACAAAATTGTTGAAAAAAGATAGAAAGCTAATTCTTCTCCAGGAAATTACTGTAAATTGGGGGTACATTAAAATGGTTGCAAGTATATTTTCGTGTGTAAAAATGCAATTTTAAAAACCATTAAAAAACTGCCTGCTGCGACCGCGTGCGATGTTTAAAACACTTGATTCAACCATACTGTCCCCTGAAAAATCAGACCCAATATGGTAAAACCATTATCAATTATTTATTTTTTTGCCCAAAATTTACGTGTTCGTTTTTCGCCAAATGCAACTTACAATTTTTTTCCCCCAGTAATTTATCATTAGGGGTGTTCAAAGGATTCTGAAATAAATCCCGACATTTTTAGTCAAAAATAGGGATTTTGCATTTTTTTTCTCCTGGTGTGGGATGGAGAACACTTTTCTCCAGTATTTTTTTCACTTGTTGCCATTTTCTTTTGTTTTCTGGCAAAAATGTCACTGTATTTTTGGCAAAAAACATCCGTTTTTGCCAATGGCAAAAAAAGAAACGGGCATTTGTGCTGCTAAATGAATATGGCCGTTTATAGCTTTAGCTAATACTTGTCACTTAATTTCTTCTAGCTCTTATAGGGAGCTTTTCTAAATGATATTCTTAGGACCATTACTAGTCCACACTAAGAATTTTTTATGGGTTTTTCTCCTTCTCACAAATTTCTGGCAGGATACGCCAAACTTTACAAATGCTTGTGGTCTTGTCCTCTAGCTAGAGCGTTTTGGCTTCGTGTCTGACAGTTTGCATTGGACCACATGGTTAGATTTTTACCCTTTGACTCCGGTGGGCCATACTGGGAATATCACTATAGGGCCAGCAGATATCTGGTAAATGTCAGAAACTATTGCTTTGAACGATGCAGTATGGATTCATCCTGGGATACCTCCGTTTACCATTTTTAAGGAATACTTATTTTATTTGATAAGGATGGAGTGGTTGGAGGCTTCTTTACCCAAGGGTTGAAATTTTTTTTAACATGTGGGAGATTTACATAACTGCACTTACAATACAGACACAACAACTATTCATCTACTTTGTAGTACATTATGTGGCTAGTGGATAATGATCCCCCTATTTATCTGATGAGGGCCCCTTATTCCACATGGAACCCTCTTAATTTAATTTTTTGCACTTTATTTAGTCATTTATTTTTTTATTTTTGAGGTATATTAAATTATGTTTATTTTGGTACCTGTTTAGTCTATGCTGTTAATTTACTCAAGGAAGACTCTACAGTATGTTTGACTCTTAATTGTAGAAGGGAAGATGGAGACTTATACACTACTGTAACTATATGATCATACAATATATATACCACTGATATAATAGAAAGGACTTGAAGGTCCTATATATATGGAGAGTGGTGGTGCACCCCAACGAGTAAACATATGGATAGGGAAAAGACTCACCAGAGGGGACACTCTTATCAAATATATCTAAAACATAAATTTTATTAATATCACAGTAGTAGGTAAAAATATCACTTATAAAACAAAATACACTGTAAACCAACAAATCGGTATGTGCTGAAAAGTTGTGAAGTATAATGAAGGATCACGTACTAAAGGCTGTATGAACAGTCTGGTAGTGACCCTTCACAGCTGCGAAAAAACAGAACAAAAAATACACACATATATCATATAAATAAGAAAAAGCATTAAATTCACCTAATCTCAATTAGGAGTTGCACAATGTTTGAATTACTGTATGATACATTTCAAGATCAATAAAAACATATATTAAAAATATAATTGATTTGGATAAACATTTGACCTCCTGTTTATGTAGATTCATAAGAATTAATTATTCTCAATTGATTTATTCTAAACAGTGATTATTAGTATCTAAGAAAATATAAATAAATCCATAAACAAAACTGTATAGTTAGTCAAAGAACCATGAGCTCATCTTAAATTTATGCAAAAACATTGTAGTTAAGAAAAGTAAGAAAAACAATTAATAAAAGCACAATATGTGTAAAGGTCAAGAAATTGTATGTAAAATATTAGATAAGTTTTTTCTACTACATGAAATAAACTGTAATAATTTTGATGAATGCAGGACAGAATGTGTGGAATGGGGTAGCATGGTTCATAATTATTGAAAAGGCCCCAAAATTCTGAGTTTTTGGAATGAAATAACACAACTCATAAGGTAATACATTTAATACAATATTAGACATTATTAATTACTGGTCAATATCTCACACCAAAAATTCCAAACAGATCTGTATAGTGATTAATCATATTGTAAATAATACAAGGTTATTGCATCCCATTGTTAAAAACTCACCTAACATTGTACTGTGATGAATATAATTTGGGAAACATATTTTCTAAAATCAAGTACTAACATTTTAATGGATAAATATAGTGAATTTATATAAATATGATCCCCTTGGCACATTTATGCTTTGGGGTATATTTACTAAAGGTCGATTTAAATCAATTAAACATAGATGAAAATCAATCAAAATCGATTGTTTCTGGGGCTAAATGACACATTTACTAACAGACAATATTTTATTTGTTTTCCTTTTAAATATTAGTAAATGTGCAATCAAAATTGATTAAAATCGATCTTTAGTGTATTTACACCTTTGTGAGTGATGCATAGCCATCTTCATAAAGATAAATGTGATGTTAATTTTCCAATTGTAAAAATTATTACTATGTAAAGTTTATTACATTTAATCAATTTCTAATATTCCCATTTTAACCTTTCCCTTTTCCCTCCCTATCCTGCCCCTACTTTTGTTAATTAAATAAGGGTGGCAATTTATGTTTGTCATAACTCTTCATAATTCATATAAATATACATTTGTATGACATACATTCAATTGTTAGGTCAATTGTTATAATGTCATATTTTTCTATATGTAACTTTGACAATTCATTGTTTGATAACTCTTTTCCTCCATTTTAAAGTATTCGTATTCCCATTTTCTTACCCCTTATATTTGTACAATATTCAAAATAAAGAAATTTTTTCATAAAATTACCAACATCAAATGCAAAGAAATCTTAGCTGCCACAGACAAAATCCTAATATCAATTAAACAGTGTTAGAAGATAGTTCTAATGATATATAATACAGCAACCAAACCTGTGATTTATATATTATCAGTAGGATGGGTCCAATCTGAAATGGCTGCCAATTGTAATGTAATAATTGGTGTGTATTCTGCTCCAGGGATCAAGCACCCTCAAAAATATGACTTCTGACAGGTGAATATATGCATGTCTCCAGGTTTAATTTTCTGATATTTGTATGAACACCCCCTCACTGTACTCATCTTATGCTTGACTGCCTACTCCCACCCTCCAT